>JAOQGH010000069.1:28819480-28985336 GCA_025769975.1 Gallinago jamesoni | reverse complement strand
TCTTTGTTCATCCAGGCCGGCCATTTTCCCCGCCCTTTAATTTTGCGCCTCATGGGGACAGCCTGCTCCTGGGCCTTTAGGATTTCCCTCTTGAAGAGCATCCAGCCTTCCTTCCTTCAGCCTCACATTTCTATGATGCTGAAACAATGCACAACAGGTCAAAGCTTAGTTCAGCTATGTAAACAGTAATTTTTCTACACCAAACCAAAACTGTTACCCGATCTTTGCTTTCCACGTGAGCAGACAGAATAACCTTTGCTGTCCTGCACTCCATCTTATTTTCAACATTGATAGCCGTTTAGATACAAGCTCCAGTCTTCCTAGAGAGTGTCATTACTTTGGTTAGTATCTGCATAGATAGCCCAGGTAGCCGACTGATCCCAACATTAGCCAAACAACCCTTGAGATCAGGGTACATTGCTTGTGTGTATCATGCCAGATTGCGTTCACAATCCCTTCTCTTCTCCTTAGATTCAGTTCTGATAAATCCCTCCCAGCACCACCTCTGGTGTTACAGATCCTTAATCACTACATCAGGCACTGCCCTCTAGACTGCAGACTGTCCTCACCTCTCAGGAACCTAACGTTCCTCCAGAAGCCAGGTGCAGCCACCTTCTGTGCCAGCTGGCTTTGAAAGCAGAAAGAAAGACAGTCTAAGTCATCAGCAAACTACACCTGGAGGTCTGTCAGTAATATCTTGTATTTACATACCACATAGCCACTAATTCTTGTTGATACCTAATGGCAAACTCCCCCTCCCCTTAAATAATACGAAAAATAAAACTATCTCTTGTAGGTAGTTGTAGACACAACTTGCCTACTGTTCACTAGAAACACTTTGTGGGTGTAAATTACACCTGGAAAAAAGGAAGGTGGATTTCAGCTCAATTAAAAATACAGCATCTAGTCCCAGCCTACAGACTGATGATGTGTTGTTTTACAGCTTAACAGCACAGTGAGGCCAGGAGGCAAATTAATACCAAGTGTGGTTGCTGAGGAACAGATACACTTTCTGGCAAACCTGACAAAATAATTTTAAACATCAAACATCTGGGGTTTTATTTTAATCTTGTTATAACAAAGCCATATATAGCAGGGGAAAAAAGTCTTACAGAAGTAGAACTGTTCCTAAAGTGACCCAAGATAGACTTAACAGACCATCTATCTTAGGAATCTGATTTTTAACCAGGGAAAAAGAAAAAAATAAAGGAATGTTAGAACCTATGAATTATAGTTAGCCTTACTCTTTTCTTCATAGTGCTATAACTTTTCCCTGAAAAAATCTAAGCAGCCTGAAGGAGAGAAGAGAATAAAAAAGGAAGACTTTTCCAGTTACAAGAATGGGTGAAAGAAACAAAGTTTGGTAGATTTATCTTAACAGATGGAGTATTCCAGCCTCATCCTGAGCCATAAGGGAAAGACTTAAGATGCTTCGGCCTTCCTTCCACAGACTTTGTTTTCTGTGCAAAGTTAAGGGAGGTGAGATGCCTTCCAGGCAGTCACTCAACTGCACACTGCGAGGACCAGGTCACAAGTTGCTCCACTGCATCTATAGTCAGGAACACCAAAGCTTTCATTCTGTTTTTATGAACTCAAAGTAAGGCAAGGCTAAGAAAACCAGCTCTCTTCAGCTCCAGACTACAGAAGGAGGAAAGATGCAGGCTGCCTCAACGAACTAGGACTCCAAACCAAGTACAGTCTACCTTCCACGTAGCTATGAGCAGAAGGTTTGGAACTTGCGAATTTTTCTTAAGTTTTATTGTATGGAGGAGACAAGGGAAAAGTCATTTTTTCCTCTCCGCGTGCTACAAAGTCACTATAAGTTATGCAAGGAAAGCTCATCAGAGCAAAATTACTGAAGTACAATACAAGAACAAGACTACTACAGAAAGCAATTGGCATGATGTTCAGTATTCTGCTGCCAGAAATAAACTAATCAAGCCTTGATGATATTCCTTTGAATATTAAAGAAGTTAAACATTCATCTACCTTACAGATAAAATAACTCAACATATTTAAAATAGAGCAAATGGATATTCCCAGGGACCATTTGAGCTTACGCTGCAAGAAAACACTCTTTCTGTGAGCACCATTGGGCACAGAGCTAGATTAACCAGTATAAGCAAGTACCAACAGTTTCTTTCTTTCAAACTGTTAAAGAATATTTCTGCTTTGAAAAACAAACAAAAAAACCCAGATAACCTAGACAAGCCAAGATTCAAATTTTGCCAAACTAACCTTAATAGTAAAGTCACAGAGTAAACAGGAGTGCTTTAAATACCCGATCAAACAGAGCATTGGATGCATCGCCACACAGTGCCCTCAGAGATAACTCCTTGGTTCACACAGGACTTTGCAGAACGCCCTGCCAGACACCACTGTAAGTTTATGACTAAAGAATTGCAGCTTCAGACTTCCATATGTTTAGATTGGCTTCTTTCAGCAAAAAGTCAACAGCTTCAACAAGGAGTTAGATACATTTTCAGTTCCATGGGATAATAAAACAAAACTGTAGTGACCACCCAGAGAAACCCTGGTTCTGGCTGTACCTACTACCAGAGCAACCCAGAAGGACCACAAAAACTACAGATGATCTGTAGCACTGTGGAAAAGCTACTGCCTTCTGCGGAGATTCTCCATGCAGGCCCCAGCACACTATTGTAGGCTGCTCAGAGCAGCCACCAAGCCAGACCAGAGCTCCTTCCAGCCCAGAACACAACCTCTCACAGCAGCAACTGCCCAAACAAGAAAAACAAAACACATCATAATATCAGCACAGAACTTTCTCACAGCCTACAACAAGTAACATCCTCAAGACCTCCCAACTTCAGAGACGTACTAACAGTACCAAGGGGCTACATACCCACCTCACAAGTTATCCTGTAGCTCAGCCTCCCAAACCTGCCTTCTTCTCCATGCTCCCCTGCAGGGTGTAACTCCCTTCTCTCTCTTCCATTTCAAGCCCCAGGTGCAGGTGGTCAGTGAAGCCCTTGATTTGCTGATGAGGAGCACCTTGTGCTAGGGGTGGGACAGCAGCAAGGCACTTTGGCCGAATTCTCTCTTAGGAAGGTTCTGCTGCAGAAAGGCTGGCCGATTGTCACCTTTGTCACGATTGTCACTGGTCTTCCCTCATCTTGTGCCAGATGCTTTTCACATACAGGCTGCAGCACTATCTTACACACTGGAGGTGAAGACATGGTTGGGCTCAATGATCTTAAAGGTCCCTTCCAACCTAGGCGATTCTATGATTCTATGACTTTTGTATCCTGATAGGGGTTGTGACCCTCAGGTTAGCCATGAGACTATCAATGCTCACATAGACCTCCATCCCTCCAGAGGCTGTGAGAAGAAGCAGCATTACCATGCACATCTCCCATGACGGCACATTCCATGTGTCTCAGATGCATAGAGCAAAATCTGGCTGTGTGGTTCATGTTATTTGAGCAATTAATTAATTTTTGTCCTCACTTTGGTACTTTGAAGTTTGCTGTGCGGTTTTCCATTTTAGCTATTCTTGTGCTGAAAAGGCAAAATATAAATAGGATCGCAGAGACCAATTGTCCATCCTTCCCAGAGTAAAAATTCAATCTGTAGTATTGGCAGTGTCATATGCAAGTAGCAATCGCAGAGTAGGACTATATAGCAAGGCATAAAAAGATTCTACAAGTATTAAAGGAATTTGATTTTCAGTTGGACTTTCAGCTGTCATACTGTTTTTTAAATTCTATTAATATTTTTGAAAATCAGTGACAGCATTGTTTGTCTTGCAGTGTAAAATTGGTCAATATATGAAATAAGTATCTTCAGAGTACAGTAAAGCAATTTAAATGCTCAAAATACTTTATTAGCATTATGGGGGAAAATATAATTACCAGTTTTGCTATTAATAAAATAAATGTTGTTTATTGTTTAGCACTGAAGCAAGGCCTAACCTTGCAGATTTACTGGCGTAAAATCCCCATGAAGTGAGGAGTTAATGCTAGACATAGGTCATTATGTGGGAAGGAAGCAGGAAAATATTTTTCGAATGAAATTTTACAAGTTTTTTTGAGTAGCTAGCAGGTATTATCAGCCCTGTGGAAATTAAATGCTTAAGTTCCATCTTGGACTGTGAAATTCACACTGTTAGAGCCTGCAAGGGACATAGCATTGAAGAAGGCAAATGGAAATTTAAAATTAATTTACCTCGAGCAGGTTAGTCTAGGTGGAAGTTCTCAATCTGAAAATGATGTTATTTGGGTCTCTCTTTCACATCTTTCACCGTTGCTAAGAAACAGCAGCATTACAGTAGAGTAATCATTCCTACGCCATTCTAAATTGTAGTTAATTAGCCTATGTGTGAAGTGGGATTCCTAGCATGAGGAGAAAGAGAGGAAGTTTATGTTTAAATGCACAAACCAATACAACTAAAGAACTGAGAATTTGTTCTAAATCAAAATGTTCAAATGGCAAAAAGCTTTGGGAGGTTTATATTTCCTGTAGTGTTCTATAACATTTGGGTAGAATAAAGGAATCATGATAGCTGTGTCCCCAGATCTATCCTTTTGCAGACCTTAATGAAAAGTCTCAGCTTGAGTGTGAAATCTGATGGGTAAAAAGACAGAGATGATGTGATTGGATAAATTAAAAAAAAAAAGAAAAAAGAATTTGTTCTCTGACATGTGTAGCATATACAGCAGGAAAAGGTTTACAGCTTAGGAGAATGTGGGAAGTGAAAGAAGATGCTGGGTTTTTTTTAGAAACTTTGAAGGTACACCTTTTATATGGAAATCAAAAAAAATAGAATCTAGGACAAATTATTTGGGAATAAAAATGTTTAGGTTACACAAATATATCTGATTATCCTTCTCTTCTGCATTTCTTATTTACCTGAATAAGTTTAAATATCATGGTCTTGAACAGAAATGAGTCCTGGCTTTGTTATTTGCCAGGGAATTTTCTAATTAGTGCCTTTGCTGTACATAGCTGTAGTCAAAGGATTTTGTCATTTTATTTCCAAACATGAGTGAAAATTTGGTATTTCGTTATGAAAGAACAATGAACAAGTGCCTGCTATTTGAAGGTCAGGACAGATCTGTCATTATCTTCCTAGCAAATTTGTGGTAGCAGTAATTCTACTTTTTAACTACGTCAAGTAAGGGAAGTTTGAATACCTCAGAAACTTACTGTTGTGAAGGCCTTTTTTTTCTCTTGTTCAATTAAATATGGGAAGGATTTTCATAACTTCTGCTTGGAGAGGAAAAGAAAAAGTTGCTTCAGTATCTTTTCCTTTTTCTTTTCCAAATAGGGATGTTATGGAAAGGCCTTTCTAACACAAATGTAATGGGCTTCTCAGTTCTCCCTGAGCAGGGACTCTCACAGCCTGCCCAGGTGCTAAGTGGGAACATTAATAACCAGCTAGATCTGCACTGTTAGACAGCCTTCATTTTAGTGGTTATTTATAAGAGCCAACATGCCAGGTGGTGATGATTTATTAAGCAGGATATACTCTGCAGCCAAAAGCTGAAAGGTATTCCTGTTCAGTATGCTTTGAGAGCTTTCAAATTATAAAAGTGTAGAAAATATGTTTAAAATCCTTATTTGTTAAATATACGTGTATATTTGCGTATGTGTGTGTTGCTATTTCAAGACTGAAACTCAAAAGTTATTACTCTCATTACTCAAGCCTCTATTTTCCTTCCTCTCCATAATGGTATAAAGATTGATGCATCTTGTAAGAAATCGATGATTATTTCATTTTACTACTGATTGGGATGTCAGTAAGATATATTTTAAGATATATTGTAAATAAACAGCATGACAGACGCCACATTGTCTGAGACCCAAAAGAGAAGCTGTGATAATTCTTGGAGCAGCGAAGTGCTACTTTGGGAGTGAGCTGAACAACTAGCTGTTGTCAAAGAGGCAGAAGAAGGTTAAGGTGTATGGTCAGCAGGGATGGATGTGGCTGCAACTGAGGGGAGGAAGACATCATAGAGCCACAGGCACATAACAAACTCCGTGAGCTGAGCAGAACTGGGGGTGAAAGGGTGATAAGGCTTCCCCTTCTCCTGCTCCTTCCTCTGTCCATCCCAGATCTGACTGAAATTCATAGGGGAAAAAAAGGTCTCTGGCAGATACATTTCAGTAAGGACCTAACATCCATACACTGCTAAGGGCTTATGTTGGCTTTAAGCAATTTGAAGAGTTTTGCAGAGATTCTTTATATGTTCCATTTCCCCTGGTTAATATATATTAAGAAGAATCTTTAGTTCTAGCCATAAAAGATTATCCACGGTTGATTATGGCGGGGAAGAGTTTTACAGAAGCTTGCTGGCTTGTGAGAACGCAGCTTTTAAAAGCACGGTGGCCATTCCACAAAAATCTGTTTAAGGGCATGTGTTTAAAGTACATAATATGTATTTTAGTGTGCCATTACCCTTTGAATGTCATTGTGAAAATGTAGTGAGGTGTGGTATAATTCAATGAGATGGCAAATTTTGTTGCTGGCTCCCAAATCTAATACGTCTTTTGATTGTAGGGAAGGTTACCCGAGGGACTGGCAACCCTACCTGAGCCTAGCCCAGCGTCTTTAAATTATCTTTTATGAGATTATTCTGTGAATAAAACTAACCATGAGTTAGAGCAGCTCGACTATAATAATCCCAGCCTCATCCGCTGCCTTGTGAGTGCTCTTTGGCTAATGCCTCACGGACTGTGTCTCTGCCGGCTTGCTCCTAAGGACTTCTACAGTGAGAACTGCATTCACCAGGAGTAGCCAGGGTTCTGGCTGCCCCTATACAACGTAAAGGAAAAGCAGAGCTATTCTGCACCGTCAGAAACTGTGTGTTTCTGACACCAAGGCACGGCATTCGCTACCTTAATTTTATCAGTCTCTTCAAGAACTACCAATGCGTTGTCTCCCACACAGAGATGGCTGCAGCGTCCTAAAAGCACCCATTTAGATGTTAGTTCCGTGCCCAGAAAACTTGAGGTCCTGAAAAAACCAACCCAAAGAGGGCTTTGCTGAAAACAGTAGATAGTTCTGTAAGTGCTAACCCCTTAACACACGGTCTGGTGGGGCAGCACGACAGGGTAACTCCACGCTGCAGGGAGGAAAAGCAGTTTGTGAGAAGCTGCGCTCTGCCCGCGCGTCCGAGTACTGTTGGACAGAGTTCCGGGGAGCTGCTCCCAAAGGCTGCGGGAGATGCGGGTGCGTGACAAATGGATTTGGCTTCGTGGGTCCTCTGGCTGAAACTCCTCCGCAGGGCACGAGCAGCGATACCCGCTGCTACAGCGTGTGGATTGTCGCAGCAGAGAGGGAGGAGCTGGCCGGACACACAGACACTGGGCAAGGACTGCGTCCCTGCCTTCCCAGAGCTGCGCCCTGGCAGATCTCTGTGCTCCAGTGTTTCAGCTTTCAAAAGGAGCTTTTGGAAAAAGGCTATGGAACGGCCACGCGGTTTCCACTTGACAGAAAGCAGCAGTTCAGACCCACTAACTGTAGATTCTTTTTAGAGAACAACCCTAGAAATGAATCAGTGAAAGGCGTAGCACAAAATAGGCTGCTGTTTCAACTGGCAACTGAGGAGTGCACTTATGTTGGGCTATTTCTGTCTGTCTTGTACAAAAATAATTTCCATCATTTTAAATCATTTCTCCAAGTAACACAATCTGGTTTCATTTTCCAGCACTAATGGAGGAGGAACCTTTATTTAAATCTTATAAATGATCATTGGTAACTAGATGAACTGGTAACAGAGCTAAATAAATATGCCAGATACCCAAATGAGCTTGCTATCTACTCCAACATGCTGGAAGAAATAAATAATTCTGATTAGTTCTTTGGGTGGCAAACTTCCAATCCCAGCAATAAAGGCAGGCCCCTATGTACGCTGGAGCAGACAGGCTCCTTTAGCATAGAACAAAGGGAACTCTGCAGTGACGGTGACTGTAGCCAGCTATGGGAAGGCTGATCTGCCAAGGAGTAAAAACTCACACAATAGTCTACTGCTGTGGTTTTTTCAATATTTTGTTTCGTTTTGCAGATGACTTTTCTTCAGTTGAGCATGCTTATGTAGTAAAGTTAAGCTTATAGATAGTTGAGTAGGTTTTCTTAGTTACCTTTTGCACTGATATCTTGGAAAAAGTTCACAGGCTGCTCTAGTCTGGGTACGTTCACCCAGGTCTTACTTATCTGAGTGCTGAGAGCTAGACTTTACTTTCTATACGGTTTACCTAGTAAATAAACTCAAAGCTCTGTGGAGAACTGTGACATTTTTTACTCTCTAGAGAGCTGGTACAAGTGCTATATAAGCACACAAGCAGTGGTGCATAACCTCTCTGTAAACTTCCGAGTTCCATCCAGTAGAAGAGGGAAAGAGAATGCTTTGTGGTTTGGTCGATTTTCCTGTTTGGCATTTTTGGGTTTAATTGATCTGTCTTTATTCCCCTGCTAATAAATTAGGTCATGGAGTTAGATGTGTCTCCCTGTATAACTTGAACAGTGTAGGCGCTACCGTGGAAGTCAATGTTTTCTGTGCTGCACTGCTTGTTGCGGGTTTTTTAACACGGTCATTATCAAAGAATGAACAATACAAATATAAATGAGCCATCAGAAGTTATAAGCTTTGAAGATCTGTATAACAACTGGTCCTAAATAAAAGCAAGCGCTTAAACATCACAAGCAGCAGTTATATGGACAAGAAAGAAACCTTTCATGTAGTGAGTACCTACACAGAGACTCCTACTGATCACTGCCACATGAAAGGATACCAAAGAGGAGACACGCGAGACTTCAGTCGTACAAGGTTAATACATTATCTGTTTGAATCATGGAAAGACAGAAGAAAGAACACAGGGCACTGAGAAGTTAAAAAAAAAACCAAACGTCAGCCTGATTTAATTGGAAAGCATCACTGGGCTGGCTTCTTTAGTAATTGTTGGAAGCCATCCCAACTTATTTATATATTTAGAACTGATATAATTCAACTCATAAATAATTTCTTAATAAGCAACAGTTCTCACAAAGTATGTGATTTAATCCTGCAGAGCTTCTGAGAAATGCGGTTGTTCCTTTAGTGCTTCATACATTTAGACCATTTTATGACAACAATGATTTTTCCATTGTATATTTTAGAAGTAGGCTATCCCAATAAATGCATTTGGTATCCTATGAAGTGACAAAGGCTTTGAACAGTAGGTAATAACAAATGCTGAAGCAATTTTTGCTGTCAGTCCTGGGGTGTCATAGAGATGAAATTAAAGTATCATTAGGGAAATCTACATAAGTGTATGGAAAATTAGACCTGATTAAAAGGCAGTCTTTACACTGCCGAAAGCTTAGCAAAATCTAGTGATGCTGTGTTATCATTAAGAATAAGAAATTTCCTGAGAAATGTAAAAACGATTTGTGGTCATATACTTATTTCTGCATATATATATGCACTCTTTTTTTGGTGGGTTTTTCTTTTGTTTTGTTTTTTTCTGGTTTGGTTGTGTTGTTTTTTTTTCTAACAAGACACTGAGTCTACAAGACCAAGGTCAATGTCAGTTTGAAGGGGAACAGAGAGCTTGATTCCCTTTTGCTCAACAGGAGCAACTCACTGTTTCAGCCAAAATCTATGCAGCAAAGCTAATGGAAATGGCAGACACAGGAAGAGCGAGCTGTCTGACAACCTGGGAGATTGACAGGAAATCATATGGAATTCTGTAAAAAAATAGATGCATTTCCAACAATATTTCACCAGTCGATGTTTTCCATCAAAATAGATTAAGAACATTTCCAGCTTATATTCATGCTAGGGATAGCCCATAAGTCATTAATTTGCCTGTTCTCAAATGCATAATTAGATACAACCATAACATTTGCCCATTCATGAGTCTCTTTAGGTCCAGAGTGATTATTGCTCTTCAGTCAACCTATTAAAAATAAATCTGATGAGGGGAGCGCTCCCTCCCTCGGTATAGATCTGTACCGGTTTATCAGTGCAGGTGGAACTGTGCCAGTGTACACCAGAGGATTTACCTTCTTATTTTAAAGGGGAGCAAATAGTTTCAGAGGCTGGATCTGTACCTTGGGACAGGAGATATAGGAAAGACCATAAATTCTTGATTCAGGGGTTATGTTTTTCAATGACTTAAGTGCAAATTTCAGCAAGGCTCTGACTCATCTTTGGGATATTGTTCAATATGGCTATTAAACATTAGATTGCATGAACAAGGTTAGCTCAGCGCAGGCAAAAATTTAGGGCACTTTTGGAAAGATGAGAGGGGAAGGGAAAAAAACAAGATTTTTTAAATTCAATTTCACATTAAGGTCTGTTCATTTTACTCAGAACATACTCTATAAAATGATAAAGCTATGTACATAAACAAGTTTAAGCAGGGCTTGGATGTCAAATCCCTGGCTGTTAAAGAAGCGTGTTTTGATTGATTTCAACTTGCTTTGGGTTTAAAAAAAGTAACAAATAGTGCTGAAAATCAGCGAGGTGCCAAGGCTGGCAACTGGAAGTCCCCCGAGCCGCCAACCATTCTAATCAGGGTTCCGCTGAAAAGCACTATTTTGAGCTGTTCTCTGGCAATGGAGAAAGAAACGGCTTTTCATTCATTTTCTTCCCACTTCAGTGGGGTAGTCCAGGACTAACTGAGTAGAATAGGCTCATTATTGTACCTGTTCAAAGAATAAGGATTTTATATTTTTACTTGGAGGTGGCTTTGCTGGTGTAACTATCCTCTCACAGTTACTTGGGATTTCAAAAGCGTTCCTTTGCTCCACTTACCCCTTAGATCATTCAGTTCATTTCTGTACATCTCAATTAGGGAAATCAAACCAAACAGCTTTACTCTCTGGAACTCATTCATTAACTGTGCTGCAGTGTAATGTTGCAAATTCTGCAAGGAATCAGAGGAAACTTTTTCCACTGAGTCTTTTAAAGGTTCCACATAAACTTGTCTCTTACCATAAAATTTAGCTAAGCGTCATCCCCTCCCCGGTAAAATTAAGTCTGAAGTATTAAGCCAACAATGGCCATCTTAAGCTCCAAATCAAAAAAAGGCAGCAAAAGGCAGCAGTTAGAACTAACTGTGACTTGGGGAATTGGTATAATTACAAAACACTTTTGCTGGAAAATACCACGCTCTATATTGCATGAGAAAGAAAAACGTAGTTGTGAAAGGGAAGCAATGACCCTCTTGAATTCGGTGCTTTTCTGCCGTGGCATCCGGAGGGCTGGAGCTGTGACAGTCTCGTGTGCTCCCGTGGCTGTGCAGGTGACTTACCAGGGGAAGAAATGTCCCAGTGCTCCGGAGGCACAAAAGTGCAGAGAATGCCCCATTTGTTAGATTTTGTGCAGGCATTTGTCTTACCTGAGGAAACCAAGAACCAGTGCTTAAAGGACATAAGGAGGTCATTATGAAAGATACTTTCTGTTATGAAAGAAGCCCTATTGAGACACCTCCTACAGCCTACTTACCTGCTAAACAAATATTACCCAAAGCAGCCCCTGGCCACGGGAATTTGCCGTCGTCCCCGGGGTGACAGCACAACTCACTCCTGTGGCACGAGGAGCTGAAGCTCCTCTATAGTCGTAACTGCAGCCCTGTTTTGATGAACAGTTTTGCTGCTGGCGTGTCGAGTAGCACACACATAAACCTATTCTGAAGCAGGGAGGAGAGCAGGGGAGCGTTTGTGTGACCACTGAGTGATTACTATAAAACAAGCTATCTGAAAGACCATTATTTTGTAGAAATGAGTGGGGAAGGAAGAGTCCATTTAGCTTGCACCTTTGCCACTGAAGAAAATAAGCCCGGTATGTTTGGCAAAGGAGATGGACAAACCAGGAGATGCAGCTATTAATGCGATACAAAATGTCTGTTAAACAACAAAGAGCAAGCTAATGCTCTGTGTATTGTTCAGCACTCTCCATCTAATCTTTCCTCACCCAAGCAGAGATGTGGTTCAGATTTTCCAGGTCAAATGAATACCTACAAACAACTGAGAAAATAAATAAAATCAAAAATTTCTTAGAAATATACCCCTATCATTTAGACCATCCTAGAAATCGTGAGAGGCCTAAACTGCTTTTGGCACAGGTTTTTATTTGAAGAGGAAAGTCCATTTTTCTTGTATAACAAAGAAGGGGGAAAAGATTGCACAGGCAGGGCTTGAAGAACAGAGCGTGATTATATTTGCCCATATTTAACCAAAACATTAACTAGCTTATGTGATAAAAATGACAGCCAACAAATAACACAGAACTAAGAGTTCCTGACATCTTATAAATAATGAGAGCTTGATGGAATTAGGCTATCATATTTCAAAACTATGGGTTTTTTTCATCATCCACTGCACACATTCCCACATTCCTCTCTCTGAAGCTGTTTTTTTTCATATACTGCTTTGGTGACCTATGCCTTTTGTCTCTTCACTTCTGAAGCTAAAGCAAAGATAATGTCATTAAAAGTCACTCCTGAATCTATCCATTGACACAAGTAATTTATATTCCCAAATTCCAGATGAATTGCATAATTATTTTATGAAAAAAAAGGAGGAATGAGGCAAGAACAGACACAGTAAGATTTCACCTTGTTCTCTGAGAAGTTGTCATAGTGAAAAATAAACATAACTAAAAGAAATCAGAAAGTAGTCCTTCCCTGCATTTACTGATCCAGTCCCCAGCCTGGAGGCTGAGAGCTTGAGTATGACAAAGACATACTTCTTGAATTTGGGACATTAATTCAGGCAATAGCCACCGTACAATGCATGGTTATCCTCTGGTAGCTGTGGGAGGTTAGAATGATAACACCAGATCTTCTATACAGAGACAATATAGCCTGAGAAACAGGATGCAGGGAATCTCAAAAAATACATTTGGTAGGAATGCGTCCCCTTTAAATAGCAAGTTCCGTCTAAAAGAATTAGGAAGGAGCACCAGGTGGATATTAAGTCAGTTTTGGATGAGAAATGGTCGGAGTCAAACCTGAGGACATCGTGGAAAGTATGGAAGTGTCTTGCCCTTTCATCATACATGACATCGTAATTTTACACGACCAGTTTAGACCATTATCACTACTATCTTTAAAGACTTTCTGTCATGAAACACTGAATATAGCAAAAAGAATTCTGATCTATGTAAAAGGAGGTAGAGTCATTTAAGGGTACATTTTCAAATACTGAAATATGCTAAATTGCTTTTATCGTGTTGCTGGGTTTTATTCTGGAATAAAGCAGATAGCTATAGAATTGTCAAGCAGCTCTAGATTTTTACAGACCATACCCATGACAATGTTAATGAGATTTATCAGCTTCCATTTGACATTTACAAAGCAGTACAATTATCGCAGCTGTCTAGATTAAGTGCTGCCCTGAGTGAAATCTTACGGTGTAGCATCACATTTATAGACTTGTGCTTATAGCCTTAATATTCTCAGTTAAGCAAAAGTCACTGGATACAAACCTCTCTGCGGTTACTGTCTTAGGACGTGTCATAGAATCATAGAATCATTTGGGTTGGAAGGGACCTTAAAGATCATCCAGTTCCATCCCCCCTGCCATGGGCAGGGACACCTCCCTTTGTGTGAGTTCCAGGCAGATAACGCATCAGCTGACCACGAGCATGGACATGGGACCAAAGCCTAGGCAGTGACAGCTGACTTTTTTTTTCTTCCCTGCACTGCTTCCATTTCACTGCATTTCAGTGAATTTTTAGAGTTGGAAGGGACCACAGAGATCACCTAGTCCAACTCCCCTGCTGAAGCAGGATTGCCTGGAGCTAGAGCATGTTACTCAGCACTGCATCCAGGCGGGTCTTGAAAATCCCCAAAGAAGGGGACTCCACGACCTCCCTGGCCAGCCTGTTCCAGGGCCCTGTCACCCTCACCGTGAAGAAGTTTTTTCTCATATTTGAGTGGAACCTCCTGTGTTCCAACTTGTGCCCGTTGCCCCTCATACTTCAATTTGTCAGAAATCTTGCAGGCTCTAACACGCCACTTGGACTTCTAGGCATTTGCTCACTACATAAGACAGGGTTCTGGCATTTGCAGTTTTCTTTCTTTGACAAAAGCTTTCTACGAGTGATTTCTGTGTACATAAAAGTCAAGTAAGTGTCAACTGATGCAACGTAGTGTCAACGTAGGACCGCTGGGCTGCGCTTAATGAGAGTTCACATGGTGGGAAGCTGGTCTGAGAGGCTCACTGGGGTGCCCATTTGCTTTAAGAAAATGTGATTTTATCATGAGCGTATTTTGCATTGGAGGGATGGTTGTTAAGCATCCTGGAAGGGTAAAGCTTCTGCATGTGTTTTCTCTGTAAGCATGAGAGTATTTAATATATGGGGAGAGAAGACTGAAAAGCAGTGAGTGGTAAATCATCTTCAGGCTTTAGGCTTGAAGAAAGGGCAGACGGACAGACAGACAACTGACTGATGGGGAGATGCGGGTAGCATCAGTCCTACAGCAAACCTTCAGAGGTGTGTAGCTGGGGAGGACCCAGTGCTGCCAAAAGCTGGAGAAATGCAGGTGAGCAAGTTCACCCCAAAGGCAGCACCATCAGGCCCAGAGGAAGAGAACAGAGTGCTGCAAATGAAACTTTCTGAATAGATTTGGGGGCTGGGGGGGGAGGAAAATAAATAAATAAATAAATAAATAAATAAATAAATAAATAAATAAATAAAGGCATGCCAGCTCTTGAGTTTTGGCAGCAAAACCAACTCCACTAAGGTGAAGTCAGTGGAGTTAAATTTCTGCTCAGTTATTTGGCAGGGGAAGCTTCAAACGTATTGTAGCGTAGGGCTCAATAGCATAGCACCAGCAGCTCAAATAAGCATTACTTAAAATGAAAAAAGAATAAACAAAAGGGCTCCTCTTCCAGACCTTTCATGTTGAATATATACTGTGCTACGTCTCTATAGGGGGTGCTGCAAACTTGCTCTCTTTTGGTTTAAATCATCCTGGAAAGTTTCATTAAACTAATAATGACTGTTAGTAAAAGTTAAATGATTTATTTTAGAGTATCACTCAACTTGATGATAGAGTTTATTTAATGTTCCTCCTAACAGTTTATTCCCTACGAGCAATATAGCAACACCTATATTCAGAGCACAAACACTGGGTTATTGTTCTCTAGGCTTTGGTGCAAACCCGAAGGAAACTCTTGAGATTGTTTCAGTAGATGAAATGGTAGTAGTGAATGGCAGGTACACAGCCCTTCCCTGTTAAGGCTCCAGTCTCCATTTAAAAGCGTACAAATGTATCATTTGGGGGCAGGCTCTCTGTGGCAGTGATTGCTTTCTGCTCCTTGTTTATGGCATTAGATGTGAATGTCCCTGGATTATGCTACGGCGACTGCAGGAGCACAGAGGAGGAACTACAGATAGATGTTGTTTTGGGAAAAGCTGAACCCTACAAAACACATGAGCGTAGTAGTCTTATTTCTCTAGACAAGCATCCGATAGGGGTTGTTAGATCCTTCTGCTAAAGGGAACTGGACCAGTTATCAGAATTGGGGTGTCCAAGGGGTCTGGTCCATCCTAACTTGACAAAGTCCTCCCCGATGGGTTGCCCATACACAGTGGTACAGACCAGAACTGTTCAAGTCCCTCTGCAAGAAAGGAATTAACTTTTTTCTTCACTGTAGAAAAAATTGAATGGGAAACATGAGATTGGGCAGAATCTAGTTTGTTCCTGTGGGACTGGTGAGAGCTGAGCGAGAAGGAGGTTTTGTGATGCTTCTTCAAGCAGAAAGAGCACTGAACCCCGCAGAGCCCTACAGCAAAACTAAGAAACGCAAGATTAGGTCTCTAGGAAAAAAGGATTTACCAAGTTCTAAAAAGCAGTAAGAGGATACTAAGCCGTATTTCTCCTCGGGCACCTGCTGGGCTGTCTGAGGAAGCTCCACAGGGTGTTCACTCTTTGAATACCATGTGAAATCCAGGAGAGATGAGGTGGGTCTAAACTCTCCTTTGGAAGCTTTCTTGATCAGCCTGGAGAAGCTGCCTATGCTCAGAATGGCTGTGGGAGGAAAGGTGGTGTGCTGGTGGCTCTCTTTGCCCAGCATGTACCAGACACACTCTAAAAATTCACGCTCGAGATTAAAAAATGGCAAAATTGACCAAATTACCTTCAGAAGTAGCAGCTGTTTTGATGGAATTAATTTTTGTTCCTAAGAACGATTGGGGTTTTTTAGCAGAACTGTAGAATTGTCTATTATTCTGTTGCCATTAACCAGCTATAAAGGCAGCAGTTTTGCTGGCATCTGGAACAGCAAGATGACAACAGCGTGTGGGCTGGGCTGCGTTACTGTCTCTTAATATCAGTCTGGGCCCGATTCAGTGGATGTGGAGTCTCTAGAGACTGTTGTGACTGCTGGATCCAGTGGGAATGTTTCTGCATTGCCCCGGATATTCAGCTGGATGCTCTCGGTACGTGTGTAGGTATCAGCACGAATAAACTCAGGATGTATGGACTCAGGGATTTCACAGAATTGAAACCTCATGAGGGACGACACATTCTGCTTATCTGTGTTTATCATTGGGGCTTGTCCTTTCAGGGCTTTCTTTAGGTAACATAAAGGCAGTCATTTTTTGGTATTTCCTCTGCAGATTCAATCCTGACTCCATATAGCTGCAATATCATATAATAAGGATACATACATATATATTTTTAAAAAAGCGCCATCAATCACAACACATTGCTGTTACTCACATGCCTCAGAATAATGAAATGGACCTCCTCAGAGCTGTCTTGACCATTTCAGTGCTGTTCCAGCGTTTTTCCCATTTCTGCTTTCCTGAAATAAAGAGTTGCACTTAGAGTGAACGTCTAACCATGGGTGGTTATAGCCACTGCTGTTAAACTGTTATTAGAGACTCCCTGGTGACAGAGAAAGCATCCCTGTTATCAGGATAGTCCTCCTGGCATGATACATTCTGCAGTATGTGTACACACAATGAACAAGAGAGAAGTACAAACCCAGATTATCTCCATTAGCATTTGTTCTCTACGGGAGGTTTGACCATGAGATATTGTTTATGTTCCTGGGGTCAGCTGCGTTGCTGTGAAGGCATTGACACCGTGCTTAGCTCTTTGAACCCCTCACAAGGAAAACATCATTCGTACTCTAGTATGAACTCTAGTTCCTCCTCCCTTTTTTGCAGTATAACCTCAGGATTTTTTCTTTCATTAGTGTAAGAAAGACAGGAAGACACTGTAAATCTTGGCAGGTATTATTCATCCAGGTCTTGACCAAGGAGGAACAGAACTGACCTGCAAATCTACCTTACTGAGGTTTGTGTCCTGCCACGGGAAATAAGCCTTTGCTCTCATTGTAAGATTGAGCATATATTTTTATTAGGCTACACTAAGGCTTTCATGGGTTTAAAAATTATTCCTTTTTATTAAAGAAAATGCTGGATAAACAGTGGTCGTTCTTCGCGACAGGATTAGAGAGAACAAGTATGGAGAAGCAGCAGGCGGCCTCATTGGTGTGGGAGGGAGGGACAGTACTAGGCTGTCTTTTTTCCACAGGGATGGAAGCCATCACACATTCCAATTCCTAGTGTTTTGCGCATCTTATTGCTTGACCTGATACTGCAGATGAGCAGTGCAGAGCAGATCACCCAAAGGATGCATTTAAGTCCAAATCGGGCTTCATCTTAAAGGAAAACAGGGTTATAGATCACATCTGAAGCATGAGGCAGCACGTGCTTTCTTCCTAGCAATAAATCCCCAGTCAGATGCACAAAAACGTGTAAGGGATGGAGGGCATGATGAATCCCAGCTGCGTTGCCCAGTCTTATTTTTTTAACTTTGGTCAGGCCTTGTCCATTTAGAATCTGGGTTGGCCATCTCCCATCTCCCCAGCAGCTCATCCTTCTCCAGAGGCGGGGAAGGGAAAAAAAAAAGTTTAAAAAAAAAAAGTCAGGGATTCCACACAGCCTAATATTCTGCAACTGTGGAATTTTTTATTTATTTTTTTTTAGTGACCAGGCAAACAGTAAAGCATTGTTTAAAACAATAAGTAAATGGAGACTTTTGGAGGTTTGTTGTTCTTTTGGGACCAACAGCTAGCAGGCATAACCAGACTCTCTTTTTAAGTATTCACATCTTTTGCCTTTCCAGTTTCAGCTTTGCTGTTGTTAAGAAATACTTTTCTAGCACTTTCGGACTGAAAATAAGGCATGGATTTCACCCTGGATCAGTTCAGTTTAGATTTTTCTTGTAAAGGTATGCAGAGCAGTGTTTGTGCGTGGGCAGCTATTTCAGGATTGCACCTGCTTAATCCCTTCTCTGTTGAAGCAAGGAATAAAAAATTTAGACTACAAGGAAAAGGAATGTATTCATTTGCTTGTCAGCCAGGATAAGCAGATAACATTTTGTAATAAATAATATTTTTTTAAAGGTGTAATACCATCGGTTCATTTAGAACGATACCATTGAACTAAGTCATTGAAGATGGATTCTATGATACCAGTTCTGATGGTTAAAAATCAAAAAACAACTAGGTTGTTTCAGCAATGCCATTGTGGGATTGTCTGTTGGAAGTCTCTAAAGAAATCTCTAAATTATTTTCTTTTTGGGGAGGGGGTAGAGGGGAGGAGAACACTTCAAACGAGTTAAAAGAAACCAGAGCAGGCACCATTCAGACACTGATATTATCAGCAGCTCTTGCTCGGAAAGGGAGGATGCCCTCAGGTCTTTTATGGACTTGCACAAGCAACATTCCCATCTGGTACCGTGCTCTAAAGCCGCAGCACAAAGCATCAGCTGATCCGAGCTGGGCAAAACACGACTGTCTGCTCCAAACGGCGGTGGAGTTCTCACTGCCACGTCCGCGTGGGCAGAGCATAGACCCCGCATTCTGTAGCCTGTTATGGTCAGTGAAGCACAGGAGTTTACAGCCTGGGTGAGAAAAGGTGGTCCTTCCTCCACCCTGCAGCGGGGCACAGAGAACGCAGTGCACGGCTGCTGCCGAGGCACCGCACGCCGGCGCAGGAGAAGGTCACTGGGAGAGAGAGCCAGGGATGCTCTGCAGCCGTGAGGCAGAAGGAGCATCACTAGAAGGGCAAGTGGTGAATTAATCAGGAGTATTTTCTTTACCCGCAAAGACTTCACAAGTTGCAGTAACTCTTCCAGACTTTTTGTAGTCTTTTTTTTTTCCCCCTCCTGAATATTCTCAGACAAGGAATTAAAATTTTAGACTACACTTAGTGATACATTAGGTGCCTTTACAAATCTAGGGCTTTGTATTCACAGAGGGAGTGAAAACGGTTATAAAGACACAGAGATAGGGAGCACCCACATACCTGGTAACTAATGATGCTGTGACATAGCAAATGTAAAACTGGGCTTGACTCAAGGTGAGGGTTCAGAAGAATATTTCTTCAGCAACTGACTTACACAAATGCAGAGTCTTTTCTATCAAGAGTTTTGGTTTGTTTTGTGTGGTTTTTTAACTTTGTTTTTTGTTTTGTTGGGTTTTGGAGGTTGCTTGCTTTTTTAAGAACATTAATCAGTCACAGGATAAGCCCCACTTTAAATTCCCTTACGCCACTACAAAGCCCTCCCGTTGCAGCAGGTTTGACATCCTTTGCTTTCTTTAGTGACAGTCACATCGTGGTCCTACTGCTCCAGCTGTGCTGCAGCCATGGCTGTGCCTGTTTAGTGACTGCCAGACAGCAGGTCCAAACGTGTTGTGACTTGTAAGCCCCCATCTTCCACAGCCCAGTGATTGGTAGCTGGTTTGTAAGCACTAATCAGCATCTTCAAAGTACTTTTCTTTAAATTAATTGACTCCCACGAAGCTCATAAGCAAAAAATTTAGATGAGATAATAAATAGTCGATGTATAAGGTTAAACAAACGTTTTCTCTTAATAGTTTCAAATATGCTGTGAGTGCCTGCTCCTGACTTGGAAGTTAACTGCCGGTAACACTTTTTGCCACTATTGTCCTCTTCATCTTCCCCTCATTTGGCTTTCTTCTCCGTTTTAAACAGAGTTTGGAGGCATGGCTGGAGTTAATTGGGAAAATTAACAGCTCCTCTAGTGTTTTATTCAGGGACCTGCAGTATGCTCTTCCAGATGCACTTGATCTCTGCCATTATTTTGTTTCCCTCCTATCCATCACCTTAATTCAAAACCTAGTGCTCAAGCAGGCAAGTACCAAGGTAGTAAAACAATAGCATATGGCATTCATAAAAAAAATATATCATTTGCCAGATACACAGATGCCGTTAACTTCAATCAGCTCTAAGCTTAAACAGCCTTTCTCCTCCATCCCCCCGCTTCCCTTGGCCTCCTCCCATTTCCACCCTCAGTCCAGGGTTACCCCTGCCCATCTGGCACTTGCGCTGTGTCAGCGCCCTCAAAGCCATCCAAGCAAAGGTGGCCAAGTAGCATTGTCACCAAGGGTTTTTTGTTTTTATTAAAAAAAAGCCACACAAGAGTGAACTGCAACGTCGCTTCCAGCCACTCCTTCTCTGTGGGACGAGGAGGGCTGTTTTGGGTGTATCTGAGCAGCGTGCCAGAGGATGGTGAAGAGAGCTGTGCTCCCTGTGGAGGGACCGCTGTGGTTCCCCAGGGATGTGGTGCCGGAGCTGCCGACCTCCGTCCTCTCCCTCTGGACGTGGCAGAGCTCAGCCAGGTGCAGCTGGGGAGCCCACAGGGTCAGCGGCAACTTCACACCTTCCGCAGTTGGAGCCTATTGGTATGTTTCAGAAGTTTATTCACCTTGACCTGCTTTAGCAGAAATACCTCCCCCCCCTTTTCCTTCAGCCTCATATTAAGCTACAGAGAAATGCCATTCTGAAGTTTCACAGCATCTTTGGACCAGCTATTCTTGGGGTCCCAATTGCTTGCTTTCTCATGGAATTTTGTGCATCCCTAGAGCATAGATGTGGTTATTTTTCATGCCATTCTTAATATATTTGAGTCAAAAATAGAATTACTCTATGTAAAAGGCAAGGATGTTATATCTCTGGAGAAAGAGCAGTGTACTGCAACAGCAAACAACTTCAAGGCACGAAAATAAACCCTCAGAATTTTCTTCCTGAGGGGATGGGGAACAGGGGAAAGAAAGAAAAAAAGAAATTGGTGAACCAATACTCACTAGGCTGTTTCTGAGCCACACTTTATCTGTTTAAAGCTTGCATATTGCACAGAGCCCGTGTTTAATATTTAGGGCTGATATGGCCAGGCCTTGCTGCACCAGCGGCATATTATTATGTCCCTGCTGGGAATGAGTGGCTCCTGAATGCTAAAGAGCGCTCTGTGGATGGAATAGAAAGCATTTGAGCTACAGAAGCGCAGGGGAATCAGTACCTCCTGTTAGCCAGGAGTGATGAGCCTGGTAATTACCCAGCCCAAGAACACAGAGACACCTCCATGGCCTTCTCCTCCCCCCCCCCCGCCCCGCCAGAGGCGGGCACGGAAGGACACCCAGAAGAGTTGGTGCATCCTGAGCAAGAACCCAAGTCGATCATGAAATAGCACTCACCTCCCCCAGGAGCTGCTGGGAGTGTCACAGTGTACGAGTGTTCAAACATCAGAGAAGGGGCAGGGCTGCTCTCAGGCACCAAATTCCCGTCTGTGCCAGGAAAACACAGCCGGAGGGTGAACCAGGAGATTCTGGGCCACTGGCGGTGAGAACTGAAGCACAGACACACCGCTCGCCAGGCGAAAAGCACCCGCCACACAGCTGTGCCATGCCTGGCCCCTTTTCTCCCCACGTGGATTGGGGCTTTTATTATTTGTTTTAAGAGGCAAAGGGAAAGACCGAGTTGTTACACTCCTGGAACAAGATGGTATGTACTGAAAACAGAAAGCCTCAGCAACCGCGAGGCGATTCCAGCTGCCGGCTTCCAGGACGCGGAGCTGTATCCCCCGTGCTGAGGTAGCACGGCCCACATTTTCTACTTTTTAGTGTTTGCAATTTTTATTTTTTCCTTTTCAAGTTTGTGCTCAAAGCAGAATCTACCAGTTTGGAAACTGATCATGAAGTAAAACTGCAAGTTCTATAGATCATCTACAGAGAGAAAGTTGCTACGATAATAATACCTGGGTGGAAACAGGGTCACTGCAAGACCTTGAAAGGTTTCTCAGGGCTTGTAAGAGCCTCAGTGGCAAATAATATTCTGGCTAGAAAATCCCTTCTTTTTCAGATAATTCTTACTTTATGTGGAAGAATATGACAGTTGAGTCCTTTTGAAAAAAACCTAGAGGCTTTTTCCCTTTCCAAGATAATTGGTTTATCATTCATTATATGCCTGATGCTCCCCCAGAGACTCTGTCCTGTCCTTAGCATGTATCAAAGAACTCATTGCTGTCCTATTGTGAAAATTACATGGCCAGACATTAAAACAAGCATAATTTTCCTATAGAGATAATAATTATTTGTTTAATTAATTATTTTGCTGCATAGTCACCATGATACTTTATTTTTAAATGCAGCATCTTTAAAAGGAAGATGCAAGAGAATTGTGGAACAGACAAAAGAGATGAAACGCAAAACGTTTCAGAGACTGAAGGAAAATTCAACAATTACTGCTGAGGATTTGCTACATAGCATATACTAAAAAAAAAAAAAAACACAACCAAAACCACTGACACTTTGAAGGCCAAGAATTCCTAACCAAGTCAAGGTGTCCCCTATTGCCACCAAAGCACTATCTGCTGGGTTTTGTGAGCTGACCCAAGACCCTGCTGTAGTGTTCTGGCTGTCAGCGTGCCTCTTCACTCTGAAAGACTTTGACCAAAGCCAGCATTTAAAGGAAAACCTACTAATAGAAGAATTAATATCTGTCTCAAAATACAGGAACAGGATCAACAGGTCATTGCAACAGGTAGTAACAAATCCTCCTGCATTCCCATTCCCTAAGGATCAGCCCAGGGGATGCCTTGGTCTGTGTGGCTCCATCTATTGCCGATACCTCCTGTCTCAAACCTTTGCTCAATCTATTGCCGACACCTCCCTTTGGCTTGCAGTCTCAGCCGGAGTTAAACCAGCATTTTCTGGGGTAGAGATGTTCAGCCTTTTCGATGCATGTTGCACTTGCTATCAATATAGAGAGCTGGCATTGAACGGCTTTAAACCCATTTATGAAATACGGTGGTCAGTTTATCAAGATCTCTTTTAGCTGTATAGTAAAGCCTGAAAACCCCAGCCACCGTGTGTTTTACTATCACTCCTGGCAGACGGGCTCTCATTTCCGTAACTCCTGAGCCCTTCCAGATAAGAGCAGAGCCTCTTTCATGCCCCGTGTGTGTACCTCAGGGCGCTGCCTGAGCAAACTCTGCCTCGTTGAACTGCTGGCAGATGTGGCGGGCACAGCCAGATGTGTGTGCTGCCTCGGCAGAGCTTCCCTGCCAGCCCCTGCACTGGGCCCTGCTGTAGGCTTTGGTTCTGATATATGCTATTGGATTAACAAAATTAAGAGCTTTGGCACCCACTTTCGGAGAGGTGTGACTGCCACCTGCGTGCGCCAAGCCCACACTTGGCAGGCACAACCCGAGGGCTGAGTTGTCTGCAAAGAATTTGCTGCCTGGTACCACCATTTGGTTTGTGGCCAGGGACACAGCATGTGGAGATGGTCCTCACGGAGCCTTTTCATCAGGGAGTGGTTTCCTCTCTCACAAGCTGGATGTGAGCTTTCAGGATATGACCAAGTGCAATGTCTCGTTTCTAATGCCAAATAGGAGCTGTACGAAATCACAGTGTCGTGTCAGCGGGGCCATATAACCCAGGGAGCTCTTGTGAAGGTTTCCACACCGTGGGCCAGTTTCAGCCACGGGACAGTGCAGTTATCCAGACACCACTTGCCAGCTACTGCTTTTAGGCACAGGAGACGAACACAGCAGTGCAGTTCAGTTCCCAGCCAGCTACTGGGGGTAGCAGGAGAAAAGCTGAGCCAGCCCCTTTCTTGGCAACTCCAGCAGAGTTGACGGAAACTGCAGCTGAGCTCCTCTCCCCATGGATATCTTCTCTGGAGACATTACTTAGATGAGGACAACAGTTTAATTGCTCGTTCTGCATTGCTCCTCTTCTCAGACAGGACTCCCCAGCCTACCATCACCTCTGCCAGGTACTGAGAGGCACACTCCAGTTTGCAGCAACACTATAATATTAGTAAAGTAGGTGCCAGATACAAGGCAGGCAGTGAAATAAGACCATAGTTAGGAATCTCCAGTCACTAGCTTCCCAGACATTGCTTTTTTTGCAGCTTGACTGCTGCTCATATAAAGCACTGAAAGGAAAAATGGGCCTTTTTCCATTCAGTCACGTTCCCACTGCCCGGGGCTGATGCTGCCACTTCCAGCACGTCCAAGTCTTGCCTTCAGATGTTTGGATACCAGTACCTTCTCCCAGGATCATATCATTATCAACCTGTAATCTCCTGTTCCACTACAGAAATGAGCAACCCTTTTATGTTCATAGAAACAATTTAGAAGTGTTAAAAGTTTGAGCACCAGGCCCCTGGTGCTTACACGTGTTTAAATTGGCCCTCCCTGAAAGCTGATATATTCCATCTGGTCTGTTGGATTTCTTGGCTTAAAGTTACTGGAAACACTGAACGTTTCTTCTGCAGTGATCCTGTAGCTGTCCAAGAGCAATACGCACGCTCGGGGCTCCCTGGCTGCTTGCTGCTGAAATACATGGGGAAGTGCTTTTAGGGCACTTTATTCCTGTCTGCTTTTAGAGCTATTTTGAAATCCTGAGTTCTGCGGTTCCCTTTTCTAATCAATCTTAGAGCATGTAAGTGATACTTGAAGGATAAATAAAACACATGAGTTTGCAGCTCATTACCTCTAAACATTTAGTCTGAATACCGCCAATTAAGCAACTAGGGGTTTTTTTGTTGTTTGTTTTTTACATTCTCCTTTCCAAATCTGCACTAGCTTTTTCTTGCCCTTATAGCTTAGTAAAAATTCCTGCTCTTATTTTTCTCAAAGATTATTTATGCTTTATTAACTATTTATGTCAAGAAAAAGAGACATTACAGGTGACTCCAGTTTATAATTAAACAAGCTGCCAGCCCAGTAAGTTATCAACACCAGCAGCAGCAACACTGGATTAACCACCCAGGTACCCACTGCTCATTTAATTCTCTGCAAGAGCTTTACGATACAGCTGCCCCATCCCTTCTCACTGGCATTCCCAGGCTCCCCAGGCTGTGGGGCAGGTATGTCACTGGGTTAAAATACACAGATGCATTCAAACTGGGTCACACAAATCATTAAACCAGCACATTCCTATGACAATTTTCACAGCCAGCTATCTCATACAGTGGCAGGCTCTGAGAGTGTGCCTGTCCCTTGGCTTTGTCCCTCTCCCACAAGCCTGAGCAACTGCTGGCAGCTGGAGGGATGCCACATTTCCAGCAGCTTTGCTGACTCCTTAAAGCCTGTCTTTTGCTGCACTGCATTTGAAAATTGAAGATTCAGGAGTATTAAAAATATTTCAGCCTCTTCATCATCTTTACTTGCCTATGTATTTCCCTCTTGTTCAGTTAAGATTCAGCCCTTTGCTTACAGTACAGCTGCAGCACGGATCCAAGGACCTTCTCCGATCCCATCACCTCCCATTCCCACCAGGCCACAGGAGCTCGCTGCCATCCTGCAGCCTCTTTGTATTCTAAATCTCAATCCTTTAATTTATAGCAGCTCAACTCACCTCTCCGAGATGCTCTCTGGGTAACTCAGTGCCCTCCACGCAGGCACTGCTTGGCAGGGGCTTGAAACCAGCCCACTACCAGGAACTGGGGCTCCACAGGACCAGAAGCAGGAGATAGAGCACCCAGCTCCCCGGGGGACTCACTTTACACCTGGTGAAGTCAATGGCTGAGGTCATTAAGCAGCACAAGCTGCAGCAGGCCCTCCAGTAACAGCTCCCGGTGTCAGCTGGCACTCCACAGGTGCAACAAACCCAAAGACATTTTGTTATCCCTTCTCTCCAGGCAAGCCCACCAATCCAATTAAAAATGCACCGGACGAACTCCTACTCTGTCCGTTTTGACGTGTGAGGCAGCAACACCCCCCCAGAGCTCGCCTCCACGGGCCTTTCAGCCATTTGCCAGGGGAGAAAACATCCTGGCTGCAAAGCTTTATGAAGGCTTTGACCAAGAAGTGGCTAACTGGGAGGGAAATGGGTTCGTGTGCCTGGGGGGTTGTTTCCACGTCCGCCTAATTGCTTTCAGAAAAGGTTGACCGTGCTCTCTCCTGGGCATAGTGGGAGCCCATTCTGGTTCACTGGTTCTGCCGTGTGTTTTGTACAGAGAGGCTGAATGGATATTTACATGAAAATAGTATTGCTGAGCATTTAGTTCTAATCATTTTGTACTTGGTACAGCCATCTGGAATCAAAATATTTCGAGAATATTACAGATGCTCTTGCATATTAGTCTCCAAAACTCTTAAAATACAAAACTCTTACATCCACTCCCTAGAGCTGCCAAACTTTTTTCCGCACTTCTGTTATTAAGCAACTCTGTTATTAAGCAATCCTGTTATTAAGTGTAGTGGATCGCGTTCCGCGCCGTGTGCCAGGAGCTGGGCGGTCACCGGCGGGGAGGGGGCAGGGGCTGGCGGTGGGACGGGAGCCTCTCCCCGCCGTGCCCCATCCCCTCTGCGGGAGCCACGGCCCTGGGAACGCGGGTCCGAGGAGCTGCACTTCCTGAGGGATGGAAGATTGCGATGGGATGGGTCCCGTCGCACGGGGCTTTTTGCACAGCTTTTATCATAGGCGGCTCTAGGTGGCAGATGGAGGAGGAGAGAGCAGATCTGAAGGCAGAACTGGTCCTTAGCTTAGTAAAAACGAAGACGTCAGAGTTTCTATTATGGCAGCTAACCGTTACCCAGCAAAGCAGCGTGCTCAGAGGCTGGTTTTTCTTTTTTAGCTTTGGTGTAATGTTCCTGAAAGCTAACAGCATCTATAATGTTGTTGCCGATTTGTTTTGCTGTAGGAAAGAAAGCAGAAAATAGAATTGCTGTACGTAGGAGGCAAAGATGTTTTATTTTGTGTAAGGAGCAACGTGCTGCAGTGAGAAGGGACTGCCACGGTAAACCTGCAGTCCCCAGGAAAGCCCGAATTTAATCAAGGGGCTGAGCACTTGTGGTCTTTGAAAGGCAAGGCGTCACCTTGGTGTCTGAGCACTACGGGACTTTGGAGGCAGGAATCCAAACCATCTCTCGCTCTTTCCAGCACACCCTGCCATAAAACTCTGCACTCCCTGGATTCCAGCAAAGCTCAGCGCAGCCCTTTGCAGAGCCCCCACGCCGCTTTCCAGGCTGCACCAAGGGGCTGGTGGCTGTTGTCTGCCTCCTCCTCATCGCTCACACGTTGTCTGACCCCACCAGCAGGTGCTCGGGCAGGTGGAGACCACGGGGCGAGGGTCTGCAGGGCACTGATCCCAGTGGCCAGGTTGGCGGCTTGCTGGTGCAGTGGGGATGCACCGGCTGTCCTCCTTCCTGAGCTTCTCAGTGGTTTCCTGACGTGGTGGGGGGACGGTGGCAGCAGGCTGCACCTTCTCCCTCTAACAGGGAGCACCACAGAATGCTGCAGATGCACAAGCTTTCCCTGTTTCCCCACGGAGCACAGCCCTTCCCCACCGGGACCCGGTCTGTTGGGAGAGAGCACACGGCAGTCCCGGTGGTGAAACTCATTCCCAGCTACTGCAGGCGTGACAGTGTACAGAGCAGGACAAATGACAGGAGGAGACAGGGGACAGGAGCGGGCACAAAGTACTTGTATCTGCCCCGTTTCTGAGGGCCCTGAGCACTCAGAGCTGCTAGAGATGCCCTGGAGAGACAGGAGCATGCAGCAGAGAAGGGCGTCACAGCAGGAACACGAGGCATGAAACTGGGGTCTTGGATTGAACAAGAAGGAGAGCAAGGGATACGAGAGGAGGAGGAGGAGGATAAAGCATTAGGGCCTGGTAAATGAAATCATGGAGGAAAGGGAAATACCACTTCTACAGAAAAGTTTAGCAGTTCCAATGTAAAAACAGATTTATTTTATTCTTAGAAAGACAAGGAGCTCAGCCTCATGCTGTTAAACAGCAGATCCCACAGTTGGGACTTGCCATGGAAAAACAGCCCAGCCTTATCGCTCAGTTAAACCGAGGCTGATGCTCCGGGGCTGCGCTGCCCTTTCCTGGCTCACTCCTGCTGCCGGGAGCTGTGTCATCCTTGTCCTGGGTACCAAACCCAGAGGTGGCATCTTCGCAGATGGCACTGCAAAGCTTTGCAGATGAGAGCACGGACTCGGAACATCAGAATGTACCCCAGAACAACTTTTTTGGTGCCAGACGAACCTCACTTCAGACGGTTATTAGAAGCTTTTACGTGCTAATTTGGCGTCGGTCTTTGTGTCTCAGCAGTCACACAGATGGGAGGGCAGCTGCCTGCCTGTTTGAGAAGGTGCCGGTGGTTGCACCGGTCCTGGGGGAGGCAGCACTTTGCTCGCCCCCCCTTGCTGTGTGCCACCGCTGCAGCACCACTTCCAGCCACCAAAGTGCAGGGGGTTCTGCAGAGCTCTGCCTGCAGCCGAGCTGGGCACAGCGGGAGCCGGACGGGCTCTCACCTGGTGAAAGCGACGTGGAGTCTGAAGCGTCGTGAACGTTAGTAAAATTAACAGTCTGAAAATCTACTGAAATCATATTCAGGTTTTGATCCAAACCGATACGGAAGAACTGCGTCCACTTGATTAACCGCAAACGCTTACTACAGAAACAGACACTAATATTAATCTTCCATTTTACTGTGTCAAATGCACACAATTATTCATCACCGATACTATTTATATACCCACGTACTGCTAAGTGAAAGAATGCATTCAGCCTGGTTTTATCATTTCTAGATTAAATCACAGTTTTTCTATTTCCTGCAGTCAGCAGCTCAGCCCCACAATTTTCTCTCCAAATGACAGGCAATTCTTTTAAGCACATTGAATTATTTTTTCCAGGTGGTGGCTCAGTTGAAATTAAATGTTACTCTGTCATATTGCTCAGTAGTACAGCTGTAGCACACAAAGAAAGATGACAATTTTAATATTCTAGCTAACTTGAAAAATAGGATTTAAACAGCAGACTATTTAAATTCAGCGTGTTACTTATTCCAAGGGAGCGCTGGCCCCCGCACCCCTTTAGCCTGGGGCGAGGGAGCCCGGGGAGGAAGGAGAGGCTGCGGTGAACCCAGGGCAGCGTGAGCGAGGCTGTGGGTCAGACTCCACCGCAAACGCAGACAGACTGACGGCCGCACAGCAGGGTGACTGCAGGGTGACATCGTGGTGTCTCAGCTGAGCACTCACCTCCTGAAGGCCGCAAAGGGGCTCCGGAGCTCACCCTACCAGCCTAAGACCCACACAGGCTCCAAAATCAAAGCAGCGCTGGAAGCTTTGATTTTTATTGTTATTTTTCATCTCTTAGTGGTTTGATTCCCCAGCAGCTAGTGAAGGACATGGTTACCTGGGACCAAGGCTGTGATGTCCCCGTGTGCAGAGTGAGGTCCCCAGCTGGCAGGGAAAGCTGGGGACCTCCATTGTGTGAGCAAATGCCGAGGGGAGAGGTAAGGGGAAGGTGAGGAGGGCATCTCCTACCAGAGAGGCCACTCTGCTGCACCCACCTCACCGGCTGTACGAAACTCAGTACCACTCACCCGAGCGTGTAACACACACCCCCCCATCATGGAACACACACACCCCCATCACCCTTGTGCTCCAACAGTAAAATGCACTTGGATCCAACAGAGACTTCACTACCAAAGTGTTAAACTGAATGATTATCTCATGTGAAATTTTTCCCTTTCTTTTACTTTGTCCATGTAAAAGTCAGTTAAAAACCAATGTTAACGTGAAAAACAGGGGGAGGTCAAATTAACCTCTAGCAATAACTATAGGAGCTTTTTGGATAAAAGTCCAGCAGGAGTAGCCACATGCCCAGGTGCTGTGCTGAGTCAAACTTGCACATATGGGTGAAAGATTAAAAATCTGAGCTATTTATTTGATAAACGCAGATCAAATAGCTCAGGTATTTTCATCTGGTGGGAACTGCAGGCACTGAAACACCAGCCTCTTACAAAAACCACACTCTATACTTTTGGAAATTGGTAACAAATGGGAAAGGCATCATTACTAGAGATTAAAGCAAAATAAATCCACGCTTATGAATCTGTTTTATTGTCCCTTAGCTCAGATGCTGCTTACTCCAACTGTGCAACAACAGTGCCTCCCAGTGACCAAAACTGTATTTTTTTCAGGTTCATGTATTTGTCAGTCTGAGCCTTTTGCTCATCTCTGATGGCTTATGTATTATTTTAAGCACAACATCTCAACGGATGTCTCTACCAAGAAAGCTCTAATATTGAACTTCAAAATTTAAAGACTGGCAAAGAACCAGCTTAGATATCCCCTGCTAGAATATTCTGTTCTTAATTTGTAAGCAAAAATCCTCAGTGACAGTAAGACCTAAAACACAGGTGCCTGAGAGCCCGAGGATACCTGGAAATACAGCGTTGGAAGCGTTCCCATTACAGCAATCATGAGTACACGTGACGATCAGTAATGTCTCAGTTAAGCCTACTACATAAAAAAAAAAAAAAAGGTGCTACTTTCCTTAACTGGTTGTGAAAATTATTCACTAAATAAAATTAACATTTTCTTCCTCCTCTGCTATCCCAAAACAGGGCCTGATTGTTTCAGTTCCAAGAATCTCGCACTGCAAGCCCAGAAAAAGATCTTGAGTAAAATGGCAACCAAAACCATGGCTAACATGCTAATCGATGACACGAGCAGTGAAATCTTCGATGAGCTGTACAAAGTAACAAAGGAACACAAAAGAAACAAAAAGGAAGCCCATAAAATTATGAAAGACCTGATTAAAGTGGCAATAAAAATCGGGATCCTCTATCGAAATAATCAGTTCAACCAAGAAGAGCTGGAAATCGTTGACAAGTTCAGGAAGAAGCTGAACCAAACCGCCATGACAATCGTCAGTTTCTACGAGGTAGAATACACTTTTGACAGAAATGTTCTTGCAGAACTTCTGAATGAATGTAAAGACCTTGTGCATGAACTCGTAGATCGACACCTGACACCGAGATCCCACGGGCGCATCAACCACGTCTTCAACCACTTTGCAGATGTGGAATTTCTAACTGCCCTGTACAGTCTTGATGGGGATTGTCGGCCATACCTCAAAAAGATCTGCGATGGCATCAACAAACTACTTGATGAGAAGATCCTCTGAAACTACGCTCAAAACCAAGAAACCAACCAAAAACTTCTCTCTGGAACTGGCCACCCTTCATGAGCCGTGGTGAGCAAGCGAGCTTCCTTCCTATCAGTACCTTACTCAAGTCTCCAGCAGAGGCCAGAAAGTGCTCACCAGGCTCCTGATGAAGTGGAAAACTTCAATCTGAAAGCTATCAATTTTCATGTTTTGTTCAGTTAATTCCGTCTTTTCCAAGGAGCGGAGTGAACAAGGCTGCTGGCATAGTGTTCAGAAACAGACTGTGATACACCAAGACCTTCCTGGCTTTGTGTTCAAGCCAGATGAACGAGTGAAGAGAAAGTAAACTCAAATGCATGACTATGTTAAAATAGACAGGTGAAAGCAATGAGCAACGCATGGAATTTACCCCCAGGCTGCCCTTGGTGCGAATGTTTTTATTATTCCCATGCTAAATGAAAATGCTTAGACAGAAGGTAGGGCTGTGATGGATTAAGTTCCCTCCTTTCAAAAGGATCAAGAATCAAAAATCAAAAAATCTGATTTTACATAATATTCAAGTCAAATAGGGGAATAACAATAATGCAAACTGAGTAGAAGTGGGAGAAAATCTGAAGAGCTGCACAATAAAGCAATATTTTCATTAAAGAGTTTTGTTTTATACCTGATAATAACAGAGAAGGTTTAATTTTAATTTTGAAAAGCAGCTCAGTGGTTCAAGCTCAAAGGTACTCAGAAAACTAGATAAAGTAGTACATGGGTTTCCCCGCTCTCAGGGTTCATGCATTTGGTTCCATCAGATGAGTTTAGGCTGAAGGTTGTCCCACTCTGCACTCTTTACTGTTTCACCTGCCAGAACAAAATACTCTTTGTGAAGATTTTGAAATTGCACTTGTGAAGAAGAGCACGACTAAGACACCAATGGAGCTACAAAGCGATGTTTACAGCCCCTGTCCTCAAAATACTCAGCCTAGATAAAACTCGCCGTTTAAGGTGTCCATGATGTTCATTTGTGCCTACAGGAAAGCAGAGCTGTGATAAGGAAGCCCATCGCTATGCTTGTGGTGCCCTCCAAGTGTAGCATGTCCACAGGAGGCTTAAGAGAAGTGTCTTAGTGACTCTGGTGAGCTTCATGAATGACTTACGTGGTCAGAATATTTTCAGTAACTTTTTTTTCCTTTTTGTTTTAAACAAAATATAGTGATGTCTTCAAACTTAAAACACTTTGCAAAGAAATACTGGTTTCTGAGCAATTTTGTTAGGATTGAGGGAGAATCAGAGCAGAGCAGATGCACCAACTTGCCACTTGCATAGTCTCACTGACCCTAAGTAAAAGAAGGATGTTTGGAAATCTCTCCTCTCCTTGCCCTCTGCCTCTTACCCTTCAGACTCACCTCTGCCCACTGACACTTCAGCATCACGTACCAACTCCCGTTAGTTGACACAGAGAGGAGACAACCCCATTATCTAGAGGTAACACCCTCCATAACACATATATTATAATACAGAGATGCATGTACTTGAAAATTGACAAAGACAAGAAAATATATTTGAAAGCCATTCCTCTCCGAGGAAGACTTCCAGTGTCAATCACCCATTACTTTAGGATAAGAAAAAATTATGTTTCTCATTTAAACTCTTAAATACTATGGTGGTAGAGAAAACTGTTTAAAGTTTTATTCTTCTTCCATCTTTCCCTCTTTTCCAGAATAACTATATTGTATCTCTTGCAACAACAATTCCGACTCTCACGCCTTTACCCTTATTCACTAGGGCTGCACTACATGGATTTTTATCTGTTCCCAGAACTCATTTTGGAGCACAGTAAACATGGCAGCACAAGACAATGTTATTTTTCCTCAATGTATTTCCTTTAACCATAAAAAGTATATTAAATAGCAATGAAGGTGGACAATTCCTTTGCAACACAGCACAGTTGTGAGATACTGACATTTGGGGTCCAGCCATATTTACATGCACCATTAGCTGCATTCTTCCAAGCACGTACTTGTCAACTGATGCTTTTGAACAGTATTTATTGTATCTGACACTCCTGTCCCAATGCACCCATCTCAGATTTTGCGTGTTTCACTCGTGGCAAACAAATTTAAGTTCCTTTTTTAAAGCCAGAAAAAAAGAAATACTTAACATTCAAGATGTCCAAAGGAAAGGGATATCCTGTGTCTGTGACTTTCTTTTTGTGTGTTGCAAGTATCAATATTCAGATTCTGGTATTTTAGACAAACCAGCTGAACATCTGTTGTTTTATTTATAAATCTGAGTAGCCTTAAGGAAAGAGAATGTTTTCAAGTATTTCTCATACTTGCATATACTGTATATTCATTGTTTACTTTTGTACTTGTAGCTTGGTATGTAATAACATTGCTAAAATAAGGGCAATGTTCAGGTCACCTTAAGTATATGATGTATTATCATATTTGTGGATTAAAAATGTGTGATTACTGCCCTTCTTGCTTCTTTTTCATTTATTTATTTATTCTGCCATCCAATGTAAACTGAAATTAATCAGTAAGACAAAGGGATTCACATAATCTAAGTTTCAGCACCTTCAACTTCTGCAAGCTTAATGCTCTTTGGGGACCAGGTTTTTTTGGAGGTAGGAGGTCGGTAGATGGACAGTTTATAGTTTAAAAGAAAACTGGAAAACCACATTTCTGTTGCATGACGCACACGCAACACAAACATGGAAATTTCTGATTTTCCACAAAGTTCTTAAGCCCTTGAGAGCTCAGCACAAGCGATGCTGGCTCAGTGTCCTTAGCAGTGGGGTTCAGTCTCCGGGCTCAGTCGCTCCTCACGAGCCCTGCGGGGGGAACAGCACGAGGTTCTTGCCCTCAGCCCTGCAGGGGGAACAGCATGAGGTTCTTGCCCTCGGTACCAGCCTCTCCCCGGCTCAGCCTGTCCCAGGGCCTGTCCCAGTGCCACAGCAGATGGAACACGCCACAGTCTACCTCTCCACCAAGTACTTTCTTGTGAGCTTTCCATGATGTAATTAGCTCAGTTGAGCTAATTGTGATTTAAGTGAGACAGACACATCCCTGACAGATTTCAGATCCCTGCCCAAAACACGGAGATGCTAGAACCTACCAGAACGTTTGAACAGCAGCAAGCATATATTCTCCTATCCTTATTCCCAGAAAAAGCAAACTGTTTTGGCTGAAAGAGCTCAGGATTTGCAAACAACTCACATGGCAATTATACTGGAAGCAATTAAAGATTGGCACAAAGAGAAAACTGCCAACTATCCTTAAAATAAAAGTTTAAAGCAATCTTCCTAAGTGGTGCTTTGAGCCTTGCTGTTGGTAAAACACTGCTGTCAGGTTAATTTTATGAATCATATTATGGCAGGACACAATATTCTTTGCTTCATCACTGCCAACTTTATGTAATGAAGTTACAGAGAAAAATGTTAATGTTAAAGAAACTCAAGGGAGTGACCACTTCCATCATCCTAATGAAACTGTACATGCACCACGGAAGAGCACACTGCACTGAACATGGAGACTCATTTGTGTTGGAGACACGTTCTCACAGAAAGGCATATAAATACCCGACCCTGAGGAGAACCAAGAGGTAAAGCACAATTTACAATTAACTCCTATCGCAGGGACAGACAGCAAATCACAACTGGATGCCTTAAGCAGCCTACTTCCAGTTTTACATACCTCAATGCCAGAAAAAGACAATACATAGTCTTATCCACACAGAAAAGATAATACAGCTTTTTATACTGAAAAATCACTAGTAGGACTCTGTAAGAGATAAGTACCTTTCCAATATTTAGAAACCACCAGGCAGTGTCATTTATAAGCTACTTGCAAGTATAGGAAAACCTCAGAACAGTGCCATCCTTTACACAAATTTATTCTCTCCAGTCCTTACAGAAGAGAAGGGGTTGGGGAACTCCTAGCAGAAAGTAACATAACACCATGGGAGATCTGACCTATCTTTAGGAGAACATCGTGCATCATACTGCCATGTTGCACATCCACCAGTTTTCCTACCAATGTATTTGTTTCATTAAAAATATCTGAAAATACTCAGGGTAAGGGGTAGAACCAGATGAAACAGTTGAAATACAGATCCAATACAATCACTTATCTGTTGACTCCAAAGCATCCAGACCTCCGAGTTGCCCATGGCATGGAAGAGTAATAGAGCGGCATCTGCCTGTACACAGGGGTTTGGTTCAAAACACTGTTAACCTGCCAATTTGGAAAGGTCAGTACAGGCTCTGAGCGGCCTCTGTTTCCCCCTTGAAAGTTACCTTCTTTGTGCTAACTGGATGACATGCTCTCTTCCTTCTAGCCTACTTCCATGCACCTTATTGCCCTTTCCCTGAAATGGGTTGGTTAATCCTTCAAGTTTTCATAAGGCACAAAGAGAAGTAAATGCCAACAACACAGAAGATGAAGATAGCCACTAAAGGATTTCCAATGCAGAACTAGATTAAAGAATACTCCTTTGGATAATTACTTAGGCAGCTATATTTCATTTTAGAGACAAGTGGATGATGGATGACAATCAGAGGGACTCCCAGCACTGAATTGCTGAAGTTCTTGAGGGCCTAAGTTCCCTACATCAGCCAGACCCACGGTGTAGCAATGCCCTCTTGGTACACAGTAACAGCCACCCCACAAAGAACAGCCCCCCCCCACCAAGATTTAGATCAGGGTTGCAACCACCTTCAATTCAGAAATTATGTCAAACTTCCCAAATTCCCAACGCCTCCTCAATACTATAGCAAATAGTGTGCTATGGAAGCACTGGACTTAAAAAAACCAACCACTATTGCCAAAGGCTCCTGTGATGCCTAAAACCAAATCCCCATAATCTGGTAGTATTCCAAAAAAAATATCAGATAATGTGAGCTGGCACACAGAATGCTGTTCAAAAGATCTAAAGCATACTCTTACTCTTTTTTTTTACCTTCAACTGAAACACAGGACACATAAATCACCAATGGTTTCAAGACTTCTGCAGTGCTGCATGCTTCATCACTGTTCAGATGCAAAGAGAACCAATTAAAATAGAACCTATTTCTTAATATGCAGAAACACTGCAACATGAGGTAGCAAAGAATATTTAACAAGTATCGAGTTAATTTCTTTAGGTTTTTTTTTAAACAAAACCATTTTATTAAACTACAAGAATGGCAAAGATGGTAATAAGACTAAGAAAAGTGCTTGCTGGGCAATCTAAAAATACAGACTGACCCAGGTGCAACTCCCTGCAAAGCCCTTAATGTAATGTTACTGTAAAGCTCTTTGAATCTGCATATTGACAGCTTAACATACACTATTCATATGGCAAAGAAGGTTATAAAGGATGTTTCATGGACAACAGAAGGTGTTACCATCTTCTGCTGTTCTTTTTAGACGCTAGGACATTGAACATCTCATTGGTGAAATGGTTTAAATGCATAGGCCAAACCCACATACTTCTACTACAGTTCATATGATTACAAAAGTCAGGTTGCATAACAAAAATCTGATTTAACAGCAGGGAAATAGTTTGCTGGAAGTTATTCCACTATAAATCAGTTTCATTTATATGAACTGTCTATATGGTGTCTTCAAGTGCCAGGTAAACATTAAAGTATGCAAAACATTAAGTATTTACAAGTTCAGTGCACTTTAAATTCGTCAGTAAAAGGGTACTGAAACAGCAATAAAAAAAAAGAGCTTTGCTTGTATGATTGTACTTGTGATAAACACAAGTGGCTTGATGTAAATAAAAAAAAACCAAAAAAGAAATTAACATTCTTATGATGATTTCATGAACATTTACCAAAACATTAGCAAAATAACAATACTTTATTTTCCTTTACAACCAGTGCTTATCAGGTGAGAATCAGTAACACTGAAATAAAGAATTTCCTTGTTAATATTAAACACACAAAGGAGGGAATTCCACTGTGGAATCCATCTCAACCACGTCTGAACCACGTGTACAGTGTTTGATGTTTTTAAATAAAAAACATAACCAGTTATAAATAATAAACACTATTAAAGTTTTAATTTAGCATCTAAATAAGCTAAGATTGCTGGATTTTCAAGACTGGGAGGCCATTTCAGGAAGAAAAGGAGACAATCTAGACAGACACATTCATCGTGTATGTTGCTCCAATTCAGATCTCTTACGCCTTACTGCAGTTCTGAGCCGTGCACACACAACACAGCCACATCTGTGCAAGCCAACTCAGGCTGTAAATAACTAGAAGTAAAAACAAATTAGTATTTCCTCCATGCAGATTTTCAGGGACAGGAAGATTGGCCAGATTAAATTTACAGGATCGACTGGAGAGCAATGGAGATGTCCACTAGCCAAGCACCAACGAGCCAGCATGTCCACAGCCACCACCCCCAGCTTGGTCATCTCTGACTCGACCCACACGAACCTTATCTTTGGACACGCACCAATATTCAGTGTCTGTCACAGACCCCTGTGAAACAGAACGTGACAAGGAAGAACTGCAGACAGGAACTAAACCGAAGGGCCTTAGATCATCCCCCAGGAGGTGCTTCAATTCAATGTCACGCTTGCCTCCTAGCAGAAACCTATTTAGATGTCATCACTTAAATGGTAAAACATCAAAGATCATGGGAAGTGCGTTGCTCACTAATATCTTTTAACTATTTTCAAAACATGCACCTGTCGCTATAATACAGGTCTTGTTGCCAGCAGTGTTTAAAAATAGCTTTAGAAAAAAAACATCAAAATTAGAAATGATGAAATTAGATGATCCTGATAACTGCTGAGGTCTGACGTCATAACGGACATATGTTTTCTTTAAAATCATACTGAAGTATTTGCTACGAGAAGTACTTATTGGTATCTAGAAAAGCTGCATAATAAAAATAAATACTTTCAGTCATTTACAACAAAATTAAGCAATGTACAGTTCACTTAAACAGGTAACAATACTTTAATGAATTGCTTGTTAGTCACTGTACAGTCCTGAGCACGGTTTTGCAGGCGTAACGTAGGTCATTGTTCTTCCCCCACAAGTCCACCATGACACACACAAGCTGGAAGAAAACTCGGGATACTTCTGAGAAGCAATATCATAACTCAGCTTTGGTAATTATCTGTGCAACTGTATAAATCTTTGATTTGCTCTTCACACACACCAAATAGATTAAGGCAGGCACTACTGTTAGGATTCTTCCATCGCCTTTTGACACTGGTAAAGCAAACCATCTGGAAGAGCAGAACAAGGCGATCTGAACCACAAAGCCAGCATCCCTGAGTGAGTGCGACAGTGCAGCAGGCAGGGCACGGATGGAAGGAGCTGGCACGCCAGTATTCCCTCATTCCCTTAAAACAGAGGCCACAGAAAACAAATGGAGTAACAGTTAACAACAGCTACAGTATAGTTTACAAAAAAACCCTCCATATCTTTCTCTCCAACTCCATTTCTGCTGTTCTCTCCTACTCTTGCCCCTACTCCCCCAACAGGTCACCAAAAATAACACCTCCTGCATGCAATCCCACCTTCACAGTTGTCATACAGCCTCATTTCCAACTTTTTTATCCTGTTCAAAACTCTTCACAGAGCAATTTTGCTCCCTTGTGAAATTTTCTGCTTGCTGTACGCTTATATATCAATCTTCACAGATCCCCGAGTAAGACAAATAAAGGACACAGGCCAGCACTCCTGTGTTTACTATGCTCTTAAACATTCCCAGCCCTCAACCTGCTTCCGTGGACTAACCTTCCTGGGACAAATTATAGGCTGTAAGCAACCTTACAGTATACTTTCACTCACCTATAACGTCAACTATGTGGAGTTTCAGCTTCTGTTGCAGTGTATTCAGAGCTGCTGAAAGGGAATCTTGAGAAGATGACATTTTTATATTCTGTTTCACATCATTGGAAAGGGACAACCACAGCTTCCCAAAGTCTTCTGTAGTCATTTCCATTGGCCTAAAAATAAGTTCACCATGTATCTTAGCAAAATAAGATACATTTTTCAGAATATATTTGGTCTCCCAAAAAGTCATATCTGGAAGCAAATGACAATACAGCAAGCAACAAGTTTAAACCCAGCCCTCCTCTTCCCAGCTTAACATTTAAAAACAGTTTCTATTTCTTTAGATTTCTACATTTAAAAAAAAATACATTATTCCATTGAAATGGAAGACCAAAGTGAATGGCCTTGAGATATTTGCCCTTTGAAAGAGACCAATCGAGTTCAATGAGAGGTAGACTTTAGTATGGAAAACAAGGTGGATTTCACTATAAAACAGACAAGTTTATTAGAAAAAGAACATGTGCTTTTTTTTCAGCTCGTGAAATAAATGTGGTGTTCAAAAATTAATAGAATGGCTGGCAGCTTTTGCAGGGGAAGAAGAAAGCTCTTTTCATATCGTGTATGGGTCTCTGTACTCAAATCACTTATTTCAGTTTGACATGTTTATATTATGCCATATTTTAAAAAAGCACGTCTTTCTTTTCACTCAGTTCTGTTGGCCTCCCCCAGGACACATTCTGTAGTTCAAGACTATTCTCACCTGCAGCTACTATCAACATTCTCACTGGATCTGTACTTCTTTCTAGAACTTTGCTCCTTTTTTGGAAGTGTGTAAATAACCTTTTAACTAATTTACTATCTTTAACAGTCATCTCAGATTAACATTAGCTGCTCAAGATGAAGCCTTAATTTTCATAATCAATACCCAAATCATCCTACCCTTGTCTAATATTTATTTGAGCACACACAATTTTAAAAACAGCAGCTGATTTCATTTACCTGATGAAGTCCAACAATGATAAAGGTATTGAAAATTCAAGGCGAGTTTCCATTTCTGACTGGTAATTAACGAAGCCAGAAAGAATTCCCTGTGTACAGATTCTGTCCATCCACACGCATTTCTGGCAGTGTTCCACACTCTGAGCTTCAATTACAGGGAACTGACAGGTGGGACTCTCCAAAATCTATATAATTATTTAATAGGAATATAGAATATAAGTTGTGTAAGTAGTGAAGACACAGCTATAAAATTGTGTCAATTCCTTTTATTTGAATTGATTTTTCTTGGACTATTTGGCAAGTGAACAAAGCCACCATTTCTCAGCTCTCACTGAGGATAAATCAATCATTAACAGCTACAGAAGTTCTATAAGAATTTAAACACTGCAGAAACTCATCTCTTTCTGCCAACTGATTCTCCCCCCACAATGATTGCTCACAGACACAGAATTGGTGGCCAAGAACTTGAGTTCTGTAGTTCAGTCCCAAAATAAACTAATATACAAGAGCAAGCAACATTGCAATATACCTAAAGCTATATACTAAAACCAAAAAGTTGAGAAATCATCCCCAGTAACAAGGATAACTTCAAGATTACTCAGCAGTCCCCAAACTCTTCAAACAAACAAGTAACACAGATTCTATCTGTGGCTTTGGTCTATGTAGAAACTTAAATGAATTACAAGAAAAAAACTAGACATGAGATGCTGATTTTCTATCAATGCCATGACAAGTTTGATTCAGGCCAGAAACGGGAATGAAGGAGACTTCCTAATCAATTAGCAGCTCCTTGATTAAGTCACTTCTAAAAGAAACATTCTGCTTAATTCTCTTTGTCCAGGTACCACTCGCCGAGTGTCTCCAAGGTTTCATAATTCTGTGCTTCTTTCAGCAAAATCCAAGGATAGTCATGCCAACAGGCAATTCCTAAAGAGCTTTCCAATTACGTAAGTGACATTTCAATCAGGACTATCACATGCTTTTACCAGCCACAGTTAAATCCCAGATGTATCCAATGTCAAAAAAAAACCACACTGGCCAACTCCTCTCCAACATCAACTGAATGCATGAGAACACGAATGAAATATGACTGATGTCTTTAGAAAAACACCACAAAAAGCAAATACTTGGGGCAAAAGCAAGCACTTTTACGTGAAGGAAGAAAAGGCATCATGTCTGTCTGTCAGATAAATACCAATAAACACGCACGCCCAACAGTCACACTCAGAAGAGTTACACAGTGATTTCGATGGCATTCTGATTATGACTAGTTAGGTTTGCATTGTCCAACACCAGGAAGAAGCCCAATTCAGAACTGCAAACTACACATATTTGTTATACAGAGGCAAGCAGTAGGGAAAAAAAAAAAAAAATCAAGGTGAATTACATTAACTTAAAAGTTAACTTTTCTACCAAATGACACCAAGTGTGGTACTGAGATTTCTTTCACTACCCTTTAGGATGGGTCTAACAGCCATACCACAGGTTTTAAGGAAATGCTTTGGGAAAAAGGCACGGCTGAGACATTAAACCAAATATTGCATATTTAAATGCAAGCAAAACACAAGAAGTTCCCAGGGAATTTGAAATATAACAGAAACAAAGTTTCTTACCTGAAAACATTCTTCTGCTTCAAACACTAAGTTCACAGCATTAAGTGCAGAAGTGGTTTTATTTGAAACAAAAACAGTGAGCAACAGAGAGTCATCTCTCCACACCTTACATAAATACAGAGCTAAGGCATCACTCTGACAAAGTTCCACTACTTCAGAGTGAGTGAGCTCTTCTAGCTCTTCTGGTAAGGAAGGGACCAACGGTGTTTTACTGGCACTTTCACATTGAGCACTTGGAGAAGGCTGAAAAATTTCAATATTACTATCAGCAAACAGAGACGATTCAGACGGCCTACTATCTGAAGGTCTGTCATCCAGCCCAGACTTTTTTAGGGACTGAGGTGTTTCAAATACTAAATTATCTTCTACGATATCTGAAGAACACAGGGAGGCTTTCCTTAACCTTGTGTGTATATCTCCCTCACAGTCTTCCATGTTAACAGGTACTGTATCAAGTAAGGGACCAAAATCCGAAGCAGCACTATTTTGCAAGTCTGACACCTCCTCGTTATTTTGAGTTTCATTTATCTTTGATTTCCTTTTGAACTTCTGAGTAGCTGTGTCCACCTTCCCCATCTGAAAAGGGAAAAAAAGAAAAAAGTAGGGAAGTTTGTAGCAATCGTGTTACTGTTACCAGCCTAAAACAGAGTGAGCAAAGTCAAATAATGACCAAGTAATCAATTCAGATGACAAATAGATTCCAAACATTGTAGTGGATCCAGTAACGGGCTTTTGTTGGATTTCTTACAGGGTATTGGATTAGCCTATAATGCAAGAATGACTTGAGATTCTCTAGAACATAAACTAAAAGCTTAAATATTAAGAAGCAAGCACAGCTAAACATTGTCTCATTAAACCAGTGATAAGAGCCAAGATTTGAGTAGGCTAATATGACAATGCCAGTCTTAAAAAGATAGCAATGAATTCTTTAGTATTCTGCATATTACCATACATAAATAAAAAGTGGTCCTGACACAGGCCATCAAACTGGAGCCTCTCTGCCAAATGAATGCCAAGAGCTGCAAAGCTCGGTCAAGGAACAATCATTATGGAAAACCAAGACTAAAACTTGAAGCGCAAGATGTAAAGAGTGGGAAGTTCTAGTAACTGAATCAGATCGGCTACAGGGGTTGCTTGATCAAGCAACAACCAACTTTTTTCAGGTTCTTCACAAATTATCAGATTAGTAAAGTAATTTTCAATAGTTTTTCAGTGACTCAGTTTTCTTGCCGCATTTTACCACAACACTAAGTTGATCTCCACTTGCATATAAATATTTGCAACTGTAAATAAGGCAATATATAAACTTTATACTGGTATGTCTAAAAGAACCACTTACCAGACTGACACCAGCATTTGATCCTAACCCAATAAACAAAGTTGATGCTAACTGCTGCTTCTCTTTGTCTTCCTCGGAGAGGCTGGCAACTTCATCAGACCGTGACGCAGGAGGGTCACCCACCTGTCCTGCTAGTAAGCTTCCACAAGAAACTGTTTGCGGCTCATTTTTTTTCCCTACTTTATCTTCTTTCTTTGGAAGATAGCCTTCCTTTCCCCATAGCTTGCGTACTCCCTCAAGTTTCAGAGTATTTGTCCTAAAAAGGCAAACAAAACAAAGCAGAATCAACTACATGAACATCATGTTCATAAAAGCATGCCAACACTCACATGTGTACTTTGATATACAGAGTGAGTAGTGGAATATAAATTAACACTTTTGCATCTGCATGAAGCCCCACATCAGTGATGTCATTCATTATTTTTAAAACACCCCACAAACAAACTTGGACTAGGCTATACAGTCCTACACATAGAGCTTTGCCAAGTCACCATTAGTCACCTGCAGCCAGAGGTAGACCCAATTTGCCAACTCCATCTAGAGTTATAAGCTATTTTAATTATTTTTTAAAAGTGAATATAAACAATGTGGTATCTAATCTTTTTTTCCAGGAGAAAGATTCTGGGAATCTTTAAGTGTATTAAATAGTTCTATTCTGAATCCTTAACAAATAATTTACATTAGCGATTGAGTATTAGAAGAAACGTAGACAGTATTTTCATTTTGTATGAAATGTGTTCATGTTCTCAGACACCTTGAACTCTAGCAAAAGTTAATTCAACTGACAAATGCTGCAAGTCCTACACATAAAAGTCTCACTCGGATTTTCTTACGCAAACTGGTTAAATAATCTGAAAAAGCTTCCAAAGTTTCCTGCATACCAATTTATGAAAGTACAAATGAAGTTATTCCTTTGTATGAAAATACGGATATTGAATTTATTTGTAGTGTTCTAAAACTTAATGAGTATTTTACACTGTGAATCTTAGCCTCACTTTCATCTAGAAAAGCTTCCTTAAAAGACACATTATTGGAAGCCCATAAAAAGTAAGCTTAGCCTGTAAGAAAAAGAAAGAAACTAGAGAAAAAAACAACTTAATGTCATCATCAGGTAACTCTGTCCCAATTTTACAGCATTAACTATAACTTAATTTATACTTTGTGAAGAAACAGAAAAACTAGTGTAACTGCATTAGTACTTTCTATAGTTATTTTAAAGAAGATACCATCCTGAATTTCTTCTTACGTGACAGAGGTTTCAAAGTTCAGCTGTATTCTCTTTAGTTCGATGTAAGCAGCAGTGACACGATACTGACAAGAACAGAAGTTTAAATATACCTTTCAAACACAAATTGACTCACTCTTTATGCCCGGTCTCAGCACTATTACCAGACGTGTCAGAACCAAAAGATAAACCAGTGGGGGACTGTCTGCCAGCGATGCCAGAGGAGGACACACTTGAAGCAAATGACAATCCATAAGGTTCAAAATTCAGAGCTGCAAGACAGACAGAATTTTAAAATTACAGTGAGGCATGAAGAGGTAAAAAAAAAAAAAAAAAAAAAAAAATCTATTTCCTGAAACTAGGTATGCTGTACTGCTGCACTTCTCAGGCTTCCCATTCAGGATCCTTTCCTCATTAAAACTGCATGTTTCTGTTCCCAAATAAACTTAGACGCATAAAGGATTTATCCGAAACATGTATTCAATTTGGTATTTGGTTTTAAATGCTGAAATTAAATAGAAATAGTGTCTTTACAGCATATCACTAAAACATTTGCCAATGCTTATTGTTTGTAGAGAGAAGTATTGTATTGGGTCTGCATAAGTGAGTTTTCCATCTGTTCATGAGCCCAAGTAACATTTTGAGTCCACAGCATTCTGTCCATGTATCACTGCCTGCTTTGCAAGCACACTTCATGCCTTGGGTGATAAGTCATTGCCACTAAGAATCAGGATTCAGAACCAGCCACCTTAGCTATGCTTTATGAGTCAAGAAGTAGTTTGAATAGTTTCTAAAAATTGTTTTGGACCTCAACAAACAATCATTGCACCATACAAAGCAGAAAGCAGACTCTCCTTTGCAGCCCTAGAACTATCAAGGGGTACAGTCCTTTTCCCTTATCTCCATCCCAGCCTTAAACTTACTTTCTTCCCAGCAAAAGAAGCAGCGGGGCAAAGCTGCTGGGCATCTGGGGTAAGAGAAGTCCTCAGCTAAGGAAGTGTTCTTTCCCATAAAGAAGCAAGAAGGAATAGAGATACAAGGGAGTTTTACGTAACTAAATTTATGGGTTCCTAGGGTGTGAATGTCTACCTATGAACAAATAATTTCAATAAATCAGTGGACTCCCCTTTTAGGGTATTTCTGAATATTCTCCCTCATCTATATGAGGGAATATTTATGAACCAGTGGAAGACGCTAATCAATACTTGTGATTACTCAGGAAAAAAAAAAGCAATTCATAATGCAGTTCCTAGAATGGCTTCCCTGCAAAAGTGTAAGAACACTGCAAAGTGCTAAAGGGACAGCAGTGAAGACCACTAATTTCATTCTCAACACCTCAGTATAAGCACTATTATGACCTCAACCTGACATACAGTAGATTGGGCTTTACTTGCGTGTAAAAAAACAGTGTACAATATCCAGTTTCAACATTTCTCCACTGAAATTTTGAATTTTCTAGGAGATTTAAAGTGGAGGCTGCAGCTGTAATGCTCTCAAATTATAATTATCTCAGAAAACTGTCAAATTCTGCCAAGCTACACATGTAAGCAAATGAGTAAGCGTTATTTATTGCGTGCCTTAACCTGCACAGTCAAAATCATCTTCTAAAAATAATAATTTAATTGTAGATAATGCAGTCTACAAGACTCATTTTTGTAATTTCTCAACAGTACAGAAAAGCTGCAGAATATTTTAGAAAAGCTTTCCAACCTCAAAGTGAATCATTCGGAAGTGTCTGAAAGAAATCCTTATGTGACAGGATATAATACAGTAAATGAGTATTTCTATAGCAAAAAAATTAAAAATAAAAAAAAATGGACTATAGGTAAAGTTTTGGGCTATTTTAAAACAAACAAAAAGCACACACTGCTGTCTTAAGTATACCTACACCAGGTAAGAAATGTAGGATTTGTGTCATAAAATAGGTTCACAATGGTTATTATTGCAAACTGTAATTCCACGGTCTAGACTAAGTGCTCAGAATGGTAAAGTTAGGAACCCTTTGCTTACACTTCAATAATCCTCACAAATCTCACATCCCATAGACCAGCATAAAAGGTTCTCCTCTGCAATACAGCATCCCATGATAAATGAGCAGTTACATATACCAGCTAGACACACACTAGCTTTAGTTGGAACTAAAATCCAACTTGAACTTCGCTAAGTTTCCAGAGAGATGTATTGTTTCTTGAAGTAATGTTATCTTAACTGTACACGTAACTTGTTTGTTAATACTTTATCAATTTACCAGCTATTTAACAAAAGCAGTAAACTAACAGTCACCTTTTTCCTGAGAAAGTTTCTCCTCTTGTCTCTGGTGATGAGGCTTATACGGTGCTGCACCACAACCAAGTCCCTCAGCCACAAACCCATCCAGAAAAGATAAGGAAGCATCTACCTACAGAAAATTAAGAAAAGTGAGAAAACAAAATATTTTCTATTCATAAGCCTGATGCTACCAGAAGAATATCATGTCTTATCAACAAATCAGGATCTTCTGTGTCACATCTCCCATACCTACCAGTAAAGCTGATGTATTAACAGAAATTAACAGAAGGATGTTGAAACAGACTTTGAGGTAGAGATCTGTAACTTAAATTAACCTCTTCCACTACTGATTTTTTTTTTTTTGTCTAAACAATAAGAAAAGCAGAGTGGAGTTTTCCCAAAATGGTTGACTGTATCATTACATTATATGAAAACACTGAATTCAAAACAACCCCTCAAGAACCTCAACAACATCAATACTGTTATTCATCAGTTATTATGGACATTTCAGTGCAAAGAACAGTAGATTCTTAATAGAAAGCAAAACCTTTGAACTAAAAAGCAGCACCACATCACTAAAGCACGCTTAATTTGTCTTCTAAAAAAAAAAAAAGAGACAACGAAAAAAAAAATCAGTGTATGAAATCAGAACTTTGTTAAAAGCTTCCCCAGCTTACTAACTAAACACTATGGCTCTTTATCTTTCAGCACAGAACATTATGATTCACAACATATGACTGAAAAAGTATGTTTCTGAAAACTAAATTTAGTAGACTGAAGACTGGCACCAGTCAAAACTGTCAAGTATCATTCATTCTGGAAACACCTTTTACCAAAATATCACCTGCCTGAACTACACAAGTTCACAAAGAACACACATTGCAGCTGTCTTACCACCATGTCATTGCAACTAGCATCAAATGGAAGCAACTTTTTCATCAGTGCTTTGTCTTCACACAGATGCTTCAATTCGAAGGCATACTGTCTCATGCAGGTATCTAGAGAGTTGCTAAATTCTTGGATTAGTTTGTCAACTGTTTTAGAAGAAGAGGTGCGTGATGCTGTCTTGGTGACTGCAGCCATTATCCACACTTTAGTTTCAGGAGTAACAGAAGTCTTCTTCAGCAGGCTGTACAGTTTTGTCAAAATGACTTCTGGATCAACATCTGTAGCAAGGCTGGAATATTCCCCCAATACCTAGTCACAAAAAGCAGACAAAATATGCATTTAGCCACACAGAGCAGTGCTTTCAGTTTTGAAATCAGAATGCAGTACTAAATAACATAATAATATCCACCTCGTATTCAAGAAACTACTATTTAAACATTTTCTAAATGATTTCTTTACCATTTTGTGTTTTAAATGTCAACGGCTTGAAATGATCTTTATGTTTACCCCAGCAGACTCTAACTTTCAAGCTTCTCAAAAATCAAATAGCTCTTGAAAAGAAAGCAAAACATGGCAATTAGGCCCTTACAAAACATGATTTGCTCATACTGCAGCCTCTTCTTTGGGTGAAAGCCGACGCTTAGCCAGGTGCCAGGCAATACTAGCCTAGCACTTGGCCTGCAATTTGACAGCCACATCTGGCCTAATTCTGAAGCAGACAGGAAGGCTCTCAGCGTGCAGTGACATTCATACGGCTGCCGAGCTATTCCAATAGTCACCTGCCTCAAAGGAAGCAGGTCAGCTTTTCCACAAACTATGACAAGCTAAGTAGTCCTCAGGCACCAAAGAGGAACATTAAAATCAGATTTTAGCATATTATCTTGACTTCAAGTAAAAACAGAATATTCCTGGCTAAAAATAAAATTTTAAAATATTTATTAGAAACATCACTACCTTTGACAGTTTCCTCATATCTGTGTATTCAAATTTGACCATGTCTCTACCTTACCCAACTCATAACTTGAAGGAATTTCTGTGGATACAATGCACTTTCATCATCCAGTAATGCCAAGTAAGACTGCACCGCATACATCCGTAGCTGATCATCTTCTTTTCCATCATCAAATCCTAGATAGAAAACAACACATACTTTGCCTGAAACGAAATAGCATGTCCCATCGAATATTTCAAAGTGGATTTTAAGAAAACACCACCACATGTCTAATTCTTCAGAGCATTTGGGGAGATTCTCACCTTCAGCCAGCAGCCTCAGAAAGTTGTTTGGAATATCAGGATGCACAACGTCACCTCCAACTGAAAACACAGCATTCATTGTTTGGATGAACCACTCATTGTCAGGGGCATACCTGTCCAGATGTTAAGGAATGAAGTGCTAAGATATAACTTTTTCTTTCTTTTTTTTTCTTTTTTTTTTTTTTAGTACATTTTCTAAGGAAATAAATTTTTCCACAAATAAACTACCCCTCTTGCTCTCTTTAATTAGTTGGGGTCCTTATGATGAAATATCAGTTCAATCTAACTGAAAAGGAAATATTCCTTCATCTTTTTTAAAATGTTTCCTGTAAACTTCATGAAAACTGGTGATCAGGCAGAGAAGTCTTAAATTATTACCCTGTTGAAAAAACCTGCACACAAACTTAACAACTATGCATTATGTGCAATTTGCTGGCTTGCCAATCAAGTATCTTAAGTTGTGCATGAATCAATGTTAGAGTAAAAAAATAAGAGTTTGAGTAGACTTCACACAGTATGAACAGCCACATTCACACAAGGATTTAGCTCTGAGAACACGTCCTACCGTATTTTAAGTTCACATTTGTTCCATGGTAACTTTTCAGCAAAATCTCTTGAGTTTGTTTGCTCAATATCACTTGATCAATGATAGACTAAGCTGTTCTTTTCAGCTGTGTTTTGCTGTTGATTTACTGAAAAACAATAAACATTTTGAATTATTTCACAGAAAGTTTTTCTTATATACTTAAAATTTGAAAGTTAGCTTCTGCCATCCCTCAAATCCTGAAAAGATGCACTAACTGAAACATTAACATTTATTGTCTTATTTTTGTATACTGCATGACAACACAGCTTTTTTGGTACACTACTCTCCATACCAAGCAGTGTACAAACAGGACAGTAAGGTAGCTCTCTGTTAAAAGGAGCTTACAATTTCAATTATCAGACAAGAATATATTCAGAAAATCAGGCAATGGCAAACCTACCAACAGTGTTCGCCATATGCTAAGTGCCTAATCATCACTTTCATGTTTTTGAAATAGTTAAAGAAACTTTATTTTTATGGAAACATGTTATTCTTAAAAGCTGTACACCAGCAAAGAGCTCTCTGATAGGAAGATCATGCCCACAATTACAGAACAGTACTCAATGCAGCACCGAGGCATCTCTCTCCATGCAGTGGTTAAAGACTTTAAAAACAAAAGGTTTTAATGCTAAAACTCCAAAGCCAAAATAAAGTATTTTGAGTATAATTACTTTCTCTCAGTGAAATACAAGAAGCACCCTGGTCATTTTGGTATGCACTTCCTTTTGCATGTTTTTTGTTTTTCACATGTGAAAGCCAGTGGAAGGCACAGCTTAATGCTTACTTCTAAAGATCATGAAAGATGTTTTGAACAGTAAAAATCCCGATTTCTGTCTCCAAAGCTTCAGAAGAATAAAAGGATATTTCTCAGCTAGCTCAGAAAAACAATAAAAGGATATTTCTCAGCTAGTTCTGCTATTTTGCCAACTAAGTTGATGATAGCATATTCTTCCTTGCTTTCTTTTAAGTAGTCAAGCATCTTCTGAACTATGACAATTACATTCTGTCCATTTGTAATTCTATAGAGAAGCTCTAAAGTCTGAAAGAGAAAGCAAAAAATATATTTAATTGATTCTGACGATTCAAAAAAGTAAACAGGCAAACAGAAACATCTTAGTAGGATGCCAAATTAAGCAACTGTATTTGACAAGTTAAACAAAACATGCTGCTTATCTACACAGCTTGTCACATTACTATTGTTCATAACTGCTCTCTCACAATAACCAAGACATAATATGCCTTTCACACTGCTTACTTTAGAAAACCTATCACTCGGCTTAAAAGTTAATCTAATTCTTCTAGATTTAAAAATTCACTAACCTCCTTTTTAATAATGGGATCTGGATGGTCCAGACATTCAATTATTGTCATCTGGTGCTGAAGTGCCAGATTAGGATCCTGCTGGATAACATAGGTCAGAGCCTTTAAACCTAGAATAAATGATTGGAAATGATATAACAAAATGTATACTACTATGATCAAATTATAAACATCTTAACGAAATCAGGTATCCTTACCTAAGTACTTCAAATTAATTTTGGGTGACAAAACAAATTTTCCAATACACTTGGCAGCCTTTTCAAGGAGTTCAGATTTGGGATGAATTGTATAAATTGTTTGGACACATTCAAACAAGATGGCTGTAGGAGGGAAAAAAAACAACAACATGTAATTAATGTGCATTAAATACTTCTATAATGCAAAAAATTTTAACAAGCTAACAAGCTCACTGACTATATCAAGGAACTGCACTGCTGTCCCACCCCCAATGAATCTAGCTGGTGAGTACCTACTGACAGAAGTAAAAGTAGGATGAATGATTATCTCCTCTAGTAGATACCTATTTTTTATTTGCTTTTGCTATTGCGCATACAACTTCCTGTCCTTATTGCTCTGGGACTGGGAAGGTTTTTAGAATGCCAATGAGGAATTATAAAGGATTTGAGCCCACGCACTTCTCAATAATTCATATGATTTCTTAGCTACTACCAACAGCCAAAATCATCCCAAGAACATACTGATTAAAAAAACCAACCCTTTACATAGTTTCTGAGAAAAGCTAGAAGTAAACTGAACAACACACAAAAAGTAATTAATCCTTTGTGGCAGCAATTCGGGCAAAGCTTCAGACCAAGTTACTCTCACAAGTTTTCACTCTCATCTAGTTTTCAGTTATTGTAATTCAGTCTCTAACTGAACTGTCCAATAGGCAATCTACTTTTCTTAAGCATTACAAAACTATATCTGGGAAAGACTAGCATATTAACAACTCAGTTGCCTACAAGAAGCAAGAAACATGCATAACCAAGGACTTTGTGTAAGCAAGAGTAATCACTCTGAATTACATTTTTCTTTTGCCTGGGACCATCAACAGAAATTCTATAAGAGCTTATCATATGAACAAAATCTACATACCTAAACTCTATGTCCTTGCATAAACCAAAATAAACTGCCCACTTTGGCCCCATAAGTGCTTAAAACAAATTTAATGTTTAACTCTTAGCAATTCCAAGTGCAAATTGTCTGCATTATAAGGCAACACACTTCCCAATATCTTGTATGTTCTTGCCTAAAAGAATAGAAGCAATAAACTGAATATACTAAAAATCTGACAGATTTTAATAATAAATCTGTAAATAATAAATCTGGCATTCATTATTTACTAAAAGAGAATACTTCCCCAAAGCTCCCCATTTTAGTGGAAGCAAAGCTCACTCAATGCTTTACAAAATATCTGTAGGCATGAGACATCTAGAGCTCTCATCACAGTCCTTCCCCATCCCAGTGCTGTTTTAAGAGAGTCTTAATTTTCTTTCCATTCCATTAGCACAGGTACTTTGGCAACATTTATGGGGCTTTACTTTAACAATAAAATAATGGGGGGTTAGGTTTTGGTTTTAATAGTGAAGCACCTCTTAATGCAGGGTTCTAGAACACCAGAACTGGGTGTCTGGGGATGTATTAAGACCTGGCGAGGGGAAGGCAAAGAGAAAGCCAAATAAACTGTTCAACTTTTTATTAGAAAAATCTTAACAGTGCAATTAATCCTTTTGCTTTGTTCTAGCAACAGATACACCGTTCTCTACTGAAAAGGTAATGAAATTGACACAGACTTCTATCACGTTCTAGAAATTTTAAATTGAGATGTGTGCTAAAAACATCTATCACTGAACTCTGGAGGTGTAATTTTTATTAACTGTGGGTAGAGGAAAAGCCCTACAGAGCTGTGAGGAACTCATGCTCTCACTCTTGCCTACTTTTTTTACTGCCTTTCTCAAGGCAGTGAAGAGAAGATCTAAGCATTTCTAATAAATAGAGTTGTATCACTAGGATTTTTCTTTTATCATTTATTTCAACTTAGGCAACATTCAGTCAGAGCTTTCATGAAGAAGCTGAAAGCTCTTCCTTTCTGTTATTTACAGCCATGTACAACACAAACATAGGATAGAGGCTTTTGAGTCAAGATGAATTCACAGTACTTCAATGATAAAAAAAACCCTGTGCTCTACAGCAATGTAACATTTGTTTTACAATTTACTAGTTGGACATTTAAGAATACAGTTATTGTTTATTAAGAATATAATAAGATTTTTCAAAAGGACTGCAGTAGTATTTTAGCATGATCAACTACTCATATTTTCAATCTTTCCAAATACTGATAATTACATAAAATAACCTCACCCACCATATGTAATATTATGATTGATCTCCGCTCTCCTTAAAGATTCATCTAGAACATCATACATCAATTCACTTGTCCTGTTTAACAAGAAAAAATAAAGAAAAAATATTCAAAATTATTTGCAACACTAAGAAGCATGTAGTCTTATTTTGCCAAACAGCTCAAACACTACTATTGAAATCCGTAACACAAATTAGTGATCATATCCACAGATTCACTTTAACATGGAAGAGCACTATAACATGTTTCTAAATGGCATCTAACAAGATGTTTGCAGGTTTCAAAAGAACCACTTACCATATCACAAGAATGAAAACACTGCCCTCCCTGCTTGTATAAAAAAAATAAAACATCAACAGGAAAACGATCACAGTCAACTAGGTCCTCAGGAAATGACACCATTTTTTAAAGTATCTTTATCCTGGGTTTTTACACAGTTGTTTGATAACCTAGTAACAGAAGTCCCAGCAAAAAAATCTATTTCAAGCATATTCCACAATGGTTCCAATTGTTTAGCCAATCCAGAAGAAATTAATTTTGTACTTTAAAAAAAAAAAGTATTGGTTAGTAAGAAACGTATAAGTTCAACACTGAAATCCTCTTATGGAAAAAAAAAAACAAACACCAAAGCAGAAAGCTGTCTAGGAAGTACAGGTCATAACTGTCTTCTTTGTACCTTCAAAATATCAATTATAGAGAAAGATATGGTTACCTTGGATCATCTTTTCCTAATAGCCCCAATATTCTTAAAAGCTGAATTTGTAACCATGGTGCTGGCACACTGTGATAGTTGAAGTCAATGGGGAGCTTCCCTCCCACTACCTGCTTTAGGATGGTTACAAAACTCCCAGTCAAGTCCTTGTATCCAGAGGAGTTTTCCTACATCATAAAAAAGAAATACAATTCAAAGATTTTGATACAGCACATCAAAAGTAAAAATAAACTTCAACTTGAGTACGATCAAAATACCTACACTAACAGTTTAAATTCTTTAAATCAAGCTTCTGCTCTCACCCCCCAACACCTCTAAGTTCTTCACTTTAAACCTATGCTATTTTCTCACACATTTGCAAAGGGAGTAAATGTAGCTTGAAGGCAACAGTAAAAAAAACACAAAAAATGTTCACAAGCAAGTTTCAGCAAATCCTTTAGCACACTGTAGAAGTTAGATCCTCTAAGCTAAGGATACCAATGATGCTGAGCATTCAGATCATGCAAGAAGCAGACTGTCAAGTTACATGGAGAGCTAGCACAAAGAAACATAACATATCCATGATCACATAAATTAACTTTTTTTAACAACTACGAGTAAGCTTTTTCTGCAAAACTTCTGAACGGTACACTGTGCACTTAAAATTAAAAATTTAAAATATATAAATAGTTCCTAAGGTCAATTGTGCTTCTAATTCTTTGCCTACCTTAATCATTTGAAGATAAATATGCAAAGAAGCAGCCATGACTCCAGCATCCCTGTCACATAAGGCTTTCCGGAACTTATCATGAATATGCTGAACTTGGTTAGGAGCAATGAGATAGAATTTATATAAAGCTTGAACAGCTTTTCTTCGGATAATTTCCCTGAAGAGAAAGGAGATTTACATAAAACAAAATGAAGCTGCTTGTGTATTTTAAGTACTTAACAAAACTTGCACTTGTTATTTCTACAACAGTGTAAAATTATGTGGCCAGCCATTGTGATTTGGAGAGATGAGAACCCATGCTTTACATATTTCATAACAAATGACTTTGCAAACACTAAGTGAGGAAGCAACAAAGCAAACTTAAAAGTATAGTAGGGCTTCATGTCAGATTGACGATTCAGGAGAACAGCCACCAAATAAACAATGAAATTGGCCACTGCTAATCTGTTGCAATCACTTGTGCAGTTCTAAAAAACACTTGTCTAGAAGTTACCATGTCAGTTCATTCTGCAGTTCCCTTTCAACAAAACACTTATAATATTATCCTCTGTGTATGGGATATTATAAATTATGGATCACATAATTCAAGGCTACTCATATATGCAGATATACTTTTACCAGCAAAGTTTCTATAAAGAGCTTTATTTACAAAAAAAAAAAGAAAAAATGTATCAGCGTATACTTCAAGGATCCCGATCTGTTTCTCCACTTACTCTACAAACACTTCTTTATCCATATATTTGTTAAAAGGACATCAGCAGAAAAATTCATTTACCTATCAACACTGGTTATGAAAAAAAAAAAATTAATACCTATCCAATACTCAGTAAAGACTGTAAATAAAACAGACCAGAATCTATGAGTAAAACTAGGATAGGAACAATTTTTGATGGTGATGATTAGAAAGATCCAACTCAGAGAAAAAACACCTCTTTACTAAAACTAACTACAAAATTAAGTCATTGAACTGTACAAGGCCACTTGAAATTCTGTAAATGAATACGTACTTAGAATGCTGGAGCTTGTCTTCTATTAGGGGAAGAACAGCTGGAATCATCTCCCGTGGAAAGATCTGGCTGACAACAGTTAATGCCATGCACACCTCTACGAGATTAGTGCTCTGTAAGTCCTGTTAGAATCATTGAGATAAGACAGTCATTTTTTATTTAGACTTTAAAATTCTGCACAGAGATACCCCAAATCTTTCACAAGCAGGCTGGATATAGCCCACCTACAGCAAGCATCCTGCTGCCAGCCATCCTCTTGTCTGCTTGTGTTTGAGAAGCACCAGCTCTCACTGAGTTAATCAGGTTCTTTTTTTCTCTTATACAGGAAGAAATAAGGAGCTCCTCAAATTCGTATTACAGAACTACATTCATATTTTAAACGTATGTGAGATTAACATGCAGAGCTATAATCAATGTTTGGTTACAGAAATTTTTTTATGATTGCAGAACTATGCTGAGTCCCCAGCTGGATCAGAGGGATGAGTCACTTCTCACAGAATTCAACAGCATTCCCTCTAATGTCCTTGATCTAGCCCAAAGAATTAAGAAAAATTACCAAGCTCAATAATACAGTTACGTATGTGCACACTAAAATAAGATGTAACCTACTCCCTAAGAAGTGAATACAAATTACACATAATATCCTAGAAAAACATAAATAATAAAAATTAAGTCTGACCCAAATAATTAAAAGAGTATCTATAGCTCACCATAATCTTAAACCAAAAAAGGATGGATGAAGTCATGAAATACAGGATTAGAATTATTTTTCAAATCAAATAAAACATTTAAGATTTCCAGCTCACATCATTATTTGTTCTGGCCATTTATAGGAGGTAAGTTTCAGTCCTCATTTTGATTTAGTTCTTTGTGGACTCCCATTTTTCACTTTTTTTTTTTTTAATATCCTTACTCAAGGGTATAAAAGTTGAAAACTCAAATTAAGATTTTCAAAGATTATAAAACAGTTTTCAGTCACAACAACAAAATGAGTATCTTTCAGTCTGTAATTTATGTGACTTTGACCTACTGTAATATGAAAGCAACCATTACGCAGAAAGAGTTACAGTAAGTCACAACTGCTCCATGTAAGAGGCTGTAATATAAATGATGACACACAAAATATTATTAGGTATTAGAATTTCAGTGCCCCACCAAAGAGTATTTCCATTTTCTAACAAAACTATCAAAAGAACTTAAAGAAGCCAACAGATACTTGCTGTCAGTTAAAAGCAAAAGTTTACACTGAAATATGCATGCACAGCTCCTCCTGGAGTTGAGAATGTATATAATTGGTACATTTTATAAAGAACATTTTATGGTACATCTTCTTTGAAAAAATGTAAAAATATGGCTTCAACAGCAGGAATACCAAGATTAAATTAAAAAGCCAGGGAAAACTGTTTCAAATTTTCATTGCTAACCAAAGAAAGAGCAATTTTAAGACATCAAGATAGAACTAATGAGTACATAGCTTAGAAATTGCCTGACACAAAATGGGAAGAATTGGTTCAAGTTTAGTTTACCTCCAGACATCCAAAAACACTGTACCTTCACAACTGTGTTCACAAGTAGTAGCAGCAGTTCATGGTTTTCATGTAGAAATAAAGAAACTGCCAAGTAACCTAAAAAAGAGGGCAGCCTTCATTACCACTTTCAAGCAATAAGAAACTTCAAGATAGAAAACTTAAGATTGTCTGTAATACAAGAAGAGTTAACTCAAACAATTACAAAAACCCAAGAAAAGACCCCACTGATGGATGACAGTTGCTCGGGTTTTAAATATCAACACGTCCTTTTATTTCCAGGCAAACCACTTATTTGTGGTTGCTGTACAGCTCAACAAATAACAGCTAAGAATTCATAAGATGTGAGAAATGAGACATTACAATACTGTTATAGCTAAAGAGCAGCCAAGAGCACCATGAGAAATCACTTCCTGGAAAACTATCATCTTCTCTGCACAGATAAAAGTGTATTACTTCTAGAACACAAAACACAAATGCACTTTTTTTTTTTAATAAAGTTCCATTTCAAATAAAATTTATATTTAACTTGGAATACAGAAGAGTAAATTTACCATCCTATGCCAAAAACTCGCTTGTTATTTCATAACAATTCCAGAACCCCAGAAAAGAAACCTGCCAAAAACCTTTTTCTTCAAGACCCTCTTCCTTTTAAACTAAGGGACAGAAAGGGGGGCGGAGTAGGGAGAGTGAGCCACGACTCATAATATTTGTATTACAGAAATGGATCTTAAAAAAGGTCTTGGTTCATTCAGGGCTTAGGGATCAAAATGAACAACTTGGATACAAACAACTGTGTTGTCTGGGCTATCAGACTGTTCTATCTGCTTGTGGAAGTATGGATTTCCATCACTATGGAACTCAAGATAACAACCTTTTACCAGATAAAAGCTTAAGGGCACTTTGTGTCCTGAGAACTTTAAGCCACCTATAGTTAAAATGAAATAAAAAAATAAGTTGCTGCTTCACCAAAACCTACTAAAAAAGAGCCCTACTGTAGCAAGGTCTCAAAACCATTAATTAACAAGACACATTGGTACTTGACATTTACAGAGGTCACAAAACTTTCTTCAAAACAGGTTACCATCTGCCCTTCCAGGTTTGGTGAAGACAAAATTTCTTAATCCCTACCAGAGCATCTTTGCACTGGCTTTCATTACTCAGGGATAAAGCAACTTTAAATCATCACGTGTAACACATTCTCTCAGAAACTCCAACACTTGAGTGGATGATCCAGATGAAACTCAAACAAAGGATATCAAACAAGCATATCCCGCAAGACATTGCCTTCCTTCTGTGTATGCAGACACAGTATTGCTTGGAGTTAAACCATTTTCTCTGCAAACAAGAAAAAATGTCTTCACTAGGCAGTTGAATCAGCAACTGCAAGGAAATTCTCCAGATGAGACAGGCTGACAGCTACTTCAAACTAAATCTACCGGAAACAAGTCAATGGCCACGCTGGCAAGCAAGGAAATCACAATAGTGTAACATTTCAAAGAAATCTGAATTAGCCTTTCAGATTTCCTCAGGAACTTCTGTATCTATGCTATAAGGACCTCCCTTCTTACCTCATCATTTCCTCGAACTGTTTCTAAACTAAAAATAAAAAATAAAAAAAAAAATCCTACAAGCACCAAAACAGAAAATATTTTAAGGCCACTTTTGCTAGCACCAATATGCCCTTTATAAAAATTCTAAGCAACTATCTCCAAGTTAAATAGTAGGAAAACAATACTAGGCTTGCTATAATACTATGCTTTGTCTATTCTTGTACTACAGTTCTTGAAAAAGAAAACAAACCCTGACAGAAACTCATTTTCAGCTTGATGTGATTTTAACAAAATATCTCATAGATTACTTCTTTATTGGTGCCACAATTCAAACCAATGAAAGAACAACTGATGATTTAAAATAATTTCCACTACTTTATGTTCTACAAGCAGATATAGAGCAGCTCACAAGCTAGAACATTAGTTACTTTGAAAGAGGAGCAAGAGACTATGAAACAAGACCAAAAAAACACAAGAAACTTTTAAGTAAGTTATTTTTTTAACATGAGTTATTATTAATCCCAAGAAACTTTAAAATACGAGTTTGAGAACATTATTAAGGCTACAGCTCCATCCACATACCAACTCTTTTCTCCAAAAGATTTCCTTGCTGCGCAAGCTTGATTGCATGGATATATCCAAAGGAAGACTCATACCCCAGCATTTCACAATAGATGAGTCTCACCATGCATTCTTTCATCAGTCTCTGAAATACCAAAAATAAATTATTAATAATTGTAAAGTCAGCCATGTTCTATGCTCTCCTTCACTGCTCTAATCAAGTAGATGACTTTATCTGATAGAAACATATGTGCATTCACATGCATTTTCTAAAACTGAGGGTACTCACACTCCTTTGCTATGAACCTCTTCTGCGAATCAATGTTAATTTCTAACCGTAAAAGCAGAACTCCCCATATACTACCCTTAAATATGTTATCAACAGTAGATTAATTATGACTAACATAAAAAAATATCAATTATATGAAGTGGTAGGTGATCACATTGCTGATGCAAATTATTCTTTACCAATCATTACACTGACCTAGGATGGGTTTTTACTATGTGTGATGTAAAACTTTATTTTTCCCTTCAAAAACTCTCACTCATGGGACTAAGGTATTCATTAACTAACTCAAACCAAAATACATCAAACTCCTGCAATTCAAGACATGTGCAACAGCACATACAACAAAGCACAGCTTCTTATACAGCACAAACTAATCGTCAGAACAATGTCAGCCTACAAAGGTTATTTGATTGAAGCAGTTCATCATCTAGCTTTTTTGTTTATATTAATTTCAGAAACTACTGAATGACAGGCTTGGGGTGTCACATCACTACAATTTGGTCACATGGAACAGAACGGCAGTGTCCTCACTATTTGAGCCATGCTGCAAATCCACACACATTGGTATCTCTTAATGCTGACAACTAAATAACTATAATGCGGATAACCTGTACACTCCACCTGGCGAAAGGAGCGAGAGCAGTGTTTTGTTTTTCACCTTTGGCCTGCTGTTCCCACAGCCAGCAACCACTAACATAAAGAACTTACAAGTGTTGTGGTGGGGGCAGAAACTGTTGCTTTCAAACTGGTTAGCTCCTGCTGGATTAGTTTTTCTTCTTCCTATAACAGATTAAACTTCTTATTTTCATCTCACATAAATTCTGGAGGCAAAAACTTGAAGCAGAAGCTGAAGACAACATGTTAAATTAAGAGCATTCCACCAGCGTATTGCTAATTCACGGCAGTACCACCGGGCTACTTGTTTCAAGCACAGAAGACAATTTTTGCCTTCTTTAAGGATCTTTAAGGTCCCTTCCAACCTAAACCACTCCGTGAATACGCATCGCAAGGAGGTTTATGGCCGGGTCCCGGGGCTGAGGGGAGAGGCCGGTGCCCGCCGCCGGGGCTGGGGCCCGCACCACAGCGCGCCAGTGCCCCGCGGGACGGCGCCGGCCCCTCAGGAAGGGAAGGGAAAGGAGTAAGGCCCGGCCCCCACCCGCTGCGAAGCGGCAGGAGGAGCGGGAGGCCCGGCCCACCCCACAGTGCGGCCCGTACATGCTTGGAGGTGAGCGCCGTGATGCTCCGGATGAGGCTCCCGAGCCGGGAGGTGACGGAAACCCTGGCAGGGCCGCCCCCGGCGCCCCCCGGCCCGACGCCCGGCTCCTGCTGCCCCAGCAGCCCGGGCAGGGCGCTCAGCGTCCGCTCCACCACGTCGCTCATGGCGGCTCCCGCCGCAGCGCCTTCCCCGCCGCCGCCCGGAAGGGAAGAGTCGACCGCCTCACGCACTTCCGGCACCGCCCCCGCCCCGCCCTAGCCCGCTCGCGCCTGAGGGAGCTGCGGGACAGCGTAATGGCGGCGCACCTTGAGGCGTGCGCTGCCTCGGGGGCGGCCCCGGCTGTGCGACAGGCGCTCCCTCAGTCCCCGGCCTCGCCTGCCCGCCGCTGCCCTCCCCTCAGAGTGTGCGGCTGAGCCGGGAGATGGAGCTGAAGGACAGCGTTTAGAGCCGGTCAGCCCGGCGGGGGGCGACGCTGAGCCCTGCCCGGCCTCCGGGGGCAGCTGCCCGCGGTACGGCGGCCGCAGGTAGCGTCCAGGTACGAGCAGGGGCCCCCCTGAAGGAGCGCTGCCTTAGAGAGGGGTGCGGGAACCGGCAAACCCCCTGCCTGGGCGCTTTGGTTTTTTGGCAGTATCATAAAACACAAAGGCATTTAAAGGTGGGTTTTGAAAGAGAGCAGTGGCATAATTTGTAGATTTATATGGGAAGTATTATTCTTATAGCGTGATTGGAAACATCTAGAGAGCGGCCTTGGCTGAGAGGCTCCCCGCAGAGCTGTTCCTGAGGTGATTCCCGCCCCAGCAGGGCTTGGCTGCTTCGAAAGGTTTTCAGCACATAGCTGCTGGGAGCTATCTCTGCATTCATTGCCACTGTAAGTCATAGAATGGTTAGAGTTGGAAGAGACCTTAAAGACCATCTCATTCCAACCCCCCTGCCATGGGCAGGGACATGTCCCAGTAGTCCAGGTTGCTGAAAGCCCCATCCAGCCTGGCCTTGAACACCTCCAGGGATGGGGCATCCACAGCTTCTCTGGCAACCTGTGCCAGTGTCTCACCACCCTCACAGTAAAGAATGTTTTCCTAATATCTAATCTAGATATTAGATCTTGTGACTGGGGTGGAATTGGGCATTCCCCAGCAAAACAATGAACACATCAAAGAAGGCTGCCAGATGACTTCCACAGATACCTCATATCACAAGTGAAAAAGTGCATCTAACCCAGTCATGTTTACCTGATCCATTAGGATATACTTTTCCAAACTTACACAATGAAATCTTCGGCCAATTGCAACAGGATACATTCAGATAGTCTTTAATGTATTTTTTAACAGAATTGTTTTTCTCTCACTGTTTTTCCTGTTGTCAAGGAAAAAGCATAGTGATATGAGTCAATTGTCTCACAAGACATCAGACTAAATTAATACTATATCTATGTAGTTTTGAATGCTTAATTCCACTTCAGAAACCCACATATGCCTTTTTCAATTACACATATTTTTCTAAAACAAAATTACTTGACATTTTCTGGTTTGTATTTCAGTTCAAAGGTGATTTTTTTTCCTAGAAAGGGTGGGGAAGAAACTGAATTAATCCCTTCTCAGCTATGTGTTTCCAAGGGAAAAGTATCCTTCCATCTCCAACATATGTCTGGTCAGAAAAATCATGGTGAAGATCCAAGCTATAAATTGATATAAAAAAAGCCAATTAGGAACAAACTGAGGTCAGTATTTTTTAAAGTATTAAAAGTTGGCATTTCCTTGAAGCTAAGTTAGAAGATTTGGGCTGTATTTTTAAAGTTCATTTTAAGAAATGAATTGGTTAAGAAAAATCTCAGTTAAGAGTTGCTCATGTGAAGACATATTATGTTGCAGAAGGTAAAAACCTTGTAAGCTTTGCAGACCAACAATTGTAAGTTCAATAAGCATAGGAAAAGGTGTTGGTAGAGCTGATCAAACTGGAACAAATTATCAAATCTCAATAACTATTTTTTTCCTATTTTTATAGACTCTAGGGTCTTAAGTCCTTCTCTTTGCCTTAGGTGGTGTACTGATAAATGCTGTATGTAAAATGACTTGTAGAGTACAAACCATCAGGCTTATGCATAATTAATTTCTCATACTGTTTTGCATTGAAATGGAGAGGACTATTCATAGTGGACACATATGTACAAGATACATGACTTATGGTCACATGATTGTAGATACATCTAATGCCTTGCATAAAGATCACCAGTAACTTTTCCAATTATTTTTTTTCCTTTTAAGCATGAGAATATTACTTATATCTTTTAGCATAATATGAGATAAAGTAGAAAAGGCAAATCCAGAAAAGTAAGGAATGTCTACCAAGTAGGCATAAACTTGGCAAGGTGCATTGTTGGGCTGTTTGGTTTTTTTTCTGCTTTCATCTGCCTTCTGTTTTCATCAGCTAGATGAAAAACCTTGAAGTGTGGTTATACAACAACTGTAAAAATAGCACTGAAAGGCTGCATTTCAGTTATTTCCCTAGGCTCCATATCAACTGCTCTCACCACAATAAAAACCATTATAATTGCCATTCCTGTAACTTCTCCTTGGCATCTGATAGGCAAGTGGTATTCTTTCTGGCTCATGAATCATCACTGGAAATAAATAGCTCTAGAATAGAAAATGGGTTGATTGTGGGTGAGCCAAAATAGAATCCAAAATAGAAGAGCTTATGCTCTTCACCATATTGTCTCTGCACTGGAAGAGGAGTGTGTAGTAGTAGATTATGTAAATGATGCCAAATGAAAACAGAGCTGTACTGAGAAACAAAGGCAGCGCTTTTACCCAGTCATTTTCCTACAATGATTAAACATATTTTGTCGTAATAAGCAGAGATTATGTATTATCTGTCACGTGTCATACAAGCTCACCAGTGCGCTAGCAAAGGTTACTGGGCCAAATGTGCAAAACCAGAGCGTGGCAGTGCAGGTGTGCTCTGTGCTTGCCAGTTACAGCACATCTCTGGGAGCACGTTGTGGTGTCTCCATGAACAGGGAAGGGGGTTGTGTCTGAAGTTTTAGGTTTGGCTTTCCTGGCATTTTTTTTCTTCTTGCAGTTTTAAGAACTAGAGTGGCTACTGCAGCCATACCGTCTTTTGATGATGGCAGGCTTTGAGTTCTTTTCTCTCCGTGCTATCATGCTGAGCCCCTACAGAGTCCTTGTGTGTCGTTTCTTGTTAGAGAGGCTTGGCAAAGCAGGAGGTGATTTAGCACTAAGGAAATAACAAACCATATGGAATCAGGAAATTATATAGAAAATAATTCACAGAAATAGAAACATCCCATAAACAGAAGTGTATAGTGAATACAATTAGGCATATCATTATACACAAAACCCCATATTTTAGACATATCACAGAAATAGGTGTGGTTTTAATCAGCAACTTCTTTCCAATATTGTCACTAGAGAGTTCCTTTTCTGAGCTCACTGCTTTTCAGCTATCTTGATTTCAGCGTGTTTAAAATACGTTCACTGCTTTTGTATTTTATGGTGACTTTTGTCTGAATGACTAAATATGTGGAGTCCTCTAAGTGGATGCACATTTACAATGCATTGCAGGACATATTCAAGTGGTATAGAAGTAAGAATCAGGAAGGGTAAATTGAGAGAAAGTAGACATTTTTTGAGCATTGAGAACATTAGATAGGCAATGAACTGTTGAATGAATACAAAACTGGGATAGAATATCAAGCCACATTGAAGTAAGAGTTGATAGTTTCATTTTTCTGTATCAGAAATATTCTGTCATTTTGAGATTTGTGTTGGGGTGTCTGTATATATGCTGAAGATAGCAAGGGAATAGGTTAATCTACACTTTCTTGTGGAAGCACTTCTGTGCTTCTAAACTGAGGGAAGGTTGTGTTTAGTATAATAATTTTCCTTGTAGGTTACCAGACAATGTTTAGATAAGGCTATTTTGATCTTATATACAACTATGCTCAAAGGAATTTTATCCAAAATATCCTATAATTCCTAACGCTGATACAGCTCCAAGAATGGGAGCCCGGCTCTAGGTAGGGATTCTGGCGTTATCAGTGTATTTCTGAAAGTTATTTTCATTGCTCTGGATCTGTGGGTCACAGGCAGAATCATTTATGGAAATGAGTCTGATGTAAACTATAGCATCAGATTTTATCTGATTTTCATCTAATTTATATGGAAAGGCTTAAATATTAAATAAAGTGATTGCTAACAGGGGGAAATATTGCAATTTTTTTTAGTGCTTGTGGTCCAATTATCATTGTTCTACTTTTTTGTGTTCTTCCCAGCTTATACTATAATAATGTTATACATTGATGAGAGACTGAACAGTTCCACTGTGTTCCTGGTTTTCAGTTGTAAACGCACTGATCCTCTTCGTCTCTTCAAATGAAGTCTTTAGCTAGCAAGATTTCTAATGTTAAAGGTTTTTCAGCTGGCCTCTACATGTATGCATTTACGTCTACAAAATTTTGAGGTCTATTTTGAAAAAAACAAATGTGATTTGTCTCCCATTTTGGAAGCAGTTCTTATAGTTCAGGAAAGACCTACCGCTGCGATCCTTTGTTCTGCCATAAAACAGTGAAAATGTCTTCCCCCGATCCCGAGGGATTTGTTGCTGCTCTGTGCCTGCAAGGGCTAAATTTTAATTTATGAAAATGCACAGAAGTAGCTTACGTGCTTAATATCACTTGTGCTGCTGCTTTAAATTTTTTTTTAATTCAAAATTTTAAAGAGCAAGATGTGCTATAATTAAACTTTTGATGTCCTCTCTTCGGAGTAAAAAGAATCATCGATGACTGTGCCCTCATTGTGTAATTGAGCCCCATGAAAAGAGCTTACGTAGATGTAAATGATTCACAGGCCTCCTCTGCAGGGCCGGCTCAAAAAGCGTGTGCGGCCCAGCCTTGCTGAGCTGACCCCAAACCCAAGGCTCCCCCTGGATGTGCTGGCGGGGGGCGCCGAGCCGGTGGGATTTTCCCGCAGCCTGTTCCCAGAGTTTGCCTGCGTTGCTCAAAGCCGTGCGGCGGCAGCGCTCCCTCTCCCCCGGGAGCGGGATGGAAGGGGCTGCGGCTGCCGGGAACCGCGGGAGCGGAGCGGGGCGCGCATGCTCCGCCGGCCGCGGCCCTCCCCCGTCTCCTCCCCCCATGCCCGGGGCGGGCGGCAGGGACGGCCTTCACCATTTCCGCGGCCGCGGGGAGCAGGGACCGAGCGGTTTATCTGAGCGCCGGCTCCGGCTCCGCTCAGCTGCTTCAGCACCGCGCCGTTGGACAGCGCCCGCCGGGCGGCGGCTGCGCGGCTCTCGAGGCCGCGGGCGCGGAAGGGCGCGCAGGGCAGGAGCCGCCGCGGGCAGGAGCCCCCGTCCCTGGCCAGGCTCGCCATCCGGCGAGGTGGCCGGGCAGCGGCAGGATGTTTCTTAAGCTGGCGGTCGTGGTGCAGGTGCTGTCGTTGCTGGCAAGCCAGGGGCATGGCTTCCCGAAGCCTGTGGGCAAAGGTAGGCTCCTTCGTTAATATGTTTTCTCCATTTTCTCTGAGCTGGGGAAAGTTTTGCAGGGTATAGAGAGAGGAAAGTTAAAACTTTCCTTCCACTTGGCAAAAAGCAGTTAGATTCTAAAGAAACAATATTCCTGGCACAAGACGCTCAATCACTGAAGTTGCAATCTAATATTAAAGAGGATAGGTGCTGGTAGAGAGAAAAGCTCTGATTTTTTTCAGTCTTTTCCAAGCAATGTTTTCATACATTCTGCAGCAGTTTCTGTACAAGTCTCTCTCCCACTCCCTGTATCCCCTGGTATTCTAGATGTAAGAGATTTTTAATCTCTTGGTTGTGCCAATCCGATTATTGCTATTTTAGTCAATCTCCTACAGCAATTTTTTCCTCAGTTTGTTATGAGTTTTCTCATCAGAAAGGGGTTACTGAGTCTATATCTGTATTTCTATTACATCTTTTACGGTACCTCTCCCTCTGTCTCAGCGAGTCTTCCTTTGTTTAAATGACTTTTAAATTGTATTCTCATTCTTCTAGGACACTGAATTTTTTCACAAGTTCTAGCAGTTGGCAACATATTTAAGATACCACATTTTATGGGAGAAAATTACAAATTAAGAGAAAATGTGCTTTATCTTTGTAGTTGCACACACCATGTAACTTAGTATATATATGTTTGTTTATTCTAGATAAAGGTATACACAACAGACAATTAAGTGTAGAAAGACCTTTGGAGGAACAGGTAAGTGAAAAAATGCTTTTAGTTTTGTTATTTTCATAATATTTTGAGCCTTCAGATACTAGATCCATGAATTTCCTAATGACTTAACAAATGAGTTAAAAATAGCTTTGTCAGTAAAGTAAATATTGATAGGATTGGATACAAATTAGATTTGCAATAGTTCTTAAAAACTAGTGTATAGACTTTTACTGTCCAGCATTCCAAAAGCATGTCATTAGCTCCAACAGCTCACAGGTGTGTAACTCCTTTGTATTGACATCCTACGGGAATATAGTGGGAGCTTGGATTAAAGAAGGAAAATGTAACTCACACTTATCTTAAAGTGGAAAGTCTATTGCAGCTTCTCGTAATGTCTGAATCTGAGTAGAGGATGCGGTGGTACTGACAAAAAGTGCCAAGCTCTTAGTCATGTTCTATTTATTAAGGCAAACTTCTTACTAAGAGTGAAGATCAGACATTAAGGCTTCTGCTGATATTGATAAATCTAAGAGATCCCACACCTTAGTGTATTTATTCCTTCTGCTTGTTTGTTGGTTTGTTTGTTTGTTTGTTTTATTTTTATATATCAGATTGCTGAAGCTGAGGCAGACAAGAATAGGAAAATAGTTCCTACAGGTAAATCATCTTTCCTGGCTTTATAGCGATACTCATAATGGTATTCAACGAGGTATAAGGTTTTATGCAATGTGTGCATTGATGTATTTTCCAGAAAATAAGCCAGAGTTCAGGAATTATTCCTTTGTTGATGACCTGAACCTGCTAAAATCAGTAGCAGAAAGAGAAAGGAATGAAAAGGAGAGGGAGTCAATTAGAAGTTCTTTGTATGAACAGCAACTGGCCGTTGATGATGCAGACTCCACCAAGAACCGCAGGCTTGTGGATGACTATGACTCCACTAAAAGTGGACTGGATTATAAATTCCAAGGTATTCTATAATCATATTTCAGTGAATTTTAGATAAGACTTCTCTTGCAAACTGACTGGAATCATGAATGTTGTACTCACCACTAAACATTAGCTCTGTCTGTTACTGGAGTGTGATTTCAATCATTTCGAGTTGTAGAACCTTGTCATATTACAATTAGGTTTTGAAAGCCAATGCAGAAGAATTGCTTTTGATTTTCACAGTCTTCTTCCGTGGAGGAAAATCCAACTGTGTAATTTGCATTATGTTTTTTTGCAATTTAGATTTGATGGAAGGAAAATGGGACATTTTTTTAAAGGAAAATGTATTTATTCTGGTTTGAAAGGAAGAAGTACTTTGAGCTAAATCACATATATTTGTTCTAAATGTTAAGTGCAATGTTAGATGATTCTCCTCATCACAAAGCTAAAGGAAGTTACCAAAGGCCAAAGAATACTTGCTTTTCCTACAGGAATAGTTAATTGACTTGTAGTTTAAGTGAGTCCTCTGAGAGTTGTGAGCAGCATTTAGACCAGGGTATTTTTAATTATATCAAAGTATGCTGATCACAGACTAAAACTTACTCATCATATTTACTTTCCCATTGGTTATGATATTATTTGCCATAAGTAGTGATTACATAATTATAACTTCATTTGCCTAAATCCAAACAAGAAGATAGTATGCTGTTTGTCATGATCTGTTTTGATCTAAGTGGCCATGCAATGAAAGTAGGTACCAGGAAGATGCATGTAAGTGGATATGTGAGCAGTGTTCTCTTGTTCTTACAAATTTTTCTGTAAACAAAAGAGCCAGTCAGAAAACCATTTTTCAAATGTGGAAAATGGGCATGAAGGGAAGTTTTCATCGGGACTGATGTAATGGATTTCAAAGTGTGTATCAAACTATATTCCTAATGTGTATAAAAAGTGCAGCTTTGTTCTGAAAAGATGTGGGCAGATATTTCTTACAAGATGTCTAATCCAAATGAGTTAGGACAGTCAGCACACAGTTAAACTGTAATCCTTTTAGATGATCCAGATGGCCTCCATCAATTAGATGGCACTCCTCTGACTGCTGAAGACATTGTTCAGAAAATTGCTGCAAGAATTTATGAGGAAAACGATAGAGGAGTGTTTGACAAGATTGTTTCAAAACTTCTAAATCTGGGACTAGTAAGTATCTTGTTAATACTTAATTTAGCTGTTTTGTGGGTTAGTTTAATGCTCTTTTAAAAACAATTTGGTTGAACACCGTGTCCAGCTAATAGTGCTGACGAGTGAAAATGCATGGGATTCAAGCTCTAGGCAAGCTTCTTGACTCAGCTGAGCACATTGGGTTAGTTCTGCAGTAACATTGTTGTTCCTGTGATGGCTTTGCAGCAAAATAGACCAAACTGCAGAATGTTTCTGGCGTCGAGAAAACATTCCCTGATTGTACTCGTGCCATGTTTGCCCTCCTGTTTCCTTTAATTTCTTTTCTGATTTTTATTGAGTTCTTTTGTATTATCAATTTCTTTTGGATGTTTATGGAGAAAGGTCTGACCTTATTCCTATCCACCTACTAATTACTGTCATCAGCAGACACATAGTGATGCTGGTTAGTTGAGGATACATTTCCCATTGTTACTCATTTTTAGCAAGACTGGGGTTGTCTCTGACCTCTGGATGTCTCAATGGTTTTATACATTGCAATAAGGGACCCTTATATTTTAAAATACCTAGCTTATCTTTTATGCACTAGATTTTGCAATTAGCTATTGCATGCTGTATCCCACTGATTACAAAGGGAGCTGTGGGACAGTTGCATGGTAGAGTTCTCATTCAAGTGACAGCTGTTACAATGCAAAGAGAAAACATTTTGATGATGCTGTAGAAAGCTGTTTGCTTTTTCCCTTTCTGTATTGCTGTATTGTGTTGTAGTTATTCAATTGTACATAGGGATGTTGCTGAACATATGTATTTATATGTGCACATGCCCGTATATACACATACAGCTCCATCTTTCAAGCTGAACTCCATTGTGTTAAGCTCCATATGGGTTTGTTTTCCCGTTGGAGGCTATATGTGTGGGTGGATGTTTTTTATGTATATGCATGTATTTGATGTGTGTCTGTATGTGTGTGTATATACATTTATATAAATATATATATGTTTATATGTATACATATCTATATCTATATCATGTCTATATGTATACTATATCAATTCTATATGTATACACACACACATCAGTGAAGGTATTACACCTACTCTGGCTGTGCTCAGCTCTGAAGCAAACATATTTGAAGCAACCTATTTACAAAGCTCAGGTTTCATATTGACATTTAATCTCGGAAAACCATAATATTCTGTAAGGACTCTGCACCGATATTTTAACAGATCACAGAGAGTCAGGCCTATACCCTGGAAGATGAAGTGGCAGAGGTTTTACAACAGCTAATTGCAAATGAAGCAAAGGATCGTGCGAAGGAGTCTGAAGATTTTGATTACCCTCCAAGCAGAGCAGACAGTGATACAAGAGAAAAGCAACAGGAAAGAATGGTAATTTCTTAGCTAATCATCTTGACTCGCCAAATGGTACAAGTAGACCATTACACTACTATTCTTTAGGGAATAATTAGTTCAAACTGGAAACTAAAGGTATTGTTAAAGAAATTCCATCAGATAGATAGAAAAATGAATTGTGAGTTACTTCGAGTTTTAAGCCAGACCCTAAATTGAAATAACTTTGAAAAAATAGTATGGTCTGCACTTTGTAATTAGGAAAATTTTGGCATAAGATTATGATGCTGTTTATTTCTCTGTTAACTCTATCACCAGAAGCAATGGGTTTATAGGGTTTTTTTTTGTCTTTTGTGGAGACACCAAGCAAAGCTGATCAGGATAGTTTCATTAATGGAGAAATTGACGATACCCTGGATAACACATGGTCATCATCTAATGTCTTGGAAAGAAGAAATGAGCTGCCTTCTGAAGATAATTTTGAAGACCTCCAATATTTTCCAAACTTTTACACACTATTAAAAAGTCTTAATTCAGGTAAGCTTGTCATGTGTTTACAGGAACATTTAGGAAAAAAAATAGAAAATTAAGATTCCCTTTGTTTTTTCCTACTCCTTTCCCTTCCCCACAGCTTCCCTAGTTGCTGGAGACCTTGTGCTTTAAAAATGTTCTCTAAGATGCATATCAGAAACTGATTAGTCAGTATGGCAAAACATCAAACGGAACAGCATTCAGAACTGCAAACTGTGTGACCTAGGTAGCCCTACCCTTGTGCTGTACGATTCAGGAATACTGAATTCTTTTCATTCCCATAAGGGCATGATATAAAACCGGCCAACTGTTTTCTTCAGAGATCTTTCCATAACATCTGTGTCTTCTAAGCCAACAAGAGATACGAGTAAGCCACAGTAGAATCCTCACAGTGATGGTACCAGTAAATGAGTCTGAGCCTTTCACAAACCACAGCTTTGTTGTTTATCGCAATGAAAGCTCTGTACGTCTCTTCCTATTCCGGTGCTAGACATCATTCATTGCCTTCCAGTTATTGCAGGCAAGATTGTGGCACCTCGCCACAGCTCCTTTGTCAGCACACTCTACCACACACCCACTCTCACTCTGTGCAGCCAGCATGTCTTCTGTTCCCCCCAGCACAGACAGCAACAATTTCTTCTGTACATTCCTTGTCCTGGAGGAGCTTCAAACTTTCCCCATAAACACCTGAGTGGAGAGCTAGAATGAAAAACCTCAGGGCATATTTTGCTCCAGTCTAGTCTACAAACCTCATATTCTTCTTCCTGTTCATTTTCATGCAGTAGTTTTGCATGCTAGTTCTTCTCCTTTTTCTACTCACAAAGCAGAAAGGCATGTTGGTTTTCACAGGTTATCAAGCAAGTAGAATCAGGTCCCACTGGCTGTACGTCTCTGCCTTGTCCCCTGCTTTATGCTGTTCACCTGCTGGCTTGTATCAAGCTGGAGGAGAGGGGATTCAATTGCATCCTACAGATGTGTGTTGAATTGCAGGCAGCAAAAAAAAACCTGTTCAGCAGATCTCCAAAGGGGCTGGCTCTCCGCCAAGGCAGGGATTATGTTTTTGACTGTCCCTGTCTGACAGTGCCCCTGGCTCTCTTGGGTCCTTCAGTGACAACCTGGGGTGCAGAAAGAGATTGAGTAACTGTGTGATGGGGGAGTTTCATGCTGCTAATGCAGAAATAGCAGTAATATTGTTCAGCAGATAACTGCAGTGGAAAAAGAAAGCTATGGTTGACAAGATGGTCAGAGACATGTACGAGCAAGAAAGATGGATTTTTATAATGAAAAATCATTGTCTCTATCCTATTCTGCCAACCATGTGAGATTATGTTTTCCTAATACCTGAGTCATGGTCTTGTGCACAGTAGCAATCTCATTAGAGACACTTTATATTTTTGTCATTGAACCTATGGATCTTGTAGGAGAAAGGAGGAAGATAGTTCAGAGATCCTACAGAGCCAGACTGGTCTACTAAGTAGTTCACAGACAAATAAAAGAAAAAGACAGAGACTGTGTATATGCCTATATCTGCCCTCTGACCTGCAGCTTGAACTCTGTCAAGTCACTTCATCTGAGTGTGTTTAGTGTTGTTATACATAAAATGGAATTAATACCATTTACCTCAAGACAAAAAGCTATAAAGACAAACCAAAGCCTGAAATTTTAAAGTGCACTTTGCAGGAGCAGTTTAAAAGGAAACATACATAGGAGTTCTCTGCTAATTCATCACACCATTTTCTTTATAGTGACTAGGTCATTTTTTATGCATGAAATTTCTGCAGAGTTTGCAGAACTGAGTTTTTCAGAGTTGCCTGAAGTCTTTGACTCGTTTTGCTTTATCCCCTCACACAGAGACGGAGGCAAAAGAAAAAGAGACCTTGATAACTATCATGAAAACCCTGATTGATTTTGTGAAGATGATGGTTAAATATGGAACAATCACACCAGAAGAAGGAGTTTCCTATCTGGGTGAGAGTGCATGCTTTATACAACAGTGTTATTAATGCTATGTTCTTACTCCGCCAACAGTCATAATTATATTGTCATCTTCCTTGCTCTTAAGAGTCCTGTTTCAGACTTGTTCATTCAAAATGTTAAAGCTGTACTTCTAAATGATTGATCAGTCATCATAGCAGTGTTGAATTCTATACTTTTTTAATATATGCATTTAATGAAGGAAAGGTTATGTGTCAGATATATATTTAGAGGATTATTCCACTTTCACACATGTGAAGTGCACTTGATTTCAATGGATTTATGTCAGGGGAAGGTTTTGCTCAGTTATATTGAGGTGGGTTAGGTACCTGCATTTTCCAGAAAGAATCCAGCCCTTCAGCACCTTTTAATCTGTCATCTGTAAGTAGCTAGAGTAGGCAAGACCTAATGCCATGGTCTTCTACCAAGTAAAACTCTATGGAAAATGTTACATCTTGGCACAGGAGTAGTTCTTGAAGCACTCTTTTCTGGATCCATTTTAGAGCCTGTGGCTATGAAGATTTTGTAAAATTGTTAAAATTTCCTGAAGAGGGATTTTGGAACAGCGTGGGTTTGGTTTTTTTGTTTTGTTTTGTCACTCACCTCTCATGGCTTTTAGAAACATTTTTATATTAACTGTTGATAGCCTTTCTAGTTAAACAAGCAGAGCTACAGAAGAAGGGCTTATCTGCATTAGCTCTACACCACACTTTCATTTTTCTGAGGTGTTCCTTGTCTGTGGTAGCTTGAAAAGTTTTTGCTTACATCAGAGCAATTTCTCAGAATAATTAATCCGCCTGTCACAGAGATAGGACTGGCAATGATCTTTCATGACTTCTCCTGGCTTGTTTGATACAGGCCATTGCAGATACATGATTGATTGATGCAACTGGAACTGTACAGATCGATTATCAATTACTTGGCTACAAAAAGTCCAGTGGATCATGATTCATATTCAGTGCATGATTGCATCTCCTCTCCAAGGAATTCATTCTATATCTCCCCTTTATTTTCCATGAGAAGTCCTTGAATTTTGGGATATTTGGACAATTTATGCTGCAATTTAGCTCTTTATTTCTCTGGCTGTCTGTACATTTAAAGAAAGATGCACTCAAAGAAGTGGTTGATTACAAACACAGTGGTTTCAGTGTCACTCTACAAATAAATATAATATGGCTTGGGCAGATATTGCCTTCACTGATACTGTTATGCCAGAATTTAATAGGCTAAATTCATCCCTGACGCAAGACCACTCAGATAATAGAATTACACTAGGGATGCATTTTTCCTGCTAAAATTCAGGGCAGTTGTTCACGTTGGCTTTACTTGAAGTAAGTACTGTAACCCTGGAAACAAATTGCCATGATGACATAGTACAGAGGGCAGGGATTAGGTTAAGAATTTCAGAGGTCTGATTTAGTCTGGATTTAAAGTAAGACTATCAACTGATGTATCCAGACTCTGCCTTGCAAATGAGTGATTAATGCAGAGATGGATTTTGTACTCCATCAAAGCAACTTACTGTAGTGGAAAAAGCTTTCTCATAGGTTTCAAGTTGCTTCTGTGGTATTCTTTTTTTAGACTTGCTGTTGGGAAATTACTTTAAAGCTGACCTTCATTTATTGAGAAAATATTCTCAGATATTCAAGGACACCAAGCACAAGAGAATCTTAGCTTCTTGCAGTATCCATAAGTATGGCAGAAGTTTTATTGCCACCCTTATTTAACTAAAATTTACGGCATAATATTCCCAGTAACACTTGAATAGGTACTGTATTTGGGTTAGGGAATTTATGCCAAACAGTGTTTATTTAAAGCAGATAAAGGCATTAGTATGAATTCTTCAGAAAGAAGACAAAATTTTTAAAAATTTGCACTTTCTAGTTGTTCCCTCAGTCCAAAATCGGTGAGGAGATCCCATGGTAGTTGGTGGAAAATACCTGCTAGGTCTGTGCAGATGGATTATATCTTTTCTCTGTTTTATTACAGTAGGAAATGGCCTAAATTACTTTTCCCCATTCTGTGGCTGAAGCCATGTGTAAGATATGTCCCTGAATTATACATTTAAAATAATAAATCATTTACTGAATCGAGTCACAAGCCTTTGTGCCTCTCACACAGACGTAGAGACAGTGAATTTGAATGCATATTCCAGTAACAGCTGGTTTGGGATTTTCAAACCACAGCATTATGTCATCATCGTATCCTACTCTAGGGGAAAGTATCTTGCTGCTGCAGTGAATGATGTTATTAGATTTAGCTTTAAGTTACAAAGGATCTCGCAGCAGCGTGGTGCAAGAAAAGCACACATGCGCACACGTACAAACACAAAGAAGAAGAAGTTCATGTTTTAATACATATATTCAGTATTATGTAATAAATACTGAAAAAAGCTTTCCATATGCTAAATATAATCTGTAACACAGAACCCAGATAGCCAAAACAAATGTATTCATGTATATAATAGAGGAGAAAAAGTACTGCCTACCATTTACAGTATTTATTCAGAAAGTGTAGCTCTGGAATCGTTAAAGGGAGGCTGTAGCAAACTGATGCATCATATTTGGTAATTGCTCTGCTCTGCTGGTGGCAAATGCCACTATCTTGATCACTTTTTGCTTTCTTAACTATGAATGCTGCATTTTGATGTACTGGGAGCAAATTCTTCTGTGGAGTGAAAGCCTGTTCGAAGGCTTTCAGAAATCTCTCTAGAAAGCCTGTCTGCCCTCTGAAGGTTGAAAGCTACTTTAAAATCATTTTTGCAATTAAAAGAATGGATAAACATCGTTGGTACAGAAAGCATAAGGTAATCAATCATAAGACACAGGACCACAGTTACAGAGATAATTTGTGAATTAACTGTGGTATCCACTTAGATACTTAGTATCCAACTGTAGTGTCAACTTATCCACCCATGGGTTGGTTGTCAGCATCCAGAAAATGCTGCCCAAACAGCTGAACTCTCCTTGTTTCCCTCAACCTGCTTGGGGCACAGGCTTTATCACCAAACGGGCTGAGCATTGGGAGGGAATTTAGGACAGTTGTTGAAACAATGATTGCTTTTGGTGCAGTGACTGAGTGGAACGAAAGAGTTGGAATCCCTCCACATAATGACCAGTGGAAAGCAGCAAAAAGCTCTCAGAGAAGTTATAGCTGACTCAGCATAAAATATTTAATTATTCATGGCATTCATACTGTTTCTGTTGCATAAATAGCTGATACTGAATTTTCCATGCAAAACTGAAAGGACTGTATCCCTCACGGTCCTGAGTGCTTCAAGGGAAAAAAGTGGTGTTCGAGCCAATAGTAAAATTCACTTTGATTTCAGCAGAACAGAAAAAGGAATGCATTGCATAGATACTTGCAAGGTTTGAATATTAGTTTGTGAATAATATCTTGCTTTCCTTTGTTTTCCTTCTGTATATTGAGTAGTGTCATGGTGGAGATTCACTCTGATGGCTTTTATGTCAGAGCCATCTATCACAGACCAGGTAAATGTTAAGGAGAAGCTTAATCTAGAAGAGCTTCCTCTACACCACACAAAGAAGAGGAATTTTGTGTGTGCTGAGTGACTTTTCCTGCATATGCCAGGCTACCTAGCTAATTTAAAAATGAAAGCATATCAGTCCACTACTATCCTGGTGAAAGCTCTATTTATAGTAGTATGTAAAGTGAACTATAAGTTTGTAATATATTTATTTTAATAATAATGTTGACAGCTTAGAAGCAAGAAAAATGGTTTCTGCCAGCTTGTTCATATACATTCGTAAATCATCTCCTACTAATAAGACCAAAATAATGAGTGATTTTTAGAACCATTATCGGAAACATTCATAATTAGAGCTTAGTGGACCATAACAATAATAAAGTTTTCAGAAATGATAGACAAGTTTTTAAGAGTCACCAGTGTATATGTATGAAGTCTTTTTACACAGTACATTAATTATATTCTACTGATTTACATTGCTTACAAGAGTAGATTTGTAGCAAATGTATCCATTGTCACCCCAACCAAATGAAAGTTTTTATCCAATGAACTATTACATTAGAAATGTAAATTCATTATGTGCATATTGCACTCTTCTGTGGAGTTCTCATTTATTGACAAGTACACATAGCACATACTTTTGCCATCTGTGTTTCCCAGATGCATAGAAGCTTCACCGTGAGACTGCATATAATGTGTATTTTATCAAATCTTATGATTGAGATCGGTCATTTTGTTTTCAGTTTCTAAATTAGGGCTTCTGTATCTTCCACAACTGAACAATGTTGGGGAAGAGAAAGAGGCAAAGGAGTGGGAAGAAAATTAAGTTTAAGCCCTCTGTAGCTTTGCCCTTTCTGAGGGGGATCCCACTTTTCACCTCCTTGTGAGGAGAGCATTTACCTTACTGGAGCCACAGTGTACAACAGACAGCCCACAACAGACTTGTTGGGGAGCAAACCGCCTTTAATTAGGAGGGAAAGTAGAGAAATTGCTCCACCTCATCAGTATGCAGTGTTTGAGTCACAGCTGCCTCCCTTCATAGACCAAACCAAAGCCACCTCTCACACCACCCCGCTTTGGCTCTGACTCACTGTCAGAATCCACACTCTCCCCCGTGACTGAGTAGGAGATTGTGTTGGTTAGAAATGGGCATGAACAGATGTCTCTGTTTACCTCCTCTACCCCCTCATCATTTGTTCTCCATGGACAATTGGAAAGAAGATCAAACTACTGTGGGACGCACTGGCAGGGGAGTGATGGATGGTTCATTGGTGGGCTGTTGCTGAGGTATACCTGCACTTGTTGGTTTGGTCCTTTTCTGAAGTTACTGTTGGGATATTGTTCTGCTATAATACTCTCTTTTAGACAGACTAAGGCTACATGAAAAAAAAAATAAATCAGGGGAAACAGAAGAGGCAGAGAGTCCTCTATGTTGATTTTTAACATGGCCCTGCCTCTCCATGCTGAGGAATATGGAATAGCTGTTCTGCCTCTCACATTCGCACTTGGTACCCTCTACGGCTCCACTTCTGATGAAGGCAAAAGTCTTCAGTTTCCCTGGCATAGGCCAGCTCATAGTAGGAATAATCTGGCCTCTACCTAGGGGAGGAGGACTCGTTTGAATACTGTGACAAATCCCTGAAGTTCTCATCAGCACAGATGCTGCAGGCCAAAGGTCCAATCCTGATATTGTTTAGTTAGGCAAGAATGGGCCCAGAGCCAAAGAGTGTGAGGCAAAGAGCAGATCACAGCACAGGCTGGCATCATCTTTCCTCTACTCACTGTCTCCAGAAGCAGATGCTCCCTGATGCAGACTGTGTGATTTCAAAGGGGTGAGGGAAGGTGCCAGAGTGCTAAACCAATGCCAGAGGCTGCAAGTGGTATGTGGGGTGTCATGTGGACCTTTTGGCTTTTCCTTCATTTTGACCTGGGAGTTGAAGGGCACTGACAGTAATTCATACAGAGAACGGTTCATGCATAATACCTTCTTTTTCTTTTTCAATGTCCTTTTTTTCAAAGGGCTCTTTGTTGCTACTATAGGTTTTCTTCATAAGCATTAAAATCTCTTTTCCCTAACTGAACTTCCCTTTGGTGATTTTCCTTGCCCAGTATTACTTTATCATATGACTGATGCATACAGCTGCCAGTGGGAGTTACTTAATTTCAGGCAGCTTTGTGTTCTCTGCTATTTATTTTCTATCTGATGAACTAAGGTGACACAGATGCCAGTATACTGTACTGTTCTTAGGAGAATCAAGGACTGTCACATATCTGAAAAGTAGAAATCAGGGGTGCCTGAGATGGGGACAGCTGAATACTGAGGAACAGCTGCGATAATGTAAAGTATATGTGAATAGCTAAACCCAAAATGAATTTGCATGAAGGTCAGGTGAAAGGATGTAGGGACAGGGAGGGTGCAAAGGTCTGAGAGAAGACTGGAATCTAGGAAGTATGTTGATTGCAGACGCCACTGCAACTTTATAGCTTTTCTTTCTGTAGCCTCATCCATGTCTGTCCCATGCTACTTCTGCATTTAAACACACACATGAATGTTTTTTGTCCCCACTGCTTAGATCTTATCTCCTATTTTCCCCCATTAAGATTCTTACTGCATAGGAAAAAAAAAGGGTAGGTATGGTGTGAAAAGTCTACAACAGCTAACCTCACAGTTGTTAAAAAACAGGACCACTACACAATACAGAAAAATGGGCGTCACCAGAGGGTGACAATACATGTGATAGCATAGCATTTCCAGTATCCATAGGATCCAAATTTTATCAGATATCTTTTTGGGAGAGATCCACTAGTTCTAGTTTTACTAATTCTTTTTACCACCACATTACATGACTGTCAAATCATGTGTACAAGAACCAAAATGAATGTATTACAGTTCATTCCTTTGCTTATCACTACCTACTCTTTAAATTTGCATCTATTTCTTACAAATATTGCCTCTTCTTCCTTTTCCCTTCACTGCCTCCTTTATGCTTTCCCAACAGGATACTTGTAAGAAATCTTCATCTCCTCATAGTGTCTCTTTTGACAAGTATATTGATAGTTCCTGAAGATCTAGGTTTTGCATCCTACCAAGTGGTTTGCATTTCTGAAGAAAGGAGGACAATTCTTTTATTTTTTTCTCACTGTATTTAATAGCTGTATAAAACCCCCTTACTTTCTGAATTCATTGTCTCTCTCTTGACAGCTGAGCACTGAGACCATACGTTAGAATTTGAGATGATGATGTGGGTGTGGGATAAAGAGGGTGTCACTGAACTTTCAAAACTAAACTCCATCCCACTCCTGCAGTAGAGGCGGCCGTGTGCTGCTTCAGTCCCAAACTGTCATGCTTAAAAACTACATGCTATCAAAATACTTAATATATGTGCACAGGCCATGTTGCAGCCTCAGGGTGGGAAAGCATTAGGAAAGGACTGCACTACACAGCTCTAGGAGTCCTGGAGTAATGCAAAGGAAGTATCTGTAGAATATTGAAAAGATAAATCTGAGAAATAGTCTATGAGGTAGGGAATTTAATAAGGACAATACAGAAGACATAGTCAGAGCTTTGTTCACCTCAAAACACATCTATTTAATTGTGTTTTACTTTTTGAATTGCTTTTGATATGATTGCCAAGTGATACTGCTGCTGTTTTATTTCAAATCACTCTGACCATCTTGCCTGTAATCCATTTACAAGTGATGCCACTACCTGGAGTATGTCACCTGCTAGTGGCAGCACTAGGCTTCAGACACACCATCATGACAAATCAGTCAAACTGGAAGATTCAGAAAGAAAGTGCCATGTCGTGACATGTAAGACAGGGAGTTGGAAAGAAACAGGATGTTTGCGAGGTTGAGACCCATCTGTATAACCACAATGGAGAGATTTCTCTTCATCACAGTTTAAGCAGTTTATGGACATATGCATGACACGTATATGAGCTGACTAAAGGTCAAACTTTGCTTTTGGCTGCATTGGTGAAAATCCAGTGGATATTGACAGTTCTTGGTACACTATTTCCCACAGAATAATGACAAGCAAACGCTGGGATGTCCTGAGTTTTGTCACAGATGGCAAAAAGCCTTACAAATTCTTAAGGTTCATCTACTGCAGGAGACAGAAGAGCACTGGGAGAACTGTACTTTTTTAAGGCCTGATATGCATCTCATACAAGCAGTCATCAGCACAAAGCTTTCTGGCTGAAGCTGCTGTACTGTATGGACTCATTAAGTAAACTCATTTTTTAGCTATCATTAAGATTGATTTCAGGTACCACGATCATCCCTTTTTCTTCTTTAATAAACACAGCCTTTCTATGCTGTATGAAAATAGAACAGCAAAGCAGGTCTTTCTGCAGAAGTTTAATGACATGAAATCTGAGCTTCAGTCAATTTGATGAGGATAGAATGTGAAACTGCCTCCCGAGTGCAAGACAATTATGCAGATGAAAAAACCCTGTACTGCAAAATTTGCAAGAGGCTGGAAAACACCACGAATCTGTCTGTCTTTAGAGAAGGGTCTATTTCAGGCTTCCATTACCAATTTTGTTAAATAGTTGGATGGGTACCTCTGTTTCTGCCTCTCTAATAAGAACAAAGTATTTTAATTTGTAATATTTTTTTCACATAGTATCTTTTTCCATGGATTTAAAGGATGTTATCACAGTGCATTCTCCCAGAGGAAAGATAAGCATTCTGCTTTTATGCAACTCAGATTTTTGAATGCCCAATTCAAAGGATGCCAGAATTTCAGAAGTGCTGGGAATTTGCATTTTCAGATGCAATTAATAGGATCTATCAGTGTGTAGTGCCTGTAGAAACTGGACCTAGAACATTTTAGAATGAATGTCTACTCAAAATCGGAGCCCCCCTGCAGCATGTGTGCTTCAGCGAGTCAGCCCGGTTCAAAAGCAAGTTAGAAAGTGAGGCAGGGTAGAAACCAGATCTTCTGACTCCTGGTGTCTGGCTCGAGTGATGAGATTATGCTGCTCAGCGGAAAGCTGGCTGCCAGAGGAGTGACCTATTTTACCAACGTAGGTCACTTCCATTAGCTCAGTAGTTATTGTTCTGTTGTTTTAATTAGTGCCATTTCAAATAAGTGGCCATCTCTGTGGAAAGGTCAGTACCTTTCTGAACTCTTCCTCTGTAAAAATTATGTTGCTAGGGAAACGATACCGGAAAGGTAATCAATTCTTGTTAGACTTCCAGATATGACATGCAATATTGCTTAGCTGCTGGCCAGGCACATCTCGGTTGAGAAGATGACTCACTCCATCAGTGTAACTCAGAGCAAACATTGTTCAGCCCTGGCCTAGCCACATATGGCAAGTACAAACATGTTTTGAAACAACACCAGCTGTTAAAGACAATTCTGAAGGGGAAAAAAAGGGCAATAAATCCTGTTCAAGAATAATTGGGATTCTTTGGTAATATTCTCTCCACAATATATATGTAGGTACACCAGATGATCCCCATAAACATGAACAGGCTTACATAGTTAACTCTTCTCTGTCACGCGGAAAATACAGCTGCTTATGAAATCCTGAGATTTATGTTGATGTGCCATTCAGCTAGCAAGAGAGCTTCAATATTTCTCCTGTAAAATGTATTCCTTATTAAAAGGCCTGTCATATAAACTTGGCCATAACTTTATTGACAAAATAAAGCTTTGAAAATGGAATATAGTTGTTACCACAGTCGGTCTGGCTTTAGTGCCAGAGCTTGGATTATTAGCGGTCAGCAGTGCTGTATTATACTTCATATAGAGATGTAGAGGTTTAATGCATATGGCTGGAAAACAATGAGTATTACAATGTTACAATGTATATTGCCATTGACCTCAAATGAAATTGTTAGCCAAATCAAAAGACTCAGAGAAACTGTAGAATTCCTGATGGGATTTATAGAAGTAACTGAAAAATGGAGGAGTATAAATCCTATTGCCTTCAGTGGCACATGCTGTATATGGCTATATGTACAACTTTTTTAACACTACAGTCTAGCAGCATAACAAAACCATTTTTTAAATAATACTATTTTTTTTTGTTTAATAATACTATCAATATGCAGGCATTTAAATCTAAAGGTGTCTAAGTAGGTTATAAATCTGTCTTGTGGTGGAGTCTTTTTGTTTTCCACTAATACAAGCTTACTGCAGCAGTGCCTAAATGCAAACACTTTTAAGATAGAACATGAGAGGTGCTTATGAATCAATGCACTTATATACATGTGGTATTTTGAACATTTAAATGTTCCTATTTGTTTTTAAATAGTATGTTTACACCTAAAAATAAGCCTAATTTAATAAGTTTTTCTGGGTTAAGGACTAAAGTCAGTGACATTTTTGCATTTGGATGAATTAGTGAATGAGAAGAATTTATTCACTAGAATTTACAAATTTTTTTTTGTTCTTAGTTATATAATCTTATCCTAAAAACTGTGTCTCTTGCAACAGAGAAATCCTTATATTTGTGCTGGAATACTAGTATGATACTGATTCAGGATAAAAAATAGTATCTTAAGCTCAGCTGAAAGGAATTTTTACAGTCCTTTCAATAAGCTTTGGATCAAGTGATTAGTGAGGCATCAATACCACCACTATAATTCCAGCTTGTTTTTTCTTCAGTATATCTGATCCAGCTTGTAACCCAGCCCAGACCAGTTTAGTTTAGGGTATATGGCAAGTTAGAAATCGCATTAAAATGATATGTACCAAATTAAAATAGTTTTAATAAAAAAACCCAAAACCCTAATGTGATACAGAATTGGAAGGGTGCAGTCAGGCAGGGTGCCAACAAAAACTCCTTAAATTTTAATTTCATGTAAATCACAAAATATAGAGGACTCAGGCAGATGGGATTATGTGGTTTCTCATCAGATGGCAGGCAGAATTGCTTATGGTGACCTGCCATGATGAGAAATGTGCTTGCTAAAAAACTAATCTTTAGGTTTCAGTGCTGAGTATCTCTCCAACAGCTCCTCAGCTGATGGGTAAAATGTGAGCCCTACACAGAAGATATGATCTAAAATATTTACTAGCCCTGTAATATCTATTCTGCCACAATTGCCACATCTCATACTGGATATTTTAGCTGTTTATATAAAGGGAATATTGACAATTCAAATGAAGTCACTCAGAAATACTCCACCAATAGCTGACATCTTTCAAATGGTGGATCCATATGAGAAAGGGAAAGAAAATTCTACACCATGTCCATAATGTTACTGAAGAAAAATGGCAGATTTTATGATGGTCTTTAATTGTAGTATCTATTAAGTGTTGTATTAAAAGGACTTTTTCCCCACATAAGCTTACAATGTTTATATCTGAAATGTCCTCTTGATGAAAAGGTGCTTTTACTTTCAAATTAGATGAGTTCAGCCCTGAAATTTGCATAAAAAACATTTTCTAGGCTTCTAGAGCTGTATACATGGCCATGGCTGCCTACTGCTTTTTTAGGTAAATGCTTGACTTCAGCAACTTTATAAAATATTTGTTTTAATCACTTCAATTTACATATTTATTTCATCTGAATATAATTTAAAACCTTTTATTAGACTTCTTTTCCAATGAAACCATATAAAATCCAGACAGATGAGCACTTTGAGATAATATTTTACTGCCAGGATGAAGCACATATTTCATAGTCTTGTGTAATTTGTGAAGTTATTTAAACCCTTTCATTGCTTTAATCAGAAAAAATTGTTACAGATCACAGACATAGGGGTTGGAAGGGATCTCTGGAGATCATCTAGTCCAAATAGACACTGTTATATACTGAATATATACTATCATAAATACTGCTGTCTATATTTTGTGACTTACATGACTTAATTACAATATATATGCACACGTTTACTGTCTTTATGAATATTGGCTCTATTTGGTACACCTATTGTCATGATTTGGTAGTTAATTTTTTTAATAAGAATGATCAGATCCATATTCCTATTTGTTTGTTCTCTTAGTGTTGGCTCTGCATTAATTCTCCAGAGGCAAGGATGAAAACTGTTCCTTTAAATTTCTACTAACTATTCAAACTATGCTGCAGGGAATATAATATAGATTCTGCGTCATGTCTGTTGAAGAATAACTGAGGTTTTGTTTTGTCTTGATTTCTAGAAAACTTAGATACAATGATAGCTGAGCAGACAAAGAAAAAGCTTGAGAACCCTTCCACTAAAACTGGAACAAAGCTACCAGCAGGTACTTCCTCTACAATTTTATTTTCTGGAATACCACATTTTTTTAACCTATACAGTTAAAAACATCCTAATTGCTTTAGAAGCCAGGCTGCTAGTTAAAGATACAGTCCCTCAAGGACCTGTAGCCACAGCTTGGATGTCAAAACACACATCAAGATACGAATTTTTACTTAGTTGTCCAAACATTGGGAAGTATATTCACTGTCCTTTTCTTTAGAGGAGTCTGAGCATTATATATATACAAAAGCAAGCTGTATCAATGCTTCTTAAGACTTAAATAATAATTTAAGAAGTCATTCTTTGTCAACTTTGGATTTAGTGAATGAAAATTTCCTATAATTTTTCTCTGGACAAAGGAATATGCCTTTATGAACTACATATTATTGCATTTTAGTCACCTGTATTCAGCTACTGTTTGTAAGAGCAAAAACAGGTATTCCTGTTTCCAAAGGTCTGGGGTAGAGACAATCTTTATACACCAATTCGAACCAGACTCCAACCCTCAATCATCCATCAAAATGTTGTGCTTCCTAAGGATCATATTGATGTGATTTAGAAGTGGTTTTGGTACATTTGATACAAAATTCTTCTAACTGTGTTTTCTTTAGACAGGAGTAGTGAAGAAGCAGACAGTACAAAGGAAGAAGCAGCTAAAATGGAAAAGGAATATGAAATCTCAAAGGATTCTACAAAAAATGAAGACCAGAATGCAGCAGGGAACAGTGAAGAGCCCAGAGGTACAAAATAGCTATTGCTTTTGTGACATATCTACACTCCAAGTGATTGGAATCTTCTCCTATCTTTGGGTATTGTTTTTCCCTTGTGTTAGCATAAATATCTTCAGTTTCTAGTTACTGGGAGTCAGCACACAACAGCTTGATTTGGGAGTGTACTCATTTGTCTACTTCTAAATATATGAAACTATAACTAATGCTCAGTAAGGCCATAATCTTTCACAGAATTCATATCCCCTTTCGAGGGCAATATGAAATGCATTTTGACACAGTAGCGCAGAGAGATTTTGCTTCTTTGCATCTGTGTGACTTTTCAGTGAAATCAGATCATCAGGATATTCAGTATTCTGAGTGAGCCCATTGATTTCTCTAGTTTGTGTTAGAACAGGCTGGTACTGAAAGGTACTGAAAAGTTCTGTGAAGTGAAACAATTTGCATTACTCACTGCCAGAGGTTAAGGGTCATCAGCAATTAGCCTCTTTTACAAAACTTGGAAAACCTATTATAGTAAGCTAGTGGCTCAATAAGGAAACTTAGCACACTAGTACTTTTATTATCACACTGGCTGAAGTCTATCCATGGGGTGCAAATCAGCTGCTATATCTCAAAATTTTGCTGTACCAAATCTGTAGAGGACAATGTGCCTTCTTACACTGTACTTCAGAGCCTGTGTCCCAAAGCCCAAAGACAAGCACTGCTGTAGTTTCAGCTATTCTTGTATAACCAAGTTTTTCTGTGGTGTCCAGCACAGCTCTTAAATATTTAAATACAACTTTTTGTCTCTCTCAGCTTGCACTAGAAGTAAATTTTAGAAGTGGTTGTTGCATTGTTGCATGAACTTAAAAGACAAGAGGGGGTTCATTCTATCTTTGTGTGTGGATGAAAACCTTACTGAGGGGAAGGAAAGTAGGAGAAATTAGTTCGGCAAGTGACAGTTTCCGGTATAGTACTTCAAGCTCAGCCATGTTCTTTGATAGAGTTCCATAGTATACCTGCATCTCCAGAGTAAGTTCTCCCTCCTGCACACAAAAAACTCCTTCTTCTGCAATTTATTGACTAGACTTGATGGACTTTCTTAGGAAGTGATGTATAGAGAGGAGATTTGTTGGATAGTGAATGCTGAACTTTTGAAGGAGGATGTTTGTCGAAGCAGAAACCTTTCAGTGGGTTCTCATTGCTAAGGATCCAGCGTAAGCGTCTATGTTTTGTAGTTGGCTGATTTTAAAAAAATGCTTATAATCTATTTTGCACTGATGCTGTTTCATGCTCGCATGTTTTTGGATGCATGTGTTTTCACTGCAAAATGTTTGATAATGAATTGCAGTAATCGTGGCTACAGTAGATTGTCTGGTTCAGTCCTGTGGGATATAAAATGACTATTAGCCAGTCACAGATAGAAGGTGGCATTTTTTTTCCAGCATTTTTTCCCTGAGCGTAGAAGGGAAAATAGCTCAAGATGGGTGTCTAATTTCACAGTAAAGAAAAATAATCTCAATACCCTTGGGAAGTGGTAAATAACATACTTTGCCTGTCTATTGAAGATCTGTATGTTCAATTTGGTTTGAGTTATTTTCCTTTACCTTTAGAAAAATATTCAGCCCAATAGCTTTTTAGAAATTTAAATTGGATTAGTATTTAGTTCTTTGTCTCATCATGCAATGCCCTTTGCTCTTTTATAGAGTATCTTACTCTAAAGCTAACTGCACTGCCAGCTCAAAAATTGCAGTGTATCTGATATCCACTTACTAATGGGATGAGACATGCATAGTTGGCAGTAGCAGCCTTCAACATGCTAATCACACTAGGGATTTTTTCTTGACAAATGTAAGAACATTACATCAATAAAACTCCAGCCAAGTTAAGAATTCAAAATCCATTAGCTGGAATATTTCCTTAGGGGCCTTATTAGGTAATCCTTGAATTAATTCTGTCTGTGTGCTTTCTGGTCCAAAAATAGCCGTCACTTTAAATTTTCAGTTATAACAAGGAGTTATCATGGTAATTTTAATACATCCTTTTTCTCAGTAAATGTAAGTGGCTGTATTTCAGCTGTTTTTCCAAAATAACACAATCTTAGATTTGCTATATGCTGTTAGTACTACTGAATGGAGGAGTTTTCTGACACTTTGTATATGAGATACTCAAAGCTCTCAGTCTGAAGTCATTCCATGCTGTCTTAACAGCTTCATCTTTGATGAACAATCATTATGATCAAAAAGCTACATATCGCCTTTAATCCACGTATGCAGTATCTGTGGATACCACCAAAAGTTATGCATACAGCTCAAAAAGCCATGATCTTAAGGTTGTGGATGACTAATCTTGCACAGAAAAAACCTGCAGCCATCTGTGGGAATTTTGCCTGACTAAGGTTGACAGGACTCAGGTTTTAAACAGAAACTAAGAATAGTTTTAATCTGCCTTTGCTGTGACACTCACTTAACACTCAGTTAAGCAAGCTGCATCAGTCATTGGTGTACATGCCTGATTTCTCTCTCATCCTTTCCTCTAGGGAAAGCTGAGGCATATTTGGAAGCAATCAGGAAGAACATAGAATGGCTAAAAAAACACAACAAACAAGGTAACAAAGAAGGTATGAAGTAAAAAGCCTTGACATTGGGACGGGCACCATATATATTACAAAGCATTTAATTTAAATTCTGTTGTGTAACTTAGCTTTATGTTATAAGTTAAATAATAGCCATGTGAAACTGAGCTTGTCTGGATTATAGTGATAATTAGTGATGTTAGAGTTAAAAAATACAGGTGAATTGAAAGTTAAATCAATTAATGAAAAAAGTAAGCTAAGGCAAATTCATGTAAAGTGGCTCAAACAGCTGTTGGCCACAAAACACAGTGACTTACCAGTGAGAAGTTAGTCCTGTGCTACCCATTTAGTCACGGTGCTCTGCCTGTCACCAGGTAGCATTACATTAGTTTTGTCTAATGCTTCATTTCTTAGTTCAACGTATCTTTTAATTATGATTTTATACATGAGGTAAATGTTTGGACATACATTTTAAATGTCTTGATGCATCTAAAAAAGCTCAGTGCATCCGGCTAGCACTGTACATGCCATCACAAATAGCAATAGGTTTTGTTTCTTAACCATGAACAGTTAAGATACAAATTTACATCACTAGCACTGGGATATATGAGATTACAGCCCAGGTCAACTCTAATGACTTGTAGCCCTCACACCAGAGCAGTGTAGAAGGAGAGTGGTGACTGAAGCAGCTGCACAGGGTGTGCTCACCAGCTGTCCCACCATCGGAATCTTCCTCACAGGCAGGGCTGTGTGAGAGCTGGAGGGAGCGAGCTAACAGCAGCAGGATTTCTAGCTTATTTTTCACAGATCTTTATCATGTTTGCCCTCAAGATCTAACATAGAACCAGCTTTCTGTCCCTTCTCCCTGCCATTGTTGGGTTTTCTGCCGTCACCCGCTCTGTGAGTGAAGGTTCCTAGCCAAGGGATCCATCCCTGGGGCATGACTGGCGCCTGGTGAGAAGGATCCTTCTTGCACCAGCCAAGCAGAAGGGATCTGAGATGAGATTAGCCCTGGGCAATCTCGCCACCCTCTCTGTAAACTGAAGTGTATATGAATTATGTTCCAGAGATGAGTGCATGCCTACACCACAACACATTCCTTTTCCTAGATACAAACAGTGTATTAGGAAGGACTTTTTTTTTTTTCATTTTTGCCCTCTTAAAATCATTTCCACAGAATGGCAGTGATGGCAATTAGCGGCAGACGCACTTGCTCAAGAGTTTTCTTGCCAGTTCTAATAAGTGTTTCTGTTTATCAATGTACTCATTAGAGTAATTAGATCTCAGTCATGTATGATCATTTCTCTGTATTGCACATAGCAACTGGACAGCCCCTCATTCCTCCTCATAATAACCTTTCGTCTGTGCTGCTGCAGCCTGAAAATGGCTGTGACTGCAGATCAATAGCATTTTATCTGCCTGTGAAGGCATTAAGATGTACACTTGCTGTGTAGGTGGATTTTCCTTTGCACTAAAATATCTTTATTGTCCTCTGGCAATGGAAATGCGCCTTAAAGTGAGTGTAAGTTATGACAAAATTAGAATAGTGTTCTTACTCTTCTGATAAATTATCTTTATTGTGCCTTTCCATACTTTTTATTTTTGTAAAATGCTAATTCAGTTCTCCTGGGATGATGTTAAGGAGTGCAGCCAGGGTAGGCTTATCTGACTGTGAATGCATTGTGATGTGTTTCTTCAGTAGAAGATGAGGTGGTATTGATGCACTCATCAATCATTTCTCCACTTCCACCTGGGAGCTAGGGAAAAGTGATTCACGAAGTAATTTGTGGAATAAAATGGCCAATCTTTTCCACCCCTATTCACGGATTGTTTTACTCATTGAATATACTTGAAGAGGTTTAGGTTTTCTTCAGGCATATGTTTGTAGATCCTTAACTTTTTATGAATTTCAGTAGAAATTATTATTCATTCAATGCCTAATGACCCTGGAAATGTTAATTTGCATTTTCCCAGTTTAAAAACATCAATTGCCTATTAAGGAGGCAAATAAATTTGAGTGGTAGGATGATTTAAAGAGAAACGTATCAAGAGTCTAGATTTTGGCCTGAGTAGCTTTTGTGTCCAAAGTTTGTTCTGCTTACATACAATCTATAGGCTCTGTGGGCATATGTCCTTAGTATCTCCCAGACCTGGCTTGATCTTTGAAACCAATGTTCTTTAAGACCAGCTCCTCCCTGGTGTAAATTAGCACCAGTCCTACCAGTAGCCACCGGCTGCTGGGTTCGGGCTGGGTATTCTATTCCAGTTAGTCTCCAAAGAACGTAACTGTGAGTCATTTAAATAATGCACACGGATAGCAACTTCAGATTTTTCACAAAATACTTAGGTAGTTTATAGTTTCGTAACACTAACAGTAGCTGCTTAGGAATGAAAGTAAATTCTATAATTAATTGCAATGGTGAATGGCTTGATTTGAATATGCAAATAAGACCAGACTTCATTTACTGTAGCAGTTTCAAAGCTCAATGTAATGCTGCAGCTGTTGTGGTGAATATACACCAAAGCTGATTTTTTAATTACTTATCCAAATTAATAGATTGTAAATAAGTATTAGAAATTAACACTTATCAATTTCTAGAAAAAAAATTCCAATTAAATTGCCATGAGATATACAAATTATCCAGAACTGGATAATATCATAATGGTTGTAATCTCATACACCATGTTTAGTAATTAAACCTTCACGTCTCCATGAAATGGTCTTAGAGCTGTAAATACTATTCTAGAAGGAAAATAAGCGCAAGAATTTTGAAGTGAATAAAGTAGATATTATATTAATTCAGTATTTGTTCTTCCATTCATTTCCATTCTATGGTATATTTCACTGGAGACTCATTCCGCAAGATGGATGAAATCTCACCATCTTATTATTAAATTGCTGGGTAATATTTGTCCCTATTACTCAGATAGGATGGGGAGACAAACAAGTTACATTCTCATAAGTAATGCTGGTAACAGACCAGACATGAAATCCTGGCTTCAATACAGCAAATAGAAACATTCCTATTAAATCAAATATAGAGAGGATGGCCCAGCAGGAGTGGGGCATTTTGAATATCAATTTTCTGTATTACTCACTTGAAATTGCCTTATACCATTATAAAAATGATCGCAGGCATTAGTTTACTTCTTAATGTCTTTCTGTTTCTATCCAATTTTGGCCACTCAACCATAAAATGGCAGAAAGTCATTATTATCTGGTTTGTTAAGAAAGCACAATTTGAAAGAAAATCCTTCCACTTCTTGCTGTATGGTGACATACATTGAAGTACATTACAAAATCAGTACTAATATATTCTGAAGGTTCTGTCTGTGGAGTAACTTACACTGAAAAATTCAGGATGTGTCTGGTTTTGTTAAAGATATTACGGATTCACGGATTCGACAGTTGGAAAGAACCTCTAGAGATCTAGTCCAACTCCCCTGCTAAAGCAGGATTGCCTAGAGCACATTACTCAGGAATATATATTAATTCATTTAGCTTAATATGAACCCTTAAGACACTGATGTTTTCCAAAGTACTAACCTGTAATTTAACAAATGAATCTTTATATTTTATGCTGTAAATTATGTAACTGAAACTTGTATTGTGTTTTTGTGTGAATATACTGGATCTGTTGCAGAGTTACAACTACACAATAGGTTACCTTTTTATACTGTTTGAAAGTGGAATTCTTTTCATGGAAAACAGTGATGTCTTCCAGCATAGGAAAAGTCTACTGAATGCATACAGTGCGAATGATGCTGCATAGATGGTAGCATCTGTGGGCAAAGGAGAAAGGGTCTTTCAGAACGGTGTTGCAGATTGACACTCAGAGATTGTCAAGGACTACTTTGACACTAACACTCTCATAAAGACTGCAGTATTTTTCATGTCAGGATATTATGTTCTGTATCAAGGTAAATACTTATTTTGATTTATTTTCAGGAAGTTGCTTTCTTGAGTTTTCACTACAGGTGTTTGTAGTAAGCGGAAATTTTACTGGGATTTCAAGAGGAAACAGTCAGTTTAATTCTTTCTTTTGAATCCATGACCATTGGGAAAATAGGGGTTTAACAACAGCTTTTGCCATGCAGACTAAAACATCACATCTCTGGACCAGAAATATTCTTACTTTAGCATTTGCCAGTAATCAATCAAAAGCAAGAGATGATTATTCCTCTTGAATACTAAAAGTACCATGATGTGTAAAAAGATTTTAAGCAGGTGTTTTGGTTTTTTAAATTGTTTTCACAAGTTGCATGTGTAGTGAATTCTCATATTGGATAAACTTTACAATGACATTGTTTCTTAAGTGAAGCAGTAGAATGGCAATGACTCATCGTGCAAATGAATTTTTATTTTTCAGACTATGATCTTTCAAAGCTGAGAGATTTCATTGATCAGCAAGCTGATGCTTACGTGGACAAGGGCATCCTGGACAAGGAAGAGGCTGATGTAATTAAACGCATATATGGCAGCCTGTAAAAAGCTAGTGGCTGCCAGACCTGTAGAAAACTAATATAGCTTCCCCCACTCCCGGCTCAATCACTTAAGACCTCTTAATTTGAGGATATCATTAGAAATGCTCTGTTTACTTTGTACTGACAACTTTCTAGACGGAAACGAAGAGCTGTAGTGCTCCATACACTGACTGCATATACTGCATTTCCCTACACTCACAAATCAACCTGAAGCGCCAGATTCTGATTCCAAATTTCCATTTGATAGGGTGAATGTTTATGTAATGTTCTCTTTGATTTATTATTTAATTTGGGTTTAATTTTGTAGATAAACCAACCATTTCTGATGGAAAGTTCTTTTAATGCTACATCTTTTTGCTGTCACTCCACTAGCTTTCTATAGATGCAACTATGTAAAGGGCATTATTAGAAAATAGTTCATAGTTCTCTGAATAAAACATTTGAAAATAATTTACCCATTATTCATTAATCTTAATATGATTTTATATCTAGAAATCTTGTCTTTAAATCCTAATACCTTTTTTTTTCCTTGACCCTTTTTATTTCTTTATGTAGTATTCTATAACTTGGGCTATAGTGTCCTTAGCAACCGATCCATCTTTGGCACTGCAACTGCCTTTCACATCACAGAGCTATATTCTCCCCATTGTTGCTTCATTCACTAAGTATAAACATTCTCTTGGTGCACCATTTGATGATTGTGCATGCATAATTAGTTGAATTCCTGATGCAAGTAGCTTGATAACAAGTGTAAATAGCCTTTACTTTCTTTAAAGAAAAGAAAAAAAAAAAGGAAAGCAATTCAAGTCATTTTGCTTCTGCATCTACAGATGTTTTTAGGAACATGGGCCCTGCTTTTCAGAAAGGCTTAACCTATCGTATCTCAGCATCTCTGAATATCAAGGCAGCGGTGTGTTTGCTGACTTCTGGTCTGTTTCTGTCAGTATTATTTTGGAAAACTATTTTGGGGGCATGTATATGCTATCACTAGCCAAGAATTTGGTACTTCTTAAAGAATGAAAAAAGAAAACAAAATGTCGCCCTTATTCATCTTCCTCAATGTAAAGAGTTTTTGAAGAATGTTTATGAGATTTTTTCATTTAAGTGAATGAAAAATTTTATGTATGAAGAACTCATGAGACAAGATCAAAGGAAAGGAAGTTTTTATACAGGTAAATTTTAAACTGAGTTCACGAAGATGTAAATCTGAGACTTACTCCCTGCAGCATTCATTTGTCTAAATGAACCCCAGGAAAGCCCTGTTCTCTTTAGTTACACGTTTTTCATTGAGCATTGAGGTTATCCCTGCTCTGACTGGCTTTTTAAATGCATGATAATTCTGAGATTGATACAATCAAAAAACATTGGCTGATGCAGAGGTTGGTATCTGCTGGCCAGTGAAGGGAGATGCTTCTCCCTCCATGCACCGTGCTGCATTTACAGCACAAAGTTCTGTAAATGTTAAATGGGCTGATCGTTTCCATCCTCATTTTCTCAGCACAGCTGGAGATTAAAGAGGAGGAGATTTGAGCAGCATTTCTTAACCAACCGAAGTAAACTTTAGAATCCTTGCAAAACATAAATTATCAGCTGGACATTATTAACAGAACTTTTTTGGTAACAAGTATTAAATGAACGTGATAGCAATGGGGTGTAACAGCATATCTATTTGAAAACTGTTGAAACATAAGCCAATAAATGCTTTCTAGCATACAAAGAGTACGTCACTGCTGCTCATACACATCCTGATATGGTGCATTGAGTTGCAATATCAGTCACTAATGGTGGTGTTTATTTTTAAAGATAAAAACTGTGTCCAGAAGGGTAGTCGATGTAACCTTCCTGCTTGAAAAATAGTCCCTTAGAAACACTGCAGAATCCCTGTCATTTTGAATCAGTATATTTGTTCTCATCTAAACCCTCCCATGTGTTCGCTGAGAACAGAGCAAGCCCTCTGACAGTCAGATAAGCAATTATCTCAGCTACGTTCTTCAGACTAGATTCACTTCCCTTTCTGCCCAAGCCCATTAAACTTGTTACTTGAACGCTTCAAATACTGGTTTCATTGCTGGGACATCAAATGAGCATCTATCGGCAAATCACACCTTTCAGAACTAGACAGTAAAACACAGCCAGCCTGGTGAATCACCCTGCCTTTCTAACACCCTACAATTTATGCTAAATAAAATAAACCGGAGTGACGCCAGTTTCAGCCTGCGCCACAGATCAGTCCTCCTTTTGAAGGGAACACTTGGAGCACACGAGCACTGGACATCTGCTGCTTGTGTGTTTAGTACGTAATTAGTAAATCAATCACATTCTGTCAGTGCTTTCCTTTTTCCTGGTGAGAAAGGTATTTTCAGCACCTGCACATCTCTGGTTCTAAAGTGACAAAAATCAGTTTCTATGTTGTTTGTATGTCTGCTGGATCTTCCAGAAATCCTTCACTCCCTAAACTATCACTGAAAATGTAACTAGTACACAGATACGGTATTCACCTTTTGAGCTTTTCTATTAGACTATTGTTTCTGATACTGTACTTTATTAAACACTTTACTACAAGCTACAGTACTAAAAGGCTGCTTTTGTGTGTTCAAGAGAATGCATCTTTTCTCTCCGCTGCCCGGCGTTTTGAGGCCGTGCTGCAGCTCAGAGCAATAGGAGCTCAGCGCGATGCCTGCGGGAAGGGGGATGCCCCGCTCCGGGAATGTTCAATGCAGCTGCAGCACCCGATGGCTGAGTTAGAGGGATGGACAGGGGTTAAGGAGCCTCCAGACACATTGCAAATGAAAACTCGTTATCAGCTGTGTCACACATTTCATTTAAAAGCATCCCAGTCCAAACCTGCCCTGGTTTGGATTTTTTAAGCTTTGACTAAAGAAATATGTAAAAAAAACCCTGCAGGTTTCCCCCCACAGAATAGGTGCAAAACATGGAATTTTACCTGCACTGTGTGCTTCACTTCTGCCAGAAATTGCCCCATTCCAACCCTAAGCCACCTTGTGGTAGAAATACGGAAACAAAGAATGAAGTTACAAGCGTACGAAGAATAAACACAGAGTAAGAAGCAAAATATAAAGGATAATGTATAAATAACATATGAAGTGTTCAGGAAACCCAGTCATTTTATTGAGTAACAATATGACAATGTGGATTAAGATATCAAAACATTAGTTATTTCAGATTTTTTATAGAATAGGATAACTCCACCTTGAATTACTCTGACTATATTACAGATGGACTATTTCCAGGCACCCTTTTCTTGTCTGCTCTATTCTCCTCAGGGCTGAGCAGACACGAGGTCCATCAAGTGCTGGCCAGGAGGTCTGTGTTTGCACAGGGCTGCAGCCTGGCCACGCAGCAGCAGCACGGGGACGCAGGACCTCATGCCAATGGAGGGGTGTGAGAAACTTGCAGAGGCACAGTAAAGCAATTTCTAAATATATTTTACCTATACAGCCTGCTGAGAGGCCCCACAGCCATGAAGCGCAGCCTCCCCCCTGGGTGGGGGAGATTGCCTGCGGCAGGTCTTGGTAAATAGGGCTGGAAGTGCCAAGGACGGTGGAGCTGGAGCAAAGCAAAGGTCTCCTCTGGCCTGGTGCCAAGCAGCGTGTCCTCAGGGTGCCATGAAGTGTGAGCAGAGCCCTGCTCTGGGGCCGTGGGCAGCAAGGAAGGGCCTCTTGCAGGCAGCCTTTATTGTGGTTAATGGTGGCGTCAAAATCCTCCCTGCCTGTGTGGAGCAGAATGGTTACGTGTCTCTGCTGGGTTATGCCAATGGTCTTGCTCTGGATGCCACGCTGAGCACTGGTGCGGTGGGGTTGCCCGAGATGCTGTGGGTCCACTGGGGTGCTGCTGGGCTGAAATCTGCCTGTGTCTGAGGGACGGGTGTGCAGCTGTGGGTCTCTGCCCATGTCTCCAGGCTGGCACAGCTGCTTCTTCCCTTGCGCTTCCGTATGGCTTTCTTGGTCGGAAAAAGTAGATGTAAACAGTGTCACCAAGCCTCTGCTGCTTGTCCTGAAGGTCTTCCAGCCCACAAGCACAGGGGTGCTCAAGGGAAGGATGGAGTGAAGTGGCTCTGCCTTGTGGGGCTGGCAAGAGCAATGCTCGCCGTGTGAGGAAAGCTGCGCTGCTGACCTGCTCAGCAAAGCACCCTGGTCCTGCCTGTGCTGGACAGGGGAGAGTGTTCCAATAGCAGGTCTTCGGTAGAAAACGATTACATTTTGCTGTAGGATTATAAAATATAACTGGGCTTGAAGCTTGGGTCACCTTTGGAAAAGTAGCTTATTCCGGCGCTGGTAGTATCCTATTGAAATTTACTGACAACAACAGAAATTACTATCCTGTAACCAATAGATACAAATCTCAACTTGAGAAAGATACCAGACCTAAAACCAATTCACCAGTCTCTTCAAGAAAAATCAATGCTTCCTTTTATTCACTCTGAGCTTTCCCTGTCCCGGTTAATTTGTGTGCCACTGCAAACCTCTTTAGGACCAGAGCTAGAGATCATCTGAATGAACCTAACATGTCTGAGTTCCTGCAAGCTCTAGGGAAATACCAATCCCTGTCTGGGTTTGTGGTTGTATTTCTAGTTTTAGTAAATTAATGTAGCTTTCTATATTGTTTCCATCTTAAGATATTGCAAAAAGTTTTTGCTTTGAGGAAGCAATAAACTATATAAATGGACTGATATATAGGGAACGGCATCTGTCACAGTGGGGATCCGGAAATTCTTTACTGATGAGAGTTTTGTGAAGCTTATTGAGTACTTGAGGAAAAATTGCAGGATGCTTAACAAGAATTTGCTCATCCATTAACTTCAGGGCAAAGAGTGAATGCAGTCTGCACTCTGCCTTCCTGAGCTTCAGGTAGGGTCCCCCTGCAGACTTGTGTACCGGCATCTCTTCTCAGCACAGTGAAGGCGACCAGCGCAGCTCTCATCCATCTTAACACAGTCTTCTTGACTGCTCAACTAGATCAAACAGTCCTTACAGATCTCACTTATGAGGGTAAGCTGTATGGTAAAGGTAAAGGAAATTATTTGCCCTGAAATTAGCATCTAATAGCTCGTGTAACTAGACAAACCATTCTTCACAAACACCAGACTAGAACCAAGCTGACTTCATTATGAACAGACACATCAGTATTTTTGTATTTATTAAATTAAAACCACACAAAATATATCCACACAAGAACACACATCTGATATTCCAATGTCATATCTCACAAAGAAAAATCTCTTGCCATAACTCTTCCCTTTTATTAGCAGAAATCCAATTTGCAAACAGTTGTTTAACCGTGAAGACTTTAACTCATCAGAACAAGTAGAATTCCTCTTTCTAGGAATATATCATAACCACACACAGACATACACGTGGAGTTCAGAGACAAGTTCTGCAGCCCTGAAGTAGACAAAACTTCCACAGCAAACTTGCCTGTGTCTGCAGAATAAGTAAATTTCTGTTATTTTCATAGTTTGTCCTTTACAAGCAAACTTATTTAATGTTTTTAAATACTTAAAACAAATCTCACTTTAACAAGTATTTACAAAATCTTTACTAAAGATCAACATCCTGCATAAAGGTGACCTCAAGGATATATTGTTGCTACCATGCTACAGTTTGCACAGAAGGGGTATAAAGGCCATTGCTAGTTTTGGAAGGCTTAAAGCCTTTGTTGATATAGCATAAGGACATCAACCTATGGAAGGCAGAAGAGGTCATAATTTCAGTGCAATTACCCATTCATGACTTGTTTTAAGTACATCAAGACGATGAGTCCAAAAGACTTGGGTTTTGAATTATTGACCATTTAGTTCTTTAAGAACTGATTTCATGGAAAGTTTTCAGGCCATCAAATCTGTCTTCTACTGGTGATACGAAGAAGTTGCATAGGGACCTTCCTCATTCTCCTCCTCTCTAAAAAGAAAATGATCATAATCATCAGATGAGGAACATACTATGTCTCAACAGTAAAACTGTAATGCAGATGCAGATAATCCTAACGGATGGATGAAAATAGCTAAGACTGGGATTGCTAACGGAAATACTACTTGCAGTACTCTATTGTTCATTACACATCTCTGGAGATCTGTTAATGTTGTTTCATGAACAGAATGCTGAAAACAAGTACAGCTGTTTAAGTTCAACATCAGAATGTATTTAGAGTTTAATGAACAGTGCCAAATGAGTAAGAAATACTGTACAGGATAAACAAGCAGAGGGCATGCTGGAGTTCCAGTACTGTTGCTTTCAATTTCTTTTTTTAAAAAAGCAAGCTTGGTTGTGGGTTTGTTTCAGCCTTTTGAATGGCAGGGGGTGCAGATGGATGAAATGAGGCAAGAATAGGAGCAGCCCATCATCATTGTAGCTGGATCCGTGTCTTGATGCTGCAAGGACATTCCTTGAGTGGGCTCCCTGATGTATCCTTCCTATCCTTCCTGACAGCAATCAATACTAAGACTGATCACTTAGATTTTCTTAGGAGAAAATAGTTGCCCACAAGTGCTCTTGTTAATGCAATGAGTGGATAAACCACAGTAGTGTTGCTATTAAAAATCCTCATGAAACATGAGTCTGCCTACTGTTTAATTGACAATATTGCCTTTTTTAAAGAAGTGGTTATGTAAACTTATTGAGTGCATCATCCAGTACTAATTCCAGCATGCTAAGTTCTCGAATGATCATTGTTTTCTACTATGTAGCTTCAAAATTATGTTCCAGAGAGCCTATTCTTAATGCTGCTGCCAATTTTAGTGTTTTGGTGAGAACAGATAGACTTAACAGTTGCTACACTGTCAGCTTCAAAGGATTTCCAGTTACTTTTAATACTGTGTGTAGCCCCGTATAAAGGTACAGTTATTCAAATAGTCTAATAATGGAATAAGGTAAAAACTATGTATTTCAACAGTATTCCAAGCACCAATCATGCACACTTTCCCCTACTAACTTCTAAACACAATTATTTAGCTCCAAGTTATATTTCATAATATCCCCCAAAATGGAATCAGAGGAAAACACTCTACAAACTAACCAAGCAGCTGAGTAACTTGCACTCGTTTTCCCAGCCCTTCCCTGTTCTTGGCTAGTCCAGCAAAATGACATTCATGAAGGCGTGATACTGCTTTTGCCTTGAAAATCTTTTAAAAAAATGAAATCTCAAAAAAACCTGGGTTTTGGATGAAACTGGTAGTTATTGCAAGGATGTGTGGTTACAGTAGTGCTGAAAACAGATTCTAGCCTTTCTTATAAATACTACATCTATTTACATTAGTGATGCTACAGACCTAGTACTAAGCATGATTCTTAAGATAGAGATGATCTGTGTCTATGTATCTTTCCTTATATCATCAAGTCTGCATTGCAAAACTGCCATGGAAGTTCATAATACCTGGCATATGCTGTTCATATTACCTGGCATAGCAGTAAAATAAGGAAGCAAACAATTAATGTTTACTTGAATAAGCACTAAAGCAGTTTTGATCTATAAATTGTCTCAAGACAATGGGTTTCTAGCCACATATTCTCAGAAGATAGTTGCAAATAGCAATCTCTGATAGTTTGTAAGGATGAAGGAGAACTTCTATATTTTCAGAGTTTAGATTGTCCAGTAGGTAAAAAGCTTACTTTCTATGCTGTACACTGAAAATTACTTTCTACTTAGTTTTGTTAGGTTTCCATTTTTAGGAGAATAAAATATGGCAGAGTTCCAGCAAAATTCCTTCTCTCTAATCAGAGGCTCACAGAATCGGCATTTCAGTCTTTTTTCTTGAAAGCCTTAACATAGGAATAACATCCGTTACGATGTGGCCATAGCCAAACACGGGACTGACATTAGCTGCAGTTACTTATGGTGGATAGTAGGGGTGAATATGGAGAACTGGAGAGTTGAAATAGTGATTAGCAAGTCTCCAGACAAAGTAACAAAAGAGCTACTCTAAGCTGTGCGTCTCTACTTCCTCTGTGAAATACGCTTTTGGACTAGGGGCTTCTACTTGCCATTTGCCAGTAGAGGGCAGAAGACTGGCACTTAGGCCACAACCACTCTTAAGGGGTTTCTGAAGGCAGCAGGGACATAAGAACAGCGTAGTAGGTCATTATGCTTGAACCTAAGAAAGCATAATAAATATGTGCAAAATAAACTTTTGACCAAGGCTCAGGCATGCTGCACTTGGCAGTAAGGGCTGGCAAGAACAGCTTCTAACCTTCTGTCCCAGGCTGCAGGACTAGGCTACATGAAGAGGTCTACAACACATTACACTAAACCAAGGCAATGGCCAGGAAATATTACTAATGTAGATCTTTGGAACTGTACATAGTAAGTACAAGTCTGTTCTGACGGGTTAAAAACAAGCCAAGCTTTATATGAAATAAAATCACATAGTAGCAGCTCTGGCCCATGGCCGACAAGCAACAACATGGCAGTGTGTGTATGTTTAATGACCAAACAATTTTCTTCACTTTTAAGATGCTTAAAATAGCAAAGTGGTAAGTCACTGCAACGTTCTCCTTCAGGCAAAGGAAAAGGAACAGCACAGCATTACAATGCTTCATAGTGCCGTCTCTTCCTGTTCACTGGCTGCCACGTTGCCCACAGGAACTGAAAGACATTTCCTGCAAGCTACTGTATGCATCAGGCCACAATAAAAATGCTAATAACCGCTTCTGTAAGACCAAGCGCACTTAAGTGTGAAGTCAACTTGAATCCAATACTTGGATGCTTCTAGAATTCACAGTTCAACAAGGCAGCAATCTTGAGTTTGTGAGTTAATAGGTTTTGGAAGTCTGAAAACAGCATTCTCCACGGGCAGCCTACTTAATTGAGGTATCTGCTTTCTTAGCTGATAGCCTATGATGGTGAACAATTATTGAACAAATGAACTCAATCAGTTATCAGTTTCAAATGCCCTACTCTTTCCTAGGTTCAGGTCAAGGCAACTGATCAGATGACAATATATGGTTCTGTTCCAGTGCTGCACACCAAGTGATTATATTGGCTCATACAAGCAAGTGATTAGAAAGGCTCTATTCAGTTACAAGGTTTTCAAAGTGAGTCACTAAAAGGCAAATGCAGAAATATGTCACCTGTCCCAGAAGCACAGTATATGACCCTAGTATTCTAGCCTACCGCAGTACCACCCTAAAATATTAAGGACTCGATAAAGACTTTGCATTAGACCTCCAGTGGTCAACTATCTCATACAAAAAGCATCACTACACATAGTTTCAGTTTTGGCATCCTGAAACATGCCTAACAGCATTTTGGGCAAGACAAAGCACTACTGTATTTTCTCAAATGATTACAAGTTGTTTTTCTTCCATGTGTGGATAAAACTTAGAATGGGTATTCCCTAATACACAAATACATGAGTTAGCAACATATGTTACAAACTATTATATTAATACTTTTGCATTTCTTTTGGCCTATGACAAAATATCGCTCAAACCAAAAACAGGTCTTATTGCCTGAAGCTGCTCACCTATAGCTGAATCTTGGGTAAATACAGCTGATTGGAGCATTCATTAACCACTGATCTCTTGCGCAATGAAACTGTCTAGTAAAAGTAGTCTTACATGCAGATCTAGCCATATGCTGACATAAACTCCAATAGTGAAAGTCATCTCAAACTTAGATCCCATTCTATAATCTTTAATGCTTGTCTACCTGCATAGCTATTAGAGTTTAGAGTCTAGTCTAACTTTGCACCTATGTGCTCCTCAATTTTTCTACCTAACAGCAAGGAGCTTTAGCTGGGAAGAAGCTGACTTCAGAGGTAAGTATACTTTACTCCTTTGAGAGCACTTAAAGTGGTGACTACAAGAGTTTTGATTAAACAATGTAATCCACCTTTAGCTGTCTTTGTAGGACAAAGCAGTTTCTGACTATGAAACTGCCTGTACAGCTTGATCAGAATCAGTGCATGAATGTGCATGCATTCTTGGCAACTTTAAGGGAGACCAAAGGAAAGAGCAGTTTGAGAGATGTCGTGATTCTCTCCATCTGTCAAATCAGGCTCATCGTTATGGTGAGAAGTTACAGCTCTTCACGTTTCAGAACTGATAGTCTGCTTGCGATTGCAGTTTTCTTATTCCAGTGTCCCTTTTGGTGGTAGCCGATGTAACTCTAGGTGCTCCTTTCTTACTCTCAAATAAGCACTGCAGTCCTGGTGCATGTCACATTCTAAACAGGCCTTGACAAAGCAATCTGACTACAGAAGGCCAGAGTAGCTGGAAACAGCACTCTTAATTTCATAAATGGCTTTCACTCTAAGAATTGAAAACTTGTGTATTCACGAGACTTGTTTACTATCATGATAGCTTTCCAATTTTCAAGGCCTCCAGCTCCAAGCAAAGGACAAGAAAGGCAGAGGCAGGAGGGAGAACAGGCACCTCCTGGGGAGCTGCTGGAGCAGAGCAAGGAATGCTGCTGCCTTCCAGCATGGGCCCAGAAATACCATTGATGGTACAGAGCTGAAAAGCATCTCCAGGGCTTTTGGCAATGGTCTCCCTCTACTCCTGCTCTCTGCAAGGAGTACACATTCTGCAAACTCTCTGTAGAAGTTCACTTTGGTCCTTTGGCACTTCCTGTGAGACTGTAAAGGGGTGAACACAGTAGGAAAGTAGGCAAAGATGGCTTTTGTGAGTCAAGACTGAGGTGGTGGGGTGGAAAGTGACATTATGAAGACTTTATCAGACACACTGGAAACTTTTCTCTTCAGTTGGATAACATCCTGCTCAGCAGATAACCTGAAGCTCTGTACTTTATGCATCCTGTAGCATTGTGACCAATAAAAATCTGTGCTCTATGCATAATTAACAAAATTATCTGCTAAATCTGAACAGGAGGTGGGAAAGTAACTCATCCTCCTGTAGCCGTTATTCCCTGGGAGGAAATTCAGTAACAAGCCCTCATTTCCCAAGTTGTAACTTAAGCAGTATAGGAAATGGATATAAGTAGTAGCAGTGACCATTTGTGTATTGGCTCTGCTCATGGTGCAGCAAGGTCTAAGTGAATTTCCTTCTGTAAATTAGTATGTTATTTTGTTGAGGGAATGTTAAAATAATTGCCGCCTTCTGGCAGGGACTGTGGTTTTCTGTGACCCAGGTTAACTGCTAGGTCAACACCTACTCTATCCTGTGTTAGATACATACGTCTAATGATCTGAGAGTCAGCAGCGGCACATTTTGATAGATGCTCTACATTGTTTCAGGTATAACAATGCAAGAGGAAGAGTTGGAATAGCAAAGGATCTGAGTTCCAACAGCTATTTTTCCTCTTTCATGTAATAGACTCAAAAGAAAATTTCCAAGTGTGTTAACAAGCTGTGAAAACATTCCAGCCTTCCCTGAGACTGTAACTAAACCAGTGTCCTTCTGGGAATGGAGAGTTGTATGTGGAATGCATTACCTTAAGCTGTCTTATGGGATATTTCTCCAAATGAGGCTTGCCCAATTGCTAAATGCGATATACTGCTTCCCCTCAAATTTTTAATCTATTGAACGAAGTTTTTAAACTGCTGAAATAATCCCTTAACTTCTTAAAGAAATGATAGGACTATATGCCTGATAGATTTGGTCCTGAAAGTTTACTTTCCTCTTAACATGAAAAGTATGTTGCTTGTGCTCTGAATCAGAACACGCGAAGTGAACCAGGATGATGGAAGATGTTTTGCATTAAACAAATTTGCAAAAGCAAAGTACATATCTGCAGGCATAACCTCTCTCCACCTCTGTGGTAAGAGAAGCAATAACAGTCCCCTGCAGTCATAGCTTTTACTGTCATGAGAAAGGCCACCTTGGCATCACCCACTGAGGCAATCTCTGCAGAGACTAAACAGGCAGACAACCAGCCCAAGAGACTGCTTGTGAACAAGCTGAAGAAGCTTGTCCCAAGGACATGAAAAAACAAACACTACTGAAGTCCACTCTTGCTCTAAGTCTTTCTGTACTCTCCATGGGATGCCTATGCACGTGAGGGGATAATCACTGGGGCAGAGAGGTCAAAAGGTACTGCTTTTTCTATGAGTAAAGTGTGTGCAAGCTCCTGCCTATAGAAGAAATACTGAAGAAAAGACAGAAGTCTACATAGGTGGATCCACAAAAGGAGGGACTGCATAGGGAAAAGAGATAGGATACATTAACTGGAACTAAACATAGAGAATATTTACACAGTTATGAGGCAATTTGGGACAGATGAAAAATGCAATCATGCCTTGCTGTATGCAATCAGCTTCCACAGGCCTTGGCTTAGTACTCCACTGAAAACTATGCGTTTGCTTAAATAGTTGCCCACTTACATAGCAAGACATCTTGGAGAATATCGTCCTTCTAGCTCTTATGGAATATTAACTGCTATCCTACAATGTATTGTGAGGCAGCCTTTATAAGTGCCATATCAAGGCATCTCCTAATGGTGTGCTCTGAATGTATCTGGTGCATGATAATAGCATAGGCTCGCTGTTGATAAATTAAAACTACAGATGCTGTCTGAGATACCTCACAAAGAGGGTTCAGCTTTGACTAAAAAGCCTTCAGGATGAGATTAGGACACTTAATACTAAAAGCGGCATTTACCTGACATTGTCATCTTTTAGTTTTCTGGCTGCTTGTTTGGATAACTTAATCTGCAAGTCCAACCTCTGTAGGAAATCTTTGGCAGACAGTTCTTCTGGTGCAGTGGGCTGATTGTCAGGCTCTTGAGGACTGGGAGAAGAACTACTTTCTTCCTGAACTGTCACTAGTCCTTCATCACAAGAAGGGGAGCTGTCAACAGTTTCATTCTCAGGAGACTCCAGTGAATTAAGTCCATTGAACAGTAATGGTTTCTCTGATATAACAGGAATATTCAGGGTTTTCCTCAGAAATATACAGTCATTAGTAAACAGTTTATTTGCCCTCTTTATTTGTTCCATCTGAAAAAGACAGGAAAAACGTAAGTTATTAGGTTTTTGGCAAAGTATAAAGTACTAACTTTCTGAAGTAGTATAGTAATCTCTAGTTACAATAAATCTATACTTTCTTTGCAGCAGCAATGACTTTAGGAAAGGGGATTTTTTTTGCACTCAAAATGATTCCAGAGTGTACGCTGTGTCTTAGCCTTGCTAACTCAACACCCTAGCTTCTTCCTTCTATGTAAACTTCACTCCAAATACTGGTCTTTCTAAAGTCTTGCACTACGTAAAGATGCTTTTCTTGAACAGTCTTCCAATCTCTAGATAGGCTTACATGAACAACTTGCCACAGAATAAAAATGTATTGCAAAAGCACTGCTGATTTGAATTTACAATAGAGTAAGGCTCAGAATTGCTAGCAGCTGTAGGTGAACTCTGGTAGAAGGCATACATAATACAAACAAGGGGTGATAAAGTTGAGCATTCAGGACAAACTAGTTATAAACAGCGAGTACCACAAGTCTTGGAAAAGCAGCATGTATATACCTCATCCATAGTATTTTCCTCCTTAGCTGATGTAACAAGTTCAGATTTCAGATGAAATCCCGACTTTTGGTGAGAAGTCAGGCAGTGAAAAGAATGGGGGACTCTTAAACACTTTGTAATAAAGCTGCACAGAAAAGTGGCTGCATTTGTCCAGTAAACTGAAAGTACAGCATGATCAACAGCAACCTCATATATATAATAATGCATGGTAACAGCCACCACATAACTATTAAATACTTTTTAGGCAACTTTTATCCAAAGTACTTCTTCCAACCTACTCATCAATACAGACGATCTTATGACAGAAGCAAGAAGACAACTCCATGTTTCTCACTGTACTAATGCATGAAGTCCCACTTGTTCCATACTTAACCCGAGAAGCTATTATAAATTCCATTGCTTTACAGGCGAGGAAAAGTTCCCAGTAAATGTTTATACTACCTCCCTACTAATATTGTTGTTTTAGTTCTTAGTCATCAAAAATTCCCTTCCAAGACAATAACAGTTATACTCGCTTCCTATTTCTCAACTGCAAGGTTTAAAAAAAGCACAGAAATTAGTATCCCCCATTATGCGACTTGAAGCTTTGGTTATAACCTAAACTCATTATTTCATTAGGAAAAGTCTTAAGTGAAAGAAAGAAAAATGACCATTCTGGTCCCCTGGTGACTGCAATAAGCATAAACCCCTAATCACTACAGTACCGCAAAAATAAATGCACTCTAAATAAAACTTGCTTGAAAACAAGTATAAAGAGCACTGAAAATATCTCTTGCCTGCATTAGAAGTGTTATTCATTTTTATTAAACTAAATGGAGCTAAACTGAGTAAGAATAAAGACTGTAAGTCTTGTAATAATAGAGTCTTCCTGCTAGTATAATTGCCCAGAAAAAGCCAAGCAGTCTAAGCATTAGCCACTCATTACTTCAAAGTCTGAAGTATCTTCAGTTTAGCACTCAGATGATAAAAAAACTGCTCTACCATGTTACGCTTTCTCTGACACTACTGGAAGTCCTTCCCAATTGCAAAATAAAGTCCACCGTTAACAGGTAATAACTGGGTAAGCATGCCCGTGTGTTCCTTACACTGAACACACTAGTGGGGTCTAAAACCAAGCAGAGATGTTAGTCTTTCTTCTCTGGGCAGATGTGAGACTGTGTGGCCTCCTGCAGAACTAGAATAAACTCCTGCATGCAGTGTAGACCTCTACTGTGTGTGCTAAGAGTATCTGCTGCAGTGCCATTATAGATCTGGTGTCATGTACAGATGCATTTGCTTGGGTCCTGGAAGCCTGATGAATCTTTCTCCATAAAAATAAATAGATTCTCTCTAAAAAGGCTAAGTGTCAGGGAGAGTGAGAGTAGTGAAAATGGTGCAGGAAAGCACGGTAGCAAGTTATTTTTATCCATTAAATATACAAAACCAGTATTCTCTACTTCAAGAAAATCCCAACTTGTTGCTGCAAATGGCTAAGATGATGGAACGATTAGGTTTAATAATAATTTTTAAAAGCTGGATAACTAATATCCAATGTCACATAGTAAGCTACCACTTCAAATAAAAGCAGCTCATATCTCTTCCAGTTCCTGAAGCATGGGAACTATTGTCAGTTAGCCTTATATATGGTGTATAAGTTCTAAGTTCTATTCCAAGCTGAGTACCACACGAAGGGTATAAAGGAACCTTCACCTGACTTAATTACTAAGACCTATAATGGCTATCAGATGCTAGTTTAAGTGTCAGTTTTCAAAATGTCTAAAAGTTGGCTGTCTTCCTGGGTATCAAAAAATGTTTAAAATGCCAGCTGGAGCTTTTCTGTAAAAATACAATACAAAAGCTGAAAACTGAGATCTCTGCTACAGGTGAGCTGGAAGATGATGCTTCAAGAGCTGATAAATAATGCACTGTACTGCCGTCCCACTTCACTGGAACTCTACCTCTGGTTACTTCTTCCTAAAGCACCTTTTAAATACCACTTTGTGGCCTTTGGAAGACTGTGCATCTCTGCAGTGCGTAACAATGAAATGGGAAATACTTGGTTCTGAAAAGAACATCCCTCAGCCTTGGGCAAGTTACTTAACATGTGTAATATATACTGCTCTTTCTACAACTCAGTATGACTCCATACATTCATAGATGTATGGAGAGCAGGATTTAAACTAATCTGACTAAACTAATTTGAACTAATTTCTGTTAGCAATGACCTATGATGGTGAAAGCATGTGCTAAAGCCTTTGCTCTTAATGCTTTAACTGAAGCTGTGCTAAGGCACAAACTGGTGCTGAACTAATCCATCAAAACTGTTCCTACTGACCCCATGAAACAAATAGTCCTCTTCCTTCTCCCCTCAAAAGGGATACCTTTGTATGATGGAAAACAGTGCTCCGATGGAACCATGACTATGATACTAAACATTCATTAATTCCCAGTGTTAATTTACCCCACAGCATTCAAAGGAAGATCTAATGAACATAAGCCATACCAGATTAACAGACAGTGTCTGGGGGAAAGGGGTGATGGGGCAAACGACGAGGCCAAATAACACACACTCATCTCTCTCGCCTAACACTTTCACCCATCTTAAACTGCTATGTCATGCCATGCCATGCCAAGCCAAGGCTGGCACTGGACAGGATGTCTCTTGCTGCAAAGTAACTCCCAGTGAGGAAAACCAGTGGGGGGGAACTTCTAAAAACAGTAATACTGAAAGCAATGGCAGCCAAAGATAACTCTGATGTTCTCATTACAGCAACTCTTACTTCTAGCCAAGTACACAGGATGCAGGAAGCAAATGCAATTACTCTTTAGAGAAAGTCAGCCCTTGTCATCGTGTGAACACACAAGATTCTCCATTTTGCTAAAAGCAAACGTGTTTGCATACATTCCTACCCTGGACTGAAACTCAATAAAGCAGAAACACAATGGCTGATTTCAGCTAACTTGGCATTTCTCTTACGGACATTTCATGTCAGTTTAACCTTTCTCAATAGAAGTCTATAATGATGCAGCTTTTGTTTCTTCAGTAGAGTACTAGCAACATTAAATCAAACAAAACATGAGATGTTAAAAAAAATCCAGCATTTATACTTTAGATGGATCATTAACACAGCAAAAGCTTAGAAAGCTCATAGTGTGAACAAAGTTTACGGTTCATAAATTAAACCTGTTTGATCCCCAACTTCACTTTAACTGAAGGGGAGTTGTTAACGTCTTTAGAAATGACTTTCTTTCTAGAAAACTACTACTTAAGTAATCTGTGTGTATTTCTCACTTATTGTAGTAAGCAAATACAATTCTGAATGAAGAACAATAGAGCTAAATCATTTAGGCCAGAGACTTTATCTATAGTGGAAAGCATGGCCAAAAATAAAAATTCAAACAAATCCAATGAGCAGCTCAGGTCACTTTGCTTTGCCCCCATAGTGAGAAAAACTTTATTTTAATGCGTAACAATGTAATCAAAAACACCATTAATCCTGTTGCCAAAAAGATTTGATCGGAAGGGGCTTAATCAACCCTCTTCACAACAAAGGATGAGTGCTTTGAAGTTGCTGGAGAGCTTTAGTAAGTCTGTCAGAACCAGAGAAGGAAAGGAAACACATTCCAGCCAGAACCTATTAATTTGAGACTGTGTTGTACCTCTTCTGGAAGGAGCCCACCTGGAAGGTGCTCTTTACAGCTGATGTGCAAATGACATTGGTACCAGTACCATGCTGATAGGTACGCTCATTATCAACTTGGTCCCAGGCAATTTTACCTGTTGGGACAACTGAAGCTGCGTATAGATGTCAGTTGGCAGCTCACTGGGCCCCAAATAACTTGGAATGAAGGTAGGGCAGGTGAGCTCTGCTCTGTAGGGAATGGTATACACTAGGGCCTGCTGGTAGACGCTACTGGTTTCTGCATGTCCTAGGCTAGCATAAGACTTTCAACAATTTCCACAGAAGTAAACTTTTTTCTCTCTAGGAAGAGAGCAGGACAGCAGCAATGCTTTCAAATCAGTTGTAAATCACCTCTAGGCTGGTAGGTGGAAAACACTGGAAGAATTTTTAGCCCTGAAGCTACTGGAAGAAATTCTTGTCACAGCCTATGTGTCAACCTCAAAATAATGATTCTTTTCAAGATAAGTTTAATTACACTTTTTTTTTTTAAACTTAAGTGAACGTAGTGGTGAACTGTCACGTAAGCCCAGGTTTACTTGGCAGCAGTCATCTTGGAGGCCACCAGCCAGTCCCAACAACCACCACTTACCAGTTTCAAGCCCGTGACGTCTCAGACAGCACGAACTTCAGCCATTGCCCATCAGAACTGAGCACTGACCCCTCCAACCAGGTCACAAGATTCAGATGTCAGCATTTTAAATACCAGAACTCAAACCAGCACCGTATCCACGGTAAGAAGCAAACCTCCTGCACACTATGGGTAGGAAATGCTCTGCAGGACAACTTCACCCTACAATCTCTCGGCTGTTTTCCACTTCCAGTGCCTCTTCCCCATCACCCCTGTTACTTTCTGGGCCTAACAGCTGCCCGCCGCCGTGCCGGGAGCCCATCGCCGCTACTGGCTCTGCAGCCCCCGGGCCCTCCTGGCTCCCCGGGCCGGCAGGCCGCCCCGGCGGCGCGCCCCTTACCGTGACGCCGTACTTGAGGGCGATGCCCTGCAGCGTGTCGCCGGCGCTGAGCCGGTGCTCCACATAGCGCTCGGCCAGTGGCGCCGCCACGCTCGCCGTGCTGCCGTACGAGCGGGCCTTGGTGTGGGCCAGCCGCTGCGACAGCTCGGCCTCCGACTCCGGCCCGCCCGGCGGCTCCTCCCGCAGCGACTCGGCCATGCTCCCGCCGCGCCTCAGCGACCGCGACTCCGCGCCGGCTCCGCCCCCGCCCCCCCGGGCATGGCGCGTCGCCCCCGCCCCTCAGGCGCCGCCCGCCCGGCGGCAGCGACAACGGTAACACTAACGGCAACGGCTCGCGGCAGGCCCGCCGCGCATGCGCCGGCAGCGCGAGAGGCCGCACGCGCGGGGGCAGCGCGCGTGCCCACTGGCGGCCGGGCGCCGCGCCTGCGCAGTGGCGAGTCTGCGCGCCTCGAGGGGTGCGCGTGGCGAGCGGGATGCTGCAGGGCCCAGCGGGTTTTTAACGCCTTTGGCTAACAATCAAGGTGACAAAGAATTAACGTTTTCCTAGAAAAAAAAAATTACTAATTGAAGGTGTTCTTTCTTTCCGCGAACCTTCGTGAGGTGGACTCCCTGCGGGCCGTGGGCCTCTGCCCCGTGAACCGCCCCTGCCTCGGCGGTGTGCCTGGGGCCCTGAGGGCCTCAGGGCAGGGTTGGGAGTGCAGAGCAAGGGGGAGACCGTAAACGCGGGAGTATCATGTGGCTGTGGGGTGCCACTGGTCACTTGCCACATTGTCCTTGTGCTGGGTTCTGAAATTTGTCTAGCAGTAACTCTCAATTTCTCTTTTACCAGTTAGGAAGGAGTGATCACAGAGAGTTGTTAAGACTTCAACCCATTTGTCAGCTGGAGTCTCGGTAATGCACAGGTTGAGAAGCAGAGAGTGTAAAAAGGAATGATGGTGGGTGTAACTGTACAAATACAAAGGAGGTGTAATTATGCTGGATTTAATAGAACCGTAAGAAGTGGGAGAATTAATCTCAGGAAAAAAATAGTAGATTTCCTGACTAATAACTTATGTCTTAGAATATCCATGTAATTTAAAATGGATGTAGTAACAGTGTTTTAAGTAAATACTTGCCAAGAAACCTGTGTACAGGCTTTCTTTGAAAGCTGAACCATTATTTCTGAACTGGAGCTTTCTCACAAAAACTCTGCATTACATATAGGCGGTGCACATGTGTGCATCCTGTACCGGCACAGTACACGAAACACCAAGACGTGTCCAGGGCAGCCTGTTCTAGGTGACTGTTCCTGACCAGGGGTATTGGGACAAGGTGTCCTGCAAAGATCACTTGCAAACTCAACCACACTGGGATTCTGGGAAGTGGCGTATGCGTCACAAACACCTAGTGTGGTATAATTTTTTTACTGGGAAGTCCTAGAAACATATACCTCTAGCTTAAATTTAGGCAAAAAGAGATATGCATGTGATAACCTCAGCATTCTTCAGCCCAGTATATATTCACATAATAATTTGGAAAAATAAAATGTATCAACTGACATAACTAGTTGTGGAGTTTAGATAAATTATGTTCAGTGGGTGGCTTATGGAGTCTCTCTAAGGAATACAGTACAAAAATCAAGGCAGATCTGACAAATGTTGCTAATCTGGCTAGAAGTTTCCAGGTGTAAGTTAGGAAAATGTAAAAGCTGCTCTGCAAGAAGCATTAGTTACTGATAAGGAACGACACACTAGCACCCAACCATCATATGAGAAAATCCAGTATGACAATCCTAGAGTGTCCAAACAGGGAGACTGTAAGCAATGAGTATAGAGATAAGGGTAGTACAAGAGATTATATAAATTGATGGCAAGAAAAGGTTCGCTTTAATTTTTCTGCAGTCTACAATATATTGGGGAAGTTGGAGGCTCCCTTAGGGATGTCCAGTTGAGTTTATGCCAACTATAGAAAGAGAGCATGAAATTCTGACATCTCTCTGCTTTCAGTTCCTTGTGAAACAGCTTTATCTCCTGGGCTGCATCAGCAGTTCAGACATGACCCACCTAGCAAAAGAGCAGAACTGCAGGTCAGCATTTATTAAAAATGTCTACTGTTTGTGCGGTGTAGTGTCACGGCTCAGCTTCAGCCTCTTAGGACTGATCAGTTACAAACATTTGGATGTCTGCCGAGAGCTGGTATTACTCAGACCAGTTACTTTAGCTCAGGTGGCTTTTGGTAAAGGGGAGCTCTAGTTCAATAAAATGGAAATACTGTTTAACATTACCAATACAGTGAGCTGAACTTGCAATATCAATTAGTTTGAAAATGTGTTTGACAAGTGCACTAATATTAGATAGTATTATTCCCTCTAGTGTTATCTTAAACTCTTATTTATATGCGAAGTGTGTGCAATACATTTTAAATCAGCTGTCACAACTCTGAGAACAGGAGAAGCATCCCTTGCATTAGTATAAAGAAACCAGAGATATTTTAATGTTGAAAGCTTGGATTTCAGTAATAAAACTTTTCAAGGAGTTGTATGAGTTTTTTCTTCTGGAATTACTGGATTGTCTTTTCTTTGCATCATCAATTTGTGGATATGTTTGTTTCTTACCCCAAAATCCATATTATAGCCTCAGGAACGTTTGTATCTTGGACGTTGCCAAAATACTTGATCTAGTTAGCTGTCTGCCTTTTCTTCACATAAAGTGAATACCCCCTAAACCAAAAATTGAGTTAAAATTTGAGCCAGAGCTATTGAGTTAAAATTTGAGCCAGAGCTTAAATTAGGTAACCCATTTTTACCTGTATTTTTAATATGCATTCAAAATGAGTTACAGAAGAAACTAGAAGTGTCTTGATAATGAGATTTCATTTTTAAGGAAGAAAATTGTGTTAGCAGTGAGGACACATTGTCCATGCTACTGAAGTATCTTCATTGAGTGGTCTCTGATTTTGTGAAAGCTAAAAGGGAAACACTAGCTTGCCTAGGGTTCCTTGGCTTTAAGTTTAAGACGAGATGCCTTGAGAGGTTGTTAGTTGTCGTGTGACCTTGGTAGAAGTTGGAGCTCACTTGTTTCACGATGTCATACTAACCAGGGCTTGTTGGCACTCTAGTGCAAATTGGCATTATGCCTGCACTGCCTGCTTGTTGGGTTGCCTCCAGACAAGCAGAAGCTCCTCTGGCAGGCTGCAGGAAGGAATGCTTTGCACTGGGTACTCACCCCCAGAGGTGTGAGCGTTCAGTGTAGGGAAGTCAAACTTGCCACCTTAGAAAGAGTCCCTGCTATAGCTTTGGGATTCTCACTTCCCCAAAGCAACATTCTCCCTCCTGATCTCTGAATCAGCAGCTTATTGACACACGTGGGTATCTTCTGATGGGCAGGGACTATATAGCAATTAGTTTTAATTTTGTTGGTTTACGGCCTGATTGTGGTGTTCTCTGTATAGCGAGGGAGTTTCTTGCCACTACTGACTCCACTTCCTTCCTCCCTGTTCTTTTCTGTCCTTCTTGTTTACTATTACTGGTTCTGTGACTTCTTTCCCACCAGTAGCCTCCAGTTCCGAGGAGCTGTACTTGCCCAAACCTGTTTCTTGCATTAAAGTCAGTGATCTTTTGGTAATGCTAGCGCTGAAGTCACGTAACTGGGGATTGGACTTGACACTCTCATCAGACCTACATGGGACAGAGGAGTTCACTCCTCTGCGTCATTGTTCCAGGGCTGGCTGCGGATGTTGTTACATCTATTATTCATTTCACATTTGGGAAGCTATTGCTGCAACTATAGCAATATAGCAACTATAGCTGCGGCTCAAATTTTAACTAAATTTTTGCTTTAATTTCAGAGACCTCAACTAGGCATTATGGAGTGCCTGCCTGACCTAAGGGTTCCTTAGAGCTTAGTCTGAAGAAGGGGAAACCCCTTTCTGCATGGTTATTCTCAGGGGCATGTTGAGACCTATCTTTGTATTCTTATACAAACTCCTTGTACAGGGATTGAATGATAGATAAGATGTATGGGAGCTAATATTACAATATTTACTCATGCAGCAATAGCAAAAGGTAATTCTAATGAATCATTCTATTTAGGAACTCTCACTGCCTCTTCTGTCTTTCTGAATTTGTTCTGAGGATAAGAGTTTTTGGTAGAGCTTCCTGATGAATTTTCTAAATAACCAACAGTATTCAAGTCTATGCAGTCCACTGACTTCAGTTAGTATTGGTTACTTAGCTGCCATTTTATCATTGAAAATCATTAAATCAGTAAGTACACAGTGGTCTTGATTTTTTAAAAATATTATAAAGGTCAACAAACTAAAATCAGCAATCTTCTAATACAGAAATCAGTATCAATTGAGACTAGCTAAGGTGGCCCATATGATTTAATAGCAAAGTAGAGAAGAGAATGCCTTCTAGCTAGGTAATAATTCTGTTAATGATCAGATATTCATCAGCTACTTTGTCAGTAAAGAAACCCAAATTTGCTTAGTAAAGGATTAAATGAAACAGTGAGCATTTCCTAACTTTGATGTTTATGATGATGCAAGCCAGAGACATTACCATTTATAATAGTTTACTGATGTAGGACAGGGATGTTTTAATTTTGGGAACAATAAGAAACTATCCTTGTGGGCTATATGTGTGGGCAGATTCACAGTAATTAGGACAGAATAGTCTAAAAGAAGGCTACCCCCTGGTAACGAGCAATGTATCGAGCTATGCTGTCCGCCTCTGCTCATGTTGCAACCTCTGCTAAAAAAAAAGATGTAATGTAGGACAAAGATCAGAGACAAATCCTGCCTTTTAAGGATAATAGCCCTGGGTTCTGCAACTAATTGCAGGAAGGAGAGAGGGTCTTGCATGAATTTCAAAAGGAACGTAGGTTCGTCTGAACTGATGCACATTACTTAAGCTGCGCACATATTCCTCATCAAAATAAGCCCATTATGTAGCAGTAGCAGCTGTGAGCCATTATTAATATTTAACGCTCTTAGCAGGGGTTACTATGGGTTCCTGTAATAAGGTTACAAGGCAGTGTTGCAATATCATGTGCTGTGGGTTTGCATTCTCAAAGCTTTTTTGGGTTTGTATGAAGTCCCAGTGAAGCTTTATTTACTCCCCTTCCCTACAATTTGTAGAGGCTGAATATCTTCTTCTGCTGCATTGTAGTGTGTGATTATTCATTCTTCTTTGCCTCAAGCTTTACTTATGCATCACCTGCTACTTAGTAATGTGAATGTAGGAAGTCCCATGTTGGTAGGAGCAATCTTGCGAAGGAAGTGATGCAAGTGTTTGGGTCCTGTGGCGAGGGCTGGCTTGTGCTATCACTGATTTATTCTGTTTCCTCCAACCGTGTGGTTTTTGGTGTGATCTGCTGTAGAATGATGATACCAGTCAGCCTCTTTTTCCTAACTATATGTTTTGACTGATACTTGTTTTCTGACTGTACATGCTGTTAGGGCAGGCAGTTCTTGGGCAATTTGTAGTTCTTTCTACTGAAAATAGGTGGGCTGAACATGCAAGATGGAATTGCATGTTTTGCACATCTGCATCTGAGAGGGAACCATCCGTGGTTGTATTAGACCTTGGGTCATGTGGCCAGCAGGCAGTACCCAGCAAAGGGAACTTGGCAGGCAGGGAGTTGCTGCTGGCTTTGGTTTGGAGGAGTGTGGGACAAGCTGTCCAGTGGCTCTTCAGGGGCAGCCGCTGGCCATCAGGCTCTCTTTTTGCTCAGGTCTTTTTTTAGCTTTTTTATTGTTTGTCAGCTTTTACTTTAAGTCATAAAATCGGTCTGGTTAATAAGTTATCAGGCAGTGAAGTCAACAGTACAGAAGGAGGAAACATTTGGAGGAGCAGCATATATATCCATTAACATCATAAAATGCGTAAAATGCTGTTATACCCTAAGAAGCAATTATTAGGAAGGTGCCTTGGGACAGTATGTGCTGTCCTTCAATGACTTCTGGGTTAAATAAACTGGTATTCAGTTTAGAACTAAAATGTTAGGCTGTAGCCTTCCTTAAATTCATGCCTTGCTGCTGATGTATGTAACCTCCAATTACATGTAGCAGATGAATACGTGTTGACTAACTTCATAATGCGTCAATAGCATCACACTGTTTAGCCAGCATATTAGTGACAGGAGATGTTGGCAACGTACCTTTTACTTCCCAAGATGGCTTATAGATTTGCAGGTGGTGATGCCTTATGTTGCTTCTCTGTTGTTGTCCGCGTAAAACCTGCTGCGAGACGATGGCAGCATGTCAAGCTCATTTTGGAAGGGGAGGAGTGTAGAGAGGGATGCCAAAAATAAAGTGCTGAAAACAAGGAGGTTAATGAGTGAAGATCAGACAACTTTTTGAGTGATTCCCTTATCATTGCACTTCTTAATGCCATGTTTGATTTCAATTTCCAGAGTGAAATTAATGTCAAAATAATTTCTTGTGTATCGCATTGGAATATTAGTCATTGCAGAATACTTGTGAGTTTAAACATTTCTTTAATTTAGCTTCTTTATGTTTCTATTCACACTACCTCACCTGCCCATGCTAACTGCCGCTCCGCATAAGCTTCCTCTGTTCGTATGCACGTGCACCCCCGCTAAGGTAAAATCTTCACCATTATCCATCTCTGCCATCACTGCTGAGCCTTCTGGTGCCAAGTTAATAATAATGTCTTCCTTTCCCTGCTGAATTCAAATTCAGTGGAATTAACCCCTACTTTAGCCTCTTTTAATTAAAAAAGCAATGAATACAATAAATCAGGATGTAATATGAGAGTTAATAGCACCTCCACTGATGTGTAAACCCAACAATGAGTATAAGAAAGACAGCTCTGTCATGTGGGAGAGCTGTGCAAAATAGCCAGAGGGGTGGTAATAAGGAAGCATTTTGTCTTCATTACTTCTCTGTGAGTGGCTTTTTCACTCTCAACATTTTTGGTTGGAGACTATTTTATTGGAAAATCTGTAAACAGGTGATTCACCACTAAAAATTGTTTATTCATGCAGACATATATTTAAAAATAATAAATTCAATATTCATTTTTGGTTTTTTTTTCTTTAAAGTGTCATTATGCATCTCACTTTGCCAAAATAGTTCCAGTCACAGCTCTGTCTAGAGCCAAAGGGATCTTTCTTAATTAAGTGAAGCACCACAGAGGAAAAGACTGCTTTACTTACATATGTTATTACAATTCCTTGTTTTATATTTATTTTTACCAAGAGTTTTGTATAACCTGTTCAAACAGGTCAAGAATAACTTGTTTATGTTATACATGCCTTTAGATTTGTTTTAGCTCAGGAAGACTTAAAAAAAATAAAAAATTAAACATCCCTTTTAACACTTCCCTCAATCTAAGGGTTCAGTACAACAGCAATAAACTAGTGATTTCAAAGAGGTCTGTCCTTTATCAAAGTGTACATCAAACTGCTTCATCAGGGAATCCAACGAATCTGTCCAGAAATTCCCCGAGAACATGACTTAAGTCAGCAGACATGCAGAAATCCAGGTCAGAATAACAAGCTTTTCATCTCTGTGTGCTACCTACTAAACTATACGTGTTTTCCCTTCTGTCTTCTCATAGACCCTGTTTCTCTTCACTGTCCATCCTCATCCTGCATTTCCATCTTTTTGTTGCCCTTTCTGCTTCTTTAGATTGGATCTGACTTCAGCTACAGAGTCGAAGCATTCTAAGACAGAATCTGAACTGCCAGTAGACTTAGTCTGTCCTCTAGACTCCAATTTGCTTCAATCTGTGGAGTCACTCAGGTGATCAAGAGTGTAACTTTGAAATTCAGGCTGTAAATCTTCAGATGTCTGCAGATATCCCAACAGCCCCCTGCCCACTTGAAAGAAGAGCTGGGAGAAGCATACAGGTGCTTGCTTTTGCATATATACATGTGTCTGGAGGAAAATGAACTTAGAAAGAGGGGCAGTTGAAACTAAGGGGAAGGGGTTCTGTTTGTGAATATTTTCCTTCAAGGAAAAACAAAGTTTAGCTCTTGCCTTGGAAAGAGCAACTCAAATTAGGTTTTTGCTGTGAGTCACTTCTGAAATTACCTGCCTTCATTGAGAGCAGAGGACACCTTAGATTACAGCTTCCCTGGGCCTGAAGGTGGTGGCCCTTGTGATGCTCCTCTGAGAGCATCCTGTCGCTGATAAGAAGGAAAGCTACTCTATGAATAAGAAGACACAACAGTAATGAGGGTGCATTTGAAGCTGTGTAGCAAGCTTGTATTCCAAAAGGTGTCTTTGCCTTCCAGGATGTTTACTAGTGTGTATTTGTGGAAATATTTTAACTTGGCATAGTTGGCCTTATAGTTTATGCTGTCATTCAGTGTCCAAAACTGAAGTATGTTTTTGGCCTGTGACTATTTTTAGTGGGTGTAAATAGGGCACTAACCCAGCAGAGTTCATGCTTTTTATTACAGCTTCTCACTTTGGGCAGTTGGCCTTAGAAGTATTACAATGGTGTTACTGGGAGTGAGAAGGTGATGATGGACCAAGTGGGTCATTGATCCGTATCCTGACAGTTTCTGGGTGCTTTTACTTAGCTTTTAAAGTCACAGTTGTACAACAACTTTCTCTTATCTGGTAGAAGGCAGTTGGCGGATCTGAGTGAAAACTAACTTTTTCCCTTTCTCAGGTGAATTGTTCCCACTGGGGACGAGGGTGGGCGATGAGGGTGTGGGATGCATCTGCCTTTCCTTCTCGTGTATAACACATATGCAAACTAAAGTGGCTGTACAGTCTCTGCTTTTATTTATCTGGTATTGACCTCTTATTCCTTCATTGCTTACACTTCAGTATTCGCTCCTATTGCCACTCTGTTTATATAGATACAGAAAGCTTTAAGATCAACCTGCAAACAAAATCTTCATGGTGAGCTAAAGCAGTCCAGCAGTTTGGTGTCCTTCATTTTCATTCCCATGGTTTTTGTACTGAAATGCTGCCCTCGGGTGGCGACGAGCTGATTGATCCCAGCTGTAGATCTCTGAGCCATTCCTCCTGCTGGGCCGGTGCCCTACGTGCCCCTTTTGGGGTGACTGTCCCCAGCGCCCCAGTCCCCCCAAGCGCAGCAGAGCTCCAGAGGCAGCATTCAGCTGAAGCCAATTGCTCAGCCCACTCTCTACACTGACTACACTGCGAAGTTTCCAAGTGGTGTCCCTGCCCATGGCAGGGGGTTGGGACTAGATGATCTTTAAGGTCCCTTCCAACCCAAACCAGTCTGTGACTCTATGATGTTACAGCACAGCAGCTTGAACTCCCTGGTAGCAACAGTGTCCTCAGCTTTTACAAGAAAAGGTAGAACTGTAATTCTGAAGGAAATGTAATGATTTGAGATGCTATTCTGACCACAAGCCCTCTAAATTTCATTTATATGAATGCTTCTTCCAGTTACTCCATCTGTTGTGCTGTTTTTGGAGTATAGTTCATGGATTTGACATAGAAACCATATAACTTTGTCAAAGAGTGTTTTTCTGTGATTGGGTAAAGATCTCTGAGCTTGTTTAAGCAGTACTTCTACTGTAATCTTTGAGTCTCCTCACAGTGTCTTATAACTTCCTTTCTGTTAAACTCGGAGCAGGCTCAAGATAGTCTCTGACAATGTGGTACTTATGGATAAAATATCATGTAGCAAAGGTCCTGTATGAAGGTAGTTTCTGAACGAGCTGCAGAGCACCCTGACAGTTTATTAAGTCACAGAAGATGATGACTTAATAAAGGGATCAAAGTGTCTTGTGGGAAAGCAGCTTGTGGTGTCAGTGCATTCAGTTTTACACTATGCCTCTCTGCTGAGGTTACAGTCTTTAGAGGAGTTTTGCTAGAAGCGTGAGGACGCTGGCTGCTCAGCCAGTAAGTCATAGCTTAGTGTACTGGTTTAACTCAGAGACGCTTGTTTTTCTGGGCTACTGAAAAGTGTGTCAGTATGTGACTTGTTTTGCCAGCAAGTTAAAAAGCAAAACAAAAATGATGAAGGGTTTTTATGTGAAGGGAGTTATGTCTTTTGGGAGGACTTTGTTTTTAGCATTCCCGGGATATTTAAAGAGTTCTCCATGTTTCCATGCTTCACTGTAGGCCAGTTGTTCAAAGGGATATGTAATCCAACCTATAGGTTATTAACTCTTCTAGCAAGTACCAAGTGTGTCCTGTTGGGAATATTCTCATGTTCTCATCTTTTCCTAAAGACAGAGGATAGTGCTTTTCTTATGTACTGTAAACTTCTATCATCCTGCACAATGTGCAGATACCATACTTTCTTTCTGCATTAACACATATAATTAGGGATAGGCTTGTTTGTTCAAACATCAGTATAGTTTGTGGAGTCAGATATAAGTGAGTATATAAGTTCATTATAATTAGAATAGCTTCTTCCTCCTCAAAGGATTTCAGCAGCAGAGTCCCTTCTAGGGTGCCCTTCAAGACATTATTTAAGTGCCCAAGTCTTCCCTAATTCTGTCTTCCTTCTGAATCTCTTTAGGTGCCAGTCTGATCCTATTTATTTTTCAGCTAGTTTTCACTGTGCAACCCTCATCCCATAAAGTAGTTGCTGCAATGACCAGCTAATTCTTGCTCACTGTCCTTTGGGTGACCAGTCTTGGCAGTAGTTGTGCCTATGTTTGTATGAATATATGGCATGTGTATGAGGGACTCCAAGAGCCTCTGTGTGAAATATGTATGTCAAATATTGCCAGTAAAATAATCTCCTTGATGATTTGACTCAGCTGAAAAATGCCTGCACTGAAGAGCTCTCAAAAATGATTTACTACTCTATTTCTAGTTGCTGAGAGCTTCTTAGTTAAGGTGGCCATAAAATGAGATTTTTTCCAAATTATTGTAATGTCACTTTATGTGCTTTTGCCCAGTGCTTTCCAAAGTCCCATCAAAACAGAATAAAGTATGGAAAGACAGTCTGGGGCATTATTATCACAGGCAAGAATATAGAAAGGAAATGCCCAGAATGTGGCGGTAGTAAAGCAGGTACATACTAGCTTATGCTCTGAATTTACAAACGTGACTGTCAGACTTGCAAGCAGATGTTATGGACAGGTAATTCTAGAACTGAAGTTAGTAAATTGGAGTGTTTGAAGCAGTGATTATCTCTAATATTATACCACTGATAGGTCAGATGCTAAATGCAAATGACTAGGCTGTATATATGGAGGTTTGGGCAATGGTGGTTCCTGAAAGCAGTCTATTTTCGGTAGACTTGCAACTGAAAGTACTTAGCTGGCCAGAGCTGCAGTGGGAGGAGGCAGATTCTCTCTTTGAGCTAGACTGTACTAGTTACATTAGATTTCACATTTATTTATAATATTTCACGTTTCTAACAAATGTGAGTACATTTTGGTGCATTTAATCCATTACTTAATTTAGTGCATTTAATTTTGATGCACTAATAATTTGCAATAAATGTGAATTAATTAAATGTATAGAAATGGGAAGCCAATGTATGTGTTTTGGTGGGCAGATAATCTATATAATGCTATGATAACCTTACAGTATAACAATGCTGGATTTATGCCCAAAATACCCATGAGTATATCGAATTGGGGGCTTTTTACACTGAAACGATTGGTGCAAATATAAGAGGTAAAATATATGGTGGCACAGAGTAATACATAGAAACATTAGTCTAATATGATCAGTCAGAAACAAATAGATGATTAGTAGTTTAATTGTTAGGATTCATATTTAATTGCCTGGTTCTTCTGTGAAAGAAATAAGATTAAAGAAAATAAAATGTCTTGCTTAATGGATGGAGTGAATTTGAATTGGGAATTTTTGTCTGAAAGCTTTCTATAGTGACTACTCTTTTCTACAGAGTTTAGCTGCAGTATGGTGCAGATTATGTGAGACAGTGAAACCTGAATTGGAGCAGGTACCCTTTGATTTGTTTGCTGCTTACATCAAATAATCGTTGCTTCCCTTGAATTTCAAATTTGGTCATGCATAGCATCATCTGTGTTAGCGTCTTGTGTCCTTGTAAAGATAACTTGAAATGAAGGGAGCAAAATGGAGAACATCAGTAAAATAGGAACACTTGCTTCTTGCAATTCAATGCAGAAAAGCATTTTCCCTTCCTTTCCTGGTTGAAATCCTCAGTATACTTTTGGCTTTAGTTTTCAAGCACAGTCCTGCATCCATTTGTTACTATGCAATGAATCTGTGTATGATACTAACTGGACCTGGCAGCTCTTTTCTAAAATAGACTGTTCCAATCTGTCACTTTATTCTTTGGCACCAAGGATTTTCATTTCCCTGAGATGACCTCCGCTGCTGGCCATCCAGCCTGATGGAGTGGAAGAATGACAGAACAAACTGCTGCCATCAGCTGATTCACCTGAACAGAGCAGTGTGCGAGACCTCCCCTGTGCTCTGAGGGTCCTGTCATTCGCAGCAGCCAAACAAATATTGCCAGATGGCAAGTGAGCCAATAGGAGGAATTACCTGAAAGAGGCCAGATATTTTATGCAAACACCTGTGCATGTTCTTACTCATACCAGTTTGCTGGAACTTGCCTCACATCAGCTTTCCTGTTAAGCAGTTCTTTCAAGCTGCTCTGAATCATTTCCTTACTCCATGTCACATGAAGAGACTGAAAAGGTATCTTCAGCTTCTCAGAATCAGTATGCTGCTGTTTCCTGGTGAGCATCCCTGGCAAGTTTGTTTCTGTAGGAATTAATGGAATTAATTAGCATTTAGTATCAAGGTTGACTTTCTTATAAAATTGTATAAAACCCTTGAGACCTACCTGTTTGTTACGCTGGTTACAGCTGCCAAGATTTTTTTCTCCATCAAAAAATGCAGCTCAGTCACAAGCAGAGTACCACTAAGTGGTGCCTTTGTTCACTTTGTTTGGTATCTTGCTTTTCTAAGAGCATGCCACATAAAAAAAGGAAAGAGAAGGTGAAGGAGGTGGAGCAAAGGGTAAAGGAATCCATCAGAAGAGTGAAATAGTCAGGAGCTGTGTGTACAAAACATGGATTTTAATTCTGCGGCTCCATAGCTGGGAACAGAAACTCAAAGGCTTCAGGTCCAAGTCAGGAGTAGAGTCAGGGCAGCCTTCTGGAGCCAGAGTCTCTGTAAAGATATGTCTGTGCCCCTTCAACCACTTGTGTAAGGAAATAAAAAATGGTTATTGTTGTGATTTGTCTTCCGTGGACCCTGAGGGTCCATTGTGTCTTTGTCTTGCATGGACTCTGAGGGATTAGGATGGCATTGTGGGATGGAGAGACAGACCCTTCTGTTGCGTCTGCCTCTGCCTCTGTCTCACATTATCATGTGACATAATGTGACTCTGCAAAAAAAGCACCTTAGACTTTTTTTCTCCTCACTCCACTTCCATGTATTTAGTCATACAGATTAAACTTAATACTGAGCACCAATATTTAATGCATGAATTGAGAAACAAGGAGTACTGAATGTATTAATCTCTTGAGTGTTGTGACCTAGTTGCCATCTGCTTTCCTTAGTTACTATTGAAATTGTCTCTTGGGGTAAGATGTTAATTTTCCTGCATTAAAAGTTGCATTTCAGTCTATCAGTGTATTTCCGCTTACTCGTATGAGCAATTAGTTTGAAATGTAAATTGATTACAAAATATGCAAGAAAGAACTTTTTAAAAGTAGAATATTACACATTAATTGGTATTCTGGTTAAGGGAGAGGTCTGTTTGTGTAATCAGTCCAAGTTAGTGCTGAGAAATACATGAAATCAAAGAAAAATCAAAAGATGCTAAAATCATGTTTCTCGCAGGCAGATGTGACTGGGAACCAAGTGTCTCTTAGGGTACAATTTTTGTGAAGTTGCAGGATTTTTCACCTCCTATCAAGTTCACTTGCTCATCTCAGTGAACATTTGTACAAATGGCTCAAACAACATGGGAACTCATAGTAAACAATTATATGCCTCCTACGGCAATAATGAGTGCCTTAAAATTAGCAGGCAGGATAATGTTCAGTAGTAGTTCTGAGATGCTGGCTCTGAATTAGGTGCTAAAATTGGAACCTTATTTCACAGCTTTGAATAGGAAAAAGCTGAGTTTGAACAAGAACTAGTTTTTTTCTTTTAACTGGCAAAATTCACTTTCTTGAAGGAAAAGGTGGTGTGAACTCCGCTTCAGCTAGCTTGGTTATAGAAAGATTCTTCAGCCTGTTTTGCTGAGGTAAAATTAATAGACGTGTTTAATCATCCTGTGAATTGAGATCATTATTTTAGTATAGTCATAACTACAAAGAAAAATGTTAATCACTGAGATTGGATTATGCAGTGACCTTTTAAATCCATGGTGTTTGCAGCTATTAGACTTGCTTCAAAGTAGGAGTTGGAAAGCACTTTCAGTAGTGGACCTTTTGGAAATAGTTTAAATGTTTCTGTTTCTGTCCAAAAAAAAAAAAAAAAAACCCAGTCAAATTAAAGAAATGCTAAAGTTACTGATTTTTTAATTCTTTGTATAATCCACACCATGAATACACATGATGTTCTCCAGTGCCTCAGTGTCCTGAAAAAAACAGCATTTTTCAGCTTTTGTTTATAAACTTGTAAACTCCATCTTCTTTTTTTCTTGATTAAAATGACTTGATGTTTTGGTTTGGTTTTTACATTAAATCTGAAAGTGGAAACAAGAAACCCAATTTCTTTCAGGCAGTCCTTTCTCTGCAGCAGGACTGCAGCTGCTTATGAGTTGTAGGTCAGTGGGTGTGATGGGACTGGTCATTTGTATGGGGTTTCTGTGGGGAAAGCGCCTACAAAGAAAGAAGGGTTTCTGTGGAGAGCTGGAGGTGAGGACCAGGAGGTGAGGAGTCCTTGCTCTGCTGTGGAGGCCAAGTGAGGTCTCAGGGCAGTCTTGCCCGGGCTAGTCCTGTCTGACTGCAGGTGCTTTAAGAGGTACCTAGGCTTGAGGTCACTGGGGAGAGGAGAATACATGAAGGTAAATGCAGCTGGGCTTCTATACAGTAGGTGCAATGAAGCCAGACATGCACTTGTAATTTTGAACTCTAAACCAGAAATAATGAAACTGCTGGTTTAGTTTCTTGTCTCTTTGCAATATGGTAACCATTCTTCTGCTAGATATTTGGGCTTTACGTGGCACACTGCAGCCTCCCATTCAGCCGCAGGCTACTAGGCTCTTTAAAATATAAATAGCTGTTAAAAATGCACATGCAATCTTTAGAGCTAGTTTTGTAGCTTTTAATTGACCTGAGTGATTATCTAAGCTACACTGAGAGCACTACCTGAGCTCTTCCAGTGCAGGGCTTAGACTCATCTTCTTAAAAGCCTCTTTATGAATCATAACTCTTTCTGTCCTTGAATAGCATGAAATCTAACAGCATTGCAAATCTTAAGATTAACAATCCAAACCTCTTAATGACAGTTGGTTTTGACACACATCTGAAGAAGTAGGTACCATTACTCTTCCTCACTTGGACTACATCCCTAGATCCACTTTGTAACATCCTCTAGTTCTGTTTCTTCATCACCAACTCCTGACCTGGCTCTGTAAACAATCTTCAGTGTTACATCTGGCAAACAAGTAAATCAAGTGGACTATGTATTCAGAGCTGAAATTTCAAAGGTGAACCCTATGAAGATTAGACAAGGATTGAATTTATTTTTCCAAAAGTGTTTATGCTAAAACATATTTCTCTGCAGTGGACAACACTGTGCCATACTGATAATTCAGTCACTCTTCTAACTACATTCACTAATCAGGAATTTTTGCTTGCAAGGATTTCTGTTCATCATCTCTATTGTCAATGTATCGTCTGTGCATAGAATCTACCTTAGCTTCACCGACAGCCTGTAGTTTCATTTTAAGGTATCAGCTGTTACATTAGTATATCCATGTTGGTCTTCCGTCTTGCCTATATTCTCTCAGGCTCTCTAGTCCTTCTCATGAACACAAATCTTGCCAGAGTAGCAGCATTTCCTTGTAGTGACCTCTCTCTCTTTCAGTCTTCCCTGCATGTGCTGTGTTTTGGGTGGTTACATCTGGTTTGGGGATGGGGCTGCTGTTGTTTCAGCTGTGCCCTTACGCAGAGCAGCACAGTTGCTCCTTGTAGCTGGATGGCAGTTACTGTTTACACTGATTTTCAGCAGACTTCGGCCAGTCTATCACCATGAATCGCATCTGTTTCTACTGTTTTTTATGTTGTCTTCTAACAAGAGCACAGACTCTGATTAGTCTGTCTTCAAGTCAAATCTTTCAAGTCAGTCTGAACTGGGTACAAATTAAAATCATGATTCTTCTCACAATTTGCATGTGTAAATGGAATGAGTTCAAACCAGCAAGAGCTCAATGTTCTTCATTGCAACCGGGCTGGTCATTTTGAAGCATAAGTTTGATTTTCCTTGTGTCATTCTGGCATCAGTATGTGTAAATAGGTTAGTTCTACCTTGTTAACATCAAACCCCACTGTGTCTCAGGTATGAAATGCAGGGTAAGAAAACATCTTCTCATTGGAGAAAACATTTTGTTAGTCATGTTTTTCATCTGCACCCAGATAGGTTTTTCTCTACAACTTTCATTCAAGAAAAATTACTCTGGAGAAAGTATGTGTCCCTCCTTCTCCCTGAGCCAAAATAAATCCTCAGCTCTTTAGACTATCCTCAGGAATTTCTTCTGGGCAGTTCAGTCATTTAGCCCCAGGAAGGCAAGTTTGGCAGGAGCCCTGAACCTTGAGCAAGTATTTTCTGGGAGACAGTCAACAGTGTCCAAGGAGTGGGGTGGAGGGGGGAAGTCCAGATGCTGATTTACATCACTCAGTGCTGGGATTAAAATAGGGAGCTCTTCATAAGCTAGAGCTTTTAGCTAAAGCCTTGGTAGTATCTGGAGTATTCCTTTGTGCTATCTGCATTAAGGGAAAAGCACTTCAGACTTTGAACCTTGAAGTCAAATTGTAAAGTCTTGAAAGAACAGAGCTGTGGTTGTAACCCCCACACTGCATATCCTTTCTTGCTGTGGACATCAGGCAGGCAATTAGTAGGATAATGCTGGTCTCATTCTCCTGCTTCATATTGCATACTTTGTATGTATTAGCAGTACCATTTATTTAAAAAAATATTTTATGGGTGTAAAGCAGAGATCAGCTTGAGTGCTTTTAGTTAAAGGGAAAATGGAGATTCTCAATGCAGTGCCATTAACTGCTGCTAGTAGATCTGCAGCCCTTTTCCTGGCAGCATAAAAATGGTTGGGAGGAGCAGGTATTTCCTGGAAAAGTTGTGCAAAAAGTTAGTGAGGCAATTTGGGCTCTGTAATATGACTAGAGATTTCTTTTGGTGATGTATCTGAAGGTGGGGTGAGCATCAGTGACCATGCACATATAGCTGTGGTATATGTAATGGCCTTGTGATTAAGAACGGATGAATCCATCTTTCAGCTGTTAGAAATAGTCATCACTGAGGAGCCAATGCTAAAACCCTGTAATGGTAACTGTGTGACGGCCACGTACTTGGGGAACGGTGGTGTCTCCGTTCGGCTCTTACTGGAAGAACAGGGTACAGCTGAACAGTTCTGAATACTTACAATGGTTATGTGCTATTCTGGCTACGCAATGATTTAGGGATGAGTTTAAAAATGCTTAAATCAGGCCGGTGAGAATGCAGGTTTTCACATCTGAAAAAGCAAATAACTTCATGTTTTAGGTTTTGGTTTTTTTCTGAGTATTTTCTTGTCTTTCTTGCACATTCAGTTATTTAATCTATAGAACTTACAGACTGGTCTGTTACTCCAGACTGTGAGTTTCAGTTCCTCATCATTAAAAGTGGATCTTTACAGTACCTGTTGTATACGTTGTCCCAAGTTGATTTTTCTTTATTAAAAAATGACTTTTAGCATCCACTCTGGATTCACGTCTCCCCATAGTGTGTGCTATGACTGGAATTTCCTTTGTTATAAAATGCTTCAAAAGATTCATTGCTAAAAATTATGTGTGTAGAGGGTTAGCTTCCCTTGTATTCTTTGATTTCGCATCTCTTTTTCCTGAATGATTGCTTGTGTGAAGTTTCACCTGACACTGAAACAGCAAAAAACCACGCTTCCAACTGTGTCTTCAGTTTTGAACTCTGTACTATAGTTATTTCTAGCCTATAATCTTGGGGTTCCTGAAGTTTAGTGGTCTACTGTCCATCTACCAGAATACATAAATCTATTTGTGGTAGGTCTCAGTCATCCCACGGGGAGGAGATTGGACAAACCCTAACCTCCTCCTCGCATGATCAATGATGCAACCGAGGACATGCTTGAGAGCTTTTGATTCCAAATCTTAAGTTTTCTCTCCTTCCTCTTATGCTGAAGGAACTTTCTGAATGTTAGAGGCTGACAGGTGCTGGCAGTGACTCTTAGGTCCTTTAGTGATGAGCACACAGGCACTGGGCAGACCTACTTGGTGTCCATCTCTTTGGCAGTGGTTGCAGCAGCAGCTGTACACAGCCCTGCTTCATCAGTGCTCCCTGAAGCTCAGGGCTTTTTCCTATATGCTATTTGGACCAGCTGTAATCTCTGCTGTTGGCTGTCTGAAGTCTTTCAGTGGCTTGCCTAGGGAGAAAGGCAGGAGCGAGAATCAAGCCATTAATTAAAGGCTGCCTGGTCTGAGTAATCCAATGGTTAAAGTGCAGTTGCCATGGCAGCCACTGCCCCTGGATGCTCCAGCCTGAGTCACGCTCCTCCTGCTCCCCTCTGCCTCACTGGGGTGCCCGGCTGCCTGTGCAGAGAGGGGGACGCTGCTCTCGCTCCTGCCCAGGCACTGAGCAAAGGCTTCGGTGACTCACGGCAGAGATCAGAGAGGAAGGAGAAGTATTACTGCAGCCCCAATGAACTCCACTGGAAAACAAATGCATGACTGGTAGATAAATCTTCATTGACAGGGTAGTGCATCAGGCCCTGTATGAGCTGCTATGGGAAATGTCAAGGGGACTTCTATTTTTAACTTTTTGTTGGATGAAGATGGGAAAAACTATTGAATGTATCTGTGCCTCAGTTTCCACCTCTGTAGTGTGTTAAGGATGCGTACAGTACTCACTGTTTAAGTACTTTTAAATGTTTACTCCAAAACTGTTCGGCAAAATGCAGCAAACTATGATTTTTTAATGATTTGAAGATGGTCCAAAAATTGGATTGTCACCCATACCAGTCAAAAGGGGAGTGCAGTTGATAGTCACCCCTTCTAAAGCAAGTTTTTTTTCTCACTGTAAAGTTGACATTGGAGAGGATGTTCTGTGGATCAGTAACCTGAGGTAGCCATAAATGCCCAGTTTAGAGGAATGTGTAAAGATGCATGACTCCCAAAATATTTATTTATGTGCTTTTTGTGTTCCTCAGGTCTGCAAAAATCTCAGTGCATTTACAGTGAGGCCCACAGATTCAGCCCAAATCCAGTCCTGCCTCCACTCCCTCTTCAGTTAACCGTAAGTAAGGCGTTTGTCATCTTGTGACTTTGCTACTGGAGGGAAACCTGCTGCGTTCCATGTCCCTGGGAAAGCAGCCAGCAGTGCTAACCCACCCGAACCCACAGCAGGAGAGCAGGGAGCTGCACCGTGCAGGGCACCCCACTGAATGCCAGCACTCGTGTCACAGCTCACTTTCTCATTCCTGCTGGTTGTAAAACTTGCTGAGGGTAATGGCATCATTTGCCTTTGCAATAAATTGACGTTAATTAATAGTGTGTGACTGTGGCATTTCCAACAGAGTTACTTGTGCGTTCCCTGGTAAAATCCAGTGGACTAAACCCCATTTTGTGACAATGAGCCTGCAAGGATGGGCAGTAACTCGCAGCTCGCTGGGGCCTTTCCTTCCCAGTGTAGGAATACTGTTCGTGTCCTCTCAGATAAGAGAGGATTTCCAAATACAGCTCAGCCTTACAGCAGTGTTTATTCTGAACTCCTACAAGGTAGTTGCAGGCTGTTTAGGCACCATCAGCGTGCTGGTGATCACTGCAGGTGCTGGGTATGGTCTGGGTGAAAGCAGTGAGAAGGGGCTTGCTAACTTGGATGGTGATGAGGTTAAACTCTGGCTGTGCAGTGCCAGGTTCCTCAGAGCTGGGGTGAGAGTTTTACTCTGTGTACCCTTTGTGGTATCTAAATTCTTTTGGAGGTAAATTTCTCTTTCATTTCAGAGCAGCTTTCCTCAGGGGAGGAGATTCAAGGGGTTATCCAGAGGGCTGATTAGCTTGGCACTGGTTTAAACATTTTCAAGTAAATTAGCCTGCTGAGGTCTTCTTTGTTAAGTTCCAAGCAGAGCGAATGATTGGGTTCAGTGTGAACATCCGGAAAAGGATCCAGAAGGTCAGTGCCAATGCTTTTTTAGTATCTCTGGCAGATCTTGTGTGCCAAACTGGTCATGTGTCCAGAGGTAAACTTAATCACCAGCTCAGAGCTGATATCCTCTGCCCTAGCTGAGCTAACAGAGACCGTAGGCATTTTACTTCCTCTATAGCAGGTGGATTTTACTTTCAGCACATGGAAATACCTACATAAGTTGTACCAAATTCATTCCTGCCATTGCATCACTTATTCCCTGGAAAGTGGGCCTCATGTCAACTTTTTTTCTTTTATTTTAAATGATGCAAGTATCATTTAGAATAAAAGAAAAGTAATAAAGTAGTAAATTACAGGCTGGGTACTGGCATGCAATTTAAGGATATCAGATACACAAGAGGCCAGACTAGGTGGCCCCATAGTCCTTCTTATGGATAAATGAGACCAAATAAGATCATTATTATAATGCAACAAGCAGTTTCAAAGCAACAGGAGCTGACAGTAGCTCATGGGCTAATATCACCAGGGTGACTAAGTACACACATGGCTTTGGTGATAGTTTATCTGATGCTGACATGAGTGGCGTAGCTGGACACTACAATGACTGCGTGCATCAGTGGAAAAACAAGAAGCAAAACTTTCTGCAAGTCTCCTCAGCAACCAGACCTCCTCCTTGGATATTCTTACACTGATTCATTCCAACTCCAAGCTAGCAAGACAGCCCAGTGAGTCCTTCACAGGACCGACAGGTACTTCAGCCGGTGTCTCTGGGGACTGCTGCACTTCTCAGCACTGACTGTGTGCAGGTTTGAGTCCTGGCTGACTTCAGGGCATGCAGGATCATGCCTCTTCTCCTTGGAAACAGTGTGTTTTCTGTTGTACAAATATTCTGTTGTACAAAGTAACTTGTTCTGACTTGTTCATTTAATTAAGGAGTCAGTTTGAAAGCTTCAGAAGAGTGAAGGGAAATCATATTTTTAATTGGATTTTCTCTGGTACAAAAATAGAATAGGAAATAACTAGAAGACACTAAGTACAACTGTCTCATTTTAATGAAAAAATGTATACCAACTGGAAGCAAACGCATTTTTATTTAAATGTCATCACATATCTTTGTTTAAACCTTCAGTCTTTGTCATCACAGAAATGATCTTTCAAACTCTATGAATCTCTAATGGTGGAAGGGACTCCAGCTCTTGGCAGGTGGCGTAACTGCTTATGTCCCTGCTGGCTGTGTTTGTCGCAGCTGCTGAGCTCTTCTGTCCGCTTTTGACCATCAAACTTCCATTTCCCTTCTGTCAGGCACTCTGGTTTTTCTCCACAAATGCATATATGAGATCGATACTCTGCAAAAAAAGCGTGGAAAGGGGAGCAACTTAAATGTGTGATAACTAGGTCCAGCTTCATAAGAAGTGCTCTTGACCTTATTCCAGGCTCAGAAGAGATGCCATAAACTTCCCTGCGGTGCATTTAAGAAGATGTCGCAGTAGTTAACCTGGATCAACCAGCGCATTTGGAGTGTAAAGATGGAGAGAGCTTAACTGGAGCTTTAATCAGCCACCTCAGAGCAATCAGTTCTGAGAACCAAAATTTAAAGGAGATTATTTTGGGGGGCTATCCTTATTTTTTAGTGAGCTCAACACATTTAATGACACCCTTTTTTCCCCCCAGGCAGCCTGAAAGCATGCAGGAAAAAATATAGGAATGGAATAGAGCGACTGTGCCGCCTAGCGGGGCCAGGCAGCTGAGGGGGGGGGGCCTGTAGGGGGAGCCTCTCTGGCAGAGCCTGCCCGTGTCTCATGTCTACTCAACGCAAAGTTTAGTGAACTGTAATAAGAAAATACATTCGACCTCTAAGCAACCTAGTTAAGGTGGATGACTAACACCGGTGTGTGCAGTGTGCCAGCACTGCTGGAGTACAAACTAACCAGGAATGCCAACGCCCCACTTCACCAGACACTTGTACGCAGTGAACTCTTTCTCCACCATCATCATCTGAAAGCTCCTAATGGTGATTTACCCAGATGATGAGTATGTAACCCTTTCATGGACAAATGGTAGAATTAATGCAAGATTCTCAGGTTTGGGGAATTCTTTATATATAGTCTTCACTGTCATAGATTGAGTGTTTAGGCAGCTTTCAGGTGACCTGCAAGTGTGTTGACAGCTGGGAAAAAAAGCAGTTTACAGGTATGCAATGTTGTTTCCAGATTCTGTTCAATATAGTATCAATGTAGTCACTACCAGAAAAGATTGAGAGTGAAACAACACATGCAATTGCTTTATCCGACAGCCTTGTTTTCTCCTCCTTTGCTCATTGAACGAGCCTACCTAATGTCAGACTCAATAAAGTCAGGCAGCTGGGTATGAGAAACAAACAGACCCTCATTAAGGGAGGCCCTTCATGCTGCTTTTGTTTGTGCTCATCTGCTTTACTGGAATGGACAAGAAAAGCATGAATATTTAAAGCACTTTGCTGTGGCTGGGAACCAGCTGAACACAATTCTGCTGTTTTTTCCCCTCCTCCTCTACCTCAAATAGGAAATCTCAAGTTCCATTTACCATTCAGACATAGATGAACATTTGATATCACTGAAACAGATTAGAATGACAGAGATTCCTTGGTGGTCATTTTTAATGTGCAGATGCTGTCCTCTATTAAAGGAGTTAAAAACGTGATTTGAGAGCTGCGGGGTGCCGTGGTTGCTCTCCAACAGCCTCACACCCAGCAGAGAACTCGCCTGTGGTTTCTCTGCCCAGCATCAGTTCTCTCCCTGCGCTGCGTTTGGGTGCCAGCCTTCTGCAGGCTTGGCCGCAGCTTGTCACTGGGCACAGAGTACAGAGCTGTGGCTGCAGCTAGAGAAACACACAGGCAGACAGGTCAGAGCTACTGTAGGATGGCAGAAAACTTAGTCAGTTTGCACCTCTGTTTCTTTGATATTGTATTAAAACTCCCTGGAGTCTCTCTGTCAGTCAAAATGGAAGAGGTTTGACTTTTGGGTAGACACATTAAAAGAACACAAGCCAGGGATTTTCTGCGTGGCAGCAGCAGGAGATAGATGGCCAGTAGTAAATGCACCTCGCTGTAGTTCAGGCTGTTGCTCCATGTTACATCCATGGGGAGACTGACCTGGCATTCCTTGTAGAAAATGAAATACATGGGGCTTGCCCTGCTGTTGCTCAGGCTTGGGAGAGAAGTGAGCAGATTGGACTAGGAAAGATATGAAGATGCATGCTCAGAGACTATAAGAATAGCATCCGTCCTCTTTTTGTAAATGAGTTATTTTTTAACTGTTCGTACATGAAATTTTCATTCTGAAGAGAAACAGGTGCAAGGGAAGAATCTGATTCCTAAATAAAGGTTCACAGTGAGAAGGTGGGATACAGTATCTGTGTTCCTTGGCATATATTGCATTCATAGTCAAAATCCCAAGGGATTTCATCACAACCCCTGTAATGAAAGGGATGCAGGACCCAAACCAGTCCTTTCGCAAAAGCTATGAAGTATGTAGCAATAAAACCCTATCTTGGAGATAGGAAGTGGGGTGCATGACCTCAGAGCTTCTCTGCAGCTGTATTCTCTGATTCCCTTATGACTGAGGATCTGGGATTTGCACTGCATAGTTCCCATGAGCACTCCCTCTGATGTTAGGCTCTGCAAATCCCAGCAGAACCACATACTGGGACACAGATACCTCCTTTCACTATGAGATTTCCTCGTTTTCTTTAAGTGTCTCGTCCATTTATTTTTTTTGGCATGCAAGAGAGAAAAAGTAAAATTAACTGAGATTTCAGGGTTAAAGTATTGACATAAGTGAAGGCAGTCTTTATATGGATAGGGAAGATGTTTTTTTTTCTGTGTGTAAACTGAACTTCCCCCGGATTGCAGACAGCTCATTGTTCATGGGGAGATGTTTTGAAATTTCTTTTTTAACTGTCTTTATGCATGTGTAGTTATGTGTACTTTGCAATGTGTTTTAATGTGCAGCATAAGTTCTAAGGGACAGTTTAATAGTTCAAAGGGTCAGCTTAACAGTTCATTAACTCAGTCTATGCCTTTAGTCACTCTATAGTGCACTTGATTCCCTTCAAGCTTAGAGCTGTGTATGCCCTGGAAGAAATCAAGTGTGTATTCCCGGAGTCAAAATCTAATGAGACGCCATATGGAAGATTGGTGAGACTGTGTGGAGAAGAGATGGCAGGAAATAAGTGCCTCTCTACCTGATGCTCACAGAAAGTATATTTTGCAGGCTTTCTGAGTACAAGCTAGCTGGGGAAGGATAATTTGATGTAGTGCTTCTCCTCTGTTTTGGATGCAAGGCCCTGATTAGAGAACAGAGATTTTATGCATGCAACTTCATACATTCATACAGAATTGGATTGTAAATTTCGCAAAACAGTGAAATCTCTCTTCCCCAAGTTAGTGATGAAGGAAACAAGAAATCTAGTCTGTGCAGCTCCAATGGCAGCAATTGTTTATAAATTGCACTCATTTTTTACCTCAGAAAAGAACTGCAGCCTACAGAGATCTATTATTGCTTTGTCACATAATTTCAGAGCTGTAAAAACTGAAACCAGAGCTAAAGAAAATATTAAGCATTGTAGAATAAGTGTTCTGCTTTCCGGTTGTCTTCACTTTTCACTGTGTACTTATGGCATATATTAAAAAAAAGAACACTAGTAATACAATCTATTCTCAGGATATGGGGCATCATTTTCAAAAGCATGTAAGTTCCCAATGGGTGTTGGGTAGCAGATTCTTATGGGATGTAACTGCCTAAGGACAGGAATTTATGTATCTGATGTATCTAAACTTATATTGCAGCCGGTGGGAGCTGGTACCTAGTCACTCCTAAAAATACCATGGGTTTCCATGTGCAGCTTTAGATGTCTAGATGCATCACAGGAATCTGATCCAAAGTATCTCAGATAGTGACACATTCTAAAAATGGGAGGTTTTAATTTCCCATTTATTTCCTTTAGAGAAAAGTGCATCTGTTGCTGCATCTTCCTCTAAGAAGCTCAGTTTCACAAGCATTTGCTGTGTTGGGAAGCAGGAAAGTATTAGGTTGATGTGAAGAGTGTGCAAACCAAGGCATGGACGGGTACGATGAACTTGCTTTAAATCTGAGAGTCTGTTAAACCTGGGGGGAGAATCCAGGTTTCTCTTCTCCCAGTCCTGGTTCTGAGCACTCAACCATCATTCACAGAGCTCCAGCCCAGTGGATGTAATAGCAGGGGAGAAAAGGTGAATCCTGGCAGATAATGCAAATCAGTGAAAGCTGCAAGAGCCACAGTGGAGAAAGCTGCTAACTCCAATGTCACAGTATCAAGGAAGGATTGATTCAAGGCACAAACCCATGAGAAACTGCAAAAGCCAAATGCTTCATGAAGATTTATTTAGAAAAACACAATGCTGGGGAGTCACTGTTACATAGCATGGTAATTCCTTCCTCTTGAGTAATATGCACCATACTCTGCGCATGCAATTACTTTTGTTCCAGAGATAACATCTTCATCTAGAGTTATACATGTACACATACGGTCCTTAGTGCATGCTACGATTCACATGTATGTTAGGATACACACAAAGTTGAGCTTTTCCATGAAAAAATATATAAAAAATACAAACCAAACCGAAGCTGTCAACATGAGAAGCAATGTGCAAAAATAGACAAAGTTAATCCTGAATGTTTGCTTAAGAAAAAAGGACTCTTCTGTCCCTGTTCCCCATTCAGCATTGAGTATGCCAGGTGATGCTTGAAAGTGAAATTTAAAATAACTAGTCATGTCCTGACCCCCTTCATGTTAGTTGCAGAGATTTTTAACCAGCTAAATGATCCTATATTAATATGAAAATCTGCCTTAAAGCATCACCACCGTGTGCTGTTATTGTATTGAACAGATCTTTGTATTGTTGCAGTTTGATTTGTGATGCTCAAGGCCAGGTGATAACCAAGCCCTTGTGTGGAGCACACAGAAAAGGCAGGACAGAGATGGCCCTGGTCACTGAGCCCCCTGGCAGGGGCTGGCAGCAGCTGCCTGGAGAAAATGGCCAGGGATTAGGAGTCCCCCGCCACAGGGTGCACGGCTCCAGGTGCTGTCTGCTAATGCGTGGTGGGGCTGGTGTTGGAGATGATACTCTGGAGTGCCTGAGGAATCCTCCCTTCAGAGGAAACACACTTGTGCAAAGAGCATGGCCGAAGAAGGGACAGAGAACCTGCAGGGCCTTCCCCAGCCAGGTACCTTGGTCCATGATGCAAACAGTAGCTGACATGGATGGAGCCACCTGACTATATAACCACTTGTGTGGCTCTGAGCAAAGCTGTACAGGATGACATGCTGCAGATACCATGAAGCAGTCAGACCAATCCATCCGTCCTTGTAGAACTGCTGCATGCAAATACCAACACTTTAAATGGCAATTAAGACTAGAAATGGATTGCACTTGTCTCCCTGAAACACATAGACGTACCACCTTTTAAAAAAGAAAGTATTAAAAATAAAACTTCAAAATACATTAAATGATTGATAGTTGGGATTCCCTTGGCTGGATCAAAGGAAAAGAGGAAGAAAATAGGGGCAGTGTGATTCTAATCCCTAAAGTTTGTCAGTGACCACAATCTTTTGGTTTTGGCGACGAGGATTCTTCCTACCCATGCTACTCAGCGCTGCAAAGCCCAGTATTCCTCTGGCAATCTGCATGTTTTTAAGGACTGTTTATTTAAGCCCATGCAGAGTTATGACTGTGTTACAGAACTTGTCATATTTTTAATGAGATATCAAAGGTTTTCACAGCAAATCCTGCATGGATCCAAGGAAAATCTCAGCATGAGTCCCCTGTGTGTTGTGTTTTTTACTTGCAAAGAAAAGGTTTGAGCCTTATTCTTGGGAAGGGAGGGAGAGGTGGAAATTGTAAAGACTGGGAGGTCTCCAGAAATACCACACTTTACATCCCAGCTCAGCAGACCACTTTAGCAAACTGTTTTAAGTGGGATTTAAGTTTTGGACGCCAGTATGAAGACCGGTATCCAACAGGAATAGTGTTGCCTTTGACCTACTCATTTCCATTACAAAAGGCACGGAGGGAGGGTTCATCCTGTTAACTTGCACCCCAGCACCGGTCATGAAAACATCCTGCAGGGAAGTACATCCAACATGTACCGCCTGCTCCTGGGGCTCCCCTGGTTTCCAGTCCCTGGATGCCCAGCTGCACAGTGCTCACAGCTCTGCCCCCTCGGTCAGGAGGGACTGTGACCTCCAGCATTGTCATGTCACCCAGATGAAGGAAGCAGTGCTTCATCTCTGGTGTCCCAAAGGAGCTCTCAAAGGAGAGGCTAGTGTTTCTGGGGGAGCAGCACTAGCCCCAGGTGTGTTTCTGCAGCTTTCTGAAAGCATTGGTATGTGTGACACACCTAGCCTGCGTCTCCCTGAGCTCTGACAGCATGCCTACGTGTAACCAAAATGAACCTCTGGCTGTTAGTCAGAGACAACTGTTGGCAGTGATAAAACAGTGGTAGAGAATAGTTTTAGACTGTAAAATACACAAAATGAAATGTGAGATTGAATTGTTACTAAAATTTTGATGCTGTTGAGCATTGGGGTTAGTTGCTGCTTCCGAAGTGTTTTCCACTGGGTTAAGATTACATCCGGCATCTGAGTTAAGGCCCTGATTTAGCAAAGTATTTGTGCCTATGCTTAAATCTGCCCTTATTCAGCTAAGCACTGATGCGAGTATCTAAGTGCCGTATGATACAGAGACAAACCCAAACTGGAGCCTATAAATGTAAGTTATGTAGCTGTCACAACTACCCCTTTAATGCTTTTACCTGCTAGCACAGCTGCTCTCCCGGATTCACTGTTTAATTAATCTTAATCTAAAAAGGTCCTGAGAACAGTTCTATAATGCTAACAAATGTACATAAATACCAGAACTAAAAAGAAGTTAAATGCATGGCTCAAAGTAAAACAAATATTGCTCAGAATACTTGTTTAGATTAATAGCTGTAAAATGTGCATTCTAGTGGCAAATAAAAACCTGTTGGCCTAGAAAAAAACCCCAAACATTCAAAGTATATAGGATTGGCAGCACTAATATTACCTTACAATGTGGAGTAAGAATAACAAGTGTCAGTGTAACATTGTGAAATGATCCACCTAACCTAAGCTTATGTAAACAAGTAGGCTTTGACAATGTTTATATGTCTAGGCGTGATCCTGCACTTGGACCTGGACAGGTGGAGACCCAAGAAGGCAGAAGGGTGCTGTGCCAACGCGGTTCCAGCTGCCCGGATCCCACTGCAGGAGAGAGGCTAGAGGGTGTGATCCTGCAAACCTGTACTGGCATTACTAGTTCTACTCCTGGGAACGTCCCTTTGCAGGGTTCAGTTCAGCAGGACTATACACATGTAAGTAAGGATTATTCACAAACATAAGGCATTGCAGAACTTGGCCTTAAAATTTCTACCTTCAGCAGAGAATCCTTTATCCAAACACAAGATCATATTTTAACGTATCAAAAAGTGTCTAAATTAAGAATCAGAGTCACTAAATGTTAAGCTCAGTAACACAATTAAGATTCTGCATCTTGGCTTCAGATATTGCAAACCATTCTTTTCATTAAAATCACACCAACGATGAGTCTTTCTCATAAAAATTAAATTAACCGTGAAAGTTAAAAAAGAACAGACTGTGTTTTCAAGGTTAAAAGGCGACATTAACACAATAACTCCCATTGTAATGGTTTTCCAGTGCTTTCCCTTCTGACCAGTGAGCACACTGAGATTGCAGTTGTTGGTGGCCTCCAATCTTGCCTTGCATCCTCTGTGGCGTGGCTACTGCCGCTCTCCTTCCACCCGCTTTTTACGAACTAGACCAATAAAACAAGAAAAGAGCAGTCATTATTGCTTTCCTGAGAGCCTAAGGACTTTTCTCACTGGCACGCTCCCTTCCCAGTAACATGAATAAGAAGGAAGAAGATTCCAAGAAATACTCAACAGGATTATGTCCATAAATGCCATAATTAATAGATCTTAATGCTAAAGGAAACATTTGTAGCTAAACTGCACTTTTCCGTATGACAGAGTGTAGAATTTCACCAGGTGTTCCTATCAATACATTTTCTATAAAAATCAGATTCTTACTTAAAGGTTTTAGATGATGAAGAAATCACCATTTTCAGTTCTTCCTCCCAATGGCTCTACTTAGATTTTTGTTACAGGTTTTATTGTTCTTCTAAAAGCCACTGTGTTCCATCTAAATTGATACTAGTCTGCTCTAGTCTGCGTGGCAGTGCTCTGGATAATTTAAGGATTAAGCACCAAAAATTCATAACTTTTGTAATTGCACAAGTGTATACTATATAGGTAAGTAATAATCATCTTTTAGAAAATAATTTGAAGTACTCTGAAGTAGTGATATCAGTGAGTATTGGCAACAAGGAAAATATCATATTGGACCTTAAATTATCTGTTTAAACTTTACATGATCTGCTTGTATCAACCATCTGATAGTAAGTTAATTAACTCTGGATTCTCACTAGAAACCAAGTAATTTGGAGTTGCCATTTATCAGAGAGGGATGAGCTTTGTGTTATGGGCAGTATTATTTTGACAAGTAGCGCCCTCTGCATTTTTACAGCACTTAAGATACATTTCAGCTGGTATAGAGCAGGACTAGTTGGGCACCATTTGCTACTCCATACCCTAATAAAAATGTATTGAGTCTTCTCTGACTTGGCCAGATAAGGTTACTGAGGTTCTCCTGTTTCTGTGATACAAAATTTGGCATTACATCAAACTGTCATGTCCTCTTTCTGATACTGAACTACTGAGGGACAGAACAAAAGCAATAAAACTGGATGAATGAACACTTTTCACTACAGAAAGTCAATAACAACAATATATTACCACAAACATTGCATTACTTTACTATCAGGAGGTTTATTTCATAGTGCTTTCTTGGCAGACTGTATTTTTCCAAAGCCTACAGTGTAACATGAGTCATTTGTGTCTGCTTTCCATGTTTTGTTGCTTCATTTATTTTATTTTATTGAATTCTTTTAAGTTATTCTGTCCTACTACATCTTGAACAGAACCATACAATGCAAAAGCAGGAAAAGGAAGATTAGGTACAGGACATATGTCTAATGGCAGCAGGTTAAATAGTGGAAAAAAAAGGCCTTTCTCGCTTTGTTGGTGGAATATTTCAAATACCATTCTGGGACACGCATAGCTTCAGGACCAACAGTATATCATTGGAATGCGTATGTACTACTAAAAATTAAAACTGCTAAAAATTAAAACTGCAAAAAGATAAAAGTGTGTCTGAAAGAAATAGGTTCTAGCTCAACTTTTATCTCAGCTCTCACCGAGAGAAACCCAAGCTGAAGCCAGCAAAGGCATCATGGTTTGACAGCTCACTTTGAAGTAGAATTGATTAAAACCACGTAGTTGGTTTGTTGTTTTTTTTTTTTTTTTCCTTATTACTGTAAACTGCTCCTGCCCAGTCATCTCCTCCTTATTCTGCTCTATTGAGCACACAGGGCAGAGCATTGTCACACTCAGGTAGAACTTGCAAAGCTTTATTGTCTTTGCCTGCACTTGGCCATGCAGGCAGGAAAGGCTTTTTTTGTTCCCTTAGTTGGGCAGGCTTGGTCTGTCACGAGCAGGGCAAAGTAGTGAGGAAGGAACAAACAGGAGGGGTTTGGCTGGCTGCTTACTGGCCAGAACAGCTGACAGCTCAGTTCAAAATCCAGGGTGCTTCATGGAAAAGGCTGAAATAAATCCTCTTCCCAGAAGGAGTGGGAGAAGAAGAATAGTGGCTCCTAATCACAGTAAGAACTTTGCTGTTGCCTGCTCTAGAGTCCATGGAGCTATGCATCACCCCTCACATGTAGCAGATGGAATGTTGTACAGACAGGAAGAGACGTGTCTAGGAAGGTCACGGCTTGACTAACATAAACAAATGATGAGTAGATGTAGTAGCATCTTACCCAGATCGTTGTTTTTAGTGATAGCTGCTGCTACCCTGGTTCTTGGACCTTGCTTTGTGAACTGGTATCCAAACTTGAGAATCTTGGAGTTCTCCTCCAGCATCTTGGCAATCTCCATCTCTACAGCTGTCCCCAGCTGCTGCCTCTGTCGGTGATGTGGTGAAATATCCCCAAAAGAAACAAAAATATTTGTTTCCATATTAGAAGGAAATAAGTGGCTGTATTTCAGTGCTGTGCTGCAAACTACAAAGAGAATCCCATCCCTGGAGATTTTGCTCTGGGTATTATATTTGGCTTTGACCAGTTTTATTTAGAGGATTTCCACTGTTTGGTCGCACAGGCATGGGACATGAGCTGCAGAATGGCTGAGCCACAGAGGCTGCCTTGACTTTGCCAGGGGCCTCTAGGAGAACCCTCTGGGAATCTATATAGAAGGGACACAAAAACGGACTTTTACTTAATGGTCTCTCTTTACCTGGTTGTCAATTTTAATCTCTGTCAGGGATTCATTCACTTTCAGTGCATCAATCAGTGCCAAAATACCCGTCCCAGTGATGAAGTTGGATTCTACATTCAGACTCTTCAGTGTTTTGTTCACTTTCAACATGTCTGCAAATGCCTGAGGGGTCAAAAAGAGGGAATATGAGATAATGTCTTGAGAGTTTCAGGGAATAACAGAGTATCTGCAAAACATGGCTTAGTACCTACAAAGAAATAAAACACAAAAAGGCTTAGAAGTACATAGAGGTAGATCAGAAGAGATTACGCTTCTATTTTGCATAGTCACAGGGAAATTCTGCAAGGGAAAGTGAAGAATGCATCCTACTTAAAAATTGTTGTGGGTTTGTTCCAGACAGTGCTTAAACTTACAATAGCTACAGGGTCATTGCTTCGAGTAGCTGCAAGGCTGAATGTCTTCACGTGCGTGTTGCTTTCCAAAGCTTTTGCAAATTCTTTCAGTGTTGGAATAGGAATATTCTGCATTAAGAAGATAAACCCAGTAATTAGGAAAGACAGTCACATCGCTTGCTACTGATTTTAATTATTATCAAACTGATTGATTAATAGCCACAGTCTGCACAATTTAAATATCTCCAATGCTTTTAAGAGTATCTCAGAATGGACAACACGTGCTCTGCTCGTAGTAGCCTTCAGAGACTTATGGAAGCCTGTGCTAGGATGGGATGTCAGCACTGCCTTTAACTGGGTCAGGCCAACGCAAGCACATGACCGATCTCTGAGCTACTTTCTGGTTTTGCTGCTGGTTGCTCAGTCTCCACGTGCGAGCTCCTCCTCCATTTGCAGGTGGGGGCTAATTGAATTTGGCCGATCATGATTACATAGTGCCCATGAGATATCCTGCTTTATCACCTGCTAAAGGAAGGCAGCCAGAGGGAGTCACCTCCTGGGCTTTTAATTGGCATCTAATTCAGTAGCAGGCATTGATGACCTTGGAGCCTCTACAACAGTTCCCTCCACACTCCTTTCCTGTGTGTTCTGCTTCTTCTGAACAGTAGAGACAAAATATAAAGATAAAAGGCAAGGGTTTTGAAAACATTTGAATAAACCCTCCTATGATGACATAAAGGAAACCACAGCATCTACCTTTATGTTGTTGAGATTAATTTCTGTCAGACTGGGATCATTTGCTTTTATCCTTTGTAGACTTGCTTCCACGTTGGTTGGATTAGGTGGCTCTTCAAAGATGGGCTTGACCTTTTCACCTTTCACCACATCTGCAACACAAGATCTCATGAAATATTGATGTGAGGAGCAGGCATCATCACTAACAGTCTGGCTTTTCAAGTCCCGTTTACGTTTGTACTGTAGCATTCAAGAAAGGGTTTATATGAACCACAAAACTTGGAAATGGGAGTATTAGCCCCATTATCCCTGTCATGCCCTTTGCACCTTCTATGCACCCAGAAGCATGTCACTGGAGGCTGCAGGTGCAGTGGCTGGACAGTATTGTCACGGGCAAATTCCTTCTATTATGTACAAAACTCCCAGCACAATTAATTTGAGCCAAAGCAGCTTTAAAGACTATTGTGTAAGATTTAATATACTGCAAGGGCTGCTTTGTTCTTTGCCTAACACCTGTAAAGGAAGGTGTGCTCAGAACTTGCCCATCACATTAGTAAGAAAATGTCCCTACACCTATGAATAGACTGTGCTAACACAAAGGGACACGACCAGAAGGCCCCTCAGTTTCCTTCCCTTGGCTGATGCTGTCAGCCTTATGATAAATTCAATTAGCTCTTGTAAAATTGCAACATCTGCACTTTCTAAATAATAAAACTATCAAAGCATGAAAAGCAAGTCTGTCTGCCAGCACCAAGATTTATTAAATCTTTCAGTCTTCAAGCTTCAAAAAGATAGACTTTTTAATGCTGCAAGCTATGAGCTATAAATATTCTTAGAGATGCATAAAAATCATAGCTGAGAACACAATTAGTATTTCTAACTCCCACACATGTAGTTGTGGAGAGTGATTTATAAACCCTGACCAATGAAGCCACTAGAGGCAAGAAAGGAATATGTTACTGACCACAAGTATGTTTAAACCCTTTTATTTTATGTTGCAGACAGGGGAGTGATGTCAAAGACCTGCGCTTGAGTCTCAATGTACTACGCATTGCTGTCCAGTGCAGTGGGTAAATATCATGGGCCAAAAGAAAATCAAGTGTTTTTATAGAACCCATACTCTTAGTAAAGACAAAGTCATACACAAACCTTGAGCTGGTTTTCACTCTGCTCCCTTTTACCCTCAACTACTATTTTTCCTAGTTCCCTGACAGACCTCACAATAATAACACTGAATAATACTCCAGCCTTCCTAGGGAGTAGGAAGTTGAAAACAATTGCTAAAATGCATATAGAAAATTCACCCTATCTTGGAGGCAAACAAAAACCAGCAAAGCATTTTTTTGCACTTATGGCAACACCCTGCCAAGCTGGGAGCTGGGGAGACTTGCACCCTGTCCTCGGGTTAGACATCACAGTACACTCAGTCTAGAGTTAGCAGTATTTTTCACCTTCTACTTCTTGTGCCTTCCCACGAGTTTTATCTTGTTTCTTTAATAATGGTGCTGTTTTGCCACATTGATGGGCAGCTTTTGAGATGTCTCCCCCTTGTACCGAAACATTTTACTTGGCTAAGGAAAGGTGTTGCTTTTGGACCAAAGAATAAAGTGATGTGACGGTGATCTTCTGGTTCTTAAGTCTGTGATTGGAACATAGTTTAGCTGACTCACATAGCTGACATTTTGACTCAGTACAACAAAAATATTCTGAAATCTATGTGGATTAGTAATGCATGCAGTTGCCTGTTATGAGATACATGGCAGCTTGCACAGGGCCCCACTGGGGAGGCTTGCAGAGCAACCTTAATCCTGAGAAAAATGAAGTGACACAGTGTCCTGTCTACTTTCCCACCTCCCCTGTAGTAAAGAGGGATGGAAATGAAACTCCTCAGTAAAGATAGCTGCTGTTCTCATGGCCTTGCAAGAAGTAAATATTTTTTGAGTACAGCTTCCCTAGAAAAGAGCATTCCACAATCTTGTCCTAAAAAGATAAGTTTAGCGCACTTGATATCCCAGAGCTTGGAGGTGACGAGCTTTGGATCGACGCTTGGCAGCTCTCAAGAAGAACTTCGAATTCAGATGTATTCATTTCTTTTCCCCCATCCAGCCTCCTTTCGGCTGGTGAGCTAAGTTCTGATTCACCAAAGGTCTGTTTATTTAGTACAAACATTTCTGGATTTGTTTTTAGTAACTATAGCAGTTTCTGTTGGGGGATTTTCTGAACAATTACACTCCCCATGTACCTAAGGAGCTCTGTAACATCCATTATTCAAACACGTTGCCACAGGATGAAGGCAGAGGTAGGAGATGAGAGAGAGCAATTGGGTCAGGAGTGCATCCATGTGGTCTCTGCCTCCCTGTGAAGGCAGCTTGATATGACTCTGGTCAGAGATGTGACTCTGCCATACTCCAGTCCCGTAGTTACAAATCATTCTTCAGTTGGGGAACTGTAGGGACTTGGGCAAGATGACCTTACCTGTGCCCTGGCCACCTCTTAGCTACAGCATGCTGTTTTCTGTCTGCTGCCTAAACTGGAGTGGAAATATATATGTTTTGGCATTTTAAGTGCTCCCATCCTGTCAAGCACCTCTGCAGAGCCAGTTACTGCTCTCTAGGAAAACAAAGCTCCTTAGGAATATTTATACTTTAAAGAGCTTCCCCTCATGATTAATTAGATCAGTCAAGGTAAGACCATGTTACATTACACTAATTGGACCAATACACCCAACCTATAGATTTACAAGTCCCTGAAGATGACGTATAGCCCACAAGAAAAATCTGCTTGCTTACTTCTCACGCTTCTTTTTCCATCTTTACTGCGGGCTCCTCCTTCATCAAATTTTGGGTTGTTGACCATGTTGTGCACTCCAAGAACAGCTAAAATGTATAAATACCAGAAACAGGATACAATGTTAATGGCAGGAAACAGATAGGAGAAAAATATCTGCTACAAATTCTAGTTCAGTTCCCCAAACAAAAACCCCTTTATAAAGTGGTAACTCTGAGGCATGCTTGCTTGTAGGGAGTCTTTAGGGGTCTAAATACTGGAGATACAGGACATTTTAATGTAAGTTGTTTAACAAATGAAGCAGTGTTGTATGCATATCACAGAAATGCCAGCTGGAAGGAACCACTGTGGGTCATCTTGTCCAGCCTCCCGCTCAAGCAGGAGCGTTGCCAGTATTAACCAGGTCAGCCATGGCTTTGTCTAGCTGGATCCTGGAAACATTCAGGGATGGAAATCCCACAGTCTCTTTGGGTAACTCCTAATGAATTTTTTTCCATAGTATACCACCTGAACCTTCTATTGCTCCTTGTATTGTTTGGCATATCCAAGAAGCATCCGACTGTATGTGTGATTAGCTTAATAAATTAGCATTCACACAGGTTTCTTATAGAAGCATATGGATGCTAATGTACTTGGGGAAAAAAAAATATATATTCCAGGACATCAAATGGTGAGAATATCAACTATTATGAGAGAAATGACAAAAAAAACAAAATTCCATAAAAGAAGCTGCAGACAGAGTTATTTTTTTTCTACAAAAGAACTTCCATAGTGTCAAAGAATAAATTGTTCTGTGTTTGCTGATACTTCTTCCATAAATTGTCTAATTGGACTTTATTCTATAGGATGATGCAGGAATTAGAAATTATTAATTTAATGTAGATTTTTACTTTTATAATCAGGGTCTTTTTCTTATGGAAAATGTTCTGTAAGCAAATAACTCTTTAGTTGCTGTTACAGATTATTTTCAGAACTCTTGGCAGTAGGTGTGGTACTTGCTGGTTTTGTTTGCTAGACTTCGATACCTGCAAATTCTGTCAAAAAAGCCTGGATACTGACCAGAGATGAGCAAAACCTGGAACTTCCTTCCATGAACTTCAGAATTCCTGAGAAGTGCCAGGTGCATTATAATCCTGTAATACACCACATTTCACTCAGAGCCAAGACTAATGCATCCAGAAATGTGTGGTGTAGCCAGGAATTACAGAAGATAATGGCAAGATCATGTCCTTCAGTAGGACAATATAGTAGGTACAAGAGTTTTGAGTTTAATGTTGGTCTAACCCAGATTCAGGTTAATCTAATAAACTGAAATATTTCATCTGGACTTTCCTAATGAAAACCAAAAAATTGTCAATAGAGTTGAAATTTTCCCACCAAAATTTTTTGCATAGATTAGTGCCCCAAAAGATAGACCATGGATCTCAGAGAGCCCAGGGAAGGGTAAGATCCACTCCAAACTGAGTGGAAAAGGCAGGTTCCACAGGGAGATCTCAACACTAGGTTGTGCAGGGTCTTAGCATGACCCGTTGACGTTAACCTCACCAGCCCTGACTGGTTTGCTTCTTCCCAAATTAGGGATTGAGATGATAATCCGTGATATGAACTGCTTGAAAATCACAGGCAGTTCAAGAACTTCAGACTGGGCTTTGTTATACTATAGGTTCAAATGTTATGTATGCAAGTGGATATATTTCAAAATTATTTCCTTTGTGCACACTCTAGAACATGAGGTCATACTTGGGAATTAAAGGAAAAGAATTAAAAGTGGTGAAGTTAAACAGGTCTAATCAGCTGGCAACCAATTTTCTGATTCAAGGGGTTAGATTCCAAATTTCCTCATGGATGCAGGATCTTCATGCACTGCATCCTCTCACAAGGTCACCCTGCCATTTGGGATGTCAGAGTTGAGAGGAGGTAGCAATAGTACACTACAGACAATGTGGATGCAGTAGATCAATGGTCTCCACTACAATGTAAAACACCCCAGCCTGCAACCTACCACCTTGACCCCTCCCTTCCCCGAAGTATGTTAACTGGTTCATCTTCTCCTCTTGCCTGCCACATCAATGATAATTAGATGAGAGATGTCTAAAATGCAGCAGCTATTGAGTCACACTTGATGTCCTCATGGGCAATGTGTGGCGCACAGGCTGGCCGCCTGTCTGCGTAGTGAAACAGCAGGTACTTGGGAGATGATCGTGACACATTCCCGGTGGCAGGTCCAGGCAGAGAAGAACCAGATGTGTATGTAGGAGGGTCATAGCTATATATTATCTAACCTGCAAGGTCATAGAGCTCAGTATCTGACGCGCTGGCCAAGGCTTCTTCTAGTTCTGGATCCAGGGTCACTTTCTCTTCTTTATGGGTTTCTATGGGCTTTTCTTTAGGGATAAATATTTTTCCTTAGAGAAGAAAAAAGCCAGAGTGAGTAATGAATTATTGGAACAGTTCATCTACCTCCTGGCAGTGGGGGAATAAGTCTGTGACAATGGAACTGCTTGGAAATATATCAAGGGCATGCTTTCCTTTTTCTTACTCAATGCTACCCTTGATGCCAGGATCTTAATAAAAATCTAAAATAAAAGGTGCTGATTTCTGTTCTGTATTGGTGATTGTTAATATGGAAGCAAATTTCTTAAAATGAATCCCCAGGAGCAGTCACAGCTGGGATTTTTCTGAAGTTCCTGTGGCCTTAAATAGGCAGAATTAGGTCTATGGAAAAAGCTTGTAGAGATTTCATCCTTTTATCTAAATGAGGTACCAGAAACAGTTAAAACCATCCTACTGTAAGAGCCTCAGTTTACCAAATTCTATACCAGAGCCCTGAAAGTTCAGCAAAGCTGTTCTCTTCCAGTAACATAACCTAATTCCCAGCCTCTCCATGAGTATCTCCCCCCTGTGTCTCCTGATGATCATTCACATGAAGAGTGTTATCCTGATCATCTGTGCAGGCTTGAAAAGTCTGAACTGAACGGAACCACGTGTTCCCAAAGAAAGACTCCTGATCTACGTGTCTCTCCTTGTATCCTGCTGTTACATTGGGGTCAGCAGGTGTCTGTTTCCATGCAATATTCCTCAAGACTGAGATCATCAGCCCTTCTGCTGAAATGAGAAAACTGTAGATAAATCCAGAAACACCACAAAAAGTCCCACTGCTCCTGTAGCCTGCTCTTATATTTAACCTCAGCAGTGTGATGACATAACTGAAAATAGTTGGCACTAGACCCTTTAAATCAGAGCTAGGGCTGCACTTCAGTCACCAGCACCACTGGGGCTTTTCTCCCACTCAGCACTTTCCTGTACCAAACCCATACAGTCAGTAATACAGTAGATGATGCCACATGCAACAGATGGTGTCATTCATTGCTCTGATAATTCTGTGAATTCCATGTTCTACTGTCCACGGCAGAGTAGCACCACTCACCCTGTCCATAACCACTACTTCTCCAGCAGGCTTTAGTTAATCCTATTGTAGTGAAGCTGTGATGACCTTTAGATGCAGGGGACTTTGGGTCACTGTCAACTTTAAATTGTCTTTTTGTGCAGCTTTGTACACTCTAAATGTAATGCTTGAAGCATATCCTGTGGCTTTCAGAAATGTCCCTAAAATAGTTTAACTGTATTAGTGATACTGTTTTGTTACCAGTGCTGATACATAGTGTTAAATTACAGATGCTTTGCCCCTGCTTCTTCAACACTGTCATCCTTTGTGGCTTAATTTTTCCCCATTAGGATCCAAAGTATCATTTTCATGTAGATAAAGGCCAGTTCATTTATCTCTTTCATACAAGTTTGTCTACAACAACTTCTACACTGTCAGCTTCCATGACTGAGGTCATGGAATAAGCTCAGAAAAAAAATGTAATGGATATTTCTGAAACTTTGGCAAGGTTTACTCATGCGGGATTCTAATTATCTACCCTAGAGATATTTGTACTAAGGCTAAATAATTTCTGAGTACAAAACTGGACAGAAAGTTATGTAAAAAGACAAAGTAGTAATATATAATGATTCATTTGACATGCAATATTTTAACTAGGTAATTTTTTAGGAAGAGGCTTTTAGAAGATAAAAGCCTTTGTGGGCCACAGGTAAGAGTCATTTTCACTTTCACAATGCGCTGGGTGATATGAATCTGAGACAGCTATCCGAGCAACATCAAACAAAAGTCAAGTGCAAATCTGGAAAATACTCTATGAAGGTAGCTTATTCATGCTGTCTGGATAACAGCACAAACTCTCCCTGTACCACCACCTAAACTGAAGCGTTGGATGGCAGCTTCCAGACAGCACTTGATGCCAGCTTGACTGGTAAGGATAAGATAAGGAAAAAAGTTCATGACTATGTGGACATGACATGGCCAGGGGAGGGCCACGAAGATGATCAAAGGGCTGGAGCACTCCTCCTATGAGGACAGGCTGAAGAGAGTTGGGGTTGTTCAGCCTGGAGAAGAGAAAGCTCCAGGGAGAACTTGTAGTCCCTTCCAGTACCTAAAGAGACTACAGGAAAGATGGGGAGGGACTCTTTTTCAGGGAGTGTAGCGATAGGACAAGGTGTAATGGTTTTAAAATGAAAAAGGGGAGATTTAGATTAGCTATTAGGAAGAAACTCTTTACTGTGAGGGTGGCAAGACATTGGCACAGGCTGTGGCTGCCCCATCCCTGGAAGTGTTCAAGGCCAGGCTGGGATGGGGTTTTGAGCAGCCTGGTCTAGTGGGAGGTGTCCCTGCCCATGGCAGGAGGCTTGGAACTGGATGATCTTTAAGGTTTCTCCCAACCCAAACCATTCTATGATTCTATGATTCTATGTTGGAAGCTAGAAGACCAAAATTAATCAGAGTATCTTGAGTAAACAATCAATAATGAGGAGTACTGTCTGTAAAATATTTTCCTTTCAGAGCTGTAGCGGTTCCACATGAGTTTCAAGTAATCAGTAGGTCATTTGAGATCTTGCGGGAATCCTGCTTATCTTTATCCTGACTGATAATACTATTCCCTAGCAGCTGTACTCCACAGAGCCATAGCTCACATGAAACATCTCCATCAGGCAATGAGTGATTCTTCACAGACTCAAACCCCAGCCAGACTCTTAGCAAATACTGGCAGAAATCTATACTGTTGCACATAACAGGGGACAGAGGACCTGGAGTCTTGTATAAACTGGACACAGTATGCATTACAGTTCGTCCTTCCCTATGGACCTTGGATGTGGGTAGGCTACATATCTTGGGTAGCAAGAAATCCAGGGATAATGGAAACCAATACAGGCTCATACTTTTTCTGTGCAGTTCACATATATAGAAATACAATTTCTAAGCATTTTTTTAGGCATATGTAATTCTTGGAGGGCAGCCCAAATCTTTTTACTTGTGTATATGACTCCCAATGATAGTTTCATTTAAAGCATTCTTGGCAAATGTTTTAGAAAAAAAAATTCTGTTACTGGTTTTATAAAATATTTCAAGGGGTAAGGTCATGTCAAAGATGGCAATACATATCTTTAATATATGTGGGCCTTGCTAGCATCCAGTGGCATTTAAAAAATATTTTTTTTCCTGATATCTAGATAAGAACATTCTTTTGCATTATCCCACTGTGAAGAGATGCTGTGGCATAGCACATAGAGGTTAGAAGAGCTTATGCATTTAGCACATTATTAGGAATTCATTATCTGTTGACCAACAGCAAAAGCTGTGTGTCTGTGTTTATAAATGGCTGTCAACCAGTTTTCCTTCATTATTTTAAGGACAGAGTTTAAAGATCGAGGAGGTCCCTTCTATTCCCACATCCGTACATTGTAAAAAACTGACAAACTAAAATATGGATTGTGGCTTGCTTGTTTCAATGGTCCAGCTTAAATTTAAAATTTATTATTTGGAAGAAGCCCTGGAAGAATAGTGACATTTTATTATTTTAAAGTGAGATTTATGATGAAAGGCTGTTCCTCTTCATGCTCTTTATAGTGACACTATATTTTAGAAGGTATTTTATTACAGCATTCCATGTGGTATAATTAATGTTGGCTGTGTTACATTTTGCCTCCAGAATATATTAATGTTCTGTGCTAAGTTTTAATAGTAATGGCTTATCTTTCTACCAATGAAAAAAAAGCAGTGACAAAAGTTATGTTTATAGATATCATGTAAATCAATACAATTCTCCCCCTCTTTCTGTCAAACTGAGATAAGTGCCTGGGGTAACCAGGGTGACTGAGGCAGCTTATTATAACCCAGGGACTTTCTGAATGTGAGTGCAGTGAGTAGAGATTTGTCCCAGCTCAGTTTAACAGCAGCCCTATTCCTTTTCACACACTGCAAAACTTCTATTCAAACTGAAATGATGATGGTTCATGTTTTACCCTAAAGAGTCTCAAGGAAAAAATCTATTGAAAACCAGAAAGAAGGATTCAGTAGAAAGGACTGCATAGAGAGATAGAAATGCGAAGTGAGATAAAAGGAAAACAAATTCTATGAAAAAAAAAGGAAAGACACTGTGTACAGTCATAGAACCATAGGTGTAAGTTTGCCACTTGGTTTTAGCAAGCTCTGATTTCCTGCATTATGCAAATGCGTCCATTAAAGTAATGTCAAAGTAAAGCAAGGAAATGAAATGTATCCCTAACTTCATTTCCTTATACAGTAATAGTCAACTACATAACCACATATGCATATCTATAGGAAAATGCATTAAGTGGGCAGGAAACTACTTCAAGTATATTTTCCTGAAGTAAGTTTATTTGTTTATTGTCATATAAAGGAAAAAAAAAAGTAATTTTAATAGCATAATTGGTAGGATATTACTAGTGTGACCAATCTGAAAAACATTCTGAAGATTTCATCTTCATTTATAGTTTACAGCACTTGGAACGTCATTTCTGGTACGTCTTCTCTCTGCTTTCCTTCCTATGTCATTAGACTATTGTGAATAAATTCCCCCATTTTAATTATATAAATACTCAGTATTTATTCCCACCTTGTATAAACCAAAATTGTACAAGCAAAAGCTCAACAAAGCACAGAGCAATGGGAAATAAGCCCATTGATGCAAGCTGCAAAAATGTACTTTTATTTAAAATCAGTTTTATTAAGGATAGTTACTTAATTTTATAATACAAATGCATTTTCTGTCATAACTGTAAAACAGTAACACGCTTTCTTTTCCTATAAGCTGTAGTTCAGATTATTGTACTTTCAAGAAAATATCTGGTTACACTTACTACTTCTTACTTTTCAATGAATCACTGACTACAGAGAGTGCCTGTTTATTCTCAATTACAGAACGCTGCACTGACCTTAGAAGTGAAATTCAATAATCTTGGAAATCTGCCTTGCTTAAATCACAGGCACCTGATTCACTTATTCCATTTTGCACTATTCTTTTCTTCTGAAACTTCCTTAAACTCCTTTGTGGAGTTCTATGAAAATTGAGCTAGTTCATACCAGGAATAAATTTGTATTATGAAGAAGAAAACAGGCTAAGTTCAAGTAAGTGTGAAGCCAAAAACTAGTAGCCATTAAAATGCAGTTTCATAATTGCTGCTGTACTGTTACTCTTGGATTAGTGTCTGCATATTCTTTGTCTTAAAAAATATTATAATGGAAAGGAAGGTTGCAAAGTTAAGCTTTCCAAAGTTATTAAATCTATTGTGCATATACACAAAGTCAAATTGCAGCAGCATCTTTCACTTTGCTCAGCGTGCTGAGATTCTGCTACTTTAGCGATACCCTTTAAAGAATTATTCTGAAAAGTGTACTTTCCCAAATGAAAATAAACAAAAGCCAACCTATAATCTTTAGAACAGAAGGAAGCCCAGAATTTCATCAGGCCCTCACATGGAGTACCACAACAGTTAGGATCCCTGTATCCCTACAGCAGTCCTCTGGACTACCACGTGGGTAAACCACTTCCCCAACAGCAGGAGAACGCTCTTATGTGGAATGGCAGCAGAGGAGCAGAGTTAAGCTGCTAGGCTTTAGGTTCTCAGGGACATCAAAGAGCCTTGAGACTTAGGCAAAGCTAGATGCCACACTAGTCATCTTCATCTCTGGTCCCTTTTCTCCCATCTCACATATCCTTCTCCTCTGTTCCTTATTGCTCCCCGTGTCTTACCCATCCCTTGTGTCTCCTGGTCCAGCTCATCTTTGAATCGTGATCCTACCCACCACCTCCTTTCCCACTGCCCTCTCTTCCTTACCACTGTCTTCTACTACAGCTCCTTTCCCCAGAACTGCCATATCTAATCCTTCACCCTGAACGTATTCATACAGCTCCTTGAAAACCAATTCTTCCACTTCTCTGCTGGCTGTTTACGTTTCTCCTTTACAGTGCCCTTCCCAAATGAGGGGAACACTGTCAGAGCAGGAGAGTCTCCCTGCCCTGGTTCTAATGTGACAGTGGCCTCTCAGGAGCAATGTGGACGAGCCCATGAACCCTCAAGCTGGCCACGCTGGATCTCTCCGGGCACTGCTGGTCTGGCACAAGTTCCTTCTGCACGTCCAGGCAGAAGCTCTGAGCACATGGCTAATAGTCACTGCAGGGAGAATATTTGGAGAACGCTATGACAAACTGGATGTACAAGAAAGCACAATATTTTGAAGATGCCAAATTCAAGTGTATTTCCCTGGGGATTGCAAAGGGCATATATTTCAAGCTCCCTCTTCAAAGCACAGAGGCACTGCAGCTTATAAAAAAAACAGCTGGAAAAATTTACTTTAGATGGCTAAAACAATGTGTTTTCTCCTAATTTGTTCTTGGAAACAGCCGAGTCCTTTTTGCTGACACTTTCCAAAAATTCAGCCCAAGGCAGGCTCTCAGCATGGGAAATTTCAGTGTGAACTGTGCAAGTTTGGCAAAGTCATAAGCAACTAAAACAGAATCTTACAAAAGCAAGCAGTGAAAGGCACTGGCTGGAGGCATTACTGTCAGCAACTGCAGCACTTTCAATGCTTCAAGAGACAAACATCAGTTCTAAATTTAAGCCTTGAAGAACAGGAAGAAGGTGGCAAAAATTTAAATAAGCCATTTCAGCATTGAGGGTGGAAAGACTGCCTTTGTCAATCCAGGAAAGATACTGTGCCTCTTAACTAAACCCTAACTTTTTTTATATAGAGTCTGTTAGAGAAACCGGAATTGGAACTCATTAGCATCTACTCTAATACTTTGACCTTCTGAAAATGACTGTCGTTATTACTAGTGCTGTGTGTTGATGCTCTGGTTGGCACAATGCAACATGCAAGACAGTCTCTGCCAGAGCAACTGAAAACAGGGGTTTGCCCAAAAGTTCTCTGGTTTCATCCACCTTATTTTCTTCCTTTCCCCTTTTATCAGTTGGCTAAAAATGGTAGCATTTAATCCCATACAAGCGTGTTCCCTTTCCCTTTCCAGCCACAAATAATAATAGCCCAATCCACTGGAGTTTTTCTGTGACTTTGATGAGAACTGGATCAGATCCAAAATGGCAAGGAGCGGAAGACCTTGTAGAAAACAGGGATAGTGGTAAAGGGTTGAATCCTTATAGCAATTAAAAATAGCACGGCTAACTTTTCATATCTAATGATATTTCACAACAACAGAATTTTTTTCAATTGTTTCATTAATGTCATGTAATTATGAGAACCACTGCAACAAACCAGAAATATTGTTAATAGTTTGTTTGCATTACAGTAGTACTCAGATCTTAACTGAGATCAGCTGTACAGACCACATTCAGTAAGAGAAAACATGCACGACTGACGTTGCTCTTTAATATTTTGTGCGTGCCCTACCCCTTAATTTCTCTACCTGTTCTTTTTATTTCTGGACCTTTCATGAACTTGAAAATGGTACAGAAAAGGTTTCACAGTGACCTAAGTGTGATAACCAGCTGCTTTAGCTATATGTGTTAAATTCAATGGGTCAAAGTAACTCCTGTAGTTCATCAGATTCTACGCAAGTATTTCTACAATATTCACCCTAAGTAGGAATTAATCCAAAAATACATAAAATAAACACTGACAAGCTGCCAGTCACTATGGCTACAACTATCAGCCCTAACTCCCTGTGCCTCCATCGCTCATTAATAACAAACCCTCTGTCTGTGGGGATGGCTGATGAACAGCTGTGTTGCACAGAGGTTCCTGAAGGCCACCAGACCATTTGCATACTGTAAGGGGAGCAAACACTTGCCACGGGCACATTCAAATAACGTACCCACCCCTGACTTGTGTTAGGTCTGAAAAAATTGCCTGGTGGCCAGTTTGGGTGCATGCCTGGCAGGCTAGGACCATTCTGACCCTGGCTCAGCACAAAACTTGGGGTTTCATTGCAATTTGAAAGCTATCATGTACAGGCTTAAAACCTTCATTTTGTACAACAATTAATGTAGTACGTTAACAATCTGAAATATGGCAGTGGGTCAAAGCCCTAATGCAAGCCATACGTTTGATTGTTTTTGCCAAACATTCCAACCTCCCCAAACCATGATTACAGTCAAAAACAAGGCAACTCCCAGCAGGACCAGCCCCCCACCTCGAGCTCGTATTTAACACTTCCTGTGTTTTAACCACTCTGAGTATCCCCGTCAGCTCTGGAATTTGTTTTGGCTTGTTTTCTAGCACAATCAAAACCTGATGGTTGTGTTCAGCATATAGAGACCAACATACGCAACTGAATTTTGTCCTTCAGCAGCTGTTTGGTATTGCTTTTTAGTCAAGAATTCTCCAATAAAACATTAACACTAAAAAAGAGAGGCAGAGACACTAGATAAACAACAATGATGTATCACAGACTGTTCTGGAAGGAGGATATTTTAAATGCCACCTTTTTTTCAGCTCATCGCTGAATTTTCATGTCAGTATCAGCTTTGCATGACAAACATAGGAACTGGTAGAAATATCACTTAACATTTGGCAGGAGCATCCCACTTCCTAAATTTGAAAAAATAAGTGCTTTCCCAGTAGCAGAAAAATATCAAAGTACAAAACAGTGACAAAAGCTTAAACAACACTTGACATATTCTAATCCTACCGACACACAAATATTCTCAGGTGGTAAATACTGCCAAACGGTACACTGACATCAACACCTCCCTCTTCTAATTATACACAAATGGATGCATTTTGGAGCTGCCCCAGAACTTAATTTTTAAGTAGTAGAATTAGTGTAAAATTAATCAGAGAATACGTACAATATGGCTAAATTATAGCACTGCTGTAATGCAAAGAAATCATTTAATGGGCATCTATATAATATAATCATATAAATATTTACCAGTCTATAAATATACCTTAGAGATCATCTAAGAATGAAGGTGAAGAATAAGCTTTTCCTCAAGAGATATTCTTCATTAATTTCTTTTAGGACATATTTTAGAAATGTAAATTATTTATCCTGAGCTAATTACTAAGCTTTGGAAGAATACTAATTATTCTCTAATTAAAGTGGCTTCAAATCTAGCATGTAGTCTCTTGTCTTGGAAATGTCTTTGCAGGATTGCTTTATTTCCTTGCACAGGAAATACTGTAGTATAAATGAAAACCAAGTCATTAATATTTTAATACAGTCATTCTGTTATTGTCTCTTCAATCAAGTTTGTCAAAATAAGTAAAACCGCAGCTACAATCATGGACTCTAACATCCAGAGCCAGCCATACATGGCCTTTGTGCAACATTCGTGTTTCACCAGATTCACCCAATTAGCAGAATTATACGATTCATAGGAAAATTGCAGGACATTTGGCAGATGGAGATCTCAATTATCTATTTTATAAGGTTGAGATTCCGCAAGAAGTCTTTGCAGCGCGGAGCCAGGGGTACAGAGAACAAGGGGACAGCAAAGCCCAGTGCTTGAACTCTGGTTGTTTTTCTGTGGGATACCTCCTGCCAAGTCGGGAGCAGGAGAGAGACACCAGTACCAATATAGGATCAAGCTCAAAATAAACAGATTCTTTCTCAAAGCCAGTTCCCTTAAAGCAGCACAAAAATGACACTGCTGTTCATCTAGTTCTCAACTGTCAAGGTCCTGGACCTCATCAGGTATACAGATCTCAGATTACTTTAGTTATCTCTAATACTAACAAAGAAACAAAGAGCATTTTCGTGACATTTGGCCTTTGACAAAAAACATAAAAATTAGCAGATTCTTTGTGTTTCAGTTATGGTTGTAAAATGACTGCATGAATCACAGCACATGTGGTTGTTTTCATTTGACTTAATCTGCTAAAGCTGATACTGAAGATTTTGTCAGGAACTGCTGGTGTACAGGGAACAGGAGAAATTAAGGGAATGATTCCCTTAGCCTAAAATGCTGTCATAACCTCATAATTGTCACAATTCTTCAAATTGTAATTTTGAAGTAAATGATCACAGTGAATCAGAAAACAAAATACGAATAGTTTTAGATGCTGGCATGGCTGAATTTGGTCTGTGCAGAGGGAAAAGTGACCTGTGGGGTCATCTGTGTTTGTAAAGTAGTGGCATTTCCACACGGGAGACACCAGGAAATAATAAGCAGCACTGATAAGCACTTTAAGAGAAGCTAACTTACGAATAATACTGCTTTAGTCTAATAAAAAGAAAACTGAAATAGAATTAACAGGCCAGTACGTACAATAACTCTGTCAGGGACAATACCGGGAATAGTTTTGTACAGATCAAGTGCCAGCCCTATGGGTATATGCGATTCCACACACCACTGGATTTTTATGTACTTATGTTTCAGGCACGTTTGGAGATCTCAGACATGCCTACAGTGCAAATTGCAAATTCTGAGCCCTAAGTCAGTAAATATCAGCAAGGCAAGACCTGACTGATGGTGTCCGTATAAATTATGCAGAGACCTGCAAGTGGTACCTTGCACTGCACTAATCCAGTGGGAGATGCAAGAATGGGAAAGGGAAACAATTGGTAATAAATCCATACTACAATAAACTGTTTTCCTTTCTGTACAGTATGTGCTTGGTCACTCCTGCTACGGCCAGGATCACTGCAGGGTCACTGCATTTCCATGGGCTCAGAGCCACCCTGTGAATAGCTGCAAGCGCCAGTTATGATGGAGGAAAAATGCAGTTTAAATAACATGCTGCATGATAAAATAACATATCAGTCAGACCTAGCTGAACAATGGCTCATTTGTCCAAAACTGCTGTTTCAAAGAATAGGAACACGATGTAATGATAGTAACAACTTTTGGACTGCAAATAACATTTTATATCTTTAGTAATGATACCTAAAGTAAAAAAAATGTTGCACATGACTTTCTTGAAATCTCTGCTTTCCCTTAAGCAGGTCCCACTGAAATGATGACAAATTCACTAGATGGCCAGAAACGGACCCAGACATAACAAGTTCCTTCTTGAATGGAGGGATGGCCTGAGGTAGGCATTTTTATCCACTGTATATAAATGAGGAAAAAGAGATAATGGTGCTAAAGGAACATTGTTTGCTTAAAAATGTATGTTCGTGCCCTAAGGTTATCCTACCAATGTTTGAACAATTAGAATTAGGCTATTAGGTTTTCCTGTTTTTCCCTTTTTTTCCTGTAGCTGTAGAACAAAGGATAGCAGAGAAACTGTCTGCGTGAAAAGCATTGCCAGATGTGCTAGTAAACAAGTGGAAAAATACTTATTTTTTGTAAGTGTATTCCCCGAGCTATTACTTAAAGCAATTGTAGGCAATACTGACTTGGAAAGGAATTTAATGTTTCCTCCTGAACACCTCCCCCAGTACTGTGCCCTTGCGTGGGCCTAAAGCTTCGCGTGGGAGTAGTCCCAGTGCAGTCAGGGGGCCACCCTTGTCCATCTGTGACTGCAAAGACATGTTTGCTGATCTGGGAGCTGGTGACCGAACCCTTTGCTGGACTGGTGCTCCTGTGGTCCCACACCCACCAATGGGCCCGATCAAACCTGCCATTGTAACTCCAGAGCGGTGAGGCAGACCAGATAAAAACACTGCTTCATCTGCCTCGACAGTGCTCACCCTGCTCCTGAGCCTCACCCTGCAGAGAAACAGCCTCCACCTCTGTTGTCCCAGCATCTTCCACACCAAGGCCAGGCAGCGGTGGATGCTTGTGTCTGGGCGGTCTGCTACTCAACACTGACACAAAGACAGACTGTACCTTTTTTTTCCCCTGTAAACGGTACAAAGTCTTCTCTGTCCTTGTGCTCAAGTGCTTGCTTCTCCAGGTACGAGAGCAGACGTTCTCTGTCAAAAGGGCCCGTAGCTGGCTTAGTGGTCTGGTCCTTTTGCCTAAATCCTGCTGGAAGCAAGGCATTCTGTGGAAGGGAGGGAAGGATATAAAGGAGATCCTAGTGTTCAAATTTTAATTTCAATGTTGTTTTGTTTAAGGAAAACATTCTTTGCTTGTCACTTCAAAACATGCTCTCTGTTGACAGCAATAACACACATTACCTAAATGTAACCATTAAAACCAGTATATCTTCCAGCCTTCTTGTTTGTACCACATCTTAATATATTCATTAACCATATTTACAATCACAGCACCAAAGAACTGAGCAAGATCAGAGCCCTTTGTTTTACACATACTATAACCACAGAGTTTGCAGTCCAGGTAAATAGATCAGGATAAATTTTCTCTACATTTTCTTCTCTTCTTTTACTCTTTTTTCTCCTCATTTTTCTTTCTTTTCATTTTTTCAAAAATTCCTTTCATTCTAACATAGATGTCTCCTGGACTTCAGAAATGAATGGCACGCACAGAAAGTAATTGGTGAATTATTTGGACTTCAGCTATTTAGAGTATGCAGGAAGCAAGCAGAAGGAGCCCCACTTGAAACATGTAGCTGTGTGACCATGCGACTGCATCTGCACCCCATGATACAGGAAGGTGCCTACGGTTCCCACATTTCTGCCCAGGAAATCCCAGAAAGGAATACAGGTACGTGGACTTCACAGTGCATGCGCAGTAAAGTCAACAGGCTGAAGCTGCCCCAAAGCACTGCAGAAGCACTGCAGCCTTGGCCAGAACATTCACGGCAAATATCCAGGGAATCCTGCCCACATCCAATATTCTCCAGTCACTAGACGTTTTACCTTTGCGTGCACAAACGTACTCATTTACTGCACATAGGCAGCTTGACTACAAATGCACCATGGCTTGGTCTTTCCGTTGTGAATGTTCTGTGTCTCCCACTGAGATGCCAGATACTTGAACACACCAAAAAACACACTGTGGAAGTGATAGGGTAAGGGAGGTGGCAGCAGAGAGGGAGAGAGCAGAAAAGCTCACCCTTAATTTCGAGGTAAATTTGTAATATAAAACTAGAAGCTATCAATCTATTGTGGTTTTTTCAAATTTGTCTCTACAGTGAACGGATTTTATCAGCCAGTTTACCTGTCAGTTTTCAAACTCCTACATCGTTTTGGAAGCTTTTGGGGTAGGTACAGGCATCTGTGCCTCCCGTCCAGCACACTTGTGACTCTAATCTCATTACTGTGGGACCAAGTGGTTACCAGACCAGAGATCTTTAAATTCTTTGTGAGAGTATCTTCAAATATCCACATTATCCTTGCTCTCAAGAAAATGACGGTTCTGTAGCTGAATCTTATTTTTCTTAATCATGCCTAAATATACTCTCTTCAGCTAAAAATATCTTTGCTGAATGACATAGTCAACAGATTTCAGAAGTTCAAAAGATCTGATCTTCACAAATACACATTATGTTTGTTTATTGCTGTGTTCAGAAATAGCAGCCATAAAAAGCTTCACATGCTGTAGTCTGCAAACATGATTAAAGATTTAGATTGCAGACAAGCTTATGTCTAAATAGACAAGGCACAGAGAAAGGGCACAGTTGACTTGTACAAAAGCAAGTAGCACATCACAGCAGGAATAAACCCAAAATGTCCCCAGCTGAGTTGATCATCCTTTAAGGCACACTGCCACTACTGTAACAGAATACAAATATAAAATGCTACAGTATGTGGCATTTATAATTATAATTGGCAGCTTTTGAACTATAATCCCTCTGGCCCCCATTACTAACCTCAGGATCAAGGTCATCGAGAACATGCTCTAGCTGTTTCAGTTCATCCTCTGAGAGTTTGCTGAGTATTTCATCTTCATTGATATTCTTATATTTCTCCAACTCTTTTCGGAAGGGCAGAGACATGGCTCCTGCTGCTCTGCTCGACTGACGCTGCTCTTCAAGACTTCAACCATCCAGAAGTACTGAGCTCCTTGTGGCTTCACTCACTGTTAACAATAAAGCATTATGAGTATCTCCATTTAGCTGATATAGTCCTAAACAGCCTGCATGCTGAGAGTCACATTTACACTTTATTAATGAAAACAAAGCAGCAAGATGTTCTGGCTCAGCAGAGGGGGAGTGGGAAGCGCTGGGGCTGACTGTGCAGCAGTAACTCAGGAATAGCAAAAAAGGGTATGGTATGCTTGGGAACCTCATGGGTGCAGCAGCAAAGAGAAGCTTTGAGACAAATAAAAGAGAAAAAAATTGGGAACTTATCTTTTAAATCTGTTTTATTGAATTTGCTTAGAAACAACAGTATCTGCTTGTTCTTTTGGCTAAATACAGAGGAAAGCGGTAGAGTCCCAGAAAACAGTCCAACACTTGACAAATGAGCAACAGAATGTTATGCCTTGAGGTGTTCTATCTTATCCTAGCTTTGATGATGGATGAAAGCTTACTCGCATTGTCTTGGCTGGCTTTTTGGTACATTCTGGTTACCTAAGCAGCTTTAAAGTATGCTAGTTGGTAGTCTCATTTCTAAATTTTTGGCTACATATGATAGTACTTGGCATCAAAATAATTCTTGCAGTGAGTATATGCTACTTGCAGCTCAAAAGATCATCTGCAAATTAGTCTGCTGTACGAGGCACCTGCAGTCATTCAAAACACCATCATGAAAAAAAAATGGACTTAGTATTTCCCAAACTCTTTAAGCTTTAAAACTTGAATGTGGATCCTTGTTAGATGATCCCAACAGATCAGTAACAAAGAAAGTGTCATTTGAATGGCCACAATTATCATATAATTTGTAATAAGATGAAGGACTCAGTCTTTACTCGCTCTTTTTTTTCCTGTCCAGAACCAATTCTAGAGCCAGAATCTGCCTGTGAATGGATGGAGTGAAAGAGAATGAACATATGATCAGAACCAGCACTAGCTGGGGACTTTCACTGTGATCCAGATCCTCCCAAGTCTGCCCAGTTTCCCATGCCAGCACCAGACTCCGAATTATCCAGCTAGCTGGGCAGTTTTATGGTTGAGTTTTTGCATTCACAAATGTCAAAGTTATGGTTCATATGGAAACCACCGAAATGGCTCCTAAATCTGGCTTATTTATCAACCCAAACTCCAGTTTCCTTTGGCCAGGTCCTTACTTGTCATAAGCTAACAAAACCCATACGGGTTCTGTCACTGCATGTAAGCTGGAAGCCTAATCTTTATTTTTAGTTTATTCAAAATCCAAATGAAAATGTTGCATTTACTTAAGATTTTCACTATTAAAATACTAAATATTAAAACATATCTCATTTTTCTGTTTATCAAAAAGACTAGAAATCAGCAACCTATATAAAAGAAATAGAATAATGAGTAGAATTACGAATTTGAAAAATCTGGAATTCTATTAATGTTGCAAGGCATGATAAGCCTTGAATAGAAAACATCCTATTCCAAGAAAAAGCATTATCTTCCTACACAGTCTGTCTCATATTTCTCCTTATTAATGCTCTATATTGTTGTCCCTGTTTTCACAGCATAATATCATTGTCAAGCCAATCCAAATGTCATGGTAGAATTCAACTGTTCTTTAAATTGTGAGTTTCTTTTAGGAAGTTAGTCAGCATCTGAATTTTCACAGAATTTTATATGTGATGACTGTGAGACATATTTTGGAAAAAAAGCCCAAAAGAGCTAACGTTTTTGTGTACTTGGCACTTAAAGAGAAGCTAGTTCTACGACAGTTTAATTGATACATTTGTTACCAAAACTACTTGTTAAATAATGAGAGCATTTTATTTAAAAGTGGTAAGTATGTTGGTTTAAACTGTAAAAACAAATTCAGTTGCATTACAACGTTTCAATACTAAGGCATTAGCCACTTTCTCTAAGTTTCTTTGGATAAACTAATTAAAAACAGCATTTCAGCTAGCAGTCATTAACTGGGCTGAAAATTTTCTTTGAGGGGATTAGAGATTTTAAAAACTCCATTTAGCAGTTTAAATAGTTATTTTATTAGAGTTTAATCGCATCCCTGGAAAAGACAGAAATGTAATCCTAAGGTTAGGTTAATTAAATATTGTTGGGAAAGCAGGTAGTAATAGTAGGCAGCAGTTTCCCTGGCTGAGGCCAGCACCGCGGCCGTGCAGGGCGGCTGGTACCAGCACCTCTCCCACGCCGGTGCAGAGCTGCACGACTCCCACCAGGGAACACAGCTGAGAACTGTTTTACCACATATGTCATGGATTTTTGTGAAAAGGTTTGCAAGCTTGAATCTGGGTGCTAATGAGTAACTACTGCAGATCATGATTTGTGTGTACCAGACGTTTCTGATTGCTTTGTGAATTCCCTAAGTGCTCAGCCGCTAAGGGAAGACGAGCCAGGACACACTTTTCAACAAGAGACAGTTTTCAATATTGTAACGTGTCCTTTTAATTATTAGGAAGAGAAGATACTTGACCATGCGCACTAAGGATACCCAAGTAGAAATATAAACCACAGATGTAGCAGTCTAACTTCTCTTATGGCATGAAGCACTATGTTGGATAACCCTTGTTAGATTAGCAGTACATGGAAGAGCTTGAAATCATGCTTTTCTTGCATGCAGAGATTTGCAACAGAAATTCCCTTGATTACAATCCCTGTAAGGAGTAAAGCTTTTCTGAAGCTCACACCCTGCTGTACAGGCGACTGAAAGCTCGACTGAAACGCCTGTCACTCATGTCCCTGCTTTATGCTCCCCATCGACCTTTCACCACAACCACATTATCAGAAACCAAAGGAACGAGATAAATCTAACAATTCAGCATCATTCAGTCTGGGAGGGAAATGCCGAAGTCTTGAGTTCACATACTCTGGGAATTGCTGTCTAATGTGATGATTACAATCTCCACCTTCCTAATTGGATTCCATACTGTTAATGTTGTATATGTAAACAGGGCCATATGCTGTCTGTGCTGCTTCTTATTGGGGTTTGACTCTCCTGAGTGTGCTCATACAGATTATATCCACCAGATTTTTTTTGCTATTTTGCTGTATGAAAACTTTGATCAGTTACAAAATCAATTCTAACCAACAGCTCCAAGCTACTGGTATTTTGAGCGTACAAAAGCAGATCAGGTGTTACACAGTGGAGCAATGGTCAGTCTAGTTGCAAAGGCAATGCACTGTTGAGTGTCACACATTAGGGACACTGAGGGAAGCAGGATGAGGGACCACGGGTAACATTATGGAGTTTCCCTTCAAATTCACTGGGAAGAGTGAACAAGGAGAGTAAGGAATGGAGCAGTGCAAATCCCTTCTGTTTTTTCCATTTAGTTTCAGTAGGGAGCATCACAGTTTACCATGGGCTCAAATGCCCACAGTTAAACAGCCAAGCATGCTGTTAGATGCCAAACAGGTAAAATCCATGTGTGTTCAGGACAGTACAAAACTACAAGAAGTAGCATTTCTGAAAACTGTGTGCTACTTTTAAATCTTAGTGGAGCACAGACATTTCACAGTGAGCTTCAAAGACTCCATTGCTGTATTTTTATCTTTGATTACATCTAAAGAAAGAAATACATCTGTATTATTTGGGGTGTCTTCTTCACCCATGCCTGTCAACATCAGGATTCAAAATATGTTTTCAAAGACAAAAAGGGTGTCATTAGTCAGCCTGCATAAAATCATTATTGCTGTACGTAGTCAACATCTGCTGCTGTGCTACAACTCCTCTATACTTCTCTGTGTTCCACAAGTACTTACTGGTTATAATCCTCATACACTACTGAAAGGGTTGTCTAGAATAGCCAAGGCTGTATTTTCTGCTGATGGAATAATACTGTTGTAATTTTCTACTGCTGATGCAAGTATTTCTTTCTGAGATGGAATTGGTCCTCTGCTGAATTAAGGTCAGGTGTCAGAGAGGTCCCACGTGCGTTGGCTTGGGTTCCTTGAGAAGTGTTGGAACAACCTGACCTATAGGACCTTCTATGGACCACCAGCTACAAAGGCACATCAGGTCCC
>JAOQGH010000069.1:28757410-28816028 GCA_025769975.1 Gallinago jamesoni | reverse complement strand
GATTACTCAAGGTATGAATCCTCAGGAAGCCGAAGGCCAGGTTCTGGTACCCTCGTTGACCAAATGTGTTTACGTGGAACCAACTACTGTGGTGCCTTAAACACCATCAGCCACACGAGAGGCTCTCCATTCACTGTCTGTCCCGTCAGAGGGGAGAAATGCCTTGCTCGGGGTCAAATGGAAAGTCTGCGGCAAGATGATGAACTGAACTGTCTTCCAAGTATCAAGCATAGGACAGCTTTTCCTTTGGCTATGGGTTCCTTCTTCCATAGACAGTCTTATTATTCATCTGAGTGGATCTTTTAAATTAATGCTCTCCACCAGGTGAAAACACAGCAGAGAGAACCAAAAGCTGGGTTAAGAGCTTATACTACTGATGGAAGAACTGTGATCACTGATAATGATATTAGATAACTTCTAAAAAAACTCTTCCTGCATCTTTCCTAAGCTGTTTTTTCTCCTTACAATGTACAGAGGGATAGTAAATACCTGTACTTTTTGTATTTTAGCTCTAAACCAACAGAAACCATCTGTGATATGCACATTTTGATACCTGAAACAATAAATAAGAGAAGGAATTGTACTTGTAAATTATCATTTTTACAACAAAATAGATCAGACTGGAAAAAACAACACTAGTGTTTCTTTTTCACATGTTGGAAACATCAATAGGAAAAAAGGACACCGGGTAATATCAAGAAAAGCATTGTTCCACCTGTGCTGCCAGCAGATAGCGAACAGCACGCTGCCTTTTGTCACCGCTGTTCTCAGATTTCCCTATTTTAGAACAGCACCTGGACCTTCAGACCCAGCCGTTCTTTGAAAGAATCCTAATGAAGAGGGATTTAAAAAATAAATTCCGTGGCATCAAGTAATGACGACCAAACTCCAGTGTTAAACAGAAGGCACTGCTATGCTTGGGTGCTGTGGTCAGTAAACAGAACCTATACGTACAGCCCGGTATTGACCTAGCAGATGCAAATACAGGTGTCCACAGGAGGCTGCCTGGTGCCTCTCCATGCAAAACCCTGCAGAGCTGCCACAGCCTCGGTCAAACGAGTACTCAACCCCAGGGAAACATCAAACTATGAGATTCAATAACTTTGGAATGTTAAAAAAAACCCTAGAGCAGATGAATAACAGCAGAAATGCATAAACACTGCTTGCCAGAAGTTGTAACATACTGGAAATAATAATAATTGGAGGGAAGGAAGAAAAGTCACGCAGAAAGCAAAGCACACCATTTTGAACAAAATTATTTTGATGGTCAAGATGAGGGAAGCTACTGAGTAAGTTTAGACAAATCCAACCAAGCTAGATGAGTGGGGGGAAAGATACACAGGGAATTCAGCTTGACAAAGTCTATAAATTGACTTGCATAACCCTCTTCATTTTTTACATATTGGTAAAAATTAAAAAATATATATATTGTGGAAGCCAGTTAAGAGCTGCACAGCATACAGCACCACAGTGCAGTATTAGTCCATTAGTCCATTAGCAAACAGGTGCAGAATAACACAGAAAAGATTATATTATCCTTAGATAATTCAGTGAGACAGCTCCATACATCCCTGAGTTGGAGCTCATTTTTCTAATAATTGTATCCTTTGCAAGCAATTAGAGGCTGTGATGCCTGCAGTATTAGGCCAGCTGGTCCCAGGTGTTTCTTTCCCAATACAGTTTCCTATCTCCGTAAGTGGAGGGCAGAGCAGAGTAAATTCAAGGACAATTTCTGAGAGTAAATCAGTTTTTAAAAAGCTTTCATATGATAAGAAATTGAAAGACTGCACCTACTTACTACAAATGTGTGACTCAGTAACTTACTGAAGACTTCTACTAAATGTTTTCAAATGCACAGATCTACACTGTGTATCACAGATGGTATAAAAGTATTATCACTTCTTCCAATTATTTTTAAATTGATATTTGATGTTAATACACTTCCGAATTTGTTTCATCATTAATGAAGTTACAGTGTTTTTTATAAGCTTATGTTATTCCTAAGCTCAGGGTGCTCACATGAATCTAGACAGTTTTCATTTATTTTTTGGCGTTATAGTCCTCAGATTTCTCTCCATGATTCTCATTGATCAGCTGTGGATTTTTACTCTGGCAACAAAAATTCCCTCAAAGCTTCCACCAAGGCAAACCCCCTTGAATTTAGAGGAGGGCCAACCCTGATAATTTTGTAATCAGAAGATGACAAAATAGAGCAGGTGCAATATGCGATGCCAACGTGCAGGCTTTGAGGACGCATTTTGCCCACCCAGAGCTTGGAAATGTTCCTAAATCTTACTAAATCCACACCCTGCTCCTGAACCTGGCAGTGGTGGGCTGACCGTGGGCAGCGAGCAGAGCCGCCCTCCATCGCTCCTGCCGCGTTTATCGCTGACATACAAAAGCAGGGGGATCCTCAGCGGAGACAGCTCTTCTTCCTTCACAAAAATACCTGCTTTTCTTAGCTGATTAAGCCGCTTCGCCTCATTTTTGTCGTTTAACGCCTGACATAAAGGATGCGAGCACATCGAAATAAACACATACCTCATTCCCTTGTCAAACGCGCTATTAAAACGCAAAAAAAAAACCCCAAAACCCACGCCCCATGCAGCGCGGGGAGCGGCACTCCGCGCATCGCGGCAGCCTCCCACGTCTCGGGGCCGCCCGGACGAACCCCCCCCCCCGCCCCGTTTTTTCCACGCCGAGGATGACGATTCCCGGCGCCTTTCCTGCCCGGCCGGCTCCCCGCGCCCCCTCCTCCCCCCGTACTGCACCGCACCGCACTGCGCGCAGCCCCGCGGAGCCACCCGCCCCGGGCCCGCGGGCGATGCTCCGGCGGCCCGCCCGTCCCCGTCCGCGTCCCCGTCCCGCCGCCTTACCCCGCCGTGGGGCCGGCCCCGGCCGCCTGCGCGCCCCTCCGCGCCCCGAGCCCAGCGCCGCCCGCCGCCTGCGCGCCCCTCCGCGCCCCGAGCCCAGCGCCGGCGGCGGCAGGTGGGTGCCCGGCGCGGCGGCTGCGCAGCGCGGCCCCTGCCCTGCCGGGCACGCTGGGACTCGTAGTCCGGCAGTCGCCAGCAGCACCGAGGGGTCGGCGGGCACCGGCACCGGCAGCCCCAGCCAGCTCCCTCCCCACCAGCAAACAGTCCCAGCGCCGGCTCCACCAGCAGCATCCCTCCCGCCCTCAGCTGGGCAGGGCACCCTCTCGGTCCCCCGGTCCTCCCGGGGAGGAGAAGTCTCCGGGGAGACCTTACTCAGTATATAACGGGGCTTGTCAGAAGATGGAGAATTCTTCTTTCCAGGTTGCCCAGAAAGGTGGTAGATACCCCCATCCCTGGAAACATTCAAGGTCAGGTTGGACGGGGCTCTGAGCAACCTGATCTGGTTGAAGATGTCCCTGCTCATTGCAGGAGTGTTGGACTAGATGACCTTTAAAGGTCCCTTCCAACCCAAACTATTCTGTGAGTCTATGTTTCTATCGATTCTTGCTGTCCCAAGCCCAAGTCCCACCTAACCCACACCCAGACCACGTTTATTCCCCCTTTATTCCCCTTTACTTGGCTTTGCTTCAGCCTTCCCATGTGTGGCCCCTCTGCCTGGAAACCTTGAGAATAGACCCCATCGTGGCTTGGATGCTCTGCTGGCCGCAGCCATCACCCCCGCCCCATGCACATCTCTAAGCAGTTGAGCATGCACTCACTCACTGCACATGGACGCATGGCCTCAGGGGATGTGGTGGGCAGTTCTGGGCGCACACGTAGGCAGCCAGCCCTAAAGAGAATGGTTTTTTCTCCTCTCACACACTCTCTGCAAACTGTCCCGGGAGCTGAACCAGCCCAGCAGGTCCTGCAGCAGAAGCCTGCCGGCCCTCACCCTGCACCAAGATGTGTGGCTCCAGGGAACCAGTTCTGGAGTGTAGGGTGCTGGCCCCTGCCCAAAGCCTGCCTGCCTGGGCTGCAGCCAGCAAGCAGGACGAATGCTAGAGGAGAAAGGCTGGTCCTTCATCTCCATGAGGATTCTGAGGGATTTCTGTAGATCTCTGGAGGCCTAAAGGACAGGAACATCTCAGGGTGCCCCTCTCCATTCAAGAAGGACAAGTCACTATCCTGGCACTTCCTAAAAAGCTTGGCATATCTTTTCAAGGGGACTGCTGGCTGTATCATAGTGCCAGGAAATTATGGCGTTACAGTGAGGACCAAACCTCTCAGAAGAACATGTTGATCTTAACAGAGGACATAGGAAGAGACCATTGTACTTTTCCTCTCTTCTTTTAATTAGTTTTGATGATTCAATTTACATCTGTTCTTTTATTCTACAGTAAAGTTAACCGTTGGTTGAGATTGTATATAATATGTAATAAATTTGAATGTACTCCCTGTAATCATGTATGTCCATAATTTAATTTATCAGATTGCCTTCACTGGGTGCTGTGTTTTAGCTGAACTGAGGCCCTTGGTTCTGAGCACTAAGTGATGAGTCACTAGCAGCAGAAAACTATTCCTGTGTCTTTAACTTTCATGACATGTTGGCAGGAAAACAAGACATTGCCTCGTTAAGAAGCAGATGCTGCACCAGAGATGAATTTTCCTATGGAAAAAAAAGTGCAACTAGGAAATACAATGCCTTCGGCTTCACTCCATACCCTGCCAGACACCTCAGGCATCTGTAGCAAGACTTACAGCAGAAAACTCAGACTAAATCAGGGAGTGAAGGGTTACCTTGGGCATTTTGCCACTGCTGCTCAGGACAACACCTGTATCCACAATAATGTGCCGAATGCAGAAAGATGTTCCAAAGCTGCAATTATCTGCTTGGAGCCTTCTTGCCTCAAATTTCTTACAAAATGGGATATTCAGCCATAAGTTAACAAAGCTTTTGCCAAATATCCAAAATGTTATCAGATCAACAGAAATGGAAAAGAAACAGATCCATTTACTCCATGACATTTCCCTCCCCACTCGCTCCCCCCCCCCAGCCTCTGCCTTGAAGTGCTCAGAGAAAACAGGGATTACATCCGTGGTTTTGCTTGTTCAGTAGCAGAAGTGCCAGGCAATCAAATTCCTTTGAAATCTGCTGCTTGGCAACTTGGTGGCTTAGGCTGAAGATTAATCTGTTGGTTTGATGCTGGGTTGAAGCTTCACTGCACACAGCCTGGTTCAGACACAAGGCAGAGAAATGTGGATTTCATTCTTAACATGGATTAAATCCTCTTTTGGGATTTAATCTTGGTCTGTGCGATGAGGGGTTGAATGAGTTACTCATAATTATACAAATACTGGGAAAGGGAAATGTATGCTATCAACAAGGAGGGTAAGTTAACTTTGAGTTATTTGTTTTTTGATAAACTTCTGCAAGTTGTTCACTCAGATTTTCCTGTCACACCTTAAAATATATTTGTTAAGTTGGAATTCTTTCTCAGTTGATATGAATGGAAAGAACCCCTCCCATGCTGATTTTTCTGTTTGCAGTTGCCTTGTATCTGCTGACAAATCCACTTCATACTAGTTTCTGTTAGAAACATAATGATCTAAGACCTCTGCAAGGAGCACGGTTTGGCTGGAGCCAAAGTTCTTCTCTTCTTTGGCTGTGGTTTCATGTTTCTTTCTTTCTTTTACCTCATGCATAGAATTTGCAATCAAAAAATTAGAAACATGATCAGTTTAAGAAAAGATACAGGTCGTCTGTATTCATGAGATACATAGACAAAAATACACATGGTAAATATATTAAATGCAGATGTACACAACAGTATATGTAGATGCATAGGAATAACATTCTCCTTAAACCCACAGCATTCAAAGTAAACCATATCACACTTCAGCCTCATGTACAGAACGTGTGTTCTAAATGATTTTTCATTCTTCCTAAACTGCAAAATTAAAAAACAAAAGTATTCAATACAATTCACAAATCTGAGCTATATTGCATGTACCCCGTGTTTGATACATACCCTGCTATGATACGTTTACATCAAATGCATGGGAACAGGCTGCCCTGGGAAGTGGTTGAGTCACCATCCCTGGAGGTATTTAAAAGATGGGAAGATGTGGTGCTGAGGGACATGGTTTAGTGGTGGAGTTGGCAGTGCTAAGTTAATGGTTGGACTTGATAATCTTAAAGGTATTTTCAAACGAAAACGATTCTATGATTCTGTGTATTTGACCTGTTGGAAGAGGCACAGCAGCAGAGTTAACACCCTGAGGATACAACAGACATGGGGACAACTACTCTAAAAAAATTTTGCTCTGCTAAATATTGCTCTGGCACCTTCAAGAGCCAGTGGTCCTGTGGATCCCAAACCAACAGATTTCCTGGCTCTGCCTTCCCTTTGACCCATGAGAGTTTGGTTTGGAGCTGCTGCATGGTGAATGCAGTGCAGAGGTTTGGCGTTTTTCCAACACTGCCTAAACTGTGCTTACTGCCAGCGGGCTGCACCGCTGCATCCTTAAACAGGGCATCCAAAAGCAAGTTTTATTCCAATGAATTATTTGTAGCCAAAGTGTGGTGAGTTGTTTTGTTTTGTTATATTTTTTTAATAAAAAAGCAGAGGGGCTGTTGTGATCTTTTAATCTGTTTTCCTTATAACACAGCTTGTAAGACTTTGCTTAATTAATTACTGCTTGAGCTGTAGCCTGTCTTTTAGACAAACATCTGGTCTTGATTACTGTGCTGTACATGTTTTGATCTCTTCCCCTAAAGACCAGCTGTTGATCAAATTCGGTGACCTGTATATAAAACGTCTTGGTTCAATGCCTGATCAAATTTTGGACTTAGGGTAGAGATAAAATGTGACTCTTGTTCACATTAGTCAGTAAAATTACTGACTTGTGGTGATACTTCTGAAATGGCTTTGAAAGAGGACCGGTGTATGTAGTCAGACCCAGTTCTGGCCACCAGCATCTCAAGTGGTCAAACAGGAACTGTATTTAGGTTGGGGTTTTTTAATTGCATTGGTTTGACAGATAATAGGGGGTTTTTTTGTACTGTTTTAAAAAGCAGAGTACAGTAATATATTAAGTAACACTAACTTCAAGTCATCGTCTATTTCACTCAAACTTGATTTCTCTGAACCCTTCTGTACCCATAGTACGCTAAATCTGAAAGAAACGCATTTATATTTGGACATTGCAGTTGCCATGGTAGTAGCAGTAATAATAAATATCTCATCTGTACCAATTAATTGCAGCAGTAGATCTCAAACTGAATCCCCATTTCCATTGTAGGTGTGGAAGGCGAGACACAGAACAGAGGGATGGATATTTTAAGTCTGGGGCCCACTTGGTAGGAATGCCACCGGGGACACAAACACGGGTCCCATGCTTTGGGATTCCAGAAAGCTGAAAGATGGAAAAAATTGCCCAAGGACGTAAGAAGACCACTGCTGACCCTGGAACCAGACCCCACCGTTCACCATCCTCTACGCCCTGCTTACTGAGCTGTGCAGCACCACTCTGCTCCAGGCTGCCTGTCCCAAAGCGTGCCTTGGGCTGGGTCACGCTTCTCCAGTGCCACCCCTGAGTACAGGCAACATGACTTCTGCTCCATCCACTGTGATATGGCGGCTCCTCCACCCACCCCAGCTCTGCTGTCTGTGCTGGTATGAGGAGGAGGCTCTGGAGGTACAGGCCAGCTCTCCATCGCCTTGAAACTGTACCATTTAAAGTGGTTTAGTCCTTGGAAGAGAGCAGGAGCTAACAGATACCGTCCTCCTTTCTTTACAGGACCTGCTAATGGTGAAGAACTTTCTGCTCCACCTCTGTCTCCATGAGTGGATCTGCAGGACAGCTTGTTCAGCGTTGGATTTCCTTCTTTATCTAAAGAGCCTGAGGCCCAAGGTCAGACAATGCTCTGCATCTGAGCAATATTCACAGGGTAAGCTTTCCTCAGCACACATTTCTCTTATATAGCCAGTGAACAGTGAATTGAATCATTTGGGATGTCTCTAACCTTTCTTAACGGTGCACCCCGGAAACAACCCCCCATGCGGTGTGGTGCCAGCTGCTGGGCAGAGAGCACGTCAGGCGGCGTGTGGGCTCCTGCAGGTAGGGCCCAGGATGCTGCCAGGCTGACGGTCTGTGCTCGAGCTTGTCTCCAGGCACGTCTTGGCAGGCTGGCCCCGGGCTGGCCGCAGGGCAGCCATCTGCAAGAGGAGGGGAAAATTCCAAGACACGTGTATGTAGCTACCCCTGTGGCCTCCCCCAAAGGCTGTGTACGCCAGCCTGCTCACGGGAATGCGCTCCTCTTAACCCTTCCTGTCAGAATGGAAAATTCTCAAAGTATTAGGGTTGTGGCTCAAGAGAACCGGGACTGAACCTTGTCCTTTTTTTGCTGCCACTGGAAGGATTATGATTTCTTCACTCATAATTTGTTTCAATCTGAGTTTGGCCACTCATTAAAAAATTATATAGGACAGAGGGTCCAGGCATCACTTTTTATTATCATCTTGTTTACTGACAATATCCTTCCTGTCTATATCCTGTGTGAATTCCCCAGCCAGGAAGACATTTCTGTCTCAGGCCATATGCGTTGAAGAACCCATGTTCTTCATTTGTACCAGATCAGCATTGTAGCAACTAATTATACTATGATTTAATCAGTTTAGGATTATGTCTGAGGCTTTAGATGTTCCTTTCCTGCTGCACACAGCTCAGCTCAGGGAACGGCAGTGAGGGTGCTTCATGCTGCATCCACTCTTGCTTTGCATGTGAGTTGGTTCAGCATTCGTGGCGGTTCCACTGTTGTCCAGGTCTTCTATGTCCTTAGAGGTTTCATATTTGCAACACCTCCCTCGCTCACGTGAGATTGTCTTAAACTGTATCACAGCCTTTGTAAAAGAAATCCCTCTACTAATCCTTTTGCGAACGCTATGTTTGCCCTCTGATACATGCATCGGTCTGTCAGCTTGGAAAACGACAGCCTTCTAATGACCGAAGGATTATGAATCTATTGCTGAGCGTTTGCAGAAGTGCTCTTGTGGTTATAAAAGTGTCTCTTCATTCGCCCGCAGGCGCGGTGCCAGGAGGGCTCAGTGTGGCCTCTGTGGGTCTCTTGCCCCCAGCGCTGAACAAGGGAGAATCTCACGGGGGTCACAGGGCCAGCTCCATCACCCGCTGGCCGCTCCCAGCCGAGCCACCACCGCCTGTGCAGGCACAGGGAGTTCCTTTCTTCGTGGTGAAAGACTGTGCAGCCCAACACCTCGGACTGCCCTATTTGTAGTTTGTGCAATTTTGATTTTAATACAATTTATCAGATGAATTTCTGTCTCTATTAAAGTTAGTAAGAGCCTCACTAATGACTTCAGCACAGCCAGGACTTTGCAAAATATCTTTAATTAATGTAGTAGTCAAAATTCACTAGGATTTTACATACTTTAATAAAATCCGTATTAAAATAAGATGGATTATGCATGTTGCCTTACACTCTATATATCTTACGGAAATGAAATCTTGGCAGTGCTGCAGCAGACAGCAGAACTTAGACTGACGCCAGTGGGGCCAACATTTCACCCCATTTCTTTTCCCAAATCTATCAAGAGTTTCCAGTGACTGAACAAATCAGCATCTCAGGATTACTGACTGTCTAAGCCTTGGAATCATTTTTCTCTAGGTTGCAGTGGTATTAAGGGCCCTTGATATCTGGAAAATGCTTCAAGGTTCAAACTGCTCTAGTTGTACTAATGATTACCAGTTATTATTTTCCTGCTACAAATGCCATATCCTCAAAGTAGGAATGGCGGCATCTACTAGGAAAGCTACTTCAGAGCTTCTGTTGTAAAACCAGATTTTCCATTATTTTATGTTGCTGAAACTTAGCTGTTCAAATCATAGAATCACAGACTGGTTTGAGTTGGAAGGGACCTTGAAGATCATCTAGTTCCAACACCCCTGTCATGGGCAGGGACACCTCCTGCTAAACCAGGTTGCTCAAAGCCTGGCCCAACCTAGCCTTGAACACCTCTAGGGACGGGGCAACAGCTTCTCTGGGCAACTTGTGGCAGGGTCTCACCAACCTCACAGTACAGAGTTTCTTCCTAATATCTGATATAAATCTCCCCCTTTTCAGTTTGAAACCATTACCTCTTGTCCTATTGTTACACTCCCTGATAAAGAGTCCCTCCCCATCTTTCCTGTAGCCCCCTTTAGGTACTGGAAGGGGCTATAAGGTCTCCCCAGAGCATTCTCTTCTACAGGCTGAACAACCCCAACTCTCTTAGTCTGTCCTCACAGCAGAGGTGCTCCAGCCCTCTGAGCATCTTCATGGCCTCCTCTGGAACTCCTCCAACAGGTCCATGTCCTTCTTATGTTGGGGGCTCCAGAGCTGGACGCAGCACTGCAGGGGGGGCCTCACCAGGGCAGAATCACCTGGCACATCAAATCAAATCAAATAGCACATGCCAGACAACTGCCTTAATTTTCATTGTGTTTTTATTATCTTAAGGTGTGGAAGGTCTAACAGTTTCCAGCATTGAGGCAAGAAGAAAGTAAACCCACGGTAAAAAACCCAAACCTCTGAAGATCGCTGTCTTTGAGCAGCTCCGGCCTTCACACACCCTGGCACTGGCTAGCACACACACCCATTCAGGTAAGGTCTTTTACTGGTTTTGAGACAATTTGCTCAGATTGATTTAAACATAGTGTCCGTAGCTCATGTTTACCGGCACACGGCATTTACTAGTGGTGCCTGGGAGCTGAAACATCCAAAGATTCGTGCCCAGTCCCTGTCCCCAAGTCAGGCCAGCGCTCATTAAGCAGAGGCCAGGCTGGTGTTTGGCCGCCTGAGGCCAGTGATGGGGCATGTGGAGGGTGCTCTTGGCCCACAGCTTCGCAGGGGAAGCCCCCATCTCCCCGTCACTGTGCCTTTCGTTGGGTCGGGGCACCGAGCCCACCCACAAGGGACACCTCTCCTCGTCCGACAGCCCGGAGGAGGAATCTGCGTGCTTGAATACAGGGAAAACACGATGTGGGCGGTGGGGCAGGCCCTCTGGCGGGGCAGGCCCATGGGGCCGGACTACATCTCCCGGCGTGCTCCGGGGCGGCGCGCAGGCGCAGGGGCGGGTGGGGCGCGGGGCTGCTGGTCGCGGCTGAGGGAGCTGGGTCGCCGCCGCCGCCCGGGTGAGCGGGGAGCGGCCGTTCGCGGGCGGGGGCGGGCGGCCGGGGGCACGAAGAGGGAGGGCGGCCACGCTGGGGCTGTGGTGGGGGTGGACGGCAGCCCTTCGCCCGCCGCCACAGCGTGGCGGGGGAGCGGCGGGAAGAGGAAGAAGAAGGGCCGGGACCCCGATGTCTCACGGGGGCGCGGGGGGGGGCACCGAAACCTGGGCTGGTTTCGGTGAGTGGGAAGGTCAGGGCTCCCTCAGCGCGGGGGCGCGGGGCGGGGGGTCGGTGTTGGCTGCGGGAAATGCGGGTTTCCAGCGCGGGGATCCCCGCCGGCTTCGGGGCTGAGAGGAGCCGGGGCGGGGGGAGCGTGTGTCCGACGGGGCGTGGAGGGTGTTGCTCGGTTTTTTCGCCCGCACCCAACTTCGCTGTGACACTTTGAAAACTTTGCCTGTGGTCTCTGGTTAGCGTAACGCTTCCGACGTGCGATATGTGTTTTCTACCAGTTAAAAATCATGCCGGTTACTGCCGGGGTAGGGTTTGTGCTCGGTAGCCCAAGGACCACCAGGCCTGCGCCCCGGCAGGGAGCTGACGATGGCCGAGGCCCAGCGAGCTCCCCCACACGCCCCGTTTTCTGAATTTCCTGAGAATTTTACACATAAGTTTGCGGTATAAGTCTCTGATCCAGTCTCCGCCTGTTTCTGTGCGTATCGGTGCAAGTTGTGTTGAAAATCAGTGCTCTTCTAAAGAGGTTGCTGTACGCTTTAAATATAAATATATATGAGTAATATATTGAGTGTATTCTCAAGACTACTGTTTTGCTACTGTGTCAGGTGTGCAGAGCTTGAAAGATGGCCTATGATGTGGGGGAGAACCCAAAATGGACTAGTACTTGGAAGCTTTCCCTAAGTAACATAATGGGAATAAAGTGAATTTCTTCTGCTGTCCCATTCTAGGACTCTTAAGTTTCGCCACTTTTCTGAAATAGATATAAACACCTGAATGTTTCTATAAACATTCAGTAGCTTGCATGTGGTATTTCTTTTTGAGTGAAATGCCAGTAGGCAGTTCCTCCAGGAGATACTATGTGTCAGCGTCCACAGGCAGTACATCTCTACTGAAGAAAATTCAGGTATTGTCTGAAAAAAAAGTGATGCTAAAACATCCCTCATCCTGGCTGAGCAGTAACTCCCGAGGCAGTGGTGCTGCTCTCTGTGTTGGGAGAGGGAATGGACAGCTGAGGTGGTGATTTCTGCCAGAGGAGCTTCTCAGGGCAGTCAGTACCTCTGGTACCTGGGATTTTTAGCTTATCCCAGCCTTGTATTTATTTTGGATCATAACAGCTGCCCTGCAGCTAGTTTGATGAGCATGCTAGGAAGTCTTGTGGAGATGGATGTGCTGAAATGCTACCTCCTGCACTGCCAGGATGCACTGCTTCTGTGCCCCGTGCAGCATGCCAAATGTGCACTTCAGGGCTCCTGGCTCTGTCACCTCTGCTCTTGCATGAGCTGGATGGGTATGTCCATGCAGCCCTGCGGTGTGGGTGACTGGTTTTCAGGAACAGGCACACAGGAGTGCTTTTTTATGGGACGGTGCCAATTTGGCAGCTTAGTCGTCACTCAGCGCACCCTGCCTGCAAGATAGTTGTGTCCTAGTTCTGAGTAGTTGTATACAGGACATATAAAAGAGCAAAGTGGGCTTTGTCTGGTTCCAGGTGCCCTCTCATACAGAGGAGGAGCTTGCAGAAACTGGAAATTCAGGTGTTTTCTGATTTCCTTTATCATGGAATAATTTTCATGGTCCGTGTAGTTACTCTGCAGTAGCTGTGTGTTCCCCTCCACTCCCTGAGTCACTCTATGGACAATTGTGAAGTTGGGGAAGCTCCGCTTGCCATCTGTGAAACTTAGTGAATTGTTTCTTTGAACAGAATGAAGCCTTGGGCTTGTTTTTATAGGAAAATAGCCCAGAATAGCTATTCTTTGCTGCCTGGAAAACTCAATTTACCCTGACAAAAACCATAGGCAAAGATGAGCTGCCACCTGCTGGCTCCATAAAGCTTTGGGCTAGGGACTGCCTGCTGGTTCTCTGGGCAAGAGACCTGGTTTGTGTACCCTACATGAGGCTGGAGATACGGAAGGCTCCGGTGGGCTCTTAAGAGCTTTCTGCTAAGAAAAGCAGCACTGGGTTGTTCAGCAGAGGTATTGTGAGACATTACAAAATCAACCTAAGGAGCCTGCTGAGGTTATGATAATATTTATATTTACTCTTTTCTACTAGTTTTGGTAAATAAAGATAGCTTTTTCAAGTGCAACACGTTCTTCATAAGCAGTTCTGTATAATCTCACACACTGGAAAATCAGATCGTTGCCATTGTAGGGGGTCCCTGGGGAAATACTCAGATTAGGTTCCTCCAAGAGGCTGGGATGTTCTGGGGCCCTGACTGTTGCAGGAAGGCTGACAGCCCCACGGACCCCGCTGCTCCAGCTCGGGTTCACTCAGAGGTTGGGTGGAAGGAGGCTCCAAAGGAACAAATGAGATTAAAGTGAACTCTGTGAACGTGGTGGCCAAAACCGGCTCGGTTTGTTTTTGATGATGTCATTTCTATTTTAAAATCCAAGTTACAGATACCATTTACAGTGGACTTTAACAAGACTGTAGTTTCCTGTGGGCAGGATATTTCTAAAGAGTTACTCCTCTTGGGGTCCCAAGATACTGTGTTCTTAAGTGTAATGGAAATTTCTCAGAGGTGAATTTTTGAAAGAAAATCAGAAGCTAGCTGTTTTTACAATCTTTTGTTTTTTAAAAATACACTTTGAGACAGGAAAAAAAAACCAACCAAAATATTTCCACTTGTAGTTAAGAGGTGTGTGAAAGTTCCTTGATGGTTTTTCAGGGGGTGATTCTGGTAATTATAAAATGGCCTCAAGTAAAGTTATTGCTACTTTCAAATTTCTTTAGTTGTTTGTTGGTTTCTCAGGTGAAGGAGTAATGGCAAGATTGTTGTATTTGTGATGTTCAGCAGAATACCTTCATTTCTAATTTTCAGCTTAATAAATAGCTAGCACTTCCAATCAATCAAACTTCAACTCTTTGTTTCCATTTCCTCAAATGTTTCTGATAGAATTGTAAAGTTTCTAGAGTTAAGAACTTTACTATATAGTTATATATCTGAAAAAGGAATAGTAGCCCTTTCAGCTTTTAATGTATGTAATGTTTTCATGGTAAACCAAAGAAGGATACTTAGAAGAAAACTAGTTCCGCTTATCAAAAAAGTGCAAAGTATTTGCAAAGCCAAAATTGATGGTTACAGTTTTGCTTCTGATTCTGCAGTGAGATGTGCCACAAATATCCACAATCCAAATAACTGCTCCTTCTAAAAACTTGTAATTTGTTAAACATGTCTCTTTCTGTATGCTGCACTGCTAGAGTGATGGAAAGCAACTAGAGGACCAAGTGTGTTTAATGGGAGGTGAGAGCCTTGTTTGATTAGATTAGGTCTTCAGCTGGCCTTTATGCGCTTTTTAGGCGGTAAGAATTCCTGACACCGTGTTTTAAAACCTGATTTTTAGCGTGTTATATACGAGTATCATATGTTGTGGTTTCTTTTGTAGAGAATGTTTCTGAAAGTCATTACCGAGCAGTCTCTGTGTAGTACAGACATACCCATCAGTGCTACCATCATAACTTTCTTAAGGTGTCTCAAGTTAAGTATTCTTTCGTATTTTAAAGAATACCTTTGATTGATAGGTATTAGAAAATGTGTCCAAAGCTCTTTAAATTTAGATTTGCCAGACCATGTGTTTCTCTTCCTCTTGCTGAAGTGAACAGTTACAGAAGCACTGGGGTTTTTTGCTCAGCTGCTTTATTTTTCATATTTTTGTGTGTTTGAGCGCTGTAGCTCAGGATTTGAAATGGCTACTTTAATTATATTATAAAAACAAGAGAGATGAAGGGCCGTGTCCTGAATGTTAATTAATGTATTATAAAGGATGAGTAGTTTTCCAGTGTAAAGCATACCAGTGTAGTAAATAAAAGGTAATTAATTCTGGGTGGCAGCATTTTACAGCAATTCATGGAGAGGAAATAAAGCCTACATGAATGTAAAGTGTGGTTATGCAGAGCTGCTCTCCGTCAAAGTGAGGGGAGCATTATTTGGCAGTATGCTAACTATTCTGCTCCTTATAATTACCTGTTAAAACTACACCTTTTAATATTTGAATGCAAATGGGCATGCAGAAATGTGGTAAATAGCAGTGTGTTGATGTAGGATGGTCACAAACAAGGCTGTGTAATCGGCTGCAGGAAATATTTTTCCCTTATGATAGTGTGTAATGGCTTAAACTGTAAGGAAAGGGAAAACATTAAGGCTTTTCGAAAGTGAAGTTTGCATGCAGATTGTGTGACATCTGCTGCAGCTATCAGCTAATTGTCCTTCAGCAGTTATGCACCTGGAGAAACAAATAACATGACCCTAGGAAAGGTGGTGGCGGCTAGACCATAGGGACTCTCCTTTGGAACACAGCTTTGAAAAACATAGGTGTGCTGCAGTCTACCTTTTTTGCAGCCATTAACCCTGATGTTCTCAGCTCTGTCACCTCTTGCAAAAGACCCAAGCTCTTCCAACGTGATTGGGTTTAGTTCAGAGGAAGCCAAACACCGCTCTTTGGATGTCATTTACTGTGAAACTGAGAATTCCTCCTGGTTTTTGTTATATTTGAGAGAACTTCACCGAAGTTGGTAGTTCAGCATTGGAATTCTGTCCTATTAATGTCAACTGTGGTTTACAAGTAAGCTCTAGTGTTTATATCGGTAATATTTTTTTAAAAGCAGACATCCTGAAAATAGCCGTAGATATAGTCCTCATTCAGGTGTAGATGTTGGTAGGAACCGAAAATTTACTGTTCTTGCAAAGGCACTTGTTAAAACCTTGTTTACTTTACCAGTAAACTTGACTGAATGATGTGGATGAACCTTTATGTGCTCATATGTTCAGTGTAGCAAAATTAAAATATCGCTGTATGTCGCTGTGACAGCCAGGAAGACCTTCCTGGATGTAAACAACTGAGGTGAAGGAATCCTGTGAGCAGGATTCCATGGTATTGTATGTATACACAGCCCTTCTTTTACTTAAGAGGCAATAACTTTAAATTGATCTGGTTTTGCAGTGCAGTGTAAGTGCAGGTTGGAAGTAATGCAGTTAGTATTTGTGGTGTGAGCATCTGAACTGGAATGTGAGCTATTGGAGAACAAGTAATGCTTGCTGTACATCTGATCTGTGGGGATAAATCTTGTAGAGCCGAGGGTTAGGGAGGCTAATGAGCCTGAATCATAGAATTGTCTGGATTTGTTCCCCAAATACATTATGGACACTCTTGGTCACTTAGAGAGTCATTCAAGTTACCTTTTCTGTGTGTGTGTGTGTGTGTTCGACTTGAAGTGAGAATTTGGCTGAACAAAAGGAGAATCCCAGAACACCTTACAGGAAAAATAAGAGAAACCAACTTGTCTGCTTCAACAACTGTTAGTTTTTTTTCCAGGCCAAATGCTCAAAACTTGTCACTGTTTCACTGTTAGAAAAAAGGTTCCCTGCGCTCTCCTTGTCCATGAGAAGTACTATGTAGACTGTACATATTTTGAAGGACCTCGATTTCCTCTAAGTATAATATTTAGTGAGCAATTATGTGATCTATTCTGCATTTTTAATTTTTTTTTTGGTAGTAGGATTGACAGGAGGCTCTTTTCCCTAAGCCTTTCATCAAGGTATTTTAATTTTCCTTGGACAGAACAGAATGTTATTTCAATGGTAGTGCTATAATTAACTTGGAGGCAAACTTCCTTTGTTCCCTGTGTAGGTAATACGTAGGGGTATGAGTCAGTAATAACCAATTAGCTTGTTTGTGGTGAAGTTTTCCTTTACTGCCCTTGAACAGCAGCAGCAACAACAATAACAGCATCTTAACTCTTCTTTTGACTTCAGTGTCTGTAAAAACCAGTGGCGTTAACTTGGACTCATAGATACTAGGTGTAGTTGGTATCGCCTGCCCTGCTCCGTGGGGATTATGGCCTTGGAGTTCTCGTCAAGAAAGCTCAGTACTGGCATTCATCTGAAAATATATGTATAGCTTAGTTACTGAGGGAAAAGGGCATGGCAGGATGAGATTCTCGTTAGTGAAGAAGCAAGGTGTAGTCAGCTTCCAGGCACTCTTAGTCTGTTGTGGAATAACAGGTAGATGTGTATACGGATGAAAAAGCTTTCCTTTTAGAGATGTATTTGGAACCTGGAGATACTTTGTAGTCGGGATAATTACCTTAACTATGGTTATTTCTTTTTAAACTGTTTTTTTTTATAGATCTGGTTAAGAATTAAGATTTTGGGGTTTGAAGTGTTTGAGCAATTTGCTACTGCCCACATCATGACACTCCCATTTCGAAAGGACTTGGACAAGTACAAAGATCTCGATGAGGATGAAATTCTTGGCAAACTTTCGGAAGAAGAACTGAAACAACTGGAAACTGTTTTGGATGATCTTGACCCTGAGGTAGGTATTGGCCAAGAGAAATTTAATGTTTTTTTGTTTGCTCAGAAGTGAGTCTGAAATAAATCAAGACCTTTTTTTTACTTGAGCAATATACTTTTTGACAGAGTTTTTTTCCTAGTCTGCCAATGATCTTATTTAGATATATATATATGTGTATATAATGCTTCAATCATTTATTTCCTGTTTACAACTTGAATGCAACTGCAGTAGAGGAAAATGGAAGAAAGGATTATCAGGAGGAGCTTTCTACTATTTATTTATAAATAAATTGCTCTTAGTCATGTTCTTGAAAAGAATGTTTATTTAGAAAGGCCCCTTTAACTTTCCTCTTTCCGATGTTGTCTGGTAAACAGCCCTTTTGTATCCGTTTTTATTTTGTTGCTTCTACTGTTGGAGTTTGATGGGAGAGGGAGGGTGCTAACCTCTTCTAAAGATTCCTGGTCCTGTAGGTAACCTACATCTATTCCTGTTTTCGTGTTGACTTTGCAAAGAGGAGACAAATAATTGCTCAGCTCCTGAGCTATCAGTGTGGGGAATTGAAGAATATTTTAGTTTTCTGTTACGAAGAGCTGAGTTACGTTCTCCACTGATACTGCAGCTAATGTCAGAATCCAGGACTTGTGTTTTCACCTCCTGATTCTCTGTGCTTGCTTTAACAGGACTATGATTAAGTTTAAACTTGATGTTCAGGGGTCATCATCACTTATGATGATGTATTTTGTTGCTTTGCAAGAAATTCTTGATATTTTAATTAGCTATGGTTTTATAGACATTTTGACAAAGGAGAACTGGCAAAAGTGATTGGTTGTCTTTTATGACAGTCTGAATTTCTATACATTCTGTCCTTTTCATACTAATATCCTCCTTTTTTTCTGGATTTTTTTTTTCTTTACCTGAAATATGTTGATGATAGCAAATAACCACCCCCGCTTGAGTCATGTCGAAAGTAGAAATGCTCCATTTTAAATGCCAGAGAATAGTATAGGCAGTTGTCTTAAAGACTTAGAAATGCATGGATGTAAGTGATAGAGGAAGCAGTCTTCGTGCTGAATGTCTAAACTGTAAATACCTGAGTGTTATTTACTACTTGTCATTTAAACAGTGTTCATTATAGAAAATAAATGCAAAGTGACTAGCAAGTCTAGTGCTGGGAGCTATTGACTTGAAGAATTGCTTCAGTCCTATTCAGAGTACAGTGTGCTCTATTTTTAGTTATATTCTTGGTACCTAAAGAATAGATTACTTTGTGTCTCCTCTTCCTCCCCAAAAAAAGGAAGATGGCAAGGGATCAAAAATTGCCTAAAAAGGATGATGTATGGGGTTTGAACCTTGGGGAGAGGGAGAAGGAAAAGAGAAAACCTGAGTGAACATCTCTTTAGTTTCATTTCCAAGCTGTACTTGTTTGCTCCATTTTGTTTTGCAGAATGCGCTTCTGCCTGCAGGCTTCCGACAGAAAGACCAGACTGCTAAAAAGGCTTCAGGTCCCTTCGACAGGGAACGACTCCTGGCATATTTGGAGAAGCAGGCTCTTGAGCACAAAGACAGGGAAGACTATGTGCCTTTTACAAGAGAAAAGAAAGGTAACGCCACCCTTTCCGGTGTAGGTGGTTATGAAATCTCTGAAGTGGACTAGCCAGAACTACTGTAAACCAAAGTTTATTGAAGCACTGGCAGCTCTTATGGTTTTTAGCTCGTGACGTTTCCAAATGAGTGCTACTGTGCAGAGGCGGGATGCTTCCTGTTCAAGCACTTTGTGACGCTGGCGCTGGTGTGCTGTTTGCATGTAGTACAGGAAGGAAATAAGACTCAAAATATTTTTGTCTAAGATTGCAAAGTTGTGATGGTGTCCTTGAAGTAAGAGCTACGTCTGATTGCTGCTGTTGTGCCTGTGGCCTATGCCCTGTGGTGCTGAGTACAGGCAGGAACGTTTGTAATACTATATTGAATTTAAAAAATAGCAGCAGAATGATGTTGTGGTAGATACTCAGTAATGTTCAAAGACTCTGTAAGCCAAGGCCAGGCAAGTGGTGTATGCAGTCATGTTGTCTTTCTAGTATCCTTCCTGAGAAGTTTAATAAGATTGCGTAGTTATTACTAAGTAATTACATAGTTAACATCGCAAGTAGCTTTGAAATCTGGCAGTGGTTTGTGGTCTAAAAATCATGGAAACGTTGACCCAATGAGTGGGCACATTATTAAAGCTTAGGATTTTAAATCTTTGTTTTGGATCTAGTCATCTTGTTCCCTTGATGGAGAAATTTTTTCCTGTTCAGGGGAAAATTAGAAAAGAAAAAAGAATGTGCATCTTAAATATCATAAGAATAGATTTTACTTTTTCTCCCACAAAGCAAGAGCTCCCAAATCTTGCCATGCACTATTGGTAGGGACAGAAACTCCCAGTCCTGTTCTGGGCACATATGCATAGGAGGTGGCTTTTAGCTGTCACCACAGTGTTTGTGTACTGCTTGTGAAGCCTGGCTTGCCTGAACCGTCCCCAGCAGCAGGGCAGATCTGCTACAGGAAGACATTAGTAAACTGCTTGAGAAGTTGTATTACAGCTGCACAGGATGAACAGGCTCCTCTCTTCTTAAGGGCTTTAAACCCTTTAATTCTACTTAATTCTCTGGTGACTTGAATGAAGACTTGAGTCTTCATTCATCTGCTGAGTTTCTATATGTATGATTGTGGTTTATATTCGGTGAAAATTTTGCTGGAGGAATTTACATTTCCTCTGCCTGTACCAGATAGCTGTTACTTGGCAATGTTGGTTTCTCTTTTTCTTGAAGTAACAGAGAGATTGTGACTTTCAAATGCTCTGATGTAGTACTTCCCTAACACACCATTTTTTGCCTTATTTGTGTGGTTTAATACCACTCTTGTTGAGAGATGATCACTGTGACACCCCTTTGCTGACAGGAAAATGGCAGTTTGCTGACTGAGTCTGTAAGAATAACCGAGTTAAGGGTGACACAATGTATTGGAGGTAGTTGAAGGTACTTATAGCAGCAGTACTCTTATGGTACCCATTGATCCTGTGTAGTATGCTGCTGCTTCCTCCCCTGTTCTGCTTCTTGCCTGATGTATTTGCTACTGTATGTTGGAGGCAGCCAGATGGTTTAACGTGGTTAAGTTCAAGTATATTTGGGGCTTGTAGCTGGTTTGGGGAATCCCTTGCAGCTGGGATGGCTTGTACTCTCTCCTTCAGGATATGAGGCTGGGTGTGGAGGATTTGCTCTAGTTAGTACTTCTTTTTCTACTGAGTACTAGTGCTTCATTCAGATAGGTGGGTCTTTAATGTTAGCTTACATATACATGCACACAGCAAAACTATTTGTTTGGGAAGATAAAATCTATGAGAATCACATAGAAAACCAGAAGGGTCCAGCTGTAACTCAGATCTTGGTTAAGAAAGATCAAATGTCATTTCCTTTATGTAATGAAGTATTACTAAATAGCAGTCTGTCTGGATGTTGCAATATGTCATACCAGTTTAGTTAGTAAAATTTCCTGTATCTCTTTTTTTTTTTTTAAAAAAAGTTGCTGTTTAATAACTTTTTGTACTACTTATTTTAGTAGCATAGAAGAAAAGAATATGTAAAATGAAACGTAGCTTACCTTCAATAAAACTAAAAATGTGGAAACAAATGTTCAGTATGGAAACTCGTGCTGTGTTACATGGGCAGGAGGAGGCAAGAAGGCTTAAGCTCATTTTGCAGTAGGTGAGGGATAACCTTTTCTTTTTTTGTTATGGTTCAGCTGTGACTTCCTGCCATGTTTGTGGCTATTTTGCACAAAAATGGCAAAATTTTCCTGTTTTAGTAGAACTGGTGATCTGCATGGTGAGTTGGCCTGCAGGTTTATCAAAGCTTACCCTGGGTTAATTTTCAACATCCGGACTTGCTACTGATTCTGGGAACTTTGTTTCCCTACTATAGTATAAAGGAAAATCCTCTCCCAGTTGTGCTAAGTACCCCATTTTGAGGTAACGTGTTACTAAAACCATGTTGCATCTCTTTCACTGATAGATGACCTGATTTCTCCAAATCTTTGGAATTTTTTTTGCTATGTGCTATGAAATGTGGAAGATCTGAAATCATGTAAAGTGTTCTGATCTAGTGGAGATGAACAGTGCTAAAGAAATGTGAAGCTTAATAATCCCTAAATCATATTCTATTGCATTTTCCCAGTGCCTGACTTTGTTTCTAAAAGCATCCTTAAAAACATACTTTGTTTTGAAACACAATTTAATGACTTAAGTCACATTCTGTTCCAATTAAGTGTTGAACCATACAGTAAGCCATTGTTCAAGAGATTCATGTGGTAATAATTTCAACAAAACTAGCTTTGTCTCAATCTGTGGACGTAAGTATGTCATAAAGATTTTACGAGACATACTGCAAAGAGAAGGATCTCTCATCTAAACAGTGAAGCGAGGCTTCAGTGCTGGAGTCTGTTGCCCTTGAGAGTGTTCCATGTGTCTGACCAAGTCTGAGCAATGCTCCTCACTTCTCTTGGAACAGCAAAAGATGAGAATTATTGCACCTGAGATAAAAACGTATCTAACATCAGTAGTGTACTTTGTGCTGTATAGTGCAAGGCATTAGCAAATTATTATGTAAACTAAGCTTTGCATTTCTAGCCTTTGCACTCTTAGTCATGGCTTTCTCTTCCAACTCTCCCTCTGCATTCCTGCCAGGGTATATTTGTTCTGTGTAGATTTGCATTTCATGTAACTTCTACTTTAATGTTGGTTTTGTTTGTTTTTTTTTTCCCCTGCTCTGTCACCCAGAAAATATTGTTAAACTGTAGTCACCTGGCTAGAGCTCCTTTGTGCTGCCCTGTTTAGTTGTTGCTTCAGAATACCATTTGCTTCTATTGCCACAGGATTTGGGATGCTGTGTTCTGTTTGTCTTTCAGTCACTGGTCTTTAAAGGAAGTGTGTTACATGTGGTAAAATGAAGCTAATATCCTGTAGGAGCTTTGGAGAAACAACTTGTCGAATTGACATTCTCCATACAAGACAACCAGAGTGAAATAACATGTGATACTCTTGCCTTAATGTAAAACAGTTTTCTAACTCACTGCTATGTGCTCTGTAAGCAGATAGCAAGTAAGACACTGAGGAAATAACTTGTAAGTTGAATTAAAAAAATAGTATTAAATTATGCTTACAAGTGATGAACCTAAGTCTGTCACACGTTAAGAATTGGTGATAGATGAATTGTGGATTGTATCAGTTTCTGGACTGACAAAGCTTTAAGGACCATATGATACATGGAATATATCAGATGTTGCTTGCTCTTCTTCATGGAGTCACTGATGAGACAAGCTTGTACTCGTTTGTCTTCAGGTGACACTTGGTTTCTCTTCTGCAAACAGAACACTGCAAAGTGGATTTTTTAGATTTTCTTTTGATCTGCAAGTGGTGGCTGCTTTCTGCCTGCTAGCATGGGGGTAGGACTGCAGGATGTGTGAGAACAGCACCAGCAATGTGCTGTGCATGGCCACACTGAGCAGATATGATTTCAGGAAGATTTTCAGTCCCACCGTAGATGCTGTGATTCTGTGTATGAAATGTCTAGGGCACTTCAACAGATGCCATCCAATGTTTCTGCCAGTTGAGGAGTATGATTGTGGGGAATAGGAACTGAAAGTTCATTCTGTAGCAAAGAAAGCCTGTGAATTAGTCCTGGGATGTGCATCACTTAACACGCTAGCTAAGGGCACAGAAGGCCTGAGTATATATTTATTACAGAAATAATGTGAACATCTTTGAAATTTGCCTTTTCATGTTGTATTGCTTAATCTTTGTAGTATCCATGTTGGCTGAAAAGGAGGATGTCATTTTCCTTCATGTGATCAAATCCCTGCTATTTGGAAGCATTCCACTTGAGGGTTGAGAAAGCTATTCATCTCAAGGGCTGCACAGATGTGGAGACTTTTTATTTTTTCCTTAAAAAAAAAAAAGCTTATGTTAGTAATGGGGGAAGGGAATTGCCAAACTGTATTGGCAGCAGGCCTTGAGTTAGATCATTGTCCCCAGAGACACGGGGGTCTTACCCTTTTTGAAGTTCGTCACTAGAAGTGGGGAGTGGGGAAGAACCTGCTGTGGTATGTGCATTGTAAACCTGTGAACTCTGGGCTAGGATGAGGAGGAGACAATGAATGCGAGATTATATACACAAGGGTGTGACCTGTTTTATAACAAAAACTGCTCTGACCCAGTTCATGTGACTGGAGTTGGCTGCAATGAACGTTTCTGGAGGGGAGTGGCTTTTAACGTTATTGCTTTAATAAAAAATGAATATATAGTGGTGGTGGGGGGTGTGTTTGTTTTTTAGGTTATCTTAAGAGTCGGGCACGAATGGATAAGTTCAGTCTTACTCTTAGGAACCAAACGTTTAAAAGTTCCTAACTTAGGAATTTAACAATTACTTAAAGTAACATCAGGAAAACTAGTTCTTTTTTTTTTGTAGGTACTATGTAGTGAACCAGAAAGGAGGCTGATCTAGGTTGAAATTCATTTTTTTTTAAAGTTGCTTTTAATTGAGATCAGTTTCCCTCTCCCACTTGCTGCCAACTGCACTGATGCTGCAAATAGGATGACATGAATAAAGGCTCGGGTGCTCAAATTGAGCTTTTCTTCTTTCTTGTACTCTGAATTCCTCACCACTTTTTTACTAATCTGAGGGAAAACAACGCAAACATAGCTAATGAAAGGCATCAACAGTGTAAGCTGTTCTGAGTAAACATGGGTTGACGAAAGCCTCGTCAAACATTCTTGTATCTCTTCTGAAGTATGACATTTAAGTTGAAAGTTATTCTCTCCCCAGCAGGTGATGCTAGTAAAATAAAATGGGGGTAGAAATGTACTGTATCAGCTATATCAAAATAATCTTAAACATCTACTACCAACGCCTTCATTTATGATGGTTTTCTTTTAATCCCGAGTCACCACAATCATAGTTTCTTTTGCACTGTCCATCAGACCTGAGGTATGGGTAGTACTGCATGCCGTTTGTAGTCAGTACAGTTATGTAAGGAGATTTACTTTTTGCTTCTAAATATGGATAATGACCATTTGTACAGCTTTCCAAAGAGATAGCAACCCAGGAACAAAAATAATGTGTTGCTAGCAACAGATCGTGGTCATCAGACTGTTGTCAGAGGAAAACCTGATAGGCTTCTTTGTAATCTGTGCTAGTGGTAGTGCATTAAGTTCTTTTGAAAAGAAAATAAACCACAAACTAGTGTAATCTAGCATGGGAATTTGGAGAGAGAGAAAAGGTGGATGGGTTTTGTCATGCCTGTGTCTACTCTGAGACACAGCAGTTGACTTCAGACATTGCTTCTCAAATGTGGTGAAACTAAAAATCCTACTTAGTTGGAATTTCCCAGAAATAAAATTGAAACATCCTTATAAAGCTTCTTGTTACTGGGAGGTATTTAAAAATGCTAAACTTAGTCTTAGTTCAAACATGTAACAAGATACACTTGTATGCAGTATGAGGAAAAAAAAATAGTTTTAGTCTTCTGGCTTCTGCGCAGCTGGTCTGACTCTGGTGCATGGCGGGCTGTCATCGTGTAATTGGAATGAGCTAGTATGAGTTGTGTGTGGAAATGTTTTTTAGCTATGAATATGGACGAGGGTGTGTTCCTGAATTAGCACTGACATGTCATAGGACAGTTAGCGACATCGCTTCCCCCTCTGGGAAATAAATAACTAAAGGAAGTTGGAACCCCTTTTCCCACAGCTCTGTCTGCTGATGGCTTAGGCAACTTGGAAAGTTTGGAAAACTTTGAGTAACTGTTAAAATTAATTTCACAGTTTTCTAGTTGTGAGTTAATTCTATCAAATGCATCAATTTTGTTCTGTTCTTTTCTCTGTTCTGTTATTTACCACATTGATTTGTCCTGATCTGAAGCACCCATTGCCTCTCCTGGCTTCTTACCCAGTGCTAGACTTCTTTGTTCTGAAAGGCCAAACCTACATCATTCAAATATGAACTGTTTTCAGAATAACTGTTAGAATAGCTTTCTTATATTCTGATTTCAGGTCTATGATATCAGGTGATACTTTGCTATTCTATTTCTCTGACATATTCAGATTACAGTTCTGGCTGTGTCCCTTTCTCCTTTGAGAAGATATCAGTTGTTGTTCTCTACCAATAGTAAATTTTCTTTACAGGCACTTTTTCTAGGCTGTTTAAAATGTAGAATGGAGACTTATACTTTGCGTTCTAATACTTAGGAGAAACAAGTAAGATTGGAGTCATGATGATTGGACTCCTGAAGATTTGGCATAAGTAATGTTATATTCCTTCTTATGCTTTTTCTTCATCTCTGACTTTCAAGAGCAAACAGAAGAAACCTCGTTCCTTTATGCTGTCCTTGGTGCTCTTCTCAGGATTTACTAAATGTATTCCTCAAGTACAAAAAAGTTTAAAAATAAACTATATAATACAAAGTAATATCAGACTCTTCATTTTCTTTGCTCCAGGGAAAATATTTATTCCTAAGCAAAAGCCTGTACAGTCTTTTACGGAAGAAAAATTCTCTCTTGATCCAGAACTGGAGGAAGCCTTGACCAGTGCCACAGACACAGAATTAGGTGACCTTGCAGGTTAGTTTTTTTTTTTTCAGTATGAATGTGCTGGTGCATATTTAAACAACAAAGATATATAATTATTTGTGGCAGTGTATTTGTTACCTGAAATGTGACTATATGTTGTAGTTGTGACTAAACATGTTATATGCCAGTTTGGTTGTAGCATATCATCTTTGTTGATTTGTGATAACTTATAGGAAGGTAGATCATTTTGGCCTGCATAAGATATCTGATTTTCAAACTCAAAACTGTTAAGTTAATTCCTCAGTTCTTGTTGTGCACACTACTACTTATTCTTGTGTATGAGAATGTGTTGCTATATGCCTGCATTCCTAAAGCTTCAGTCAAGAATTTTGTGACTGAACTGCACTTTTAACTGATGCTTGAACCTGGTGAGGTAAAATCTTTCTAAGATGTGAAAGCCAGCTAAAAAGTCTATAATTAATTAATTAATTTCTACTTAGAATTTCTTAGAATTTCTACTTATAATAGAATGGCTCATACTGATAACTGGATGTTTTACAAACATCGGTTATTATTATTTAAAGGAGCTGCATCTGGGCTGAATTATTCAGGAGCAGTAAAATAGTTTTTTTTGCTTTTTCTTTTTCTCCTTTTACAGCTATACTGGGAATGTCCAACTTGATAACAAACAATCAGTTCTGTGATGTAGTAGGTAGCAGTAACGGGATTGACAAAGACAGCTTCTCAAGTAAGTGTGTACGCAAGTGCTAGATAAATGAGTTCTTTGTACTGCACCCAGTTACTATAGCATTAACTGTTTCTGTTGCACTAGCATTCGTTATAGACAGTCTTGATTTGGAAACGGGCATGTCTAACATTGCTAATTGAGTTCTGGCAAAAATGGAATTAAAATATATCGACATTAAAATCTATTCTGCAGTTAATTCACTTTTTGTCAGATAAAAGTAGGCATAAACATGCATTTGTGCATGTTGGGTTTTAGGTTTCAAATTTGTGTTTGTAATTCAACTCCTATACGCTTTCTGTAAAAAGCTGGTCTGCAAGAAAGGCTGTGAGGACCTTTGGAAAAGAACTGAACCTTCTGAAAATATAGTCTGGAGATGATGGTATACTTTTAGGGTGGAGGAGAGGCGTGAAGACTGATGAAATTATATTTAAATACAGTAAATATTTAGTTTGTGTACGTGACCTGTTTGATGAAAATTAAATGCCTTTTCAGATATCGTTAAAGGCGAAAAAATGTTGCCTGTTTTTGATGAGCCACCAAATCCGACAAATGTGGAAGAGACTCTGCAAAGAATTAAAGATAATGATTCCCGTCTTGTTGAAGTTAATCTAAATAACATTAAGGTAATTACCTGAAGTCTGCGGTAAATTTGCTGCTTTTTCTCAGTAGAAGACACTTTAAGCCATAAAACTGTAATAAGTGAGTATGATAAGCTTTTTTTAAGTACAGCAGCCTTTCTGCTAAGTGTGTGTAATCTCAGAAACCTGGAGCTAAACCGATAAGCCATCTTGGTTTCTTTTGCCAAATGTGTATTTAAAAAGTCTTAGATTTTTCTTACTGCCAGCCCAGATTTCTGTTGCTGCCAAGTTGGCAACAGTTCCAGCAGTTCACCATCGTGGAGTTAACTATTACTTTGACTCCTTTGTCCTTGATGAAGCAATGTGCTCTCACTTACTGCTATTCCAGTGATATTTGTACCCAACGTCCTTCTGATTCTCGTACAAAAGAGCTGTCGGCAGCTGGGGCTGTTCCTGCTCATAAGTGTAACAGTTGTGCTTTTAAATACGAGTAGAACTTCTGCACGTTTGCGTGAGAGGAAACAGAACTACAGCACTCCTGACCTACAGTGCAGTCAGCCCCTCTCGCAGCCTAGGCTGTTTGTTGCCCTTAAAATACTCGGTTTAAGAATATCGTATAGTAGGGAAGTGCTAGCCAAAATAAATGCCTAAAAAGGCAACAGAACACAATTGCTGGTATAATAAACTGAGAAATTTGCTATCCTAATTAATTATCTAAAATTATTCTTTTTATGCTTGGTTGCTGCTACACTGTAAAAATTACCGAACTATAAATTGGCAAATTCTGGAATTATTCTTACTGGAACACAGAGAATTAAATGCTAATGGTTTCACCAGTCTAAAAGCTCTAAATCTTTTTATATTTGTGAAAGGTTAATTAAGTTAGCAGAATGTTCACTTCATGTAAATTTTACTCAGCAAGTTTCAAGTCAGCTAAGTATTTTTGACACTTCTGTTGTGACAAAGGCATCGATACAGTGAAAATGACATTGCTTTATAGAATCGGTGACTCTAATAGCCATTGTATCTTACATATAGTCTTGCTACACGTGTAGGCCATTACTGTAAGATGGCTGGTGATAGTTAATATTGTAGTATGTTTTGCTGTAAAGAGAATAAGATAATGGAAGAAGTTGGGAGGGAGGGGATAAACTTGTGTATCTCAAGAGAGTGAAATGCTATTTTTAATTCAAGAACATACCAATTCCAACACTGAAAGAATTTGCAAAAGCCTTAGAAACCAACACGCATGTGAAGAATTTTAGTCTTGCAGCCACCCGAAGCAATGATCCTGTTGCTGTTGTAAGTACTCTTGTTAACATGCTTAAGTGGGGTGCAAGGGAAGTGAGGTTGGAAAGACAGTGGTAAGGGATTGAATTGAATCCTGTTTAAATATTTAGGGATAAAAATGATTAAATTCCTTTACACTGTGAAGTATGTTTTCTTTAACAAACCTTTGTTGTATCAAAGTTGGTAAATGATTACTAGTTGACTAATACGCAGCAATGCGTCAGATGTATGAAATGAGTGTGAATTCTTTTTATTCAGTTCCTTCCCCTAGTTCTTCGTTTTGCTAACTCTGTCCCTCTGTCCCTCTTCCACGAGCCAATAGTATATTGAAAACTAACTTTAAAAGAAGCACATTTGAGGACTGAAAAAACTCAGTCTTATTCACCTTACTAGAGTCTTACTTGAAGAAAGTTGTAAAATATCTGTTTCTCTGATCTTCCTGCCACTGCCAAAGATTGGCTTAAAGCAGTGGCATATAAAGCATAATATTAGTCAAGATATCTAGTTTGACACAATTGAAACATAAGTATTTATTGTCTGTTCTTTTTTTTCCTGTGTTAAATCAAAAGCAGTACCTTATTTATTTGCAAATAAACTGGTAAGAAAACAGCACTAACTGTTTTGCCAGGACAATCTTTTACACTTGTTTTAATTTGGAAAGCAAGCTAGTGAATGAACAAATGAGTATTTGAAAGCTTTATTTTGTGTCAATTAAAAAGTTCCTTTTCAATAGACCTGAAACATTTGTAATAAAAATCTATAAAGGTTTGCTCTCTCAGGTGTTGTTTTGATAGAAAAATATTTAAGGGTTATTATTTTTATGACAGTAAACCCCACCAGGTACCTGTTCTTGTTTTCTTATTTTCTCAGAAAAAATTGTCAGACCATTTCCACAAGAGTGCTTTAAGCTACATGCTGGTACTGTGCTTAGAGCTGTGAATTTTTTTGCTTCCTACCAAATTTGTAGACAAAGGATTTTCCAAGTCAGATCTCCTGTTTACAAATTAACCTTATCTAATTCTCCTTTCAGTTGACTAACACCCTTTCTTTGGCCTTTATTTAGCAGCTTGGATTACTCATTCTATGCTGTAAAAGCTTGCAAAATGGAATTGGTCCAATATGCTAATTTCAGACAATTTATATTCTGTGTAGCTTTTTAGTTTTTAACAAGAGAAAGACAGGCCTTTTCTTGACTAAATACTATTAAAAAAGGGAATTTAGATAATCCTTGGTTTAAGATTCGCTTCAGACTCAATAAATGAAAACTTGCAAAGTTACACTATGCATCTGTCAACTTGTTGCTCCCACTTAAGTAGTGGAAATGGTTATTGCTGTGTCCTATGATGTACTGCAGCAAAATTCAAAAGTTTAATGATGCTTTCTTGCATTCAAAGGCTCTTGCAGATATGCTGAGAGTAAACACAAAATTAAAAAGTTTAAACATAGAATCAAACTTCATCACTGGAGTTGGAATTTTGGCACTGGTCGATGCCCTGAAAGACAACGAAACATTGACAGAGATCAAAATTGATAATCAGGTGAGTGAAGAGGTGGTAATATCATACTTAATATCAGTCTGTCCTAGCTGACAATATTTTTAGAAGGCAGCTTGTGATAAACTTTCAAAAATATTTAAAATATCTTAACCCCACAAATGATTTTCCTTAAGATTCTCAGAAGCATTCAGTTGAAGTTGATTCCTGGTCACTTCTGTGCTTGCTTGTGCTTTAAAGTGCACAAATGTATTTTATGACCTTCTGCCTCTTAGATCAATCAATACAAAGCTAAGTCTTTATTGACTAATATGATGAAAGTATTCTGATGTCTTGTAGGGTGAATACACGTAAGCTCTGTTGTCTTTATGTACCTTTTCTTTTGACAGAGGCAGCAGTTGGGCACACTTGCAGAAGTAGAAATTGCCAAGATGCTTGAAGAAAACACCAAAATCCTCAAATTTGGATACCATTTCACACAACAGGGACCTCGAGCCAGGGCAGCTGCAGCTATCACAAAAAACAATGATTTAGGTAAGCCATGTCAGTAGAGAGTGACTGTTAAATAATGTGTGTGTGGCGCAGGTTTTAAAGGTGTCTGTTTTTTCTGCGCTTCTGTTGACATCACAAGGATAGTAAAATACGAGCAGATCAGTTTTGGATTTCTCCTGTGCTTTGCTCCTACTCTTCTATTGCTGCTGGATTGCCCTTTTATTTTGTTGCAGGGTATTCAGGTATATGAATTAAGGATTTTTTTTTTTAGCAGTCTAGATGGAGAAATTCAAACTCCACCTGTGTTGTGTCAAAGGGACAGAAAATAATAGTTTTGATTGTTCAGTTTCATTTATATAGATTCATTGTTTGTTTAAAAGCAGTAATTAATAGTGCAGGATGCCCTCTTCAATGCCAGCACACTCAGTCTCGTTTGGATTGCTTGAGCAAGGGAACTGAAGGTACTGTTGTGCAGAGGTTGGGACTGAGTCATCTCTTCCCTTACGGTTCTGTTCATGTGCAGGTACCTTCCCTGCCTCTCTTAAAGGTAGCTCGTAGCAGTGGCATCTTCATTTGCTGCTGTAAGTTTTGTTGGAGCTCATCTGTTAGAATCCTAACTAAAATGGACCAGCATAAAATTGGTTAATAATATAGCAGATGAATGGAAATATTTCGTATACTAATATTGAATGCTTGAAGCTCTCAACTACAGGAAGATAATGTGGCCCATCTATTTAAATAGAATTACATTTTAAAACTCCATTTAATTAAACTTTTTGGCTTTAGGTGCTTTGTGGTAAGGAATGCATGACTCATCAGTGTGAAAATACACCAGGTAGTTTAGTGGTAGTAGCAATAGTTCAGGGATACATTACACTGAATAATATAGGAAATTGGAATTTGATTTAAAGATCTCCTTCCCCTCTGAGTAACGTTTGAAGTGAAGGAGACAGCTCAGAAAAAGATGGAGGAGGAGTAATGGAGTAGAGCATAGAGAGAAAACAAAGGCACTCGGACGCTGTGTAACTGTTTCTCAAAATAGATTCTAAAGCAGTTATTCTTTTCATCATAAAGCTTCAGGTGTCTCTCTAAGGTTTCTCTTTTCACTAGTTCTCGTTTTAGTGTTTGACTGTTGGAAATCTATGTTTCTATTGATATCTTGCCTTTTTTTCTTTGCTTTCTTAGTCTGGAGTATGCAAGTAAAAGTTTCTGCAAATACCTTTTCATCTCTCCAGCCCTGAAGCTACAGAGACAGGTTACTCTGAAATACCCAGTTGGGTATTGAGCACTGAAAGCTGAGATGTTCAAAGTCTCTCATTTCTGTGTTTGTACGTTTTCTAAAAAAACCCTCAAACCCAGTCTGTATCTTCTTTCTCCCTTGCTTATGCTGTGTTGTACTGCTTCCCTTTTATCTGAAACTGTACGTGTTGCTTTTAACTGCATGATTGGAGAAGTCTAAGGTTGGAAATTCTTCCATCTGTTCTTGCAATGTGAGGAAGCAGGAATGCGTAACTTCTGTCACTGATGGAAACAATTTGGATTCAAATGCATATAAGTCTGTGGGCTACTGTCAGTGAGCAATACATTGGCTTTGTAAAGAGTAAAATTCTAATGTGATTCTATTCTGATTGTTTCTTTAGACTGTATGTAAAGCATTTCTTGAGACAGGAAGAGGGAGGGGAAACAAAACAGCTTTCTCTCTGTTATTTTGATCTGTGAAGGTAAAGAAGGTCAATTCAGTTTGCAAATATCTGTAAAACTACAGGATTTCCAATTAGTGGGTTTGAGAATAGAATCAATCGGTTTTTTCTTGTATAGATGTGCTTGCTCCACTTCTTTAAACAAAGTGGAGATGCCCTGTATAATACCTAAGGCTCTTAGCCCCATTTGTGGTGTCTGCACAGAAAAAGAAAACACAATTTGATAGGGGGAAAAAGAAATAACAATTAGAAATACTATAAATATTGAGCAAAACTCCAGTCATTCAGTCAATCTTGCATATTCTTAAGTCTAAACAGCATGTGGGCTTTTGTGGTACTTATTCACAGATTTTTGTTGCTGTTGCATATTCTGACAAATGATTATTTTTTATTAATAAATTGAATGTTTTAGGCTACTGCAAGTAACATTATTTTTTTTGCAAAGTGTATAAGTAGTATTAGATGTACTGTGAAACTCTTGTACTGTTTATTTTGAAGCCATGTCAATTTAATTCTCCACCACTAGAATACTGCAATGTAAAAAAGGAGTACTGGCTAAATCTGTTTACCAAACATAGAATTATTCTGTTTCCCGCAAGTCTTTCCTCACAAATATTTGAAGCTGTTCATGAGTAACACAGTAAGCAGCATTAAAGCATAAGCTTAAAAGGATGGCTAATTCAAAGTGTTAATTATCTTAAATTGAATTATGTGAAACTTTATGCGGCAAAGTAGGGAACCACTAGTATGGTTCCCTTAACTGTTAGTGGTGTAGACATATGAATAGTAGTTGCAATGATAAGATACTAAAACTATTTTTTCTTTCTTTCTTGTTACAGTTCGCAAGAGAAGGGTTGAAGGAGACAACTATTAGATCATCTCCTTGTCAAAACTGCGTGGAGACTTCAAGGGCTGTCAGGCCACACTCATCACCGTGGACTTTGGCAATCCTGGACTATATTTACCTGGGTTAGAAGGGAAAAGACTGGAAACCCCATTCCTTTTAAAGCAAAGCTATATTAATAATCTGCTGGTATGTGTTACATTTTTCAGATTGAGGTGCAGTAACTGCACCAGTCTCTGTCACCAGTTTTTTGGGGGGGGGGTGTTGAAGATTTTTTTTTTTTGTATTTCAAGACTTCAACTGTGCTTTCTAGTAAAAATGTATTTGCAAATCAATGGTATAATTGTCTGTAGTCAAAGAATGGGACATTCAAGATCATTGGGCAGATAATGACCCAACTGAAATATTTGTTAGAAAATCTGGGGGTGCTTATTTACATGGAGGGATATGTATATTCTTGAAAACAATGCGTTAGTGATAAGGGATTCTTCACACAACAGTTAGACTTATTGTGTAGAGCTGTTCAGCCTTTTATGGATTCACAGATTCAACAGAGTTGGAAGGGACCTCTAGAAATCATCTAGTCCAACTCCCCTGCTAAAGCAGGATTGCCCAGAGCAAATTACTCAGCACTGCATCCAGGCAGGTCTTGAAAATCTCCAGAGAAGGGGACTCCACGATCTCCCTGGGCAGCGTGTTCCAGGGCTCTGTAACTCTCACTGTATAGAATCATAGAATGGTTTGGGATGGAAGGGACCTTAGAGATCATCTAGTTCCAACCCCTCTGCCATGGGCAGGGACACCTCCCACTAGAGCAGGTTGCTCAAAAAGTTCTTCCTCATATTTGAGTGGAATTTCCTATGTTCCAGCTTACGCCCATTCCCCCTCGTCCTTTTGCTGGAAACCACTGAAAAGACTCCGGCTCCGTCATACTTCAACCCACCCTTTAGGAACTTGTAAACATACATGAGGTCTCCCCTCAGTCTTCTCTTCTCGAGGCAAAGAGCCCCAGCTCTCTCAGCCTTTCCTCATAAGGGAGGTGCTCTAATCCCTTAATCATCTTGGTTGCCCTATGTTTGAGACTCTCCAGTAGTTCCCTGTCCCTCTTGAACTGGGGAGCCCAGAACTGGATGCAGTATTCCAGTTGTGGCCTCACCAGTGCAGAGCAGAAGGGGAGAATGACCTCCCTTGACCTGCTGACCACACTTCTCCCTATGCAGCCCAGGATTCCATTGGCCCTCTTGGCAACAAGGGCACATCAATGGCTCATGGAGAGCCTGCCATCCACCATGACTCCCAGATCCTTTTCTTCAGTAGTACTTCCAAGAAGATCCACCCCACCCTATATTGGTGCCGGGGGTTCTTCCTTCCCAGGTGCAGGACCTTACATTTGCCTTTGTTAAACCTCATTAGGTTCTTCTCTGCCCAGCTCTCCAGCCTGTCCAAGTCCTGCTGGATGGTGGCACAGCCCTCTGGAGTGTCGGCCAGCCCTCTCAGTTTGGTATCATCAGCAAACTTGCTGAGGATACACTCTGTCCCCTCGGCCAGATCATTGATGAATATGTTGAACAGAACTGGGCTGAGTATTGACCCCTGGGGGACACCGCTGGTTACAGGCCTTCAACTTGACCCTGCTCCATTAATGACAACCCTCTGAGTTCTGTCACACAGCCAGGACTCAGTCCACCTCACTGCTCCCTCATCTAGCCTTGTTCATATGCACTGAAGAGAAATCTTTCACAGCTATCTTATTTGTAATTCTACTTTTAAAATGTTTTTGATACTGTGATTAACTTTAAAGACAATCCCTTTAAACCAAACAAAAATAAATTGGCCAATGACTTCTCCCAAGAGGTTTAAGGGGCTAATAAAAAAGTAGAAGCCTTGGGGGGGGGGGGGGAAGTAGGAGCCTTGCAAAATGACAGTTTTTCTATTACACTTAAATCCTTAAAGTCTTTTTTCAAATTGTCCCATAACTGTATCTTACTCTGTATCTAAACTGGATATGTTTTTAGACTGATTTCATGTGTTCATCAGCATTATTTAGTTTATATTCTTTGTTTAAAAATCTTTATCTACATTCATAAGTATCAATTTCTCTAGAAGTAGTAGACATGCATTTGTTAAATTCTGCATAATTATGTACAGGAAAAGCAGCCTTAACTGTAAAAACTGGTTACTGAGTTGCTGGCAAATGGAAAAACTCCTTTTTTTTTTTTTTCAATTGGTCACATTAAGTTATTAGTACTTCATATAAATCTGTCATATTTTAATAAAGCAATGAAGTAACACTTTTAAGAAAGGATTTTTCTATTCTACTTACATCTTGGTGTTGAAACACTACGTGAGACATGCAGAAACTAACCAATATGCAGTGTCAAATCTGTATGGGTAGTAATCATTGAAGTATTTAAAATTCTATATCTAAGAGAACTAATAAGGCAACAAGAATCACTTCAACTTTTGTACATAATCACAGTAGACTTCCTTGGAATAATATGAAAATCTAGAGGCTTTTTGGTGTAGGTCTGTTTGGACTGTACTCTACTAGTTTGCTCAATGTTGTCATGAGATCACAAACTCACAAAAATGCTCCAAAGGATTCTCAGCTATATTTATAGCAACAGAGAATTCAACTGACAACTGATTTCATCTGAGGATCATAATATGGTGAGCATTTTATGTATGGAAAATATATTGGACTGAGATTTTTGTGTCAGGTTGTTTATGCTATAAAAATTCAACAGAGCAACTCTGACGCTGTGCCCATGTTGTAATTTGCTGCAAATCTGGTTTTGGATCTTTTAAGACAGACTTTATTCTGGAGGTGACTTCAAATTTTACTGCAACTTGTACAGAGAATTTTAAACTATAGTGCCTTCAATGAGGATGTATATAACTGGTTTATACTTGTGGAAGAACATGTTTTTTACTATTTCAGAATCTGCCTTTTATCGTAATTACGAATAAACGTGTGCTCTGAAAAGCAAGTCGGAATTAATTCTGTTAACACCAAAGACTATACATACTATAGCTTTGAAACAACTAGAAGTGATCTGACTAATAACAAAAAGGGCTTCTTTTGGTTTTGGCTTTTGTAAATTTTCAAGAACTTTTTAGATTTTGAAATTTAAGTTCTTATATAGTGTGCATGAAGTCGTGAGGTGTGTCTTCTTTACAGTGTGTATAAACGTGGCCAAAGCATGTCATGTGCTGAGTTGCCTAAAGCTGTACTTTACTTCTTATTTGCTAGGCACCATAATAATTTTGTGTCAAAAAGCAGGCTGTAATGTCTTCCTTCATTTGTTGAAGGGCTGCATGTTCATGAAATCTGTTCACGTATTGTGATTCTGTGATGATTCATTTTATCATTATCTAACAAGTTTAGGCAGTTATCTCCTACTTGAAGATGAGGAGAGAAACGAAAGGCTGGATTATGGAAATGATAGCCCAAATCCCTTCTTTACTTTATTAAATCAAGTTTAGCTGCTTAATGATTTATGTTTTATATTCCAATCAATGGCAGGGGCTTTTAAGCTCCAACTCTCAGGTGTCCTGTCATAGATACTAGTGGCCCGGAGTAATTGGTCTGGCTCCATAGACAGCAGCTAAGTATTTGACTGCTTGTTGGCACTTTCAGGACAGATACCTGACAGTCTGGGTGTAGAAAACTAGTTTTTTGTTCGGGTTTGCGGTTTTGCTTTTGTTGTTTTCTTTTCAGCCAAAGAGGTTGAGCCCTCCAAATTGTTGCAAGACATTTGACATGGTGCATGAAACAGTTACAGCAATCGTTTTTGTGCCTACAATGTGTATCCTTTTTGGAATAAATGAAGGAATCTAGTCTGTTGACAGGAACCGTAAACCAAAGTATGATTTCATGCTATCAAGTGTACTGAGATCTTATGGATGACTTAAATCTTTCTGAGGTCAAAAGTGGTATCACTTTGATAACCAGCTACTGTAAACACAAGGTCCTTTTTCCAAAAGAGGTGATACTTTTTTTTCTTCTTGATTATTCTCCAGGCTTAATGCAGAAGTCAAATGACCACACGTATTGATTATTAGTTTCAAGCTAAGCATGGAAACATAGCCTATATTCCAAAGCAGTTATCTATTTACTGTTATATTTTAAAGATATAGCCTCATTCTCTCTACAGCTTGAGTAATACTGTTTGTAAGCTACAAACGAGCAAGTGTTCAATTTAAATTTCCATTGAGGAAACATGAATGGAGTGTTTTTGCATATCAGCACTGTATGCTGTCAGATTGTAAACCAGTAAACGTTTTTGATGATTAAAGTACTGTATTCTTTTGTTGTGGTTCTTTTGGGGTTTTTTTCACATTGTACAGTGACTTGCTTTAAGTTCATCCATGTATTTATTTACCTCAAACCATTACTACTTCTTCTCCAGTGGGAAACTGAGTAAAAGTGAAGGGCTACTGCTGTGGAACTTGATTTTCACACACAGCAGACAGCAGGAGGTGCAAAGAGCTTCTGTAAGCAGTGACAGAGCATTATGACCCCTGCTCAATCCATCCAGGCAAGTGAAGAGGGAGTGGGGTGGGGGCGTGAGGCTGCTTTATGCAGCATTATTTCAGCCACTGCTGGTAAGGGCGAGGGGTATAGACAAAATGGGGATCCCTATCTGATACAGAGCTCAGACCTCTCTGCCTGCCTTATAGCTGAGTGTCTCAGTGTCTCACCAACAGAACCACAGAAGGGTTTGGGTTGGAAGGGATCTTGAAGATCATCCGGTTCCGGGTTCCAACCCCCCCTGCCCTGGGCAGGGACACCTCCCACCAGACCAGGTTGCTCAAAGCCCCATCCAGCCTGGCCTTGAACACCTCCAGGGATGGGGCAGCCGCAGCTGCTCTGGGCAACCACTGCTGGAGTTCCACCACCCTCAGAATAAAAAACGTATACTCAGTATCTAATACAAATCTCCCCTCTTTCAGTTTAAAACCCTTACCCCTTGTCCTATGGCTCCAGTCCCTGACAAGGAGTCTCTCCCACCTTCCCTGTAGCCCCTTTAGGTACTCTAAGGAAGGGGCTATAAGGTCTCCCCGGAGCCTTCTCTTCTCCAGGCTGAACCCCCCGGCTCTCAGCCTCTCCGAACGGCAGCAAGGCCTAACGCCCGTGCGGGGCCCCGGGCTAAGGGAGAGCAGGTATTTAGACCGGAGGGTGGCAGAGCAGGGGGCCTGTCCCTATCGTCGCTCCCCGCAGGATCCGTAAGTGCCCGTGCGGGAAGGCGGCGGGGGGCGCCGGCTGCCGGACGCCCGAGAAATCCCGCCTTCGGTGCCGCTGCCGGGTTCTGCCCGTCCGCTCTGGCAGGCCCCGCGGCTGTGACCAGGCCGCCTTCGCCGCTTACTCGTAACGCCACCCCCTGCGCTCATGAACTGCTCCCGCCTCCCCGGCGGCCCGCAGCCACCGCCCGGCGCCGGCAGACGGTTACCGCCGGTAATCGCCCTGGGGCGTGGTCCCTTTAAGGGCGGCCACTTCTTCCCCCCCCCCCCCCACCGCGGGGCCGTGCGGCGCCGCGTATTTACGTCACTGCTCGGCGCCGCGGCGTGGTGGCGGGCCGTCCCCGCGCCATGGCCGACATGGAGGAGCTCTTCGGCAGCGACGCCGACTCGGAGGCCGAGCAGAAAGGTGCGGGGCCGGGAGTGGGTCTGCGGGTGGAGGGAGCGGCGTGCGAGCACTCCGCTTCCTTGGTCGCGGCTGCGGCGTCGGTGGCAGGGTGCTGGCGGGGAGGGCGAGCGCGGTGAGGCGGCGCGGGGCCCCTGCTCGCCCCCGGCACCTGGGGACGTTTCAGCGGCGCTCAGCATCAGAAGCGGTGGAACATCTCCCGATTCGGGTCGTTTGTGGGTCTTTAAAGTGCACGTCTCCACCTCCCCGAGCTCTTCTCCGAGGCAAATGTCCCCTTCCCGCTCGGAACGGCGTTTACCGGCCCCGGCCTCCAGCAGTGGCTCTGCTGTACCCAACGCCTCGGGGGGCTTCGGGGAGCTAACGTGGATTAAAGAAATTACGACAGTTAAAACTCATTTGTAGGATCTCATAAACCACAGATATGTGTTTACTTATTTTAAGCTTTCAATGTTTCAAGTGTTGCTTTCTTTTGTATAATTGCTTACTCCTTTTGCAGCTGTAGTGTCTTAGATGACAGCTTGTGGTTTGACACTTTATGTGGCATCCATCATCCTCATCCATCATAGGCTGTGCCTTTATTACTAGACATGTTATTTTATTGTTCTAGGTAACTTTTGTAGTTCTTTTTTTACAGTTCTCTATAAGTTCTCTCTCTGGGTTTTGGAGAGTTTTTTTGATTGTTTGTTACCGTTGTTGTTTTAAAGCAACGCCCATCTTGTCATGTGCGCTCTATAAAGGGACATTCCAACTCTTGAAAGGGTGATGTTTGTTTTGCAGATTCCGATTCTGGGTCTGAATCCGATTCTGACCAGGAGAACGCTGGCTCTGGTAGTAATGCTTCTGGAAGTGACAGTGACCAGGATGATGATAGGGACGCAGTAAAACCTAGTAATAAGGAGCTATTTGGAGATGATAGTGAGGATGAAGGTGCATCCCATCACACAGGGAGTGACAACCACTCTGAACGATCCTACAATCGCTCTGAAGCTTCAGGACGTTCTGAGCATGAAGATAACGATCAGTCAGATGTGGATCAGCACAGTGTTTCAGAAGCTGCTCATGATGATGAGGAGGATGATCATGGGCATGGATCAGATGAAGGAAGTCATCATTCAGAGGGAGATGGCTCCGAAAAAGCACATTCGGAGGATGAGAAGTGGGGCAAGGAGGACAAAAGCGATCAGTCTGACGACGAGGAGAGACAGCAGAACTCTGATGATGAGGAGAGACAGCAGAACTCTGACGATGAGGAGAAAGTGCAGAATTCTGATGAAGATGAAAGGCCACAGATGTCTGATGATGAGGAAAGACTCCAGAACTCGGACGAGGAAAAAGTGCAGAACTCCGATGATGAGGAGAGGCCACAGGCCTCAGATGAGGAGAAGATACAGAACTCAGATGATGATGAAAGGGCCCAGCATTCTGACGAGGAGAAGATGCAGAACTCTGATGAGGACGAAAGGGCCCAGCATTCCGATGAGGAGGACCAAGAACATAAATCTGGTAGGATGAAATACAGTGATAATGATGTGCTTCTGCTTTGATGTCTCTTTTTTGTTTGGTTTATATTGGCCTGAAAAGATTCAAACTTCAGTGTAAAGGCATTAAATCATGTAGCTTTCAACTATAGTTATCTTTGTATATGCAGCACTTTTAAATTCTTTTTCATCTGACTCAACTTATTAATACAAGGGACTTTTAAAATATGTGGAACAAAATTTTTACTTTGCTGAGAATAATTATGCTCCTTGGTAGAGTCTGCAAGGGGCAGCGATAGTGAAGATGAAGTTCTGCGAATGAAGCGGAAGAAACCAATCGCATCAGATTCGGAAGCAGACAGTGATACAGAAGGACAGAAAGGTAAACAGTAGTGGTGTTTTGTGGGCTTTTTGTTCGTTTAATCCTCATTTTAAGCCCACCATTCATCTTCTACAGAACTTTCTCAGTTTCCTCCATGAGAGACAGCTTTTCTTTTGTGAATGTTGTTTCGCACATTTTTACTGAAGTATGTTAAGAAATGGTGCCTTTAACCAGAGCAGTCCAGAGAATTTAGACTGTTTTTTGTGATGTTCAGCTGGCTGAGAAAGAGGCGTTGACTCTTCTGAGAGGAAGAACCTCCAAAATGCTTAATGAAGTTGCTGTTTATATATACTTAAGTTGTTTACTTGGGTAAAGGATGATTGTACTCTTAATTCTTCTGTTACCATTTTTCAACTAGATTCTGTTATTTGGTAGAGCCTTTCCAGAAAACATACTTTGAATCCTTACCTTAAAAATACATGGGAAAATTGTTTCTTAGGGTAAGAGAATAATGTGTGGTTCATAAACATTTGCAATTTTTTAAAATTTGTAGGTGATTTTAAGTGGCAATGGAAGTAAAAGATGTGTTAGTCTTTTTTTCTATGAATGTGCTTGTGTGTAGGGGTGTGTGTGCACGTATGTGTATTCTAAAATAGTAATTTTTCTGCTCAAGAGCATGCAGATGTCATGGATCTGTTTGGAGGTGCAGATGACATTTCCTCAGGGAGTGATGGAGAAGACAAGCCACCAACTCCAGGACAGCCCATTGTGAGTAGATGTGACTTTTGAAATAATTGACATGCCATTCCATCATGAAATGTAGAATGTGATTGAGTTTGATAATATTTTAGTGAAAAAAAGAGTAACGGCATTAAGTAAGCATTACACATAATATTGCCCTAGCTAAAAGAATTATTAAAGCTTTATCCAAAGCAATAGCAGGTTGATTAATTTATTTGCCTTCTCTGATCCCTGCTCCACTTTTTGTATTTGAAAGAAATATAATGAATCATTTTGATTGTCATAAAGTAAAATACCAAGTCGTAGCTGTCTTTCCTGCCTTAGTACAGCTGTGTGACAAACATTTTCATCTTTTACCCTAATCTTCGTGATCTCTCTGTGCCCATGGATCACATTTCCCCAAGTACAATGTAAGTGCTTATTAGAGCAACAGTAGCCAGATAGACTTTTTTCACTTATGCTCCCATTCTTCTTTTCATTAGGATGAGAATGGACTGAGTCAGGAACAACAGGAAGAAGAACCTATTCCAGAGACTAGAATAGAGGTAGAAATACCAAAAGTAAACACAGACTTGGGTAATGATTTGTATTTTGTGAAGCTGCCCAACTTCCTTAGCGTGGAGCCCAGGTAATTGCACGTTAAATACATGATTAATAAAGTTTTTTAGTGTTTCCCTATATTGCTTTTGCTCTGGCAATACAATTAAATTTGTTGTTCTTACTTAAAACGGTTGGTGTTAAGATGCATACTTTGGGTAGTGATCAGTCAGTAGTAATATCTGTTGTTATCTGATCAAGTGCTGAGTAAATTTCTTATGAGCTTGAGTTTCAGCTCGATTGAAACTTTTTCTTTTTTAAAGAAATATGATTTAATTGAAAACACATGCTCTCAGTTGAATTTTAAACATAGGTTCAGGCCCTGGAATGTGAAAGTCAAACCACAGCATCCTTATGCACTTTTGAGTGATAAAAACATAATTTTGAATTCTAGAATTTTTTTAGAATTTTTAGAATTTTTTATTTGTGTGTGCTACATGTACTGTTTAACTATAAAGAGGTTGGTTACTCATTTTCTTATTTACCTAACCCAAGATAAAGAAATTTTCTGGAATTCATAAAGAGAAACAAAATAAATGATTAGAGCTGGTTTTGATGTTAGGTTTGGCCCTAAAGCCCACCCTCAGCACTTGCAGCAAATTGCTGTTGAATCCGTCCCTCCGAGTGTTTGGTTAAGCAACTTTATTGCATTGTTTGGTGGTGGGAGAGCTGGCAGTGCATTACTGTGTCTGTTACACGTTAGTTAAATCATTCTTCCTGGTCCTCGTGCTATAGGCTGTTTCAGAAGAGAACTGTTAAGAATCTGGTTAGTGGCTGTAGTCAGTGAGAGAAGCCCTGGGGATCTTTGGGGGTCAGGCAGGACCGAAAACAGAATTGTATGGTAGCAGAGTCTGTTCATCACATCTTCCCCTTGCAGCAGCCTGGAAGCTGTTGGAAAGGAGGGTGGGGAATGGCCCTCCCCCGCTCACTCCCACCCAGCCCTCAGGTTTTTTGAAGGAAGAGAGTAGGGGAAAAAAAAACCTAATCTCATCTTCCTTTCCCTTTGATTGGTTTTGAGATTCAAATATAAAAATTGCAAAGATTGTGCTTTTAGAAAATCCCTAATTCATCACATCTATAAGAAAGTAGTTTTTATTTTTGCTGTACAATTTTGTATATATTTTATTTCAGGCTTAACCTGACCTCATCATCCTGTTACTAAGGATTTTCTGAGGCAGGCTCGCTTTCTCTGGCTAGAGCCATTTAGAGGGTCTGAGTGTGAAAGTGGCTGCAGTTGATGGTAGGGAAGACACTTGGGCAGGCCTCCTGTGGTGGAGAATCAATGCAGTAAATGACATTACCGCAGAGACGGCTGTCTCAGCTGCGGTGTCTGCGGTGTATAATTTAAACCTCTCAAACACCTGTTATTTTGCACAACTCTAGAATAATCTGGATTAATTTTTAGAACAATAAAGACTGTATTATATAATTTATTGCAGACCTTTTGATCCCCAGTATTATGAAGATGAATTTGAAGATGAAGAGATGCTTGATGAAGAGGGTAGAACTAGATTAAAACTCAAGGTATAATGTTAATTTTCCTTTTCTCTTTTACACTAATCTAGCCATGTTTCTATGAAGTCTTTCAGGTATTTTAGATCAGTATTTTGATTTATGGTTCAGATTATGAAAGTCTGGATCAGTTCAGCACTGAGGAAAGTTGATCCATTTTTAGTAATGAATTTTAAAAAAAAAACCAAATCCTTGACCACTGCATTTCACCTAGAAAAGTGATACTTTTCACTTTCATTTCATGCAGCAAATTTTCTAGCCTTTCTGGCTGTAATTCCTGACCCACGGTATTACTTCACTACGTGTTAAAAGGGGGTTGTGATTTTTATTCCCTGTAGGTAGAAAACACAATACGATGGCGGATGCGACGGGATGAGGAAGGGAACGAGATCAGAGAAAGCAACGCGCGGATAGTCAAATGGTCAGATGGAAGGTTAGTTTGGACTTTCTCCTATTGAAGGAACATGGTTGTTCTTAGAGTGAAGTGCCATGGCATGCTGAATTGGATGGTCAACAAACTTTGATGTCAGTTCTTTCTGCACAGCAGAAATTACTTTAGTTTCTGCTTTGAAAATTTTATGCTCTGCTTAGTTTGGATTGAAATAGAATTACTGGCTATATCTAAAAAGGCTTTCTTCATTTATAAATGAGGGAAAAAACAGACTGTAGTGGCTTTATCAAATAACTGAAATATGAATCTCTTTTAAGCATGTCTCTCCACTTGGGCAACGAGGTGTTTGATGTGTACAAGGCCCCACTACAGGGAGATCACAACCATTTGTTTATCAGACAAGGAACAGGTCTACAAGGACAGGCTGTTTTCAAGACAAAGTTAACCTTCAGGTAAGTATGCTATCCATATCCCTATATGGATAACATAAAGGTATACATATCCTGGTATATCTTATACCAGTTTGTAAACCTTCAGAGCTTAACTTTTTAATGAGAATGCGCTGTCAATATTTTGATAAGATTTTTCCTAAGTTAGGTGTCACAGTTTAAAAGGTTAATACTCATTCACTGCAATATGTAGGCTACGTGTATCTTTTATGTATTTTTAATTTGCATTTTTAAGTGCAAGTGCTCATCTAAATTGGAAAGAATATTAATATTCCCTGAAATTAACCTTTTTTCTGAGGCACAGTTGCTATCAAGATGATGACTACGTCTTGGGATATTGAAGTGAAGTGCGAGGATGATTATTTAGGCTGGTAATGGACGGCAGATGGTTTGCTGAGAGATAACTTGATGTCTCCAGTAGCTGTTACAATACACATAAAAAAAAAATCTTAAAAAAAAAAAGGAAGAAAGGATGATGCTTTTACTTCTGTGCAGATGAATCTTTGAAACCTTAAGTATACTTGCCCTACTGTTGTCCTTTAAAAATGAATATGTTCCTTGACAAAGTGTTTAACCCAGAGCAATTTTTTAACAGGCCACACTCTACGGACAGTGCCACTCACAGGAAGATGACTCTGTCCCTGGCAGATAGATGTTCAAAGACCCAGAAAATTCGTATTTTGCCAATGGCTGGTCGCGATCCGGAGTCTCAGCGCACAGAAATGATTAAGGTATTGTGGTAGGGAACTCTCTTATCTGCTGACTTAATTTAAAAAATAACTGTATTATAATATATATAGAATGTTCATATTATATTATGAACATTCCTCAACATTTTATGACTTTATGAAGAACAGAGTGTATTTTGGAGTTACAGATGAGAGATGTTAGCTGTGTGTGCAGCTTGCTTAACCTTACAGATTACAAAAAAATCAGAATACATACAATCTTTACACTGCTGTGATATGGTTTTTAGAAGATAGAGTAGACTACAAGGTGTGCTTGAGTTGGGTTGTGCTTTTTTTTTCCACTCAATCTTTATGTATTGCTTCCTTCCTTGGACAGAAAGAGGAGGAGAGATTAAGAGCTTCTATTCGTAGAGAATCTCAGCAGCGACGAATGCGGGAGAAGCAGCACCAGCGTGGTCTGAGTGCAAATTATTTAGAGCCTGACCGCTATGATGAAGAGGATGAGGGAGATGATGCAATCAGCTTAGCAGCCATCAAAAACAGATACAAAGGTGGCATCAGAGGTAATAAATGATACATGGCACATCATAAACCTTAGCAGCACGTAAGCAGGCGATTCAGATGGATTAGTTTCACAGGAAAGCCCTGGTAAGATTGTATTTTGCCAGTTCGTTTGATACATGAGGAGGCATGAATTCGGTTCGTGTAAGTTTATTTTGTTTATCTGGAATTAGATTTTGCCAGCTTTTTGTGTGGCTAAATGTAAGAGAATTATTTTTAATACTGTCTCTTCCTCACCGATGACAGATTATTATTTGTCTTTCCATTTTTCTCTGTAGAGGAACGTGCTAGGATCTACTCTTCTGACAGTGATGAAGGCTCAGATGAAGATAAAACACAAAGACTTCTCAAGGCGAAGAAACTTAATAGTGATGAGGTAAGAAAAAGATTTTGTTCTTAAGGTACTCATTTTCAGTCAGGAACATTTGCTACACTAAATCTATTTTTAAAAATGAGAATTTTGTAGTTTCGTTTATGCTGTGATGAATGTATTACTTGACTTGGCATGCTTTCCATGGTAATTAATCACCAATTTCATATACACTGCAGAAGTTCATAGACCTGAGCGATTCCCAAAGGAGGTCACTATTGTTATTGCTGATTTAAAGAGGGAAAAAATTATGCAGAGTTATATAAAAATGACTTTGCCAAAATTATGCAAGTAGTAAGAAGGCTCAAGGTGGGAATCTTGGTGCAGTGTTATCTCCGAAGCTACATGGTCCTCTCCTGTTCATTCTGGAAATAGAAGAAGCATTTTCACATTTTATTGCTGCTCTTTCTAAATAGAAGAGTTAAAAAAATGAGTTAAAAAGAGTTAGCGTCTGTTGCTGAATAGACATTAACCATCACCCAAGCATCATCCTAAACAAGAGGCCATGATCAAGTTAACTGTTAACTACAGCTAATAGTAGTGCTGTTTCCTCTTCTAAAATTGTGTTTTATTGGTTTGGAATTTGTCACTGCTAGGTATAAGCAAATGAATCTTTGTGTATATTGCCTCTTGAGGTTTAGGTCATTTCAAGTAATGTCACTTCGTGTGATGCAGCACTACAGTGTAGCACTTTCGAAATTGACAGATGTCATTTCTGAGATGATAGTTTTCAGTATGACACATACCTCGCCAATGTAAGAAATCTTGATTTTGGAAGGAGTATGTTTGCTCTCATTTGCATTTCTGTACTGGGCTTCCTGTAAACCTCTCGGGAGCGTGCCTTGCTGCCCAGCCTGTTGGATGTTTGCTGCACTCTGAATGCGAGACGTAGATTCCAGCTTCTTATTATAGGTTGAGGAACTTGTAGTATTTCAGAAAAATATGACAGCAATCCAGAAGACAGCGATGGCAAGGCATGTAGGAGACCGTAATTGAGCTCTGTTAGTAGAAACTGAATTGTTTATTTTTAAGGCACTACCAGTTGCTATTTCATGATATAGCAGTATCAGGACTTGCAGTTCTGGTCTCTCAGAAGAAAAGGTCTAGTCTTCAGGAGTGATAGCCTCCATTTTAAAATTACATGACTTAAAGGTAATATTCCCATCAGGGCCACAGAGGGGTGCTACAGTATCGTGGAAAAAAACCCAGTGGTGCATGACTACTGGCTTACAGTCACCACGCAGGAAGTGTGGTATTTGTAATGTGTATCTGCATATGTGAAACACCGACTTCCTCGTACACAGACTTTTTTATGTGCTGTCAGTCAACAACACAGCACAAGTGTGTGTCCTGATAACAATTTGTTACCATTACTGAAAACGTCAATCTATTATTAATACCCTTTCTCACCATGCAGCAAGTAGTTTTACTATTACTGTAGTTAATGGAGATATTCTCCTAAATAGGAAGATGAATCATTTAACAATAGCCTAGCTAGATTACAAAAGAATGCCTGTTCTGAGGAAGAAGCTATCATTGAGATTCGCATCCCTACTAATTTCTGTTCTCCATGCTTAAAATTCCTTCCTAACCAAGATCTCACTGTACTAACTTAATCTGTTAATATAGAAAAAAAATTAAAAAATTCCTTACAGTACTGAAACTCAATTTTTGCTGCTTCTTAAAATCCAAGTAATACGTGTTGCTTTTAAAACAAACAAAAACAACAACAACAAAAAAACCTATCCAAAACCCAAACCAACAAATGCAAAAAGAGATGAGGTTACTTAGTCGAGGGTATTTTTAGACATATTCCTCTTTTTAAACAATAATTAAGTTACCGCTTGGTCTTCATGCCAAAATTTTTTTTATTAACAACTAATAATTTGATGTTTGATAAAATGTTTTCATAGTATTCTGATTTAAAATGTTTGGAAGAATGATTCAAACTGAACTGGTGTAAATGCACATGGAATCAAAATCAACCTGTTGATTCTGTGTTTAGGTGCTAAAAATTGGGCGTCCAGCCTATGAAAGTCATTATGGTATTGCTTGCAACCGGTTAATTAACTCAATGATTTGAGTTCCTTTGACCAGCTCTTTGAAGCCTCCTAAACTATTATATTTCTTGGACTGTAAACTGTGGTGTTTCTCAGTACTAATGGTTTCTCACTGAATTTCACTGAATTAGAGTTGGAAGGGACCATAGAGATCATCTAGTCCAACTCCCCTGCTGAACCATCAGTCCTTTTCTTTTATCAGTGGTGTTTTTGTTGTTTAGGGGTTTTGTTTTATTTTTTAAATTAACAAACAAAATGCCTACCCATGTACTGAATTTGTTCTTTGCTTCAGTAGCTCTAATTTAGGGCATATAAAAGTGTCCGTAGTCTGAAAATGTAGCAAAGCTACACAGGCTGCCTGCAGGGAAAGCTTCTGCGTGTTGAAAAACTCGCCACAAATTCTAGGAATTACCCATGCTCGTAAGACTTGCTGAGAATGATATTGTATGTGCCATAAATCCAGACTGAACTGTGGCACAGAGTCGTTTACATCACAGTTTGAAGCAGAGTCGGTTGCATGTCTGTTGAGGTCAATGGAGCTGCAGTTGGATTGTGGACCCTCTTGGGCTGGGGTTTGAGACTGGTAGCAATGCTGACAACCTAAAGTGCAGGTCCATAAGCAGACCTGCGTCACAGTAACACAAAATGGAAAAACTAGAACTAATAATTTTGATTTTTTTTTTTTTTTCTTACAAGAAAGACTTTGAGGTCTTTTTGTTGTTTTGAGGTTTGGTTTTTTTTTATTTTAGCTTGCAATATGTTGGGGTGTTTTTTGTCCTTTTTTTTGCCTTTAGGAAGGTGAACCTTCGGGAAAGAGAAAAGCAGAGGATGATGACAAAGCAAGTAAGAAGCATAAGAAATATGTGATCAGTGATGAAGAGGAAGATGATGATGATTAATACCAAGGAAGCACAAAAGTTGACTTTTTTATATATATATTTATATATATATTGTACAGTTCTCTTACAGCAAAGATGTAAGTAACCATAATGGGGTTATTTTGATAAAGGAAAATTCCATGAAGTCTGTGTTTCTGGTGTGAATAAAGTTTTTTTGACTTCCTTTTACTTTTTAAGGTTTTTCTCTTATTGCAGCAACTATTGCACCAGGGACCATCACAGTGCCGATTTTTATCTTGCACAGTACATTTCAGTGCACATTTCAGTTTTGTGAATTGTAGTAACTGGTTATCCAAGTGAATTACTCAGTGATTTTTACTGAGTTCATTAGGAGAAACCATTCTGATCTTTATAGAATGCTTGAAGGGTAAGTTTGCCTGTCCAAGGGTATGGCAATTTAGCTTAGTGTTTGTATGGAAGGGTTGGAAGAACATATGATTGGCACGGTACAGTTCTGGGATTTTTTCCTAGATATTCCTTATTTCCTGTCAACTCTGGACAATACATTATTATGCTGGTATATTTGATGACTGAAAATACTTCTTATCATGTTTGACTAAACTATGAAGTTCCTGTAGTTAAAATTGTTTACTGATCACATAAGACACTTATTTTTCATGCATTGAAGCCCAGAATGAAAGTCCACATCTTGCCTGAGCATTAATAATAGTAACAGTAATAATAATATTAGGCACGTGTTAGTGACGTAAATGTCAGAGTAAAAGCGCTTATTTAAACAAAAGTAAAAAATTTCTGCAAGCAGAGATGAAAGTCTCCTTTAAAAGGTGAAATGAGCCACAATACAAAAATGTATCCTACTAACAGTGTCTCATAATCTCATATAATCCTTCTGGTGCTATTTCCTGTTGTTCCTGGTTGGTTTTATAAATAGATTTGTTCAGCTGGGAAGTCGCTGGAGGAGAACGTTCTGGACAGAATCATTGCTGCTTTTACACTATTTCTAAACACCTTATTTGATGATGCAATGCTAGCTGTAAAGTGGGGAAAGGCTTGCAGAAGTATCTGAACTTTTCCACAGTTTCTTTCCAAGATTAAATATTCCACGTGTAGTTTCTCTCATTGGTGAGAGCGTTCAGATGTTATCCGTGTTGCTTTTTTAACTGATTTTTCACACAGTCCCACAGAGTTTTGATGTGGCTTGTAAAAGGTAACAGAAAGAAGAGAGAACTAGCATAATGCCTCTTTAAGCAGAATCATTGATGGTGCTGTGAAAAGTTTGTGATGTGGATTTGTGTTACCTCAGATGAAATAAAATAGCTGATCGTTACGCAAGGACTGTTACCCACCTCTCCCCTGCCAACCTGAATCGTGCTTTTTTATAAAACAGTAGGGTGCAAATGCCTCACAGTGAGCATTTTGCTCTCGTGACATTCCCTGGTTCTTCGAGATACAGCTTTCAACCTGGACATCTTGCTTTTGTCAGCTTTAATTAGGCTGGTAGTTTGTCAGAATGCTCTACCTCTGCTTCTCCTGCCTGGGAGGTACGGGAGGCGTTCTGGCTGCAGTAGGAGCGGGCTCCGCGCGTGTTAATGTATTCTGCTGAGCAGCTCACTCTCTTCATACCTGCAAATCTCTACACTGCGAAGTGGAAAATGTCAGCTCAGAAGTCTGAGTGCCTGAGAAACTGTTCTTTTTTTTTTCTTTTTCTGTAATTAAATTGTTATCTAAGAGTTCCTGTGCCTCTTTAATGTGCAGATAAAACCTTTCTCCATCTGCTGGAATTTTGACCCTGTAATCCTCTTAGTTCAGACCTCTGCTGGGAGACTGGTTCCTTACATGAGGTTACCTGCTTTCTGTTTGTAAAGAAGCAGCAGTCTGTTTAGAAAGGGGCTCATTCTATATGGATCTAATTCTCTACTTTCACATAAAAGCCTCCCAGTTACCTCTGGAACAACAAATTTGGCGTATGGAAACACACCACTATTTCACTGGTGATGTGTTTGCTTTTATGTCACTTTAATTAGTTGGCTATTTTTATTTTTGCTAGGCTCTGAAGAGTGAAATGTTTTAATCAGTTTCATAGGTTTGATGCTGACTAAGCCATTACTAAGTAAGTGGTCCGTTTTAGCTTCCAGAAATTAGGCTTGTTGTGGATTACAAAGATGAAAAGTAATTTTTTACACTGTCGTCTTTTGTAAATTGCTCTTTGAAAGTCTTATTTAAATGTGGAATTTTAGAAAGTGTTTTCTCAGCTTAAATTGGTTTAACAATCATCTTGTAATTAAAATCACTTGAATGAACTTAGCCTTACCCACAGCATTTTTTTTTGGTTGCGAGTCAAATTCATAGTTTTATTTAATTTGAAGGCAGTTTTTGCTATTCCTTTTCACAGCCTCCAAGCAGCTGAGGATTACTTGGAATTGTTTCTTATTACCCAAATTACAAATATTAAGCCAAAGGAAAGAGAATGTGGATGGAACTGTGTTTATTCTTGTTCTGACTGGTCAGTACTTCTTCAGAAAGGCCATGATTTGAACAACTTCCAACAATGAAAAGCTGATTTGAAGAGCTGATATTAGCTGTTGAGTACTAGTTTTTCTGGCTCGTGGCAGGATGTAGAATAAATTCTCTTGGAAGTCACTGAAAGCTGTTCTTGGCTAATATTGTTTTGTTGTTTCAAGTATATCCCTCAAATGAATCCTGGTTTTCAGTTGTTGATCTGGAGTTTTCTTTCCAGCACCTGGTAGCATTTCCCACCAGCGGCTTTTCTCTGTCCCAGCCATGCAGGTTGCCATGGATTTCGTGGTGCAGCACACCTGATGGATGGGGCAGTGCCTGTGGAAAGGAGGAGCTGCCCACGCAGTCCCTCGCTGTTCTAGCAGCAGGTTTGGCGATAACTAGCCCAGCTCAGTGAGTCAACTTGCTAAACTGTCAGGAGGTTTCTGTTCTGCTGAGTTGTTCTGTTTTCTGCCAGGCCTGCCCAGGAGCTGCCCTGTTGGCCACCTGAGCATTGGCATCAGCTCAATGAGGTGGTCTGGTCATGACTTGGGGGCCATTGGGGCAGGGTGATCTCTTTGGCAGAGGTCACCTTGAACTTGTCTTGTTTTTGGATACTTGCCCTCACCCTACAGAAGGCAGTGAAGAGTTTTCTGCTGGTGTGGCTGCCCGAACTGGCGTGTGGAAAAGTCAGCTGAGCCTTGAGGTGGTGCGAGGGGCAGCAGAGGTGGAACAGGACAGATCCTGTGTATGCCACCAAGTTTTCCCTCAGCTCTGATACGAAGCTGCAGCCTGAGGAATGTGTTAAACATGAGGTGGTGACTTTCCCATGAAGTCATGGGTATTTATTTCTCAGGCAGTAGGCACCGGGGTGGTCCTCGGTGTCAGCCCATTCTGGGAGAGTGCTTTTCGTTAGCAGCTTTACACTACTAATCATCAATCTGAGCATTGTTGAATCTATAGAAGTTACTATATAGGAAAGATCGAGAAGATTATTTGTTTCACATAAACTTTCTTTTAATTTTTGCTATAAGTAGTATAATGTCTTACACTTGTGACTCTTAGGTAGGCTGTTCTAGTGCTTGGGATCTTGCTTGTGGCTTGGCTTGGAAGTGCCCCTTGGGGAAGGAGCAACGTGACTAATGCCTGCTGTTGCCTAGTGATGCCCTTTGACTTCAGCTGGGTTTTTTTCATACTTGTCTGGACACGACAGACTTGCAGAAAAGCTGCAAACTGGTATTGATTACTAGCTTGTATCTTTAATTGCTTCAAAACTCCTGGGCATTCTGAGGAATTATATAAGCTAAGTAGTTTAGAAAATAACATAAAGTTAAGTAAACATACACTGAAATAATTTGCTGATAGAAAGCCCTTTGAAAAAAAAAAGCATTCACAAGAATTTTTGTTTCTTAAGGCTTTTTTATATGTGTTTGGGTTTTGTTTGGGGTCCTTTTTTTAAAGGGTATTTTTATGGTTAGTTTACTGGGCTGGTACTTAAAAAAAAATAAATAGTAATTTATTACAGTGAAAGCTTAACTTCAGAAAGTGGTTAGGTTTTTTCCATTAAGCTTAGTCTTGAAGAAATGAGAGGTGGTAGAGCCAGTTTACCAACAAATGTAACTGAGTGACTCTGGGTTATGTTGAAATCTCCTGGGAGGCAGTAGTGTTTCATGCAGTTACTGATAGTTGTGGAGGCATATCCATGCTGTATTCTTTATGTGTTGGAAACTGAAGATAAATAAAATCATATAAAACAGTGGAAATATTAACTAACATACTCTCTTTTTTATATCTTATGACTGAGTCAGGTTATATCTGATTCTTTTATTGTTTCATGCTTTTTCTGTTCGTTGCAAGATACCTCACTTCAGGCTAATCTTAGCCTGGTAATTTGGCAGTTTTCTGGATTTTGGTTTGGGTGTTTTATTTCACTGACTGCAAAGATTTATGATAAGCGTTCTGTACAGGACAGGTTCTTACAATAAGACTCACTGTTGATTTCTGTGATAAATCTGTTATTGGGAAACTTACGTGGATACTGAAGGAGAGTTTTCATTTTCAATATGTAAAGGAAATAGAGATTAGGGTTTTGGCAACAGCAGTACCAGCCCTTCCATTCAGGTGTACACTTGTACTCGGTGTTTGTGTTGGGGAGATCGTTGTGCTTGGTTGGGGTATGGAATAGAGTAACCGTGTTTAAACTGCGTGAGCTTTCTATCTGCCAGGCTTGGTTTTCAGCTTAAAATAAACTGCTGCTTGGCCTACGCTGTATTTGTGAAAGGAGGAGTGTATCCCAGAGAAGATAAAGAAGGATCAAGCCAAAGTGTTGTGGCTAAAACATGCTTTAATTTTTATTTTTTTCTTTTATTTTTTTTTTCTCTCCTCTTGTTTTTTCCTCTCAAAAGTAACCAGCAAAAGCTCAAATGCCAAAATTGCAGTTATGCATTCACATTAAAGTTGACCCTGGGCAGCCTGTGTATTTCCAGACTCACACCTCATAACGGCAGGGGGGTTCTCCTTTCTTGCAGGCGAGGTAATCTGTGTCGGTTTAAGGGAAACAATGTATACTCTGAAAGGTATCTTTCTTTAAGTAAAGCTAGATCTTTCTCATATTTCTTGGAGGATACCTCACTTTATATGAACATTAACACAACTGGAGTTATTACCCCTTCTGCATAATCACCTTGCTATATGTATGTCGGGTCAGTAAATTGTCTTCTGGATTGATATTTTTGTGCTGTTTCTCTCAGTACAGGTTTTTCTAGTGATTAGAAAGGGAACTAAAAATATTTCTCCTCTGGAAAAAAATGCAAAATACCCACTGTCATTTTGAGAAGTGCTGGTGATCGTTTACAGTTTCATGTCTGATGATGAAACAAGAGGCTTAAATAACAGGGACAGAAATAGTGGAGCGTCAGCATACTGACTAAAAATGTTTGTTGTTCTACGAATTGCCTTGGGGTGTAGACGGTGTTTCTTTTCTTTTTGGAACTTAAACCGGTGCTTTATTGAACATAGGCAGTCTTAATCTAATGTAAAAAGCTCATAATTTCATAGAACTGCAAATTTTGACCCAAATATGTCAGTCTTCTGAAAATGACCAGGACATGTTCTTATGTTGGGAGTTACTACTTTTAGCTCAACCTGGTGGGAAAACAGCGGATACAGATCCATCTCTTGCAGTACCTACAGTAAAAACATTTAATCCCATAGCAAACTCCTGAATTATAAAAAGAATTAAATTGATGAAGGTGAAACTTTTGAATTACAGATTCAAGAAAGTGTGTGAGTTTTGTAACAGTCTAGCTACATATAAATGGCCTGATATACCTAAGATGTACATTGCAGGGGTCTATATGTAACAATGAAGGGAAATCAATTGAGGGGGGAACAAGTCAGCAAGTTGACTGGACAGGCTTGAGGTTTTTAAGGAGGGTTGACATTTTGAGAAGTGTTTGGGCTGATGGTGAAGGATGGGCAACCAAAGCCTAAGTATTTTAGAGGTAAAATGGTCAGCTTTCAGAATAAACACAGAGGATCCTTAACCCAGTGAACTATAGGCGTAGGATGTAAAAGCTGTCTCAAGGAAAAAAAAATCTGTCTGCTCATCTAATGAGGGTGTAAAAGCCTGTTGTCGTCCCTGGTGAGTATTTATGGTAGGTTGGTAAAAGATTCAAGAAACGTGTTGTACAGTAAAAAAAAACAGCTCAGCTTTGACCTGTCACTGTGTGACTGGGTGTTGCTGTGAAAACAAAAGATCGATTTGTTTTGGGTGAGAGGGGGATTGGTTTCCTGAGAAAATAAGTTTTATTTTTCTTAAGTAGGATGTGCAAATAAAGCACGCTTGGGGAAAAAAAAAAAGATAGATGAGTATCTTCTGTACAGAGCTTTGTTACTGGCTGTTCTCTAAAGTTACCAAGACAAATTGGTCTCCATTTCCGCACCCAATGAAGCGTGCATTCACAGGACGTGCCTGGTCACTGTCAGGATTAATTTCAGGTCTGTATTGAAACTTTTCCAAGGATTTACAGAACGAGCCAGCAAGTGGCAATACAGCTGTCATACGGGCAGGTTTTGAATGGGATCCATCCCAGCCCAGAGCGAGGGACGCAGCGTTTCGACAGGTAGCGGCGAGCTCTGCTGCCCGGTCAGTTTCCGAGAGCCTGGATAACCTTCAGGTTAGGAAAATGACATCCCGCCAAGCACAGCACCCTTCAGACATTGCTGTGCACCCAGTCCAGGCATTCCCATATGGGATTGTATCTTCAGGTAAGCACGAGAGCACTTTCTTCTCGTGCAGTCGTGCTTAGTCATGGATAGTGGGATGTACATAGAGAATGGATTTTTATTTTGACAGCCAGCTGACTTGATCTGACTGCTCTTACTCTGTGGACGTATTGGATAGGGTGTTGCTATAAATAAAAAGGTTTGATGGGTATTAAAATATCCATGTCTGACTTTAACTATATTTAAATTGCAATGGGATGAAAAATGGGGTAAGGGAATGAATATTCAAGGTAGCAGGAGTTGTCCTGTGCTGCCTGAATGAGATCCAAAGCTTTCTGAACCTCTCACTGCCCCTGTTCTTATCACAGAAATAACATCTGTGCATCTATTTAGGTTATTTATGGTGCTTGTGTGGTTGATAATTAGGTTTATGTCTGCTGTAACCATTTAGATAATGTTTTCCCAGGATCTCCACTGGCAGGTGGCTGGCTTTCTGCTTTTGTACTGGAGTGTGGTAGAAATCTCCTTCAGAAGGGTCCCTTCCTGCCCTTCACGTGATGGTGGTGGTTTGAAGCTTCAAACAGTCAGCTCACAAACACACTGAGCTGTGTTTTCCCAGGATCTGTGAGGACTGCATTTTCTTTTGGAAACAGTTCATTTACAATTGCCTTGGGTGGAGGTTTTTCTGTTGTGAGCAGAATGATACTGCTGTTTTTGTAGTGGCAGAGCGCAAAGAATTAAGAGCGAAGACTTGGAAGTTTCATATCTAAGCTATTGTTAACGACCTTGTCAACAATGAGCTCTGGGACTCTTCAGAACTGTTAATTGCTGTAATTGCAGGTATGGTCAGGCGTGTAGCTGTGTACTGGGTTGTAAGACTTGCATCAGTGCATCATTTTAGATTCAGTGTGAATTTATTGTGGATAATATCAGCATGGACTTTGCTTAAACAACTGGTATTTTGATACTATCTTTAAATATTTTTTTTTTTTCTGAAGAAAACCTTGTTTAGAAAAGTTGATGGGTAAAGACTATTGATGGGATTTTCTTTGCCAAGAAGGATGCTGTGCTCTGTTCATGTGTTGTTCCCTGTTGATAGTAGGTATGATTGGGGGAGAACCTTCCTGTATCAATGAGTCAAAGCTTGTATGATAAGGGAGGATTGGTGTTTTATGAATACCATTCCCAGTTTTTTCATATATTCTTCTATATGAACGTATATTTTTCACATAATTCTAATGTCTCTGGACATGGTCAAAAACTTGCTTTAGATCCACAGATTAAAATGCTTTCTGAACATGATTGCAAAGTGACCACACTTAAACTGAGAACATTTCGCTAATCTCTGGATATGTTACCCTTTACAAATCCTGTTTGATCTCTCAGAGCTAAATAGGATTATTCTGGCTCTCAGACTTTCTCAAACATCAAATCTGGAGTAGCTGCGGGCGTGTAGCAGGCAGCACCATGTGTCTGGTTGTCTCTCTTAACATCATGCTATGGAAGGACAAAAGTCTTAATAGATTCTGGGGAAAACTAAATCTGTGAATGCTGCGCTGTCAGTTTGAAGACTTGAGTCATTTTGTAATTTGGCACTTTACTAGACTTCAGGGCTGACATTTTCTGTAGTTACTAGTGACCTCTTCTCCTGTATTTTTAAATTTTAGGACAACTTTCCCTTCGGTTAGCCAGCAAAGTTTTTGAGTAAGCAGGATTATCTGAGCTTTTTCAAGTCATTTAAATGTCCTTATACATGTGACAATGACATTTGTTAAAGGCAATTATGGATTTACATCATGTGAATTATCTAAATGTGTAATGCATTGAGATTGCAATGTGTTCATTAGAAATACTCACACCTCTGCGTAAGTCACATAGCTGTGCAGAGCGGTGTTTATGGATCTGACTTCTGTCTCCTAAACTTATTTGCAAAGGTTCCACGCCACGTAACTAAGAGAAGCCGGGCAGTTGTGAAGGGGCTGCTGTCGGATCCGTAGAAGAGCTGGTACAGCTGCTGAGGGTTGGCAGAGGTGGGGGGCGCTGACCTGGACCCTGGGGACACTTCGTAGCTGTGTGCATAGTGCTGGGTGTGACAGCCGTTTGCATCCAAAATGCACTTGGCTGCATAGAAGGAACAATTCCCAGATAAGCTGGAAGTTTTTTTTAAGGGAAGAAATTATTTGAAGGCATTTGAAGTTTCATAAACTCCTTTTGAACCTATCTTTATTCTCCCCGCCTCCTTTTTTTTTCCCTTCCTTTCACAACACCTTATTAAATCTCTTCAGACCTTCCGAAGCCAAACAGGTTTTTGTTGTTACACAACCCCATCCACGCTGCGCTGGAGGATCAGCTCCTATTGCCGGGGAGCTCAAAATGAGAGTTTAAGCTTTTTGACACAGTTAAGAAAAACAAGGTGTCACATTTGGGTGGGGGAATCTCTGGGAGTGGTGTAAGACAGATGCGTTGCACGCTGAACTCTGAGCAAACGTGAGTTTTTTTCAGCAGACCGTGATAGTAAAATTGTAAAAGACTATACAGCTTTCAAAAGTTATTAGAGACTTTAGGTAAATTGGCTTTTTGAAGGCCTTTGATCTTGAAGGGGTCTGGCTTTTATGTTTATGTTTCTTACATCAGGTTGTATAGGTGTTTCAAAAACCTGAAAAGCTTTAAAATTAAAAGAAGTCTGAAATAGCTGGAATAGATAGGGAACAAAAATAAATCTGCTGTTTGGGAAGCAGAGAAATGGCAGAACTCTTAGCAGGTGTTTAATCTAGCGGAGGGGCTTTGTCGGATGAAGCTGCCACTGTCTGTATCCGCAGTGCTTTCAGCTCCTCTGCCTGGCCCTGGGAAGCCCCCCCTGGGGCAGAGCCCTGCAGGACCA
>JAOQGH010000069.1:28691235-28757310 GCA_025769975.1 Gallinago jamesoni | reverse complement strand
TGTCTGTATCCGCAGTGCTTTCAGCTCCTCTGCCTGGCCCTGGGAAGCCCCCCCTGGGGCAGAGCCCTGCAGGACCACCCTGAGGGGATGTAGAGAAGGGGCGAGGGGGCAAAAACGAAGGCACAACTCCGTTATTCGTAGTGTATATTCTACTTTGGTCTTCCACACAGGGGGTTGTTGCTGCTGAGTTTGAGAGAGGCAGAATGTTATTTCTCGCTCTTTGGAAAATGTGGTAATTAATGAAGAGTGGGCTCACAAATAAAAAAAAACCCACCAAGCGTGCCCTGTCTTTCTATAAACACCCACTAATTACTCAGAAGTACACAAGTTGTCTGCCAGAAGGATGTGTTTTTCAGGACGTGATTCCAGATGGTTCTTTCTAAACCGTATAAATATATGTATTTTAAAACTGGTAACAAAGAAGACTGTAGAATAAACTGAAAACTTGCATTAAAAACCCATTTAAACACATACCGATGCAATTTAGGCTGAAGATTTATTTGGATTCAACAACAAAAGTAGGTAATATTTTACAGGTCCACACAGGCACGGGTCCTGTGTGGATCCGTTGTACAGGACCCAGCTGTGCAGCATGCCTGGGTGCAAGGCAGACTGTCCCAAAACGGGTGGGTTTGGGTTCTTGCCCCGCTGTCTCGTGCGGGCCCGGCACATGTGTCTTCCCCTATTAGTCATTTGTTTATTGTTCCCTCTCCAGGGCTGAGCTTTCTCCGTGTGTTTCTGCTCTGGTGAGGCAGGGCTGCGCTCCTCTCCACAGGAGATGTCTGGCTGTTGTGTAAGGTACGGTCCATCCAGAGCTCTGCAGACAAGGTACAATCCTTGTTCTGCTCCAAGATGGTCACTTTAGGGGAAGGATCCTGTGGCTGTTGCTAGCATTGGGGTTCGGTCTGTCTGTGAAGCCCCTCTGAGGCACAGGTTGGGTGTAGAGCCATGGTGGGACGTGGCAGGGGAGGACCAGCTGGAAAACCTGGTGTTAGATGGGTGGGAGCAGAGCTGGCGAATCATAGGATCATAGAATGGGTTGAGTTGGAAGGGACCTTAAAGATTATCTAGTTTTAGCCCCCCTGCCATGGGCAGGAACACCTCCCACTAGACCAGGTTGCTCAAAGTCCCATCCAGCCCGGCCTATGAGGAGTTTACTTAAATGAAAGCAGGCAAATGTTTGCTGAGATGTGTAGAGCAGCAAATTCCTAAAGCAGAATTCTGCCCTACATAATACTGAGTGCTTTGGTTCTTGGGTTGCTTGGCACGAAACGCCAGTGGGTTTAGGTTCATGGAAAAATAGATTTGGAGGTAGAGCTCCATGCTCTGAGATAGGATAAACTTGATGTAAGGCTTCCTGACAGAATTTTAACCCGTAAATTCCCAATGATGATTGTGGTACTTAGCCACTTTTCCAAAGGTTTTCTGGGTCTCAGATCACCTTTTGCTACAGCTTCAGTGTGTTGTCCACTTTTAGTAGGTGAGGACAAGCTGCAATTTTCATAACTGCTTTTTGAGCTTTTTTCTAAATGTGACGTCTGTCATTCAGTTGTGGGCTACTGAGCTCTTGCCAGCTTCCATTTGCTTGGGCTTCTGGATTATTCCTGCTTCTGGGAAAAAAAAAAAGTGTGTCTTAAGGCCTTACAACTTAAAGGTCTGTTGTCTGCATGTGTGGGGTCTGTTTTGGGAAGATGAAACAAGGCTGCACATTGCATGAGGTCATTTGGAGGTAGCAGGTGAAGTATCTTTGTGCTCTGGCGTGACCCCTAGATAATGCATTGGCAGAGCTCTGATGTGAAAAGCTCAGATTGCTGCTTTGGGCCGGCTGTAACTAGTCCATGTCGCCATTCATCAGTTTTAGGGTTTCAGAAGGGAACAGGGCAGATTAGGAGAGAGCAGCACGTGGAATTCTTGTCTTTGGCCAGCTTTTTGGTTCTTGTCACCGGTTTCCATAGCAGGAAAATACGCAGCTTTGGTTAAACCTGTTATGTGTGACTTTGTTGTTGTGCCCTAAAATGGTTGCTGTATTTAACAGCAGTGTTGAGCAGTGTAAAATCGGCTGTTGCCAGATACCGAGTGGGTGTTGTGCCAGTGTGTGTGTGCAGCAGGGAGCTGCACGGGCAGCTGAAGGGCAGCTGGCAGCTTTCCTGCCTCGCCATGCGCCCCGGCCAGCCCTTTCCCCCCACCAGCATCCTCTGCCGCCCCGGGGCGTCCTGGCTTCTCAGCCTGCTCAAGGGTAGAAAACGAGAGTGGCAGCTGGTAGTTGGGAGTTTGGTCATTATTAATACCAAATATGAGGGGAATTTGTACTTTGAGCTGAAGATCCCAGCATGTGCTGGAATTCCTCTTGGCCAAAGCTACACACTTTGGGGAAAACAAGTTAAGCAACGATTTTCTTTTTAATTTTTTTTTTTTTTTTGCTGCCAGATTTACTGAGGTGATCCTCCAGGCGTGTTTCCGTGGAGTTTGGTGCAGGTATGGGGGCTTGTGTACCACGCGTGCTCTTCCACTAGCAAAAGAAGTCTCATCATCCCAGCACTGATCAAATCTGTGACCTGTGCAACTGCAACGCCTCGTGGCAGATTTTCTTTCTCCTTCTGAAAATCTGCCAACTCCACACAAGGAGAGTGGTTCACAGCTGCCATTTGGAGAAAGGTGGCAGCAAGAAAGGATTTGGGATTTTGTAAGAGTGAGGGATGTCTCCAGGGAATGTTTTTTACTAAAACCCTGATAATTTCTGTCCCCCCCGGCAAACCCCAGGTACTGCTTCCTGAAGTGTTGGCTGTGGGCAGCCTGTTGCCCCACACCAGCTCTTTGAGTGGCCTCAGGGAGGCACCAGGGCAGCTGATGGACCATTCTCTTACCAGGACATACTCTCTGTGCTTCTCTGCTGCATTCCCCTCCTTTGCTTTGGGTCTTCTAGCTCCTCTACAGAAGTCAATACTGTTGTCTTCTTTCTGCTTGTGGTAAATTCTGAATCAAAATGTGTACCCAGCAATGATTTTAGTATCTTTAAAAAAAAAAAAATATTGTCATGTTTGTTTCTGTTTAAGAACAGCTAAACACCTTGTTTCTCTTTGAGGCCTCTGTTGCAGGCTGCTGAGGTGCAGAATATCTCTATCCGTGACTGCTTTTAACTGATAGTCGTTAATCACCGCCTCTTGCAAAACAACCTGCAATGTATTTTCCTTCTCTCACTCTTCTGCTGGCCTGCTCTGTTCTCTTTCATTTTGATTTATGGCTGTACACGTGGATACGTTAATGGAAAAACCTTGAAGGGCCAGATTGTGTATGCTCAGACAACCACCTCAGGAAGAGCATGCATTTAGCTGCTTAGATTTCCATGTATGTCCTGCATTATGGCCCAGCGCAGCGAGCGAGGTGTGCATTTAATTTAGTAAATGTCACCTCACCTGTCACCGTGCTGCTTGTTTTGGCTGGAGCATATGCTCTGATGGGGGCTGTTGATTTAGCAAAACTAATGGCAGCCAATAGAGCTGATCAAATGCTCCAGAGATAGTTTATCACCTAAATTATTCAGTGACTGTCGCTGTTTCTTATCACCTCATGTGTTTGACCACTTGGAGGTCGGGGTGCTGCTGTGCAGAAGCTTCCTGGGGGCTGGGGGGGCTTCTCAGCTTCGCTCACCTTTTGGTGCAGGTCCAAAGGCTGCCCGTGCTCCTCATGGGCAGTGCAGGTGGGGAGGTGAGGGCCTGCAAGGTCTGCTAAAGGCGTGAAGTCCTCCGAAAACAATTCCCTGCTGGAGCCCTCCAGTTAGCAAAGCCCCCGAGATCCGCTGAACCTGCACGTTAAAGATGTTACCACTCACTGTTGCCCGCTGGTTGGCCACCGCCTCAGTAGAAGGGCTCACTGAACGTGCACCGGGTGGTGACTTCAGGCCACCTGGCTGGCTGTGCCCAAAGCTGGGCTTGCACAATGTCTGGGGCTGAGGGAGCCGTGGGAGTGGTGTGTAGCCTCCAGCAGAAGCCCGTGGGTCCACTGGTTGTTGGGGGAGTTGGCATCTGTCCGTGTTGCCGCGTGGAGCTGCACACATCTGCCAGCAGCACACCAGTTCAGTAAGTTCTTGTGTGCTCCAGTGATTTGTTCACACCCCCTGCACCAGCAGCTGTAGAAAACGGGGAAACTTGGGTTCAACGGTGTGTGATGGGTCTTTTTGTTTGGGTGAAGAGACCGTGTCTCATGTTTTCCTACAGAAAGTTTGTTTGCTGTCTGGTGGGACACATTTATACTTGTGGGGTCCGGTGTGGTTTTTTTGTTTGTTTTCTGAGCCAGATAAGTTATTCCCTGAATGCTTAGGTTAATTATACAAGCATGAACCTTCCGTGATACTGATAAATGGATTATATATCAAATACCAAGGGCATTGCGTAAAACTGAACTTAAGAAAGATCTTTTGTTATCTTCCACCTGTGGTTGTCCCTGTCACCTGTGCAATTTGCCACGGTCTCCCCAAGGAAGCAGCCTTTTCCCTTCCCCAGAGCTGGAGTCAGCTGGCTGGGGATACGCAACATCAGAACACCTTCTGGTGCTGGTCGGTGGCTGGGGTCTTGATCTTGGTAAAGGCAGGTGGTAACAGGGGTGGGTACATTGGGAGTGTCAGGGAGACCCCCAAGACTTTGGATTTTTTTTTTTTTTTTCCAGGGAGATCTTTGTTGACTTGCATTTGAAAGAGCTGCCTCACCCTGCCTCTGGTAGTTGGGTTCTGGGCAGTGCTTTTACCACATGAACATCTGTGGTGGAAATCACGGTTTCCCTTTCAGAAGTGAAAGATCAGGCCTTCAGATCTGTGTGGGATGATGATGAACTTGCCTGTTCAGGGTGAATTTGCATTGCAGATGCAGTTTCCTCACAAGCCAGGGGCTGGAAGGCAGGCTGTTCTCCACAGGCACCCCCCAGTTCCCACACCCATCCTTGCCTCTTGTGCACTGGTGGTGTGCTGGTGTCCCTCCATCACTATAGCTTCTCTGAGCAGCCTCTGCAGTATTTTAACCCAGGACTCCTTGGGATGGTGAGTGGCCACAGCAGCTGGTTAACCCCTGCTCCACCAGCCCAGCACTGTTTCCTTGGCGTTGAGATGCCTCCTGGTTGGTGTCTGGTGGAAACGTTGGTTTCTGGTATTTTACATACATCCACTTGAGTCCTTTTTGAAATGGTCATTAAGGAATTGTGAGTCCCCTTAGATCCACAATGAAAGGTTGTGGTGAGCAGAGAACGTGAAGCCATGATCCTGGCTGTGCTCCAGGAAGCTGTCATTGGTGTGTGGAGCTTTGGAGGTACCATCAACGGGATCACCTCCCAGAATACTTTTTTCCATGGCCGCCTGTATTACTTGGAAGAAGAGGGGAGAGTAGGCTTCCCTTGAAGGAGTCCAGGAAGTGCTGTAGTCTGAAGATCCTGCTTCACTGCCTGACTTGGGAGAGCTCTCAGGGGAACTTGTTTAACTGGGGGCCTACAAAGCAGCCTGCTCCTCAGCCTGGTCAGTACTGCTGCCGCCATCGTGGTGGTTCAGTGGGAAGCTGTGGGGTGAAGAGCAGGGCTGTTCTTGCAGTGGGCTGGTGTGGGTGTAGTTTCATGGTGCGGGTGCTTTGGTGGCAATGTTCCCCACTCCACCCTTGGCTTCTCATCCCGGCTTCGGGAACTGAGTGAACCTCCCCTTGTGGTGATGCAACTGTGCGTGGGACTTTGCGCTGAGCAGGTCTGCATTTAAAGCAAGCACAAAGCTGATTTTATCTTTCATGATTTTAATATTACTAATTTTAAGACCTAGATCTGTTCCTCAGTTAGTGAAGCCCCGTAAAAAGTTCAGTCACTGACAGCCCGAGGGGCAGCCTGGTGTGAGGTGAGAAGGAGATGTCAAGCACTTCTGCTGCCCAAGTGGACCGAACTCCACCTTGCTGCAGAACCAGGCTGGATTTTCATCTTATTGGTGACCGATCATCGCCAGGTTAGGTGGACCTCACAGTGAGTTTCTGTGGCAGCTCATGCTGCTAATCCCATTTTGTGAACTGAGAATTCAGAAAATTGTTTGGAGAAGGGAGGATTTAAAAGTCACAAGCCAAGAGCTAAATGTCTCCTAATGTAACCTCAGTCCCTGTAACCACCACCTGCCACATGGTTCTTGGTGGGGTGGGATTCAGCCTTCTCTAAATACAGTGGCCTCTGTAGGGAGAGCGAGGAGGAACTGCAGCCTGTGAGAATATTTTGGGTACCAAAATGTGACTCAAGGTGCAGCTCGGTGCCATGTTGTCTTTAGCAACAAAACCTTTTGACAAAACATACCAGAGCCACTTGACAAAACTATTCCTGCTCCAACAGCCTGGACTTTCCCTCATGTCGTTTCGTGGATGGACCTACCTGTGGAGCCACAACGTAAGTGGGAGTACTGAAATAATCAGAGTTTATTTAAAAAAAAAAAAAAAGGTCTTTTTAAAAAGAAGACAATTTGTTCCTGAGCTACGCTCCTTCATTTGTGAACTGTATGGTCCTACAGCATCTGATAAAAAAGCAGTAGAGAGCGTTACTGGCCTCTCCAGTGTGTGTCTGAGGAATCTGTCTCCACCCTGGAACCGTGGGGAGGAGAGGAGGCACTGTGTTTTCAGCAAAGATTTCTTCATGTTCTTCAAAGATTTCTGCTGAGACAAATTGCCTGTAATGGCCAAACCTTATTGATTCAGTTCATTTGGGGTTTTTTTTTTTTGGTTTTCCTCCATCCTTGTGGTGGTTCTGCAGAGCTGCACAGGGATGCAGATCCAGGGATGATTAAATATTGCTTACTTTTACAGTTTATCACAATCCTTCTTCCTCCTGCCAGTGAAGAGATGCTTAAATAGCTGTTGCGTGGCAAGTGTTCAAGTTAACTGTTGGGGTCAATTTGTTGTTAATAGCTGAGGAGGCCATGCTGGACAACCTCAGCATCCTCAGGGCAGTGGTACTAACTGTGTTGGTCACACTACAGTTGGGAAAACACATCTAAAAGCCAGTCTGTCCTTGAGAGTGGTGAATGAGGCGGGTGAGCATAGATGAGTGGCACCTTATCGGGGCTGGAGCTGATGCCCTGCTTCCTCAGGGAGATGTTTTGGAGCTGCTGTCGAACTTCTCCCTTCGCAATGCAGTCTTGTTGGCCTCTCAGTATGTAAAGGGGGCTTGTAAGGAAGATGGGGACAAACTTTTTTATCAGGGCCCGATATGGTAGGACAAGGGGTAATGGTTTTAAACAAAAAGAGAAAGGATTTAGACTAGATAGAAGGCAGGATTTTTTTACAGTGAAGGTGGTGAGACACTGGCCCAGATTGCCCAGAAAGGTGGTAGAGGCTCCATCCTTGGAAACAGTCAAGGTCAGGTTGGACGGGACTCTGAGCAATCTGATTTTGTTGAAGATGTCCCTGCAGCTTATGGCAGGGAAGGTTGGACTAGATGGGCTTTAAAGGTCCCTTCTGACCAAATTACTCTATGATACTAGGATTGTCCCACCCAGCAGTGCCAGGTCTTCCTGTCTGAAGGCAGCAGTGTGTGTGGAGCGAAGACAGTAGTCACAGCAGTGATTCTCCTCAGGTTCTGCTGGCTTCTCCCACAGCCTTCACATTAGGGTGGCTCTGCCAGTCCCAGAGGCTGCCTGGAATCAAACACCTGGGACAAATCGTGATGTGTGGAGCAGAGCAGCACTGTGCCAATAATCGGTGTGTGTGGTGGGTTAAAATTGCTGCTCTTGGGGCTGTTAGAGGAAGGACAGTGCTAGGAACCGGGGCCACCTTCACACAAACCTCCCTGCTGCCAGGAGAGCTGGTGGAGGCTCCGAAGCAGGATCTGGTGTCTGTTGAGACACCGTGCCTGGAAAGGGAGCTGCTCACAAGACCAAAGCGTACAGGATGAGATGTGAAGGGCATACACAGACATCATTGTAGATACCCAGATCTACATACAAGGTATGTAGATACCTTCCAGAAGGTGTTGTTATTTGGACTTGCAATTTACTTCCAAGATGTTATTCTGGTCAGGATTTTTTTTTTTTTTAGTAGCTGACTGAACATCTTTCTCTCATGAGAATGCACTGTACTAGGCAGTTACCTCTCTGGGAGTGATACTGATTTGGGCAGCACCAGGCTTTTCATTGCCATGGCAAAAGGGTCTTATATGCCATGAAAATGGGATGAAATCTGCTACGTTCTCCACTGGGAACTTCAGCAATAAATGCAGCATCCACCGAGGACTGGGAGTCCTGGCATTCGTTCTGTGAAAAGCAGTGACGCTGCGAGGCCATTCCAGATGGGTTACACACGGGTAACTCAACCCAGCAGTAGTAAGGGGAAACTGGCTTGAACATGAGAAGGTCATGTTGTGTTGCTTCTCTGGTTTCCCAAGCTAAGGCCCAGTGTGTGTCCCTGAAAGACCTAGGTAAAGCTAAAATTAAGCTAGCCAGATAAATATTTATAGTAGATATGTTAGGATATAATCCTCAAGGGGTCTGATTGCTCCCTCTGCGCTCCAAAATGTACTAAAGGGGAAATAATAGCGCTATAAATACAGCTGTGTTTAGCTAGGTCATTACCTTAGGGGTGTTTATGGTCGTTCTCTAGGGACCAGGCTTGCAGCAGTGAAAAAATATTAACAGGGAACTGAAAAACCAGTAGAGGGTGATCCCTTTGCAAATGATACTTGGGCTCCGAGGCTTCAGTTGCGCCGTGATTCATCGTTACAGTAGCAATCGGGTCTGAAGTCCTTGGATGTGCAAGTCATGGGAGCAGCTGGTGCAGCGTTCGTACGGGGTGGTCAGGCCATTTCATGGTGGATTTCTTTGGAGAAGCCTTGACCATTAGCTCCTGTGGTTCATTTGTGGTGGTTTTTTTTAAAATTTCTTTTTCCTTACATTAGAAAATAGAACAGTGCACAAGATCTTGAGGATTCAGACAAAACCAATAAAATTATTATGTTATTTTTCAGTTGTCAGTTCTCCACACCAATCTACTTGGACATCTTCCGAAGTATTTAGTATACACAAAGTGCAACTTTCTGTAGTAAATGAGTTTGGTTTTGTTTGGCTCTTTCCCTTCATAGGAGCAAAACTTGGTGCGCTGCTGAGTACGCGCTTTCCCTGGAACAGGCTGCTCCGTTTGCAGTAATAAAGTGGACAAAGTTTGCAAGAATTAAAAATGCCTTGCACAGAAAATCAAAGGACCTAACTTCCATAAACCCACCGTCCCCAGCTTGTGTGGGAAAATCTCTGAGGTTGACGCGCTGCTCCTTTGACCAAGAAGTTCCCGGTATGTGACAGTCTCACTGGGAAACGTTTGGGGTTTAATTTGGTCCGATGGTCCCCGGGCGCAGGGAGGGGGGGGGGGGCTGGCTCCCCGGCCGGGAATGTGGGGGTGTGCCTCCTGCCCACCCCCCCCTCCCCTCGGCCCTGGCGTTGGGAGCTCTCTCCAGAGGAGTCAGGAGGGAGCTGTGCGAAGCAAGGCTTGCTTTATTTTTCCGAGAGGGAAGCCAGCGTGCACGCAGGGACTCTTTATCCATCCTTTTTCCTGTCTGGTAACTCGAGCCCATGTTATCTCCCTGGTGTCATTGAGTGTGTACTTGTTAGATCTCAGCAACCTTGCTGCTTTAATTCCCATTTCTTCTCTGCAGTTAACTCTGAGATGAAGTTCCTGCAGTATAGCAACCCTTATAGCAGTGTAGCAGTTTTGGATAAGCAAGTATTGTTTATCCTACACATGACACCAGTACTAAAATAAATCCATCTAGCGGGTCCATGCGTAGTGTTTTACTCTGTGCAGACAGTACAGGGGGTATAATTAGCATCATGACTATATTTAGTATGTCATTCTGAAACATCTGACAGCCAAAAGGTCTGGGTGGTGGGGGCTTTAGCTTTTGAGTATCAACAACAAGCTGAAGCTTTCTCCTGTGTCATTGGTGTTTGGGCTACCTAAAGAGGAAAGAATTAGTTCTGCTTGAATTTATGTCACCACTCTGTTGATTTTCAGCTTCTCTGTGACAATAGGAGCTCTGGAAGGGAAGGAATAAAATCCCTTTCCTTTGCTGAAATGATGTGGAAGAACTAAGAGGACGAAGTGTGCTGTGAACTGTGTTCTGGCCTGGGAATCCTGGGGTCTTCAACCATTTGTTCCAGCACGTCTGAATACACATAGAGCTGTGATTGTCAGTGTGATGGAGAAGTACCCTGGACCAGGGACCAATTGATTTGCCTTTACCTAGGAAGATAATTTAATTTCTCCACTATAAATCATGTTTAACACAAGTTTTATCTAACTTTATCATTCATCTACACATCTAACTTCCTACATGCTTTTTCCTTTGACCTCTGTTTCGGATCTTTCTCTTGTGGTTCTGTGTTGTGTTGAATGGGCGGCTGCAGTCACTCCCCAAACACCTGCTGAGCTCTGGAAATTTTATCACAGATCAGTCAGCATCACGTGGTGGGACCAGATTATACTGAAACAAAATCCTTTTTTTTTTTTTTCCTCTTTTTTTTTTTCTTTCCCCCCAGGTGGATGGCTGAAAATAGCCTTGTTCAAACAGACCTCCTACAGAAGCCTGTACAAGTCTGGCAGACACTAGAGGTTGAATAAGTGCATTTGGAGAAAAAAAAAACAAAAAACAAAAAACAAACAAAAAAAAACAAAACAAAACAAACAAAAAAAAAACCAAACCTGCTACCCCTTCTACACTGAAGAGCTTTCCACTTTGTGCTTGACGACCACATTTATCTGATCATGTACAAGAAGGCTGATTTTCATGCTCTTTCCTTCTAATGTCAAGCCATAAAGCAGCCTGGAGTCTGATCCCAGCAGCCCTTACCCAGCACTGTCTCCGGCTGCAGCAAACAGTGATTTCTTGCAAATGATTAAATCCCTGGGGAGCATCGATAGCTGGGTTGCTAATATCACATTTAGATAAGAAGGAGGAACCGTAGGTGATACGGGAAAATTACTTTGAAGAATCTGCTGTCTTTCTAAAGCCCTTTCTAACTAAGGGCAGATGTCTATCAAATCTTCCTCTTGCCAATTAAATATAGGGGTGAAATTGCTGCTTTTATAGAGCTTCAGGAGGTCCAGCCCTCTATGAGCACATCAGCTTGTTGCTCTAGTCATCTCCTGGATTTGTGCAGGCTAAGGTTGTGATCAGACATGTCCCAGAGAGCCCCAGACCTGGCACCTTCTCCCCGTTCCCGGCTGCTTTTAACTGCAGGCACCAAGGCAAGAGCTGGACTCAAACCTACCTTGGGAGGTGCAGCCTGTTCCCAGCCCTGCTGAGGGCACCCCGTGCTCAAAGCCCATGGACACAGGGTGGAAGCGCGTCCTCGCCCCTCACATCAGCAGTGGAAACTTACTGGGTGCATCTTGAGCCTTCAGTTGGAGCGGGGGTGCTCAGCCCCCCTCCACACGTCAAACTGTTGTGTTTCAGGAGAGCTAAACACTCACAGCTTCTGCCACAGCCAGGGAGCTGCAGTAAGAGCTCAGCAATCATGGAAATCAAGCCTTCAATTGCACTCTTGGGAATGAAAGGAGACGGCTTATCCTGCCTTGAACCTTTAAAAGCCCTGGTAGTGCAGGGGAAGTGGTTTGTAATAGCAGGAATTCATTTGTTAATAAATTTCCCATTGCTTGTTCTGTCACTAAGTCAGGGGGCTCTGCTGTGGGGTGGCTGGTGCTTGAGCTGGGGAAAAGCAGCTCCAAGCTCCAGGGGTCTTGGTAGTGTCATGCTCCTGAAAAAAAGCTTTGTAGCTCATTTCAGTATAGATGGGGTAACAGATGTACCTATTTACTAGCTTGATTAGCAGCTTGTTTCCTTCTGGATAGCATAACAACTCTAATATTTTTAGGAGAGTAAGTTTAAAGAAAATACATAAATACCTGGGCTGCATCAAAAGCAGAGAGGCCAGCAGGTCCGGGGAGGTGGTTCTGCCCCTCTACTCTGCCCTGGTGAGACCCCACCTGGAGTGCTGTGTCCTGCTCTGGAGCTTCCAACAGAAGAAGGACGTGGACCTGTTGGAGCAAGTCCAGAGGAGGCCACAAAGATGATCAGAGGGCTGGAGCACCTCTGCTGTGAGGACAGGCTGAGAGAGTTGGGGTTGTTCAGCCTGGAGAAGAGAAGGCTCCAGGGAGACCTTATAGCCCCTTCCAGTACCTAAAGGAGCTACAGGACAGACAGGAAGGAACTTTTTATCAGGGATTGAAGCAGTAGGATGAGGGATAACAGTTTTAAACTGAAAGAGGGGAGATATTAGATATTAGATAGATATTATTAGATATTGCGAAGAAATTCTTCACTATGAGGGTGGTGAGACGCCGGCACAGGTTGCCTGAGGAAGCTGTGGCTGCCCCATCCCTGGAGGTGTTCAAGGCCAGGCTGGATGGGGCTTTGAGCAACCTGGTCTGGTGGGAGGTGTTCCTGCCCATGGCAGGAGGGGTGGAACTGGATGATCTTTAATGTCTCTTCCACCCAAACCATTCTGTGATTCTGTAAGAGATGGATTGGCTATCTAAAACACTAATAGGCAACAGTCTTGCACTGGCAGGGAGAATAAAAAAAATTAATGGGTTTCCCTTATTACTGAGGAAATCCCAGACTGTGTGTTTTGCTATTGTATATATCAAAAATACTAAGCCATGGATCTGGAAGGCAGAGGGATGTTGGTGTTCTTCAGCCAGGAAGAGTTCTTGTTGCTCCTGCAGCCAGGTGGGTGCATAGAGGCAGTGTCCAGCCCGTGTCCTCTCCTGCTCTGCACCACTTCCCAGGGCCTCCGGCTCCGACTGTCTGACGGAGCAAGCGGCTGAGCTACACGGTGTCATATTGAGCCATCCCTCTGGCTTCTCAGGACAGCAGGGAACATGTGCACATCTTGGGGACTTCAGTTCCCAGTCCAACATCTCAGTGCAAACCTGTCTTTGGCAGTTGGCTGCTGGGCTGGGAACTGAGCTGACCCAGCTGCAGACCCAGGGGTGGCATCTTCTATGAAGGACCAGGCAGGTGACTCAGGAGGGTCCACGGGGCTGCAGCCAGCTCTGCTACAGCTCCTCAGCCAGAGTTCAGGCTGCTCTCCCTCACTTCTGGCTCCTGCTCCTGCACTTTCTGTTCTTGAATTTTCCCATAACTTGTTTCTTCTGCCTATTTTTGGTGTCTTTATCGTCTGCCGCAGTCCCACTGCAGCCTGGCTGCGTGCCGCAGGGGGTCCCCTCACCTAACCATCCCCGCATCTGGGGACAGTATGGAAATTGTTGTCTCTGGCAGGAGGCAGAGTTTGCTGTTTGGTCTGTCACAGCGGTGGGCTTTGTGCAACGTGAGCGAGGGCTGGCCTTTCTGCTCCGCCACGCAGCGCAGGATGGACCAGGAGCTGGTTTATAATTAAGCTGTAAGACAAGACACCCCACGTGTTTCCGGGTAACCGAGACCTGCTGCGGGTGAGGGCAATGCCGAGGCAAAAGGATGAAGTGGCTTCCATGTAATATTCCTGCCTGCAGTGCATTGCCAGAGCCTGCAGTGTCGTTACAGTAATGGTGCTTAACGCTGCATGCTTGGCTCTCTCCATCCTCACTGCGCCTTGCAAACATTAACTAATTAATCGACACAACAGGCCGGTGAGGGAGGGCAGACCAGGGGGAGGATGTTAAAGCAGAGCTGGTCCTCGGGGGAGAATTAAGCGGGCGGGAGAGGTAATGTTTTGTGGCCTGAGCATTTTAGCAGCTCCTCCAGGAGTCCCAGAGGACCAGGCGGCGCTGCCTCTGCAGGCTGGGGCTCCGGGGCTGTTTGTGCACATCAGGGCTGTGGTTTATGGTGCACATCTGGAAAAGCCACAACATAAACAGGTCTGTCTGCAAAACGAGGCTTCAACTTCTGTTGAATTCTGTAGCTTTTCTGACTTGGTGGGACCCTCTACTTCCCTTAATGAGAAATAGCTGAAGTCTGCTGAATTTAGGAGTGACCTATGCATGACATCTCTGCTTGAGGGAGGGGAAGGCAGAGCAGGACTGGTGTTCCTGGAAGAGGTGGGAGTATTCAGTTATTTATGGTTATGCCTTTTAAAAGAAATGAAAAGGTGGAATACCAGAATAACTCATTGCATCTCGCCTGGGTTTTGTCCTCTCCTGAAAATAAAAAGTGTAATCAGAGATTTCAGAAGTGGTGTTTCTTTTGTTAGTTTGTTTTGAGTAAGTCTTGGTCCTAAAAATTAGAGAGGGTTAGGAGGCTGTTGGTGGTTTCATGGTAGCTAGTCCCTGTGAAGAATGGAGAGGTACCACAGAGCTGCTCCAACAGGCAAGGCACCCCCCTGGGAAAGGCTGGAAAGCAGAGCACTGGCATTGAAGCCTCATGCTGCGTCACAGTCACAAGTGGAGATGGCAAGTAAGTTTTGTAAGTGGAAATCAACCCCATAACCCTGTTTTCCCTTAGGGTTTCTGTTTCGTATGGAATGGGTGCCGGGTTGGTGGGAGCAGGGCTCTGTCCCATGCAGCGCTGCAGGCACCACGGTGGGGCTCTGGCCAGGGAGAGCTCTCAGCTCCGCCTGGGTCAGGTGCAGCTTGTTTTCAACATCTGCATTCAAGAGAAAAGCATCTCTTTTGGTGCTGTGAATAGACTCCTGCCATGTCCTTTAGTGAGACTGACCTTCAATTCTGCTTCCAGCGGCGCCTCGTTGGCAGCAGGGCCAGGTCTGCCAGGGGGGTGCAGGTGAGAGCTTCCACCCCACGGCCACTGCCTGGAGCCCGGGCACGACGTGGTGTGTACGACATGCACTGCTGCTTGTTGGCAGAGAAGTCCAGTGGAGGGATTTCTCCAAAAGGTGTTGGTGTGGGAGTGCCAGGCTCAAGGTGGGGAGCAGGGGAAATACTGGGGTCCTCCTGATACTAGGGCAGGTTTGCAGAAGTCACATCTGGTGTGGGAAAGAGGAGAGACAGCAAGGAGGGGTGTACATGGGGGAGAACCATTTCACAGTTGGTCTCATTAGTCAGTTTTGGTGCTGGTAAGTTCCTGTGTGTGTGTGTTTGGTTACTAGTAAATTTAGAGTTAAATGTTGAAGCGTTGAAACGCTGACTCTTGCAGTCAAGTAAAATTGAATTATCTGCAGGCCTTTATCGTGCCCAACACTTAACAAGCCCTTTGGCCCTGGGTCCTTCACGAGGTGGAGGAAGGTAGCCTCCCACATCCCCTGCGGTCAGGCTTGCAGCTGAAGGGAAACGCCAGCATGGTTTGTCCATGCGGTCATACATAGTCCGGAGCTTCTCGTCTTGGAGTAGGTCCAAGAGCTCCTGTGCTTTATGCACAAGCTCATCCTTGGAAGGACGTGCTGTTTCCTGATGCTCCTGGAAAACAGTTTCCTGCCCTGAGATAACCAGAAGTCATTAACCTTAGCTAGGATTTGTCCAGACATCTGATTTACTAGCAGTGCCCAAGCAGGCATCGTGGGAACAGATGAGGCCATCTGTGTCAAATCCTTCCATGGGGCTCTTCAAGTTCCACAGAGGGGGGGGGAATTAGCTCACGTTGTTTGAGGGAAGAGAGGAGGAAAAGTGGGAGGACAGAATGCAAAGTCTGTCTTTTTTCTTTCTTTCATTTGCATGTATTTTCTGGACGGATTTTCCTGCTCTGACTCAACATTAGTAAGCCCTTGTTTCCCAGAGTGTAATTGTTCTCTGCTGACAGAGCAGGAAGGCGGCTGTCGTCATGTGCAGTCGGTGAAATGGCCTCTGACATTTCTGTTAACTTGTTTAAACAAATACATCACAAAACCAGTTCTGTTTAAGAGGGCAGTGCACAGAGGTTAACTCTGTGTGTGCTAGTAAGTACTTTATACGATATTCTGTTTTCACAGAGCTCGAGCTCCAGGCAGCAGCTAATTTGGTGGTGTTTAGCAAGACATAACTCCTTTGCAAATCATTGAACATGAATGCATCTTCTGGAGTTTATCTTGCTCTTTAGATGAACATAATGAAAATATTGTGGTTGTCTACCCAGACCTTCATGTATTTTCATAAGTGTGGTCTTGTTTATGAAACTGGTGAGATTACATCATGATAATATTTTATGGTTTTTAAGAGGTTATAACACAGAGTATTACGAGTAGACAAAAATTACCAAAGGAGCCTGTGACAGTGTTTAATAGCGATCTCTGTGTCCTTCATTACTGCAGGCTCATAGTCTGCTCTCTCCCAACAAATTCATGGCATCCTTTGAGTAATGCCTTAGACTGCACATGTTTTAGTCTCATGTTCCTGCATGTCTCAGAGGGTGAAAGAAACGTGGTCTGTGAAGAACCAGCTGGAAATCGGGACTGATGAGTTGTTTTCTGTCATTTTCTTTTCACTGACCAGCTACAATCCACCCAAAGGAGCTGCTGCCACCTTTCCAGGACCACATAAAGCCTGGATGTGAGCAGCGGTGTGCTCCCACTGAGGCCCCCTGTTTTCCATGCTCCTGGAACAACATGATGAGTTTCCAGATGACTGGCAAAAGATTTCAAAGCGAAATAATGCCCAGGCTTGTTCTGCTCCTGACATCCAACCCCCCCAGTTCTCACTCTGGCATCTGAGATGCTTTGTGAAGCATGTGCTGTACCCTGTGTGCAGCAGGTTCGCCGAGGGCTTTTGGAAAGTCCCTGACAAAGACCTTCCTTGGTATGCTGAGATAGAGAAGTCTTTTAAGGATTGGGGTTAGCTAAATTGTGATAAGCTGCCGGAAGAGATTTTTAGGTTGTGTTGAGCTCAAGGGAAAAACCTTTAATCCACAAACCATACCTTGCTGAAGGAGGTTTTGTTCTGTGTAATGGGAGTTTGTTTGTGTTTTCATTTCTGTTTAGAGCTTAGGAAAACCACTGGCCTGTTTGAAGCCTGGAAAGGGTTGTACAGCAGCTGACAAAAGGAAAGACCTTCTCCCTTAAAGCAAGGAGCCACCTGACTTGAAGCTGAGCTGTGTGAAGCACAATAAAATGACCCAAAAAGGGTGTGAATTCAGCTCATGAACTGAGAGCTGGAAAAATAATCAATACAGAGAGATGCTGATGATAGCTGCTGGTCCAAGAGGAGATTCCTGTCCAGGTTTATACTTATTTACGGACTAAGAGTATTACTAATCACAGAAAGTCTCACTTGCGTTTCCACTGAAGTTCCTGTCCCTGCTCCTCCACCCTCCAGGAAAGCCCACAGAAATGTGGGTAGAAGCTGTACATGTCCCAGGGTTTGAGGAGGCGCTGCAGGGAAAGGTTCTCCTGAAGCACATCAGACAGCGCAGGTGTCCTCAGGCTCTCCGCCGGCACCTCCAGTGCGAATCCAGTTTGCAGACCCAGTGTGCTAGTGGCTATGTGGCACGCTGAGTAAGTCTTGGGCAGGTTGTAGTCAGCCTTAGAGAGCTCTAGCTTGCATTTTTTGCAAACGTTTAGCATTTAGGAGATGTGTTTGTGCCCATAGGATCAATTTACGTAAAGCGTTCAGCAGTTGGCGTGCTTTGCTCCTGTAGGAATCTGTCTCTTTGATTCCTCTCCAGTGCCCATCGGCATAACTGGAGAATCTCTCCCAGAATCTCCTTGTGTTACCATTACTAGCACTAAATTGCACTTTCTTTTCTGTTGGTTCAGTAATCCTTCCCAGAATGCATCCTCATTCTTGCCTCTTTTTTTTTCCCCATGCAAACATGACAGCAAGCTTTCTAGCTAACAGACAGAACTCGTGTGGCTTCAGGTGACCTTGACATCAGAAAGAAGTGCTTGTGTTCCCGGTTGTCTTGCACAGAAGTGCTTGACACAGTGAGTTATTCAGATGTTTGAGGTTAGAAGAAATCCCTTGAGTAGAGCCTTTGCGGATACAGTCTGGATGAATTCACTTCTCTCCAGGGAACAGCCTGGGGGGGGCAGAGCAGGCCTGCAGAGATCTTCTCCCCCCTCAGTAGTGCACCTGAGGTGGCTCACTGATGAACATCAGGCAGGAGAGATGCTCCTGTGCCAGCTTCTGACTGCACAGTGTCATGCAGACGCTTGAAGCTGATTACGTTTCGCCACCTGAGTGCACTTCCACAGTCCAAACCTCAGCTGATGTGAACAGGCTTGAGCTCCATGCACGTGTCTTTCCATTCCCGACATGACCTCTGTGCTGGCGTTGGGCAAGCTACCCTTGGAAAACTGGCCATCACCTGACAATCCTCCCTGCAACCCCCCTCTGAAGCAATATGAGCCCCATGGAGATTTAGATGAGGAGCAGCTGGCTATCAGGAGCTAGCTGTCTCCTCCTCATGGATGTTGTGAGGAGGTGTGCTCCTGTCAAGGCTTTGCCTCCTGGAGACACAAGTTGTGGGGGGTAAAGGAGCTCAAAAAGCCCTGGGTGCAGTTGGGGGAGCTGGTGTGGAGGTATGGTTACAGGGTGTACCCCAAGGGCTCTTCCTGATAACAGGAATAAGGCAGCAGAGCTTCAAGGATTAGGAGCACCATCTTCCAAGTGAGAGGAGCATGGTGCTGTAAGTCCTAGTTTCCTGGCTCTTCAGGAGATATTTTTTCTGAGGCTTGACCTGCAAACAGCTTTGTACGAGTGTAGCTGAAGAAGTGGCTTTAAACCAATCCAGCACCTGTACACTCGTCTATTGAGAACAGGTAGTAAGTAGGGACTGTCATTGTGGGATGAAGCCAAATGAAGCTCTTTAGAAGTGGAAAGAAAAGGGAAATTGCTTAATCTCCGATTTCTCCATTGTGAATGATCTTTTTAGATAATATATCAAATCATGAGCATTGCACTGGGATTACAGAGCAGTCTTTAGTCCCAGGTATTACTAAGTTCCTCCTCTTGCTGTTACAGCCTCATCTGAAGCAGTATGAAATGCAGCAAGTCACTTATAACGTGTCTGAGCAGGCACAAGTAGTAAAAAAGACTAGTATTCTGGTAAGTCAGCATATGTAAAGAGTGGCAGTTAAATGTCAGGCAGATCTCGACCAGGTCTGTGCTGGTCAGTTCAGGTAAGAGAGCACTCCAGTTCATCAGAACAACACGGCCTTTGACACAGGTTAAGGGAATTGGCTAAATAAATACATACACACTTAGTCTGTGGTCAGACCTTACCTTGCTGCAGGTAAATTTCTACAGTAACCCCAGCAGCTGTGCTTAGTGAGAGGTGTCAGCAGTGCAGGTGAGCCCCAGTGCATCACAGCCTGTAAAACTTCGCTGTTTTGAGACTACTGCTCTTGCAGTTGTCTTTGCACCCAGTTATACTGGTGCCTGACCATATTCTCTAGCAACTCTGATTCATTCCCTGTGCTTTCTTCTGGTGGCTCTTTCAATTTTTTATTTTTTTCCCCCCAATTTTAATCATGTTTAAGCAGAAAACTTAAATGAGTTTATTTAAGTTTATTTAGTATTATTTAAACATTCTGAGAGGTACAAGTTTGAAATAAGGCATTTTATTTTTCCTGTCCTAGCCAGCCAGCCGTTAGCGTAGTCAGCCCTCCCAGCCACGGCTGGATCCAGCCCAGCGCTCCCACCCCAGACTACCCTTTTGGGACAGACCCATTGTTCCCAGCTAATTGCTTTCTCCTGTACAGAAGCTGGCTTCCTTTGAACTGCAGTACAATGTGACACCAAGCATCATATTGCCTCCTACCTCCCTCTCCTGCAGCGTGTAGCGACCTGATACAGCTACGACCGACATAAATGCACCTGGCTGTTAAAGTTAACATGGCTTTCCTGTGTTTTATGAGAGTGTTGAGCAGAGGAATGCTGATGCGACGTGGGCTTGCCTGAGCCTTCGCTGCCGTTTGAATTAACTGCACTGGTCATCTTCCCTGCTTTCAGACAAGCTAAGCTGGATTAGTCACTGTATAAAGAAATAACACGGTGCAAGGGGGTAAGCTTTCTGCAGACTCAGAAACACGGGGGGAAAGCAGTGTAAATTTTAGTTTACAGCTAAGACTTAGCTTCATCTGAGCTTTAACTGGGTTGACCAAGTTCTGTTGCAGACAGCTTGTTACGGTTTTCTGCCTTACCCCAGTAACTCGTTAACTCCCAGGCTTTCTCGGCTCTCCCCGAAGTCTTAACATCTCCAAGCATCCCTGGTTGCTTCCACTGCCCTTGCTTGGCTGCAGCATGTCCAGCATATCCCATTGTCCAGCACTTTCCTTGGGCTCCGGTGATGTACTTGCAATGGGAAAGGAGCGGGAGCCCCCGGAGTTTCTCCCAGCAGGGAGCCTTACCCCACCGTGGCACCATGTTGTAACTCTGTCCCGTCTGCGTCCCAGCCTGCTCTGGCATGCACAGGTGAGATTAAAGCATTTTTTTTATTGCAAGTCTTAGTTTGGTGGGGGTTTGGGGGATTTGTCTTGAAGGATTATAACACAGGGTTATTACCTGGTTGTACTGTGAGCTGTTCTTCTCCTCAGCAGAACAACAAATGCTGCTGCAAGTCGTGACTCCGCAGGGTGAATACCTTGCAGATGGGCCCACCGTCTTCTGAGACCCCCTTGCGTATCGCAGCTCGTGGGAGATGCATCAATACTTGGTAGTCGTTCAACTGAAAGAGGGAGTGTTTCTTCCTCGCTCGGGTGCCTTGTGTGTGTCTGTATGCAAATCCATGATTGTACTCTCTAACCAAAGAAATTCTGGGGATTCCCTGGTGCACTTTAGGTGACTCAGAGCAAATTTTTCATTTGGATTTTGCTTTGTTTTTAGGCTGAGGCCATGGGGTTTTTTTCCGTTTGTCTGTTTTTGAAAGCAGAAATAAGTTTGCCCCGTTTTATGTGAAATGACAGTGGTAATGGAAGTTTCTTACACAAGAGGCTTGTTCCAGCTTCTTCCTAATAAGGATAAATTTGGATGCACAGAATAATGTTTCACCACTTGGGTAGGGAGTGATTTGACAATACTCTCATAGTAAATGTGAGTAATAGGCATCCTTAACCTTGTGAATGAAATTGAAAAAGCAAGAAGAAATCTGTGTGGCTGTTGCATTACCAGCCTTCCCCCAGACGGGTCTGGGTTTTCAAGTCTGGGCAGCATTTTTCTCTCCTAACTCTACAAGATGACCTGGCTCCATAGCTTCAGCTTTTGACTCTTCTAAGGCTGGTTGTATGGAAGTTCTCAGTCAACTGTGTGCTGTCTGCCTACCTGAATGCATCTGATTTTACGATATGCTGGGCTGGTGTTGCTGGTGCTTTTAGATACCAGCAGATTAATGTTAGGGTCCTCATTATGTATTCTGGTATGTACATACACTGCTATTCAGGATTTACACTGTGGTAAATTAATTTCACTGTGAATTCTTCCCAAGTGCCTCCAGTATCTCACATGAAAGATGATTTGAAAGCAAAAATGAATTCATATCTTCAGGGGGACAGGAATTAAGGCAAGTAACTTGTTGATTTAAAGTATTTACCGAGGAACCAAGATACGAAGGTGCTAATCCTGCTTGACGTCAATTTGTTGTGTCACTTTATCTAAACTGAGTATCCGATATCTCTGTTTCCTTCTGTTAAAGCTGGGACACCACTACTGCCGGGGCTCCAGAGAAACCCTGCTGGGCTGGGGACATGGCCCATGCAGAAGACGGCCAGGAATGGTTAAAGTCCTGTGCTAAGCAGTAGCTGATCTTCCTACCCAGCACGCACCAACACATGAAAATCAGGGCCTGCTGGTGGAAAGGGTTTGTGGGGTCCTGTTTATGCACATTATTGTGTACGCTTGAAGGAGACAGAGCAGCTGAAAAAAGAGGGAATGGAAAAGTAATCATAGCTGTAGCAGGACTTCAAAGAGTTATTCCCGAATGGCCATCCCACTAAAACTCTGTCTGATTAACTTGACTTAAAGCATATTCCAGGTTGAGTGGGTTTTTTTTAATTGTGGATTTTCTTAATGTATTTCCAAAGGCATTTTTGCTCTAGAACAGCAATCTCTATAGAGTTCATCCAAAATAGTTATTTCATTCTAAAATTGTAGTATCCCTTGATTTGAATTAGCTTTCCCAAAGGAAGAGAGAGAACCCCTGGGGTTAATTGGTAACTCTCAGGAAGAAAATTGGTGCAAAGAACCTGGCTGCTGCTACCAAGTTCCTTTAGCGTGCAGGGAAACAGGACTCTACACCTTCCTTGTAAATAAGCCCACTCACTGATTTTTAACTTTTAAAGTAAAGCTAAATTTTCACAAAGTTATTTTGTTGCTTTGATGGGTGGCCTGAAAATACTAAAAGAAAAAAAAAAGATGTTTTTATCAGTTCCCTCCTACCTCATTTTAATAGGAAGTACACTTAAATCTGCTTCCCTTGGGAGTAAACATGGATGGAAATGTTAACTGAACAGAGAAAGACAGAGATATTTAGACTCAGTCCAGAGAAGAGGACTGTGGATTTCTTCCCACATAGCATGGTTGGGGCCTGGAGAGTTGCTGCTTTATCATCTGCTCATTAATGTAAATTTTAAACTTCCTCTTTGCTCTCAATGAGTGGATCCCATTGGATTTATAAGCCTGGATTCCAGGGATTAAAATTGTATATGTATTCATTTTCTGAAAGTTAGCGATGATAAAATAAGACAGTTGCATAAATAAGTCCTTTGTAGTAATGTTTGTCGCTGCTCAGATGCAGGAGACTTAAGAGTTGGTAAGGTAATTTTCAGCAACAGTCAAGGAATGGTGGAGTCTTCAGTCCCCAGCTTGAGCTCCCACATATTTTATAAATAATTTCCTGTGGACATGGTCTGTTAGCACAAGCAGCATCCCTGCTGCGCTCTGCTTATGCTGAAAGTTGCAATAACTCCAGAGTGGTTCTGTTAGGGCTGTTGACAGCTGCAGAGGATCCTTTTTCTCTTGGTGTCCCTACAGTGATGCTCTTAGTCAGCATTGCAAATAATCTGCTGGCAATGGTAATCTGTGTAACCTGAAGCAAACAAAGAGAAACAGACATACAAAGCAGGCAGAATGTCCCGCTTCTTACAGAAGGACACTGGGAGACTTGAAAATAGCTGGAAATAAAATAGCCACTGAAATAAAAAAAAACCTGGATGGTCAAATAGCTGATTAAGAAGTTGGTATTTTTTAATGATAGATGTCTGTGCTCTGGTGAAGAAACCCTGTTCCTATTCGATTTGTTTGCTGGTTAGACATGCTGGTGGGTTTTTTGTTTGTTTTTTTTTTTAATTCTGTTTGTAAGGGATTTTTTTAATAGCTTTGCAGAGAGCTGATGTTCTTTGACTAAAGCTGTGTGTTATCAACCAAACTGCCAACGCAAGTGTGATTCTTGATTGTGGATGGTAAGGGCAGAATAAATGGGAGAGATTTTGTCTTTCCCTAGTGCTGGTTCCCACGTGATGACTCTCCTAAAGGGAATTATCTTGGGGCAAACACTACACTAGATAGCTATAGCTGGCATTATGTTCCTTTAGCAAAGCTTTGGCCGCGGGACAAAGGGACTCACAGAGCATGAGACACTTGATCTCTGCAGGCAAAGAATACAAAATACCTTATGAACTTGGCCAGGGATCCTGTTATCTGTCCCCCAGCAGTGCCCTTTGATATAAGATATTTGAGCATGAGAATGGAACCTCCACCATAAGGTCTCTTCGCCCATTCTAAAACTATCCAAATGTCAGGATCAGACACGTTTTTTGCTCAGAGACCAGGTGAGAGAGATCCAGTGATTTTTGGGCGGAGTGTAAAGGTATCCATGGATAGCCTTTAGGATAGCTTACCAAGCCAAGCTGGACCTTTTGATTCCACCCATCCTCAGAGTGGGGGCATCTGCTGTAAAGCCTGGCTACAATTTAAGTGTTAGAGATAAATGGACATGCAAGTTAGAACCTTCAAACTGAAACTGTGACGCAAGTCCTGTGGCCTGGGGAAATCAAGGTGAATGATCTCAGAAGGCTCATGAAGAATGATCTCTCCAGTCTTACGTTCCCATCCTCTATGGAAGCAACATTGGCTTTGGCTTTAAGATGTGGCTAGGAGTATGAGGCAGTCTTAAAATTATTGAAATGCCTCACAGCTCTAAATCAGATTGATTAAGCCAAGTATCTGTGCATGGATTTTTTTTTTTTTTTCTAATGAAAAACAGAAGCATGTTGTTCTTACTTGAATACTGAAATCAGGCTATCAGTATGTATCGGTTACTAACAAGAAGAACAAATAGAAATGTGATCGAGAGAGAGAGGCAGTTCTGGGTTGAAGTTCAAGAACAAAGAGAAAGCTCTGATCTTGGAGTTCTTAATTTTTCCACAAGTAATCATCTGAACTATGATGTCTTCTCACTTCCATCATCTGGAAGTGTGCTACATGAGCTATATTTGTAACTGCCTTTACTGTGGAGCTTATGTATTTTGGGGGAAATGTGTCTCTGCAGCGTGCTTTGTGAGCCTTACCTGGTGAAGAGTAAGGGGGCTGGAAGAGATGTGGCAGTCAGTGAAAGTGATGCAGGTAAAAAAGGCTTTGCAGATCTTGCTGCCGCTTCTTCTGGAGGTATGTAGACCAAAATGGGGAGGACTGTGACTTTTGTGTAGCTGGTAATGTAGCTTTTCCATCTGATGCAAGAGGAGGCTATTTCAAGACGAACGTATAAGAACGTTGGATGGTGAGGTCTGGGACAATGGCTGGCAGTGAAGGGGCTGCTCGTGCTTGGTGGGTGTGTGGGATGACAGCAAAGCAGCTTCAAATTTAAAACTGCTTTTGATCCCTTATAATGAATTTTTGTAATGTTAGCTATTTAGTGGTATTCTTTTTTTAATTTTTTTTTTCAGCTTTGAAATATAGTATTTTAATGTTCTGCTATGTAACTGGGTATATACAACAGTGATTAGTTTGGGGATTTCTTCAGATCTTTTGGGACGCCACAGTTTTTTCCCTGACAATATAATAATATATGAGAGCCCATCTTGGATGCAGACTGTGGTAATTAGCTTGTTTTGGTATAAAGTTGTTCTAACAGGGCTTTGAAGCTATGCCAGCTGACAGAGCCCTTCAACTCAGCTAGGGCTCTGTGAGATGCTGAGAACTGCAGGTTACCTTTATTGATGTTAGTCTCTAAAACTGCGTATGGCAAATGTCACAGACAGCAGAGATCCAGCTGGATTCTGTGGGTGCAAATACTGTATCAAGAAGCCCTGTGTAAACACTGCATTTTTGTAAAAATATTCCAGATCAGTCTTCTTGCAGAAGGCAGTATGAGTAAATAAGCTAGGCAACAATGGTCTAAAATAGAAGTCTGTGCGGTGAATGTGAGGTTGATTAATCCTTACCTAAATCAGACATTGATAGGCTCTGTTTTATTTTCTTTTGACTATAACTGCTCCCGTGATGATCAAAAAAGCTGGATTATCTCCAAAAGCATACATCATTCTGATGCTTTGAATGGTTACTTGAAGTTTATTTTTAAAGGAATCTAGAAGGATGCTACTCAGAAGATTCTTTACATACGAAAAAATTATACTTGGAAAAGGCAAATGAGATGCATTTGTCTGCATGCATGCTTCAAAGAGTCTTTCAGAAATGAATATTTAAGTGCTATTTCTTACAGCAATGCAAGTCTTTGCTAATACTTCAGCTATACTTCCTTTATTTATTATTTGTAACATATGGCTTTCTTTACTATGCGTGCTTTCTCCTTATAAGTAAGTAACACCTCATAAGCATTCAAGATTATATCTATAAATAAAAATATAATATCCCGTGTTTGTCCTAAAGAACAAACAGTTATAGCACAACATATCATTTACCTCTCTGAGTTTGAGGCAACAAAGCTGCTAAAGAGCTTTGATGTTCAACAGCGACTACAGCTGAATACAAGTAGTTTTTAAGGCTGCTCTTTCTTGTCTTTTATTATATGACTGCTTATCTTTATTTACATTATGTTTCTTCAGAAAAGTTTGATTTTAATAGCCAGCATTCATCTCCTCAAAATGTTGTAAGTACCTACCAGCCCCTTCTCCCATCAGTGACTCTAGAAGCTGCGTTACTTTTTAGCATTCCCATCAGTCACTAGCTGAACTGGTGCAGAGATCTGCATCCAAATGCCAGTGAGATCACAATGAGAGATTGCTGTGGCTGTTCTTCATTATGTTTGACCACATCACAACTCCCAGTGAGGCTACAGCTTGCATGAGATCAGCTCATGGAGGAAAATCGACTGCACAGCAGACAAAGAACATTCTTGGGGACAGAAGAAAGCGTTCTGAAGAGTCTAAAGACAAGGTGTGGTGGTGTCCCTGGTTGAAAGCACAAAGCTGTAATTGTCCAATTCCATCTGCAATTTAGGAGTATTGTTGGATTTTGAAGTGCTGCTAAGCTTTCTTATAATAGTACCCTCTTGTCACTCTTCCCAGTACCTCAGACTGGCTTGAAGTCTTGGGTTATTTCGCTCATTGTGTCAAAACATTCCCACAAACAGGCAGAGATCTGTGAACTCATACTGTCCGATGTATGCTGGGCATGTGTCAGTCAGGCCTAATAATGAGGTTACACCCCTGCTCTAAGCAGGAGACTACCCTCTAGATGTGTCCTTTCTTCCACCACCAAGTTTTATCCGAGGGGAAGCTGGACGTATTTTACTTTTGTTGGGATTCCTGGATGTCTGGAAATCCAGGATACGCAAGTGCTGATCAGGTGGGTTTCAGTGTTTTCTGACTGCTTTGGACCTCTTGTACCTTTCTGACAGAGACAGGCTATAGTGCATTCTCAGTAGGTTGGATACCTCCCAAACACAAGTTGTGCCTCAAAGAGACAAGGAAAGCGAGCTGCAGGTGACAAAAAGAGCGTTGGATACGGGTGAAGGGAAAATAGGGGATTCGACCAGCTCCATGGATAGTGCTCTTCTGTTTTGTACCTTTTTCTGTGGTCCAGTCCTGGTCTTCTCCATCATCTACAAGGGAATAGTGAAGCCCGTCACTGATTTCATCCTCTTCTGCTCTTTCCTTGGTGTCTGTATTGGCCAGTGTCAAGAGGAGGGTTAGGCTAGGTTGACTGCTGGTCTGATCCAGTCTGACCCACTATCGTGGTTCTCTTCTTCCTAAAGAGTGCTGTTAAGACCATTGCCTTTGATCTTGTGCTGGAAGTCCTCACTCATTAGTATTGTAACACTTGAAAGCTGACAGGATTTCAGCTTGGTTTTTGTTGGTTTTGTGTTTTTTTTTTTTAAATTTAACGTGAACCTAACCCTGATGAAATTGATGGGTGCAAATGGCTCCAGAGAGTAAGGAGGACTTGGGAGGACTGCTGGGGGAGAGGCAGCAGGAGCACCAATTTGCCTGGCATGACAGGGCTGGGCACCAGACACTGCGTATTTTTGGGGATTCAGGTCTCAAAGTCTGCTGCTATAGGAGGTACTCTGCAATTATGTAGTCTGGTGCCTTTGGGCTTTAGGGAAAAAAACCATGATTCTCTTAATACCTTTTCCTTAGATGTTTTCCCACTGCCTCCCATCAGGCAAAATGTGTCCAGGTGGTGCTGGGCAGGTGCTGCCATTCCAGGTTTGTATCCCTGCTGCTTCGGTGGGGGCTTCCCCTGCCTTGCCTGGCCGTGTGGGTTTTGCAGAGAGCTCGAGGGCTGCTTGCTGGCTCCTGAACCTGCTTCGCAGTGGAAAATTCTTCCACAAGCGTTACTTACAGGAAGCGAATTAACATCTCCTTAAAATGGTCTGGCTGCACAGGGAGGAAACGGGTCATTTTGTGAAGTATACTGTTTACCGGATAGCAAATGGACTGTCTCCAAAATATATACTTAGCCCCAAGGAAGAAAAATATTTGGGGTGATTCAGTTTTATGTCAGTGCTTAAATATTATGTAGTTCGTAGTTAATGAAAATGTGCATTTATATGTGGGCTAAAAATGTCCTATCCTGTACCAGGAAATTGGTAAAACCAAGTTTTAAATGTCTTTAAGTAAAAAATCCTGGGTGCATATGGCTTGCCAAGTTTTATTTTACTGTAACACTTTATAACTTCATTATAATGGTTTGTGGTAGGGTTATGAAACCCAGGTAGCGTCTCCCAGTGATACTAATATATTTTGTACTTGTTTCGCTCAGTAATTCTAATGCAGCAGCCAGCTCGAGGCTGGAGCATGATCTCGGTTTTATGCCGGCCTGGTTTCATGATGTCTTCATTTATAATTGCAGTTTCTGCACAGCGTCTCTTTGGTATTTTTGGTCCAACCTCAGGCTGAAGGGAAAGTGCCACGTTCCTAGCCCAGGAGACATGAGTAAGTGTGTTGACATGGATTCGGTGCACGATTAGCACTGCTTTGGCTTCAGACTATCTAGATCAGATGCTATCCTGTAACGTGATACTCCTTCATCCAAATTCAAAACACTGTAATCTGGCAAAAACAAAATGCAGCCGAGCAGTGTTTAATGAGGAGCTAGGGCCAATTTATTTTTTTTTCCATGGCATGGATACTGCACAGCTGCCAGGGAATGCAACGACAAGTGAAGATGTGTATGTGAGCGAGTGCAGCACCAGGCTGTTGATCGTGCTTTCGGGGAAACTTTGCCTGTAAGAAATGCCCGAAACATTCATTACGTGGGTGCTCATTGCTTCATGCTGTTAAATAAGTATCTCTTTTGATAACTGTCAAATATAAAAGAAAATAGAGAAAAAGCAGCAGAAATCCCTAGGTATAGAGGCTGAGCCCCATGAAAGCGAGAGGACATTTTGGGCTCCTCCAAAAATTAGTCATTGGTGTAACACCCAAGGGCCATACAAAGCTTCATGGTCATCTTTTGAAACTTGTCAGAGCCCAGAAAGGATCCTGCGTGTCTGTCTCTCTGGATCAGCTCTGTGATCTCTATCAGATTTGTCATTATCAGTTACAGACTCCTCATGTTTCCAACAAGTAGGTGTTTGCACGGTGGCTAAAAGCCTTTGTTTTCCATCCAAAAGCATTCATCAGTTTGCTCCAGAGGTCAAATGCTCAGTTTGGTAATTCTACCATCATCATCTTCATGTGATTCCAGTGCAATCTGGTTATGACTTTTACTTGCAAGTGTGTTCTCGGCTACAGCAAACTCCTCTGAACTGTTTTGTTAAGCAAACTCCCATATCTCTAGACTTTGCTTAACAATTGCAAAATGTTCGTCCAGTTAATATTTATCCTATTGTTACTAAAACTCACAATTCGGTGTGTCTTACTTCAGAGAGCAGTATATTTGTCAGTAGTAATTACAAGCTGTTCCTTGAGTTACAGCCTCCCAAGCTAAATTAAAAGCAACTGTGGTTTGAGCTAAATGATTAATGGACATGTTTTCAAAGGCAGCCAATCCCTGAAAGATGCAGTTATAGATGCTGTTATATTCAGTTCCTACCACCTATCCTTTTGGATGGAAATTTCATTCCTAATTTACTATGGGATCTTAGTGAGTCCCTGGGAATATCTGCTCACCTTAAAAATTAATATATTTTTTTAAAAATCCTGCTAAAAATCTCCCAGCTGATGACTGTTTCAGTCTAGCATCTTCTGTGGATGACACACAGAATGGCACAAACCACATCCTGTCTGGACACTGTATCACTTCATGAACAGCAAAAAACCCAGCAGTGATCAAGGAGAAAAACAGTTGTAGAGCTGTTTCACCAGCTGTAGGTTTTGAGAATTTTGTAGAACTCCAAGTTAGGATGTCTCAAAGGGACAAGGTTTGTGTGAAGTTGTCTGGGAGACAGTGTGAGTAAGTCTGGGACATGATACAAAGGAGGGAAAGGTGGTTTTAATCTGCCTGCCCTGACTCTGGTTTGTAATGATCTGTGTGTAAGAGCTGCAGCCGGTGTCTGCCTCCTTTCAGCTCCTCGGGAGCCCCTTGTACCCCACAAAGCGTCACAGCCACCTCTGTTGTTTTCTGGATCATATGCAGTGCCTGTGAGATGTTGGGAGATGTTAAGAAACTCTTTTTTGCATTGGGCTGGTCTCCATCAGCCAGAATCACTCTCTCAAAGTGCAGTAGCGTGCTCTTGAGAGGGCTGCTAGTGGGTGAAACGCGCTGGACTGCCAGTGTGGCTTCAGCATAACATTGGCTGGAAGTCCTTGTCCCAAAGAAGTGTTTTCACAAGGACCTTTTTCCTACTAGAGGAAGCAAGGAGCAACTTTGGTCCATTTTGGAGTAAGTTGGCTGCCGGCAGGCTGGCTGGGAGAGGTGATTCAGTGCGGCCAGCCGCTGCCCGGGAAGCCGTACCCAACCATGCGGTTCCTGTGCCGAACAACTGGAAAAAATGACTTGCTTAATGGGATGCAGGCTCACAAGCTTAATCAGCCTCGGCGGGGTTTTTGTTGTTTCAACTGTTTCTTGTATTGAAAACTCTGCTCGACGGCCATCTGTGAAGGCTGGCTGCGTACCAGCGGTGTCGAACCAGCGCTGATGATTGCTGTTAACTGGGGAGGGCAAGCCCTGCCCCTGGGCAGTGAGGGGAGGTGGAGAGGGCAGCTCAAACCCTGACCCTTTGCTTTGGGGCGGCTCAGCCCAAGCAATGGAGGGCGTAGAGCCTGGCCAGCAGTGCACCTCCTCCAGCAAAGCACAAACGGCATTTTTGTGGTGAGCAGAGAGACAGTGCGAGGGTGGCAGCTGTGCCAACCCACGCCTCATGCTCAGTCTATTAAGGTTTTGTCTGTCAAATGCGTGCGGGCTCCGCTGCCTCCAAACATTGTTTGCAGCCACAGCCATTGCTGCCCTTTGTTTGGTGCAGGCAGCTGTGCTTGCCGGGTGGGATTTCAGGACCTGGTGGCTTGCAAAAGGAAATGCTTTTCAGACCTCTTCCCCTGCCACGTAGAAATGGACACCAAGACAAATGGGGATACAATCAGGGAGCAGCCTTTGCACTTGCCTCCTCAGGTTCCCCACCACCTTTGCCTTGTCTAGTTGCAGTGAAACTGTACATTCACGTTATATCATGGGGGACTATGCAAGAGGACAGCCACACTGCCTCAGATAGACAGCAGCATAGCCAGTGAGACCCAGACAAGCGATTCTTCGGCCACATTCAGCAGAGGTGCAGCTACAGCTGAAATTCTGGCTCTGGGTTTTGCATGCTCGAGTTGAAGAAAGTGGTGGATCCCACTAGAGAAGAGCAGCAAAAATAATAGCGGCAAACCCCAGCAAAAGTAATAGCGACCCTACTCCCCCAAGCCCCCATTCTGTATGGAACAACTGAAATAAGGGTTATCCAGCCTAAACCACAAAGAATTAAAGAGGGAGAGAACAGGGTTTAAGTGTGAAGTCAGGGCCATACAAAAGGACCTGCTCTCTGGGTCCGTAGTGGATCACACAAGAAGAAATGGGCTGAAGCTGCAGCCAGAAGGGTTGGCATGAGGCAGGAGGAGCCTGGGGCTGGACTCCTGCCTTTCTGCTGCAGGGAACACACTCTTCAAGGTATGTGCAAGGCGTTGAGTTCCTTTATCTGAGAAATGGTGATAATGAGGCTTCCCCCCCCGCCCCCCGCATGTCTTTATTGCCCATGGGGGCCCTATGGAGAAGAGCACTATGCAAATGTCAGGTATAAAACCTGTGGGTGCAAGTCTGCAGCAGAAGAAATAATGGCTGGTTGCTTTTATCTCAGCAATCTGCTTGTTTCTGAATTATTCTAGCACTGTAGATGTGGAAGGGAGCTCAGCCAAGCACTGCACTTGAGCAGCAGCTTGTGTTTACGGTGCAAGGCTGTGGCTGGTGAGCATGTGTGCACACGAGGAGTGTGTGTGTGTGTCCGCGAGCCGGTGGCACTCCCTGCACACAGAGCAGATGCTCCCTGCATGTACAGCCACACAAGCATCCTGGAGAGCAAACGGAGAGCAGCCGGTGTTTTGTCTTGTGACTATATCAGTGTGGCTGCTGGCATTTTCAGGTCTGTTTTAAAGTGTGGCAGAGGGTTGGTGCTATATACAAGAAGAATTTGATTTTGCTGACAGTAGGCTCCTGCACCAAGTTCCTCAGAGCCATGAGAATTTAAGCAGCCAACATTGTCTCTTGTGCGAGTCTTGTGGATGGTAGAAATAAGGCCAAAAGCAGGGATGGGGCTTGCCTCTCAGCTCCCAGAACCTCTCCAACCACATGCACAGGCAGCTTTAGCAGCTCTTGAGACTCCATGGTGGGTCTCAAAATACCTGGTAGCTTGGCAAAGAGGCAGCTGTTTGATGCACAATATTTCAGGGAAACCTAAGTATATTTTTAAAGGGAGATGAGTGAGGCAGGATGTTTCTAGCTCCTGTGCTTGTAGAAACAGACTTGAAAATGTGAAGGGGTGATAATCTTGTTTTCATACTGAGCATTGTTTTCAGTTCAGATCTGTGCAACGTTTTGTACTGGTACTACAGTCTCTTGAGAAGAACCTCATTCAAAGTATTCCACTCCTAGGCATCGTGCAAGACTAATGAACAGCAAGGAAATTACAGGAGAGCCCTTTGTTAGGCTTGTCTGGCAAGCTGAAGAAGGCAGCTGAAGGCTGGCTGCAGGGGTAGAGAAATGTGATGGGAGAACTACAGTGCTGGGGAGAGGTCAGGAGGGACAGAATTGCCACTTTGGGTTACCGTGTAATCACCAGCAGTTTGGACAGCCTCCAGCAAGGTTTGTCTGTGTGGGGCTCAGCCCAGCTGCCACGAGGTGAGATGTTCCTCACCTATGCATTTGCTCTCTTTGTCTGTACCTGGATGCTTGGGATGGGTCCCAGCTCCCAGAAAAGCCTCTGAAGTCCTTTTGAGGTGGCTGGATTGACTGCTTCTACCATTCTCTTCATGCAAGGATATGAGCACCTCGAGTTTGAAGGAGCACTGAGATGTAATCATTGTGCCTGTGACTCCAGTTTTATGGTGTTTTATAAATAGCAGGAAATATGGTCATTTTCAGCATACTTTTCTAAAAGCCCGTGGCACAACATCTTCTACAGTTAAGGCCATCTATAATTTCTAGCCCCTGACCGTGACCTGGCTGGAGTCAGATCTCTCTGAGCACTGCAGGGCATCTTAGAAGGATGCTTCAGCAAAGATCTGCTTCTGCCTGGATCTGATGCATGGTGGAGCTGAAAGCTCTCCACGCAGATCGCTCATTGAAATGCAAACCTCATCCCAGTAAAGCTTCTGTCTGCCAGCATCCCCTTTGACAAACCGATAATCCATGATAATAGAGAATTTTTATCTCCATTCTTAAACGTCATCAGGCATGATTATTAATGTCTTCCTATTGCACAATAAACAACGGGGCCCTCAGCTTTTCTGAAAGCAGGAGGCATGCAAGTTACATCTGCACTGTGGGTGAGCAGTGCATTTGCTGCTTCTGCAGCCAGCCAACAAACCCCTCCAGGTTTCCGAGGCCAGACTGTTGCTGCTGGCAGCTTATCTCCTTACTCAACAGCAGGGCAGACTCTCGGGGTGAAAAGCTGGGCCTGTTGAAATCAGTGGCAAAGTCCTGCTCCTTCTACTTGAGTTATGATTTCTTGCTTGATCCCTTAATTTCCGAGTGAGCAGAAGAAAAAGTCCTTTCTTTCTTTTCTGAGTGCCTTTTTTGGAGTGCAAACTGTGTAGATGTTCTGCTTTTGGTTGTGCAGAAGGTTTGCAAGGTGTTAGAGGTCCTGCAGTCCTGCCCTGCCCCAGTTAAGCTGTGTGTGGAAGGCAGGAGATGGGGGACTGGGTCTGTCTGCGCCCCCACACATGGCACATAGCTTGCAACCTGATTTTTTACCCCATCGGAATTGAAACACATCTCAACAACATACCTTGAAGAATTTTGGTTAGGGTATAGGCCAGGAACTTATCTTTTTTGATCCTTTGGTAACTTGTGTGACCCCCTTGTCCGATTAGGCAAACTGCTTAGTGCTGCTAGAGTCAAATTTGTAATTCTCTTTACTACAAGCAGCCTCGGCTTGCTTGCAGGTATGCCCCTCCAGAGTGCTACTCTTGTATGCAATGGAAGTACGAGGGCTTGTGCCACCTTCCTGGTGGCTCCAGCAGGCAGTGACACAGCTGAGAGGTCCACAGTGGGGTCTAAGAGAAATCCAGTGTCTGCAACCTGACTGTATACTTGTTTATGGTCAATTTTGTGAAGTTGACAGAATTTTGTGAATTGACAGAAAGAAGCCCTGGAACTAGCAGTTCAAAGACGATTTGTGACCAAGTACAGATCAAATAGCTGTATGCTAGATCTAATTGGGAACAGAAACTTATGTAACGTTCAACTCTCTTGCTTGCAATGACGCACTAATGGCATGGGCTTTGCCAGGCGCCGTGGCAAGTACCTTGCTGCTTTCCAGCGAATACTCTGACCTGCAAACTGTCTGCCTACAGCTTCTGTGAGCAGAGCCCAGTCATAGGAGGCAGCTGCCCCAGAGGGCAAAGCCCCGGTGCTGTGCCTCGCCTCACTGACACTGCAGCAGAATTGGCTTTTCTTTCCCAGCTGCTGAAACCTGCCCTGATATGCTGTCTAAAGAGCAATTACACAAGCCTTTATCTCATCTGCTATTTTTTTGTCGAAGACCTCAGCTGCACCTGGGGTTGGGGTTTTTTGAGGGTTCTTTTTTCTCCCCTTTATCTTCTAGAGACTTTGATGCGCCTGGGCCCTTGTTCGTAGGACACCACCTTGATCGCAGAGCACTTTACAGAAATTTCTGGTTGTGTTGTTTCAAGGCATTTCCTCTTTCTCTCTCTCTTTTTGTGGTAAAAGTTGGTAGAGCTCCACTGAAATGCTGGCTGAACCTCTAGCCCAGTATGAGTTTTTGCTTTTGGAGAAATCCTTCTAAGACGTCTTTTCTTGTGCTCCAGAATTGCCCTTAACAGAACCCCAAGAAAGGTGGAGGTAAGGAATGCAACTGTGAGTAACCCTGCTCGCAGTGACGTGGGGCTTTACTGGCGGTGACCCGAGCGCTGCCCCGGTGCCTACACGCCTGTGCTGCACCTCTGCAGAGCTGACGTGGGCTTGAGTCACCGTTAAAACCTACTTCTGGCACAGCCTTTGTCAAACTTGATCAAATAAGGGAAAAACAGAAGTAGAGGATGGAGTCTGGCTTCTCTACAGCCGGGCTCTAGTTTGCCAGTGCAGACATTTTCTGACAGCCGTCTGCAGGGGCAGAATTTGGCAGCCCTATTTACCAGCGCCACTGAACATGGTCCGCATTTTCTGCTTTTCATTTTCATGCCATGAGAATAAGCAACGTTCCTGTGGAGAGGTGACTCCATTTGGCAAGGTGGCAGGAAGGTCCCCAGCTCTCCTCTCGGCGCTGTGAGGGCCTGCTCCTTCCCCCCACCCAGCCACTGCCCAAGGCTGGGCCCGGATCCACCCTGGCCGAGGGACCTGTGCTCCGGGGCTAAGCTGGGCTGCCCATCCTCCACTGCGCTCCTCTGGGGGCAGAGGCCACTCCCGTTGCCCCTGTTGTCCCAGAGGGGTGGTGGGGTGCAGGAGAGCCCCTCCAGCACCTTCAGACCTGCTGCTGCCAGGGAGCACGGGGACAGGGCTGCTTGGCCAGCTCTGCCCTTGTCCCGGCGTGGTCTCCTCCAGAGGGGCATGAGGAGACATGGCCCTGGGCAGGGGCTCCAGCCAGGCCTGGCACTCCCTCTCTCTCTGTGCACAGCCATAGGCATTGCCCCATACGTTTGGGCACTCGCAGTCACCTAGTGAGCTTTCCCCGAGCCCTCTCCCCTCCTCAGGTGTGCCACCAACACCAGGCTGTTGATAAGCTGGAGGGAAGGGATGCCATCCAGAAGGACCTGGGCAGGCTTGAGAGTTCGGCCCCTGTGAACCTCATGAGGTTCAACTAGGCCAAAGGTCCTGGACATCATCGGTTGAGGCAACCCCAAGCAGGAAAGATGGTGAGGGACTCTTTATCAGGGAATGTAGTGATAGGATGAGGGGCAATGGTTTTAAACTGAAAGAGGGGAGATTTAGATTAGATATTAGGAAATAATGTTTTACTCTGAGGGAGCTGAGACCCTGGCACAGGTTGCCAGAGAAGCTGTGGATGCCCCATCCCTGGAAGTGTTCAAGGCCAGGCTGGATGGGGCTTTGAGCAACCTGGTCTAGTGGGAGGTGTCCCTGTCCATGGCAGGGAGGGTGGAACTAGACGATCTTTAAGATGCCTTCCAACTCTAACCATTCTATGATTCTCGAAGCTCCCTGCCTTGTCTCCAGCCAGCGTCTGGTGCCTCTGTGCTGTCAGGTTCTTATTCTACCCAGAGCTGTTCACTTGCATGCCAGCTCTGTTTATCATCTGTCTTAGTGGCCTGGCTGCTTTGAGGTATAAAAATGTTCCATCTTGAAGTTTCATCAGGCACTTTCCCCAACCTGAGATATGGTGGTCCTCCCCCTCCCTGAAAGCCGCTGCTGCTTCAAGCATTGAAGGATCTGTGCATTTGCCTCCCAGATGTGGTTGCATGGGGGATCAGAGGCAACCATGAACGTTCATAGTGGGGGAGCAACAGAAATAAAAGATTAACCTCTTTAGGCTCTCCTCTGGGCCCACAATAATAGCATGCAGACAGCCTTGCAGAATGCAGTTCTCACCTCAGGTCATGGTTTGGCTCAGGTAACATGACAGATAGTGACAGTGAGGTAATACCTGGGATCTTGGAGTACACAGGTACAAGCTCACTTGAAGACCTCATCTTGATAACTTTTTTTTCTTTTTTTTTTTGTCTTAGCAAAAGTGATACTGGAAGGTATGGGACACACCAGCTCTCTGTCACTTGCGGCTTGATGCAGTTCACACAAACTCATCTGGTATTTGGCTCCAAGTGAAGCTTCTTTGTGCTCCCAGCAGTGATTGCCCCCAGTACTCCCAGATTCCCAGCAACATGTGCCCACCAGGTAAGAAACCCAAGTAATCATTAGAGTGCAGCAAAATCTTTGAGGTATTTCATTTTGGTGGGAAACATGGAGAAGTACACTTGCCCTGTCCTTTCATCTTCCACAATGGTCTGCGTTGAGCTGCTGTCTGTCTGAAGGAACAGGGCTGGACAGGACTCTAGAAAGACAGTTTCTATTGCTCCTCACTCGGCTGGAGGCATTGGTGTTGAGCAACCGTGGGCATACCTTCCCCCCTAACCTGAACACTCTGCTTGCCCATGTGTTGGCGCCTAGCCGCAGCAGAGCCCTGCCACCAGCCCTGTGGTGCCATGGGTCCTATGGCTCCGAGCAGAAGCAGGAGCAGCAGTGCTGAGCTTCTGCCTGGCTTTCAGAACTGGGGATGTAAATCCAGCAGCTGCTACAGCTCTAAGGCAATCAAACCCTTAACTCTGGGGCTGGATCCAATTCCAAGTGTCTGCTGGAGTGGTGCTAGGCACCAGGCCTTAGCTCCCTTTGCAGAGAAATGTGTGTATTCATATGTGCCTGTGGGCATTTGAATGCCCAAGACACCAAATCAGTTCATTTATATTTGGATTACCACCTATTTTCATGCATTTAAACATTGCCAGCTGTGCTAATGATGGCTGCAGCACATCAGCTGTTTCTGTTCTCTCCCAGACTTGTTATTTTTCCCACTGGTTGTTCTATCTATTTTGTGAGAGTGCTACAGTGCAGTTTCTTTAATACAAACAGTCTCAGGTAGGAAATTGTAGTGCAGACTATGTATTTTAAGGACTACTTAATTTGGACTAGCAGGATCCTGGGGTTGTTAGAGCAGAGAGAGACCTCATAGCTGAGATCATCTAGCTACAGAGGCTGAGACAAACAAACAAACAAAGAGTATATTATCATCTTTGGAAGATTTAAAAAACATATGCCTCCCCTCCAGTACTCCAGACTATTGAGCTTTATCAGTTTTACTGCAAACTACAAATGCTTTTTGTGTAATGACAGATCTTTAATTAGAACTTGGAAGCAATAGCATCTGCTGATTATAGCATGGTCCAGCACGTTCATATTATTCAGTTTTATTTCCAGCTCTGCAACTAAAGTGTTGCATGCCCCAAGGCAAGTGACTTCACCTCTCAGTGTCTTTACTTCCACAGATGGGTTTAAAACTTCTGCTGCAGATCCCTGGACAGAACTTGCTCAAATGGCATGGTTTTGGGTTACTTTTCCACTTCTGCATGTTTAGGAACCCATGTATCAGTCCAGTGGATGAGAGTCTGGGATTTGCCTTCTCCAGGCATACCCTGTGAGATACTCCAGGTTTGAACAATGGAAATTTTATAGGCTTCAATTAACTGGCTGGGCAAGAAACAACAGCTTCACAGTAATGAGTCCTCACTTGCATGGAATGCCATTTAGTGTCTGATCTCTCCTCGTCAAAGAGTTATTAAAATCTGTCAATCAAGAGTGCATTTCTACAGTGATGAAAAAGGGGAAAAAACCCTCTCAGCTTGAAGTGATCCTCAGTTTTATTAGTAGAAAGGTTTGTTTCCAAGAGGGATATTATATACTAGCAATTATGGAAAAAATGAAGCAACACCATTCAGAGAGAGACAGCACGGCTAATTTTTCTGTCTGCAGTCTCCCCCCCCCACCTCCCATTGGTAGGGATACTGGTGTAGACGAAGGAAGATGACAGTGATTGCTGTGATGCCTCTCTTTAAACCCTTCATTTGGGGATTGCCAATTTGAAAAACGGGAATAGAATATTTATCCTTACAGCCAAAGGTAATAGAGTGCTGTGCAGTTTCATAACAAGTCACTTCAGTCCCTTTCGTTAGGGATTTCAACTACAGGCAATGGAAGATTGTTTTAAAGTAGCCCCAGTCATTAGGTCAAACTGGGGCAAAGTCAGAAGGGAAGTACGCAAGGAAAGGGAGGTTAGATCAGTACTGAGAAGTGGCAGAAAGGACAGTAAATTAGTGTTACATGGGCTTATGGGCAAGCAGTGGTGTAAATCACAACAAACAAGTTACAATTTTTTTCTATCCTTACTTAAAAATGTTCCCAAAATCCGTGAGTACATCATCACAGAACGCCTGATATTTTGTAATGCCACAAATGCTGACCTTAGAAGACACTAGAAATCTCATGGGGAGTTTTATCCATTTGCAGTGGAAACACGAGGTCTTTAATAGTAAGAATGTTTCAATAACTTTCTGGGATTTTTTCCACTTTGGCACAGCTGTTCCATGACAGATTGCAAAAGAGAGGAATTCAGTAGTAACAGCTTGATCCTGCAGGATGCTAAAGCCTTCCTGCCCAGGGCCACATGCCCTCAGCCCCTTCCCAGAGCAGCTCGGCATCTCATAAGATTACTCAGCATTTTGAAAAGTGTAGCCTTTCTTACCCGCTTGGCCTTGCCACTGACTTTTCTATTTCTGTGGAAATGAGCCAAAACCGGTGTTATTCTCTGAAGGGACTCATTAGCCTTTCTGTCTAGGAAAGGGCTCGGTGTTTTCATAGGAAAGCTGTGGAGCGATGATATGCCTTGAAAAGTTATGCCTGTATTTTTCTTCTCAGAAAAGCAGCATCTCGATGCTAGATTTAGTAACAACGACAGCATAACTGAATTGTTTATTATGTTGTATTAAGGTTATGTAGAGGAAATGTCAAGGGAAATGGTTTCCTCCCCCCGTTTCTAAAACTAAGTATAGACTCCAAATGGGTGTTTATTCTGATAGAATTTAACAGTTTGGGAAGGGATGGCTTTTTTTTCGTTGATTAAACAGAAAACAATATGGTATCCTTGCTACAGCTGGCATGATCAACATTAATTAAACCCCTCATTCAGACATGAAGTACCCACTATTGCATAAACAATCCCTGGACTTTACCCATACAGCACTAATAGGGTCAATGGTAAAGTTCTTGCCAGCCTCAGCAGGCCAAAGGGGTTTCACGCTGTTCTGGCCCTTCTTGGTATTTGCTGCCTCACAGATCAGTGTATTGCAGAATCGTCTGTTGTTCAAAAGAAGACAGAAAACATGTTTTCCCTCTTTTCACCCTGGCCTTCCCTTGTCAGAACAAGGGAGAAAAGCAGCAGACGGCAGCAAAGCACACGTGAGCAGGGCAGGATGATATACAGTCCCTTTGGGGGCAAGTTAACTGGAGTGACCTGCTTGCTGCTTTTAATACAGCCGTGGTAGCCTGTGTAAGAGAAAGACATCCCCGCTTCCCACCAAGCTCCTCCAGGCTCCGCCTTGTGCGAGGCGATGCCTTCCCCAGAAACAGCCCCAAGCTGGTTGTAGCTGGGAATGGCAATTTTGCTCTTTAGCCGGTGCAGCACCCAGAAATCCCACCTCCTCGCACCCACAGCGTCTCAGTTGCTGCTTTGACACTGACGCCAAATTCCCTGCTGCCAGAGCACAGCCAAGGGGAGAGCAGAAAGCCAGCCTCGTCCCTGTCTAGCTTTGGAATCTTATAAGGGCCCCCTAGAAGAGCCTTTGCCGCAGGCAAAAAGGACGACCAGACCATCACGGGTGAAGTGCTGAGTCCCTCGCAAGGGCACACGAACTGGTGCTGCTTGTGTTCCCAGTGCGTAATCAGACAGGGCAGCTCCAGTCACCTGCTGCAGGGAGTTTAAACCCATCAGGGTGGTACTTTTCAGCTGTTGGAATGGTAATTTTTTTTTAATTGCTCCAACTTGATTGCATGCAATCACCTGCCCTTCAAGGAGAAAATGCAAGGAAGGATGTTTTAACACTGAGGTCAACCTCTTCTAATTACTCCTCTAGGCCTATTTAGCAAGCTTCCTATTTGACCAGTGTTGAAACTCAGATGAGCATTTATCCGAATGGAGGCTGCTTTTGCTGTCCTGCATTAACCTCTCAATCATTTTCTATAGAAATTAATGTAGGCTTTCAGCTCATACATATATGAAAAATCAATATATAACACAATGTTGGATTACAGTCTGCTGACGTATATGTGTAACTAAGTGGGCCATATCCCACGGTGCTTTCATTCCTGCGATGAATTTTAAAACATAAAGCCACGTGTCAGTAACTTCAAATGCAAGCATTGCTATGGTTTGTTTGGTTTGTTGTTTTTTTCTTCATAAAAAGCTTTTCAGAGCCAAATCTCAAAGCCTGGCTTTGCAGGTCTTGGCCTGGGACGTGGTGTTGCCCTGTTTTGGCGAGTGTGGGGCTCAGAGCAGCCAGCCCTGGCTCAGGTGCTCCCGGGGACCTGCCTCCTCGCTGCCGGGTTCCTGCTCCCCCGGCACTCCTTTCCTGCGTGCCACAAGCTGAGCTTGTTCCTTCCCTCCTCCCCACAGCAGCATGACCTTGCATGTTTATTTGGAAAAGCTGCCTGCAAAACTCTTTAGGGTTGTTCTCTGTTGTAAAAGGAAAAATTAAAATCAAGTCAACAGTTGGCTCTTTAAAAGAAAACCTAAAGCAGGTGATTTTGCTTTGTGTAGCAGGGTGTGCTGGCTTCTGCTTCTGCAAAGGAGAATGGTTACAGATTCTTCCAGCAAAAAGTGACTTACAGCTTAAATTTGTCCCACAAGTCCCTAAGGCCAGGCCTACATTAGAAGTTTATGATAATAAGGAAGTGCTGGTTAAAGAAAAGATTTCTTTAATGCTGTTTCTCTATCATTAAAATCCCATTGTAGGTGTATGATTAAATCAACATGATTTTTTTTCCTGTTTAGATTATTTTACTTACTGAACTGGGAGATGATGTGCCAGCAAAAGTACCCTTACTAGGAAAGTTTGTCATTTTTACTGCATTGAGACAATCTGGTGCTAGAGACAGGGCTGTTATGTCAAAGCTTTTGTTAGTCTAAACTGTGTCTTCAGACCAGAGATTTAAGAGTATTTTGCATAGCAGGTAGTTACCAAACTGCCTTTATCAGCCTGACTCCTAGGGACCAAAGCCCCTTGACTGTCAGCATCACTTCTGACAAGGTGACTGCTTGTTTGTATCACCCAGCAGCGTCCGTCTCGACGATGAAAAATGTTAAAGATGGGATACGCAGTCTTGCCTACAGAAATATCAACATCAAAAGCACGGGAAAAAAAAAAGAAAAAAGATGTATTTCACTTACACATACTGCTTTAATGAATAGCATAACTGAGGTATCAAAGCAACTTTTGAGTGGAGAATCTGAGTTCTCTTTTGATTCTGATTCAGCAAACTGCTTAAGCATAAGCTTATCTCTGCTATAGATCTGCCTGGTTAAAGAATAAAAGAGAGAACTGAAGTGTAGTAGCCAAATCTCCAAGGCTGATTTGAGGCTTTTCTTTCCTCTGTGGTTTTCTTCTGTCTGTGGCTTATGGGGGGGGGAGGGAAGCAGAGAGCAGCTCCTGGCTGTTCTGGCAGCCCTGAACGGCAGCCGAAAGGCACAGAATGGCCTTTTAATCAGGGAGGAGAGCAGCAGATCCAACACACAGGAGGGAAGAGTTGTTCCCACATTCTCCTAAGCTTTCAATGGTGTTTGTTAAGCCACAGTCCCAGTCAGGGAGCCAGGGGAGCTATTCCTGACATCGGGCATCCCATCCAAGCGCTATTGTGTCCTGCGTTTCTAGCATTGCTGAGTTTATAACAGATAAGGAGAAAAGGCTGCTAAAAAGAGTAAGTGAAGTAGGCTCCCAGCTTGGATTACAACAGAGAGGGAAGGCACAAGGTCATGGCTAGAGCATGGGCAGACTTCAGGGTGCTCAACCCACAGAGTGGCCACAAAGCCAGGGGAGCAGAAAGCTCATCAAGCAGAAAGCTCATCAAGCGCCCGGGCAAGCGTTGGAAAGGCTTGTGGTCCTTATTCCCAGTGGGCAGTAAACAGACATGGTCATTAAGGCAAATAACCTCATCATCACGTACAAGGGATTTACATTCAGAAATGCTGACAGCTCAGGAGCAGGTTTGATGGTTCAAGTTTACGTGCAGAGCTGCTGAGCAGCACGGAGTATGGTCTGCTGCTGGGACAAGCAGGGCTGGGCTCCTGACTTGCCCGTTCTCTCTCTGCCTTAGTCCTTCCCCCATGAGCCCCTAGCTGTTTCCCTCACCAGCCTGAAGCCCCATGCCCTGCCTATAAGAGAGACTTGAATTTTGAGCAAACCTACACTAAGATAGTTATTTTAGGTGGAGGTTCTGTAAAAGCTTTTTACTTCAAGTTTTGCTTTGAGTTTTGGGTAGAAACCTGCACTCAAAGGGAGGTTCGCATGCCACAAAAGAACAAGGCAGGAAGCATTCACACAAACTTCTGAAAGTTAAAGTTTCAGATTTATTCACCCCAGAACACCCTCTTTTCGGTTCCCAGGGAGCTGGAGCGTAAAGGTGTCTGTCAACAAGAGCGGAGGCAGTGTGTATCCTTCTGCTTCTCCCCCTTCTCCCTCTCCAGCCAGGAGGTTTTATCTGAGGGGCTTTGGGCCAGCGTTTGCCTGGATCATTCCACCAGCAAGGGCACCCTAACCTTGTCCGCTGTGTGTGGCAGTGAGACTCTGCTGCCTGGTAATGGATAGACTATCAGCCCTGGGGTGATGGGACCTGCTGCACAGCCTCTGGGGGGGTGGTGGAGGGGAGAGGCAGAGCAGAGCGAAGGTGATCCTGATGGGGGTTGCAAATCTGAGGGTCAGAGGAATTGCATGGCTGGCTTTAATGGCAAAAAGGGTAGAAGCCTGCGATTTCAGTCCCAAACTTCCCTCTGATTGTGGGAACCATGAATAGTAAAGGTGGACATTGGAGAAACATGGGAAGGGTCAACCTTCTTTAGCAGGGATGACAATATGGAGTGGTAGCACAGCCTGCAGGCCATACTGCTGCTTATCTGTACAGCCCGGCAGACTTTTTCATTCTTTTGGTTGTATGTTTTGAATATAGTGCTTGAACCTTAGAGACTCTTGACCTGCTTCTTTTTGGCTTGCAGGCCTGTTGCTGGTTCCCAGGTAGTTACTTGTCCTGCTGCGTGGGTAGTATCTGGGCTCCTATCAAGCCTAGATTTTGAGAGGGCTACATATCACTGAGATCAATCTTCATTTAAATGCTAATCCACTGGCAGGTCACAAAAGTAGTTTTCTTTCCCTTCCCTTCAGGTCGTGTAGTCCTGCTTGGCTGCATGTTGGAGGATAACCCTGTGTCCTGTGAAGGATGAGGTTGTGGTTGTGCCCTTTACTTAGGGCACATTTGGAAGTGCCTGGGCTGTAAGGAAAGAAGGGACCCAAGTGCAGGTGGTGGGCTCCCAGCCCACTCTCCCTTCCCTGCTTTTCCCACCCCAAGAATTAGTACCAGTCTCAGGACTTGGTGCAGCATCTGAATAATAGCTCCGTCCTGTAACAGGTTAAATGAAGAGCCAAGTATTAATACTACAAAATGTTGGCGGAACCTGTTTAATTTGAGATCCGCATGTGTGGCATATTTCTAATTGTCATTGTGTGTGTCCATCCCTGGAGCCACCCCCTCTCTACATATACAAATGGAGCATCTAGAAGAAAGGAGCTCTGTGACTTACCAAGTTGAGGACAGACACTGCTCCATTTGTCCTTCTCCAGCGTGCTCTCCACACTGGAGCTGGAAGTCATTAACTGGCTTGTTTCCACCTACTCTGGACTCCAATCTAAGCTTATTAAGGCAGAATTTCCTCTGTGGATCTGTGCAGTGCTGGTTTCGTTGCTGCTCTGATGAAAGAATAGCTGTTTGGAAGCTTAAACACTACCTCTCTGCTTCCAATATGCCCTTGTGACCCGCTCAGAAGATATGGGCTTAATAAGGCAGGATTGTAGGTACTTACTGTTCCACCTGCACAGTGGGAAGGAAGTGTGTGCCTGTTTAAATGGGAAGTTGTCTAGGATACAGGAAATCTGCTCCGGAACAGGCAGCACTGGAAGGCCCTGGCAGTATATATGAGCCATATGTAACCTGAAGCATTATTAAGTATGGGTTTTGTCCCAAGGGACAAAAATAAGGAAATGAGCCCCATTCATCTTTGCAATCAGTGAGATTTTGTCTGAACAAGTGGGATAGGACTCAAGATGTTGACTAACCTTCTGGCAAAAGCAAGGATTAAAATTAAAAAAATTGTAATGCTGCACTGACTCTGCCTATAGTCAACTCAGTAGACAGAGACAAAAAGTTTTAAATATAGAATACCAAAAGCAAATCTGTGACTAGGTGGTCCTGGTGAGATTTAATTGAGGGATATCTAAACTGTTTATCCTTTCCCAGGGGTAAGGAGAGCCATGTATTAACCAAAGTATGCTTTGATTGACAGTTAATGGCTGCATGCAGTTCTGTTCCTTCCCTCACCATGAGAAACGGTTGTTGAACAAGGCCCTACACAGCCTGCGTATATAAACTTATTAGACAGTTTCCATTTGAACTTGATATGCTGATCTAAAGTATTCTGTAAATATACAGGTACATATCACTAGTGATAGCACGTGGTTCAAAAGGGTAAAAATACTGCATCATTCTGGCTATTGTAATAGTCACTGAGGGTAGCTACGGTTTCCCTGAGAATAGCTGCTATTTCATTTTACTGGAAGAACATTTGTATAAAGGATTTTATGGCACTTTAAGCTGCCTGATCCTCATGCACAATACAACCTCTGTTGAATTTTTCCCTTCTTTCTTTTCCTTTCCTCTTTCCCGTCTTACTTTTCCCTGTAACAGTTGTTTGTTCTAGAGTTTGAGCTCCTGAGAGAGGATTTGCTACCTTCTTCACCAGCTTTAGGCACTGTTCATTTACAAGGTCAAAGCTACAGTGAGGATGTGGCAGGAATATTTCCATGTTTGGAGTGATGTATCTGTTGTGGATGTTATGCTTCTTGCCTCTGCATATACACATCTGAACTTCTTGGGTCTAGTCAGTAGGCATCAGGGTGAATTCCCCTTTATAGATTTACCTCTCATGGTTGGGCATGTAGACGTGGTACCTAGGAAATGGTTAGTGGTGGTTTTGGCAGTATTAGGTTAATGGTTGGACCCGATGATCTTTAAGGTCCCTTCCAACCTAGATGATTCTATGATTCTGTGTACAGCAGGTACTAACACCATCTCTAATGTGCAACCGCCTATCTTCACAGAACTTGTAGGACTGTATAAGGATGGTTGTGTCTATGCTGCCCTGTAACATCTTCTTCCCGGCTGTGACCTTAAGGCTAACTGTTTTACTGTCCAAGTTGCTGAGATGACTTTCTGGGCCAAGGGCAGGCTGTAAGGGAGGCTGAGCTGGTAAAGCAGGTAGAGCAGAGACCTGGGTTTCTCAAGCAATATCTCAGCCTGCTTTAGCATCTCTGTTGAAAGTATGCAGCTGATGCTGCTGAAGGCAAAATAATGAGAGTTCAGCCACAAGCTCTGGAGGGAGATGCCAGTCAAGAGACCGTCCCATAGATAGCTCCACTGACAACTCCTTCGTGCTGAGCCAGCAAAAGGCTGAGAACTTGCCAGGTGGCCAGCACCCAGCAGGCAGAGCAGTCCATGCAGGTGGCAGCGCCAAGGCCCAGGTGCCAAATCTGCAGCATTATCAGTCTTGGTGGTGGGCTCTCCAGGCTGAGGTACTCAGCCTGGCAGTAGCAGCTCTCATAAGTAGAGGTGCTGATTGAACATCTAGAGAGCTGAGTGACATATGGAATTTCCTTTGGATTTCTTCTGCTGAGCCTTGCAGATTGGTACTGGACACCTCTTAATGAATGTGCAAATGGGCAGCCCAAAACCAGACTCTCATGTCCAGGAGCACGGGGACAGCTTAGGGCCCTTTGTTACCTTGTGCCTGGTAGAGCTTGGCCAGGACATGGCATGTACTTTATTCCCTGTGTCCCTCCAGAGCTGCCCAGGCCCCCAGGGAGCAGAAGCTCCGAAGAGAAGCCAGGGCACAAGGTGGAGAGAGGGACCTGCCTGTGCCAGACTTGGCCAGTCCTGGTGAAAGCATGGGGCCCTCCAGGGAGCTGTGGACTCTGAGCCGTGTGAGCTTGTTCCCGTAAATTGACCTAATCTCTCCTTGGCTGCCCCGCTTGTGCTGTGACTAGTGTGTGCAGCTTGCAGGCAGAGGGCTGACTTCTGAGTAAGAGTGGGTTTTTTGTTTGTTGGTTTTGGCTTTTTTCTTTCTCCTAGTACGGCGCTGTCAAGCCTGGGCCAGCTAGCAGGGCTCTCACAGCCTTTCCGCAGTAGGTCTGCGTGGTCTACTTGCACTGAAGGAAAAGTGGGTTATGGTTTGGTTTGGGTTTTAATGAAAAGAAAAACCTTTCCTTCCCTCCCCCCCCCGGATCAGGGCTCTTTGTGTGAACTTTGAACTGCCTTATTTTTCCCTACACAGCCCCTTCCACAAAACGCTCTTCTATACTTGTCTATTTTAACAACTTTTCTTGCTCGAGTGAAGTATCCTAATTACAAAATAACTCTGGGCTGCTGGCACAGTCTTGGTGAAGCCTTGTGGCCCTCCTGAGATGGACAGCTGTGCAGGACAATGCCACCAGGTGTAAAGCTCCTCTGGAGATGAGGCAGGAAGGGAGATGGGGTGCTCTGCGTGGTTTGTACCCCAAGAGCAGGGGCCTGAACAAGGCTGCCTTTCCTGGGCTTGCTAGCAAGAGTGAGTAGCGTGGCGTGGGCTTGTCAGCACATCCAGGCTGTGCATTATGACAGGTGGAGAAGAGAGAATCGTAGGTGTGGAGAAGTGTGGGTGTAGAGAAACTACTCAGTGGAAAGGTGAGGTTGGAAGGAGTGGAGAGGGAAGAGCCAGAGGCATAGGTGTCAATTAGGATACTGGTGAGGTGGCTCCTGCCCACGTGCTGCCCTGGCATCATGCATGACTTTCTTCTGTGCAAAGCCCCTCTGGTGGGGTTGTTGGAGTGAGGAGGAGTCTCCCAGAGCATCTCACTCTCTGAAACCCTCAGGAATTTATCAGAAGGTCCTGGAGCTTCCTGGAACGACTGCCCAGGTGTCTCCAGTGTCACACTTCCTGCACACTAGCAATGGGAATAAATTTGTGCCCTGTCTTGCTTGCAGGCAAAATCAAAGTATGTATCACCCATGTCACTTGGCCTCAGAGACCTCTGAGGTGACAGTGGTGCTACCGGACTAGCTGGTGCTGCCCAACTGTGATGCCGACTGCTGGGCATGGCTGTGTCCAGGGAGCTCTGGCAGGGTCATATGTTGTGTCACTGGGAGGTGGTGGCCCCTGTGGTGCTATAGCCATCTGGTTCTGCAGGGGGTATCTACCCTTGCTCTCTTTGGCAGTGTATTTCTCTTCTTACTCTCCAGCCGTTGGAGCCACAGCTCTTCTGATTGGGCTGGAGCAGCAAGATCTCTAGATGATGGCAGGCAGCACCGCTGACAGGCTGTGGGGGAACGTGTGTCAGGAACACCTAGCTTCCTTGGAGGAGGAACAGGTGGTCCTGGCATTATCTGTCCTTTCTCACTGTATGTAGTGCCCAGTAGAGACAAGGAAATAATGCAAGTGGCTTTTTCTCTTCTGCTTCTTTAAATGTAGGTGCTGTGTAACTCAATCCTGAACCTCAAGGAGGTGTGCTAAAAATTCAGGAGTCCACATTGAGGTCACTCATGGGTCATGAAGCAGCAAAACACAGTCTCTGCCACCACGAGACAGGGAAGGAGGTTAATGTTTCACGATGTAGTTAGCTGAGCAGAGTACCTCTGTCAGTGTTTCACTTGGTAGAAATTATTTATTGACAAGGAGGTTTTCCAGACTGTCCCAAAGAAAATTCTTTGGGAAACTGTTGGGATTTCTTCCAAGTTAAGAGGAGCTACTTGGATCATGAGATGAAAACTGACCCAGGGATCCACACTCCCATCAATCAGTTACATTTAGTAAAGGAAAGATTAAAAAACTCTGAGGCAGAGCCAAGCACTTAAAAGGCAGAAGTCTTTGCATCGATTCCAGCGGTAAAATGCCAAGCCTTGTGATTTCCTGGACCAAGTGCAGAGAAATGAAAAATATGAACAGGCCAAATGCTGAGATTCTCATTACAGAAAAGGGCCACTTGAGAGTACCTACGATCTGGCCTCTCATCAGGGAGATAGGATAATTTATGAAACTCTCATTGCGGTCCTCAGCCATAGCCTTGTGCTCAGCACCCTCAGCACCCTTCTTTTTCCTTATCTGCCAGCTTTCTTTTGTTTCCCTTCCAATTAAAAAAAAAAAAAAGAGACGAAACTACCTGCTCTATTTTTAATCCTATTTGTCTGTAGATAAACTGCATGTTAGATGATTCATAGATCTTTATCACTTCATAAAATTTAGACTATAAAAAGCCTACCCCTCTTTTTTTGACTGATAAACAGCTAAGTAAGCCTTGCTGCTGTTACTTGGAATCTAAGTTAGACATAGCGCTTCTGAGAGCATTTGTTAATTCCTCAAGAGAGCCATGTGGCCTTTTACAGAGGCAGAAGGGGCGCTTGTCCACTTCTGTGGCCTTCAGGAAGCATGACTGCCTGGCTTCATCTAGAAAGACCAAGCTCTGGAGCCCATCTGGACAGGGCTGTGACCATGCCAGGGGCTGGGCCCAGTAGTCTGCATCTAATGGTCATACCTTTAAACCAGCATGGCTCTTCACACTGAGCCCTCTGTTTCTAGGGCAAGTGCGGAGGCCAGCCTTGCAGTGAAGCCTTCTGTGTCCATGAATTGCTCTGTGACTGTGGTGGGGGCCTGGTGCGTGGTTATAAGAGGAAGGAATGAATGGTGTGATAACTCCTGAGTTAGGAGTTAGGTTACTTCTCTTGAAATTACTCACCTGCAGACCTAACTGCCACTGACCAATCTTTCAATTTTGTACTTAGTCCTTCTCCAAGTAGCACAAATCTTCTCCAACGTGAATGGATGTGACCCCTAAATCCAAGGGAGAGGAATTTCAGCACAAAAGTGCACCAAGGGCATTTGAGAAATTAGTGGTTGCCTCCTTGAGCAGGATTTCCCTGTTAATATTGTATTTTAGAAACAAAATAATTTTGTGGTTTATTTAATTTTTATTTATTTATTTATTTATTTATACATAAGAGTGTAGGCTGGAATGGCATGGCATTTGGGCAGATACGGGACAAAGCCTGAAAAAGCCTTGACCTCAAAGGTATTTGTTACAGAGGCTGAAACCACTTCTGAACGAAGACCATGGATTTAGATTAATCTAGCATCTTCTCCTGTCATTAGGAAAAAAGCAAATCTGATCTTGGGCTTTCAGGCCTTCTCAAACCTTATACGTTTATCTGGTTGCCACCAAGCCCAGCTAGAAATCGATGATTGCCCATAAAGACAGTATAAAAGCTGGTGAAGTGTGGTATTTTATGGAAGCTATTAAATCCATCAGCTGACTAAATCTGTACCTGAAAATGTTTATCTTTTATCACACATTCACCTTCAATTAACATTTCAGTGGTTGCAAAGACTTTTTAACCTTTGTCCATAGTTTTTCTTCTAGTTTAAAATTCTACATTAGCCTTCTCTCCTTGTTAATGTGTATTACTATGCTTCACGCAGTTGCTTTTTAAAATGCAGACTAAAAGGAAGGAGGGAATAGTAGTGAGACCTCTTGAGCTTGCTAACCTTTTCAGGCTACTGAAGACCAATGGGAATACTGGATGCTGCTCTACAGATTATTTTAGCAACTGTACATGAATGCTTTGAAATCTGGACAACTGCTTGTAGAAGGAGGATTTTGGTTCTGAAATAGTATGTGTGTATATAGTGTGGAGGAGGATGTACAAGGAGGAAGGGAGCAAGTTTGACTTGTCTTAAATCATGTTTGGTACTACTTGTATAGAGAGCAGCAAATATTTTGTGTTCCAGCAGACCAGACCAAATCCCCTCACCGAGAGGTTTGCTATTTTAGGGACTCTGTTGCTTCTTCCAGCATTTTTCCTCAACTCTTCTGTGGCCAGTGACACAACTCAGCATCCAAGGTGGTTGAAGACTGAACCCTCTGACTTCTGAGATACTAGTGAGGGTGCAGCTTTGAGAGTATAAGTGGTCTTCCACCTCATGGTAACCAGATGATACTTTTTGGGGCTGGAGTTGTCACTAGAGGTTGACACAGAAGCTCAAGGAACTGGAGGACGGCTTCTGTCTCCACATGTGACTAGGAACATGTGAGTCCCCGCTGGGGGTGCTAAGGGGGTAGGTGGCTAATTTCAGCTTCATGTATCTGTCCTACCCAGGAGACAGCAGCAGTGGTGGAGCTGGAGGAAGGGCTGTGCTGTGGATTAAAGCCAGTGTGGCAGGTCTGTTCTTCCAGCACTCCCAAAATCCAAGGAGGAAAAGCCCAACCTCTCCTGCATTAGTGTAATTACTAAAACAAAAAGAGTATATTTCTGCAGACCTTTATCATCTATTCTTGTGAGCAGTCTAGATCAATACTCCCCATTCCTCCAATGTGCCCACGGGTCTGATTTGGATTTATGTACAAGTCTTTGTAGCAGGTTATGAAGACCAGTTTTAAATGGTCACTCTACTGGGACACTGACAACAGGTACGGAGAAGATCTGACAAGTGGTATTTTCTGCAATATATTAATAACACAAATCCTGTTGTACAGGGTACAGCAAAGAAAGCCTCCATTACAGTCAGCTAAAAATAATAACATTAACTCAGGCTGTTTGCAAACTTGGTCTTGAAGGATTACACTAATGAAATTAATGGAGGGGGGAGTGTCTTTGCTTGAATAGGAAAAACCAGAAAATTTCTGATGTTACTGTGTGAGTTTGGTGTCTCTTAATGGTTGTACTTTGTGGACCTTGTATTTTAATGCTGAGCACTAAGCTGAATGCTTCTCTGTGGACTTGTTCTGTTATAAACTATTTGTTATTTAGCCTCATGGCCATTTCTAGAGTCTGTGTCTGTATTTCTGGTTAAACGGTTGCTTATTTTCTGTATAAAGTTATATAGCCAGCAAGGCAATGCTCAGCCAGGGGTGTCATAGTAACACTCTCTCTGCTAACATGGAGGAGTTGTACAGAATTAAAAAGAAAAACCCAACCCCCAAAAAACTAGCATTCAAGAGGTGTGTTTATATTGAATTGTTGGATAAAGTTGTGCAATCGTATATGCAATCAAGCGTGGTCAGGCTGCCCCTCCTGCCAGGGATGCCACCCACATCTGTCTGGGTTATGCCTGCATCAGCTGTTTCCTCCAGCCCTCCACCTTGTGCTGAGCCTGCTGTTGCTGGGTGTTGCTGCTGGAGCTCCTGGAGCTCCTCCGGGATCCCTGGGGCTGAGGCTCTGCTCCTCACAACACCTCCTCCTGCAGGGAGCAGCTTCCGCTCCTCCTCAGGTGCCCCAGGTCTCTGGAGCTTGCCCATGCCAGAGACTCCGATGGGCCAAGATGATGGAACAAGCCTGGAGGTAAGTAAGCCCTGATTAAAGAAAAGGTTTTATCAGCGTGTCTGTAGAGAAATGGCAAAGTGCAGCAGCGATTCAGCAATTCCTTGTGAGGAACTGCCAGGTGAGGATCCTGCAGGCAGCCCTTTGCAGGAAGCATAGAATCTTGCTGGAAATATACTGAAATCTAAGAAACACCATGTACAGACCTACGGCACCGGTTGCTGGATCAACTTATTCATTAGGTTATGGCTGCTTCTGAGAGTAGAAACAGAATTTAACTTTCAGGAGTAAACCCAGGATAATTTCTAGACTTCTTCGGGGACCAGTTTGCCCACTTTTATTCATGAGGTAATGAAAACAAACCTTCCCACTCCATAGCTCCTAATGCTCTTTCTGTATTGGTGGCCTATTTTTCTGCTTAAGGACAGGGAGGGACTGTTGAGTCACACACAATCTCGTGCCCTCCTCCTCCTCTCATTTAAATATTAATATGATGAATTATTACTAGAGTAACAGCTGTGCACTACTCATATCACAGCAACATAACCTTCCCCTCCTCGTCGGAGCACAGCTATTCCTGACTCGCGTTTTCTGGTCGACCTTCTCACTTCTTCTGGATGACTTTTTAAAAATTACTTGTTAGTTCTGGTGTGCTGTCATTAGGATAATTGTTTGTTCTGTTCTTTCTGCTTAAATATTAATGATACTGAGGAAGTCAAAAGATAGCTTCAGTAATGGTAAGTTAAATGTCTGTGTGTATTCTCCTATGAGATCTGTTTGTTTAGAGAAAGTATAAAGGATAAAGATCAATCTCGCAAACTAACACCTAAAAACATCTCTCTCTCTGAGAATTACCAAAATAATAATAATTGTCTTTTATATAAATAAAAGCATTATATATTAGTCAGCTAGTGTCTCTAGATAATTCAGAGGAATAACTAACATTGTACCTAGAAGTACTAATGCATTGCATCTCTGTAGGTAAAGTATTGTAAGAGAGACTGCTAATAAAATCATGAGACAACTCTGTATAGACTGCTGAAAATAAATATTTGGCATCAAACAAAGAAGCAGGGGGAATATGAAGGAAAGATAAAACACCCTGAGTTAGCTCAATACAATTGAAAATACCAAGGTAAAGCATTCCCAGGCAAATTTGGAAATGTTAGTAGATGTTAAGTTTTGTGGGTAAAGGTCCTTTGTTGAGCACCTTTTCCATGGTTCTTGCGTACGTGTGTGTGTGTGTGGTTTACAAACCCACAGGTTTTTTCTCCTTGAAAATGTCACTTCTTTGAGTAATTTCCTGCTGCAGAAAGGGTGGCTGGGTTTGTTGGTTTCTGGACCACTGTTGCGGAGAACTTAATGCCAGCAGGAGTGTGTAGAAATCAGGTTTACTGGGTTTGCTCAATTGCTTGTTGCTTCATTGGACAAAGCTTACGTTACTTGGGGAGAATAAAATCTGAAATGCTGTGAGAAAGATTTTAAAATGAAATGTCCATATTTTTATTTTAAATTTTTCATTTTAAAATTTTCTTTTAGTATATCAGTGTTATTAAAGTCAAACAAAATGCTTTCCATTTGAATAAAACACTGGTTTATTGCTTTGTTGGGTTGTTTTAAATAGCTCATAAATATAATAGGGAACCTAAAAAATTAATCCCAATTTATAAATTATGTCCTTTTCCCACATCTGAAGAAATCAGTAGAAACTTTTTTCCCAACTAGCCTTATTAATGACAAAAGAAAGGCAGGTAGGAGGCTTCTACTGCCTGAGAACTCTTCCCATTCAAACCCAGTATCTAACCCCACGCCTGGATAGGGGTCAGGGAGAAGAAAGAGTGAAAAGAGAGTACTGCAAAATGGGTTTCTAAGTCACGACTGCTCTGATGTAATGCTGAAAATAGTGTTGTTACTTCTTGAATCATTTTTTCACTCTGTTTTTTTTTCTGAACAAGTACTTAGTGGAAATAAATAGCCCAATCCTGACTGTTTGCAGTTCCCACTGTAGTCAACAGAAGTAAACTCATGGATTGAGACATGCTTGGTACCACCTATATATATACATATGTTGGGTTTTTTCCCCTCTGTGCTCTGTTCCTCCTAAAGTTTGTGGGAGTTGGAAATTATTTTTTTACTCAATTTACCATTCACATCAGGGATTTTTAAAATCTCATGCAGGTTATTCTGTTGCAATTTGGCAAAAAAGTGCTGCTTTTATAAAAAGCCTTGATAAACTTGTAGCATATCCCCCAGATAAAATCTCATTTCAAACAGTCCCTTCAGATGATTATCTGCAGTGATTGCAAATGAACCTTATAGCAATCTCATAACAACTGTCCTTGTGGACGGAAGAGAAACATGCTGTCAGAACTACAAATAATTTACGTAACCCAATTTAAAGCTCTAACAAAATGTTCCCTTGTTAAGAGGATTGTTATACTTAATGTGTGAGATGAAAATACTTTCGGAAGGTCAGGAATGCACAGAAGATAGATTAGATCTCTCGGAAAGACAAAAAATAGGATTTTAGCAGAAGTTTTTCCTCTATCAGACGTTCAACTTGGCATTCTTGGAAGCTTATATAAGCACAGCTTTATTCCTGCAAATGCTGTGTTTGCTCTGCAGAGGGAGAGGAGCTTCAGAGCTTCAGCTCAGCACATGGAAAAATATCACTGAAGGTAGACTGGGGACTCAGGCTATTTTTTGCCACTGCCGGCAGCATAAATAAAAGTTTGTTTTAAAGAACACAAGGGCAAATTCGGGGATGTATTTCCTCGACTCTGCCTGCCACAGCTGCCAGCGTCATTCTGAAGGACCCCGGGCAGTTTGTATACCTGCTGCAGGTGTGAGAGCCGCCCCACAGCAGTGGGTGCTCAGGGGCCAGTGTGGGGCCAGTCCCATAGGAGTGGGTGGGCTTGCTGATGCGCTGTGGCATTAACCTGGGCAAGCAGGAGTGGTGGGACTGAGCTATCCCTTTTTGAGGTCTTCTGCTCCTGACTATAGTAAAGGTCCTGGGAACCAAACTGCCTGCTGCTGGAATGACAGAGGGGTGGGACAGGCTTAGCTAAAGCTGGAGACGGGGCTCCAAGAAGTGTGTCCAACCCAGGCAGGGCATCAGAGCACTGAGTTGTGCACTCCTGTGTTCAGTGACCTGGTTGCTTATGCTCAGCTGGGAGAGAGCACTGTCTTCGTACAACTGTCAAACAGCCACAAAACCTGAATTTGACATGTTGGAAAACAGCTTTGTGAGATCCAGCTTTTCATAATAGAAACTTGGGGGTGGGGCAGGTCTTGAAGTGCTTTTCACAGAGGGTATCATGGAAATAAAAAGAAATTACAGCCTCTGTAAACATCAGAAAGTCAGGCTAATGTTGCCTGCCACTGTTGTTCCCTGTTCCCTGCGCAGTCACATGTGGTTTCTGTCTGTCCCTCTCACCAGCCAGAAGCTGAGGTTACGGAAAAGTTGACAATGAAAATTATTTAACCATTTCTTTCCTCTCCTCCTTCATGGTTGTATTCTCCTAATTCCTGGGGTCCTTCCCTGTACCAGGCACATCTCCTGCCTACCTCAATGCTGGCCGCCCAGCAGCATCGCTAACGGCAGCAGCAGTGAAGGCACAGACACGCAGGGGAAGCAGCAGCGTTTGTGTGGTAGGAGAGGTTCTGCGTGACTGTGCATCGGAGCAAAATAATAGGTAGAAACTTTGCCCTGGAGAGTGGAGTATTTTCTTACATCCTCCTGCTTTCTGCTGCTAAGAGCCTTTTCCCAAAACACCTTTGCGAAGGCAAAGGGAATCTTGAATAGGGCACTCTGCATCCCAGTGGCTAGTGCCCAGTACCCTAATGGGGCTTCTCTGTGTCCCTCCGGCAACCTCTCACTGAACCACAGGGAGAACACTGACAGCACCATATCCTTCTCAGAAACTCTCCAGTCCACCTGGGAACTGCACTTGGTGCAAGAAGTACCAATCACTTTGAAAAATGGGTTAAAAAGTTGAACAGTGGAATAAAGTACCAATCCCTTGCAAAATTAAGTTCTACCAATCTTAAATTGTGCGTTAAGGGCTGCTGTGACCTTGATCTTTGTGAGTCAGCTCAGGAAGGTGGAAGCAGTAATATCCTGACATTCTTGCAGATTGTAGAAATTAATTTAATGGGTATTTGCGGAGCCCTTAAACCCTGGTGATTCTGTCCTCAGACTGGGGCAATATGTGGTGAATAGCACACAGGGCAGGACACTGACTTTATTTTTTCTTTGTAGCCAATTACTGGTAATCAGGTGAGCACTATCTGTCTTGTGCAATGAATGAAGCAGAGCACTGAGCACTTATAAAGAGAAAAGGGAGTATCTGCTCGTGCAGTAAAGCTGTATCAGAGCAGATAGAGCTTGTTCTGATTACTGTGATTGTCATGTCACACGGAGTTCCCTTCAAAGGTCAGAGAAGTTTGGTAGCTGACATTAAGGCCCATATCCCTATGTTCTCCTGCTATCTGAAACATTAGAGCAATCAGGAAGATAAATCTTCTTGTAACTCCGTGTGAAAAGGTTCAAAAGTTTCCATTACCACCCTGCTGTTTCACTTGATTTCGGCAGTTACCGCAGGTTCTTGGTTGAAGTTTTCCTACTTGACAACAACCTGTTCAGGCCTTGCCACTGATTTACTATCACCTAGTAATGATTACATTTGTATTGTTTACTAACAAATATCATTGGATCTAGGATGATAAACACAAGGTACAGGGTAGTACTTTGATCGCAATTCGTACATGTAGTCCTTGAATCATTTTTACTGCAAGCAAATGAATTGCCTTAATTATTTAAACAGGGGTATTATCACAAACCATAATAATTTCACTTTACTATATACTTATAGGAAGTATGTGATAGCCCATGCAGCTATGGAAATACCATCTCGGGTAGTCTGTCAGGAAAAAATAAACACCTGCCATCTCAAAACCCTTTCTGGGTTGCAGGGAAAACCACCACCTTGGTTTTGATGAATATTGCACTGTCTTGTGAAGTCCTTGTGAGGGCCACCTTGTGTGGCCATGGAGCAGGATGGTTTGGGCAACGGTAATGAGAGTCCTAGTCCAGCCTGGGCTGGATGGTTTGATGCTGAAAGTAAGGGCTGAGACTCGTATCCATCCTTGATTTCTGGGATATACCTTTTCTCAGGCAGTCTGTAGCTAGAGAGGGTGGCTCTCCTGGAAAAGTTAACACCAAGGAAAAGCTGAGAGGTTTGTGAGCTGCAGTCTTTACCCTCTGGGTCACTATTTCAAGACACAGACTACCAGGAAGAGTTTGCCCACTGTTGTCTGATGGCTGAAGCCTGACTTCATTACTTTGGGTGGCCAATTGAACTCTCCCACAGCATAGCCTGACTTTCTCACAAATTGTCTCCCACTACTGAACAGAAGTGAATACATTTGTCCACCTAGCTTCTGTGACAATGGGTGCAAGGGAACAGAAGGTCTTTCAGCTAGTTTGTGCCACTGTGAGCCACTGGGGACGTCAGATTACAGGTAGGAACCACGTGGCAGCTCTTGCTGTCATCCAGGGCAATGCTGGAATAGGTCGCAGAGCACACATGAACTCTAATGTCATGCTGGAGTTTGTTGAATTGAAGCAATCATGAGAACTAAGTATTGCAATTAGAGCTGGTCCAAAGGTTGAAACTCCTCTTCTTTGAATCATCTCAATTACTTTTGTTTTGGGAGTGTCCAGATTAAACAATAAGAAGAAACTTGAGATAATGGTTAGCAACTTTTTGTGTTTACTAAAATATGTTTATCAGGAATTGATTTGATTTTAGTTGAGGCTTAAATAATTCTCTAGTGTTTCGTAACACACATAGGATGAGGGAGAAATACCTTTCCCTGTCACAAAATATAGCTTTAGGTGTATGTGGTATCTCTTAAGGTTTCATTTAACAGTTTTTTGACTGAATGTGATTGAAAACTGTTTAGAGATGTGCTGGAGATAAAAGAATGCTGATGCACTAAAAAGCAGAAGGTTTCTCTACCTCTTTATCTTTCTTAATTCCAGCTCACTTGCAAAGTAAATATCACTATTCAGATTATGAAAGAACCTCTAGGCATAACTATACGGTGAAATGTTTACCTATATGAGATAACTTTCTGGTTTTAGGACTGTTTCTTGGTGATCCCTCAGCACTGGGGTATCCTATGGAGGTATTTCTGTTGAAGAAGAGAGTGTCTCCGTGGAGAAGGCGATCCAGTGGTGCACTAAGGAGGCATGTGCCTTGTAGGTCAAGAAGCCAAACCCCCCCCCAAACCCTCAAGATCTCTTTCCAAGTGCAGAAAATAATGAAGTCTGGGTTTACAATTTTAGGGGTTTTTTATGCTTGTGGTCATTAAGAACAGTTGGGTGTCGTGCACTGGAGTTCTCATTGAGCTCTGCAAAGGCTGACAGCCTTGTCCACCTGTGCCTGTACCCTTCTCTCCTGCACACAGTGTGTGAACACCCACTAATAAGTGAATTTGCTTTTACATCCTGTAATGTGTACATGGACAGATGAATTCCATTTCTGTTTGGATAGGCTTTACCTGAGAAAGTTTGGGATGGCCCAGTTTCAGCACTGTTGTACCTCTAATAGAGGCAATAAATCTTATGTTTCCAAAATATCAAAGATTCAGTCAGATTTAATGGCTTTAATGGGAAAATAAAAATAAAAATCAAGGTCTTCATTAGAGTACCAGAAATTTAGATCGTGGGTAAAATAACTTACTCAGTGCAAAAGCTCAAAAAATGTGTCATGTATTATTTACTCCTTTCATAGGCAGGAGTGCTTCTAGGCTCTTCTGTCTGTCATGGGAACACAGCTTACAAATGAGTAGAAACCATCCACTCCTGGAAGTAGGACGCCTCTGAGGAATGGCTGTCAGAGGGATCAAATATGCGATTCTCTGTTCAAGTGAAATCTCAGAAGAAGACTCGGGCCAGCCTCCCCAGGTGCTGGGTGTGTGGGAGAGCACTGGGGAGAGGAGCGGTTGGTGTGCTTACGTGCTCACCTGCTTCTAGTGCCCAGTGTAGAAAGGAGACAGGCTCATGGCTGCTCTGAGACCAGGTCCCTGAGTCCCAGTGATGCCTAACTGCAACGTGGGAACACAGAGGACTTAAATGCATCACTCAATGACTCAAAAAGTTCATCCTCTGGGGAGGTACACTATCTATTTCTCACGAATCGCTGTAGTCTTCCATGTAGAGCACGCTGTTCAGGCACCCGTGGTGTGAAAGTGTGGTAAGGAGTGGGCTGAGAGGCACTTGCTGCTGTTGGAAGAGAAACCAACTTGATAGTGGGGGAGAAGGCTGGAGTCACTGCGTTGAAGTTAAATGTTAGGAGTTTTGCCATGGCCTTAAGAGAGCTGAGAATTTGCCCCAATTCCAAATAAAGCATTTATTTGGTGTTAAATTACAGTGCTTTATCTTCATGGTCGCTGATAGAAGCAAAATGAGACAGTGAGTTGGTGCTCCATTTGTATTACTATTGCAGCGAGGAACAGATAGTTCTTGGGATCAGATGAATAGACACAGATTAACCTCTAAGCAGCTATTATTGGAGTCCATTTAAAGCAGTTTGAGTTGGAAGAGCTTTTGCTGAAGCTGATGGGAAATGCCAGGGTAAGAAGATGATCCCAGTGTTTGGCACCAGTCAGAGTCTGGAGAATCTCCAATGTGTGTGTTGGCATTTATAGCATGTTAGGAGGGGAAAGCTCCTCCTCGAGAGTAACAGACGAAGTCAGTTTAGACAATTCTGGTCAGTTTTTCCTCTTCAGAGGAAAATCTAATTTTCCTGGTTTTCATTGCAATGTAGTTGCAAGCAAAGAGACTTCTTGCTTGAGCTGTATTAAGATAGAGATCTTGTGTTTCATAAGCTTGATGCCCTCTGTAGTAAATGATGCTTCTGTGCATTTTTTTTCCCTGTGTAGTAGTCAATGGTGCATGTCCCTCTTTCCTGAGCACTTCAGACAGTTGGCCTCTGTGGAGTGGCCTGAGATCTTGCATCATTTCCTGTCATCTGTCCAAAGCTATTTATAAAAAGTCTGCTGATTCTGGCACACGGGCAAAATCCAGTTTTCTTGAGAAAACAAATAGTTTGGAAAAGTATTCCTTCCCAGCAAGTGTCTCAAAACTGTTGAGAAAACCTGAAACATCCTAGAAAATTTTAATGACAGCTAAGGTATAATGGGGTTGGGGAATATGAGGAATTGAACAGTTCCATATATGTAGTGGAAATCTTTAAAAATAGATGGTGCAACATGTTCTGAGAAAAAGTTACGGTATGTTAGGAGAGAGAGGGTTGTTCCAAAATGGATTTGTTAACAAAATATAAACTTTGGGGTTTGATGTCTGAAGATGTAACAAAAGTGACTCAAGGTAGCTTTTGCAATGCTGACTATTTGCCATATAATTCGATGGTAGATGTTCTATAAGAAGTTTCTACTTTTCTGATATTTCTTGGATTTTTCTCTCCAGCTTCAGGAGACTGAGGTAGGGGTCTGGCAGGGACACTAGGATGCATTAAGAGAAGCAGCATGCTTCCCAATCAATCTGCTGCTTAGGATAAGTGCTATTTTGGGAATTCTGAAAAAGCGTGTTGGCCACAGAAGAAACGCATCCCGAGCAACAGTACTCACATCGGCTTCCCACCGGCCTGCCTTGACCCTGCTGGCACCGTGCTTCTTGCCTCTTGATCTTCAGCCATCCAGCATGCTGCTTCCTCGTGAAACAGCTGCACCCGTGAGCTTTGGGCATGTTGGAGACCACTGTGTGCAGGGCAAAGTGAGTGGAGGATGGCCTCTGCCTGAGCAGTCACAAAGATAAGATTTCTTAATGTGTCTCACAGTCCAGCTTGTTTCATCTTGTTCTGGCAAGCCACCATAAGTATCACAGTGCCACAGGGGGCCTAGGCTGAGTTGGAGTCCATGTCCTACTCAGGAAGGCGCAAATCTAAGTAATAGTAGAGGTCTGAGACTCTTCCACTATGACCAATTAGTACTGCTTTCCCAACCCTCAAGTTTTTTGAGGCAGCAACAGATCATCGTCTCGATGGCTGACAAAGATTCACTGCTGGCCATGCACCAGTTTGTCTGGGGTTTATTGCAAAATAATACCTGAAAATGTTTGAAATGCCTCAACTCACTGCACTTCCCTTCTCCCCTTGTAAGCTTGCAGATAAGAGTTGATGCTATTTGCTACGTAAAAGCCTCAGGCTGCTAAAGCAGTGTATTAGCTGATGCCCATGTATCTGTATTGAGCTTTGCCCTCTATAAATGTATTTCAAGAGGATTCTGGTGTTGGTGAAAATGTTAGCAAATGTTAGTCCAATTATTATTTTTTCTCTGTAAATGACAAGCACTGCAGCACCAGCTGTATTTACAATTGCACAGCGAGGCTTTATCTCTACAATGCAATAGCAATCAAAATGCTGCATGTGGGAAGGTTTACTGTTCTATAGGAAAGAACAAGAACAGTTCTACTGTTGCAGAACTATACAGATTGCATAGTTCTGCAATTAAATGCAATACTTCTACAAAAACACATAATTGTTCTACATAAATTCATCATCAGGCCTTTACAACTTCTGTTCCAGAGCTGATGTGTTTTCCAGCAGGTATCCAAAACCAAACGCATTTTTGCTGAGGACACCCCACCCTGCTGCCAGGGCAGCGCTCCACATGGGAGTACTCAAGGTATTACAGATATTTAAATAAAAGCTATGCAGTAACGAGCTGCCTTACAGCTCTAGCAGCACCAGTGCCAATGCAGTAACTAGCACAGAGATGCCTCAGCAATTGCTCTGGTGCTACTTCAGAGGGCAGTGTGTTCTCCCAACTGCTTCACTTGAGGTTTTGGAGGTGGGGATGGGAGCTGTGCCTTCCTGCAGGTCTGAACGGGGGAGAACTGTCGCACACAGATTTCTCTTGTACCTGAAGTGCTCAGACAAAATAATTTGGTGCTTCGTGTTTTCACTTCATCCTATGCTTTGCCTTGTCACGACAGCCCTGTTCCTCTTTCTGTAGAATGTTTTCCAGCTGTAGATTCACCCATTGACTGGATCTACAGCCTGGCTCTAGCACACCTCCCGTGTCCCACACTGGGAAGTTAGAAGCAACTCAGGTCACTTGGAGCACCCGAGTGTGAAAATGTTGGTACTAGTCATCCTTTAAAAGGGGATTAAACCTAACTCATACTGCCTCAATTGCCTACCTTGGTAAATTTTTCTACATGTTTGCTATTCTGCGCATGAATAGCTACTGATAGCTACCTCTATGCAAGGTTAACTAACGAGGAATTAATGAAAGGCTGGAAAACCTGTGAGAGCTCCAGCCCTACAAGTGAATTTTACATGCAGAGGGGTGAATTTTTCAATGATGATCCAGTTACAAGGCAAGTTTTCTAAGCTTTCCTCTTCTCCCCAGATTGCCATGGCTTTGACACCTCCTGCCTCAGGCAGCTGCTCTGTCCCTGTGCTAAGTATTGGTTAAGGAATTGCCTGGTTTAATAGAACCGTGATATTAAGCAGGGAGCCTGCATGCAGCTAGCTGTACCGAAGTGTCCTAGATTGCTGATGATCTACCGAGGGGGAAGAATAACTTGTTCTGGTTTAAGTGTTTAATGGCTTTTTTTACCTGCAGACTCACAGAATTTCCAAAGTATGTCACCGAACACATTTATTTCTAACCTCAAAGTTGAACATTTTCTGTGACTTTCTGTTTCCACCTTCATTTGCCCTTTTTGCTTTGCTGCCTTTGGTTTGAATTGGTCTCTGTTAAAGGTCTGTTCTTTTCCAGTCGTCTATTGTTTCGCACAGAGATGAAGATCTTAGGGTTTGCCTTTTTCTTTTCTTCTAAGTCCCCTAATACCCACATAGCTTCTCTCCTGATCAGAATGCAGATGGTACAAAGTTTGCTCTATCAAAGTCAGTTCCCCCAAGTGAGTGAAATGAGGTGATAGCATAGTGTCTGTGCCCAGGTGGCTTTGGCTACTGCCAAAGCTACTAAAAAAGGATTTTGAGGCAAAAAAATGTTAAAAGTTTTTAAGACGGCAACATCTGTGTGGTTACCCACTAGTAACGCTGGCATGGAATATACTTTAAAATTTATTGAGAAAACTTCAAAGTTTGCAAACCCAGAGAGGGTTCCTTAGGAAAATGTGTTTGTGTTAAAAAGAACAAAGAAAAAAGCTCTACATCCAGTATGGAAAGGTGTAATCTGACCTTTTCCAGGAAATAGAGGTGCCCAAGAAGTGAAGCTACCTGAGTGGTTGAGTTGTCAGTGAAACTCAACTTTAGCTGGGCTGTTTGTGATGAATGTCAGCACTATGAAACTCTACGCTGGAAAAGCAAGTGATTTGTAAAGGCTTTGCTTAACACCTGCAGAGAACTAGGTTAATTGGAGAAGGCAGCAGTTAAAGGAGACCCAAACAAACTATTAAAAACTCTTGGGAGCTGTGCCAGGAAAACCAAATCATACTTCAGGGCCCAGATCACCCTGCAGAACACAGGTAAGCAGGAACAGGCCAAGGAGGCAGCAGAAACTTCTCCCCATCTCCTTTCAATCAGTGGGATTTTCTCTCCTCCCTATCCTCATGCAAAATGAACCCTAGACTTTGGTAAGAAACAAATGTACCCTAGGATATATTTCCCTTCCTCTGGAAAGATGTGTAAGTCATGGCAGGAGCAGTCCAGCGAGTGCCCCAGGTACCATCTGCCATCAAGAATCCTCACCTGTGTGTCTCAGCAAATTCGGCTGCCCAGGGGACTGACCCTGCAGGACAGGCCAAGAACCAGGTATCGCTTTAGATACCTTAATCTTTTCTAGGGGTGCAGGCTACTTGATGTGAGGTACGTGCTTAGCTTCAGCCTCTTCTGAAAACACCTGGAATCATTACAGAGAGCTGAATAACACCAGAAAACAAAGATTTCCCACAGAAAAGCCCAGCGAAGCAGTGAAACTGAGACAAAAGCCTGGAGTTGCCAAGTCACCTTGGGCAACCTTTTCAAACTGTCTCCAAATCTTTCTTCCCTTGCCAATCACAATGGGTGTGGACACTTAAAAATACTGCATTCCCTTTTATGCCACAAGTAACAATTTACACACAGGACTGAAATACTACGTTGGAATTTACTGTTTGATCTTTTTGAACTTGGATATAATAAATGAATCATTGTTTAGTTTTAAGTATTTTTTAATTGCTGGGCTTTATGACCTTCTATGTCCAGTTCTTTTCTTACTGTTAATTTTACTGACAGTTAATATCTGCAAATGTCTTACAAGGGGTTGGTATCGGTTAGCATATCATCTACACGCTGTGTAATTGCATTCTTGTGGGGAATGGGGAACAATTTGACACATTTATAGCCTAATCAATAGGATATTAAAAATCTGAGAACAGATTAGCAATTTGCTGGATTAGATAGCTATAAATTGCCATGTGACTCACAATTAAATTCTGAGCAACTCTATCTCACGTGCATAGCGATTCTAAAAATAGTGGCACTGAAAACAAGTAACATTCCTGCACCCTGCTCTTCCCTGTTGTGTGATTTTCCTCTAGATTGAAGGATCTCATTCACTAGATCCTACCACAGACTTGAGAGTTAGACTTATGCTCTTAGAATGGCAGAAAAAAAAATGGAGAAAAAAACCCAACCAAAGTAGCTCTTGATTTATTAATTAGGAACACAGAAAAATGGTGGTACGTCTGAACTATGTGAGATTTATAAGTAAGCATGTGCTACCCAGGCGAGGAAGCTTGTCACTTACTGCAAGCCCTCTCCATGTTTGCTGAACCACCTTTCAAACAGTCTGGGTTGCTGCAGAGCACACTCCATGGGTGTGCAACTTCTCTACCTGAGTGAAACAGCAACGTGGGTATTGGCAACTAGTCCTAATGGACGCAGTGTGAGGATGGTGCTGTTGCAAGGCTGTAATACAAGGTTTTTCTTACTGCAGTACCCTAGGATCAGCTTGCTCTTTTGTCTCTCATAATGAAAATACTTTGTCTGGGTGGAAGGGTTCTTTAACTAAATAGGTCTGGATTTAGACATACAACCATTGCTGCTCCTGCCTTTTTTGAGTCCTAAATCTCTTCCTTTAATGCAAGTAAATGCTCCTCTGTGGCTTGGCTCTGGTTGCTGTCCTAACATCACCTCCCCCAAATATACACTCCTGCAGTTTTTTTTATAGACTGTATTTAAATACAGACCTTCTGGAGCAGCCAGCGCTGTCATCTTCCAACTCTGCTTTGCTGGGGGGGCAGAAGAACTCCAACTTTGTTTCTGACTTTCCTCCGCTGCTGGCAGCATGGTTAGCTACCTATACATTATATTTGCTATCCACTAGCACATACTGTAATGCAAAGTGTCGGCTTAGTTACTGACTTCCATATGTCTGGTATTAGTACAGTGCTGTATTATCAAATGCCCATGTCACCTCTTCTGCCAGCAGGGGCAATGTCACAGTTAGCAACGTATCTGACTAAATTACAACAGTTAATGCTTGCCTTCATAATTGAAGGGCTTTTAGAAGTTATCTCAGTAACTGCAAAGAAGCTGGGCAGGGAGCTCCTTGGTTGTTAATGTATGACTTGTTTATTAAAAAAATAGTTATGTGACTTGAAAGTGCAAGGGTCAATTGGATGCTTCTGTCCAGATGGCAGCAGAACGAGGCGTAGAGCCCTGTGCAATGTGAGTAACTTCTGTCCTAGAACTAACTATAAATAACCCCCTTTTAATCAGTAAAAATGAGTATTAATTGGTTTGTCTTCCTTTGAGTCATCCTGCACTGAAAAGGCATATGAGGGAGCTGGGGAAACCGCACACTGTCTTCAGAGCTGTACCGAAACTGTTAGTGGAAGCGTAAAGCTCTTCTGTTACCTCCAGGCCCGCTATTTCCATGCCTTTCTCTCCCCACCAAGATTGCTGTAAAAAAAAGTGTCACAGGGGAAAAATTTAACGTTTTAATTATTCTGCTTTATTTTGTTGTATTAGTTGTGATT
>JAOQGH010000069.1:28649734-28691135 GCA_025769975.1 Gallinago jamesoni | reverse complement strand
TGCCTATGTCCATTAAGGGGAATCAGGAGAGAAGTCCTCTCTGATGTCTACAGGAATGGCAAGTACTTGGTAGGAGGTTGTGGGGAGAACATTCAGGTCCCCCATGGCTGCAGGACATCTGAGCCAAAACATCCTGTCCAGAGAAGGAAAGCCTGCCTCCGTCATTCCTACCTGCTGCCTTCCACCCCTACTTTTGTTTCTCTGCCATGAGGGGTGTTTAAAGCCAGGATGGTTGAACTGGGCCCACACAACCGCTTCCCCCAGTTTCGACCCCCACACGCTGACAGCCACGGGAGCGGTGCTTGCCCAATGGCAACGGAGGCTGTGCCTTCTTGTCCCACTCCACCTCTCCCCTTGCTTCCACCTGCCGACACAGGGCCGGAGGTGGCCCGGCTCTCCCCCCCACATCCCCCCAGCTGCAGAAAACCCACATTCCCGCTGCCTTCTCCACCTGCGGGTTTTGTTCCCTGTGCCGTGTTGCGGCCGAGGGAAACGCTGGAGAAACGCAGCCCTAGGCCTTGCCGAGGGAGGCACCGCCAGGGCTCGGGTCAAACGCGGGTTCCAAAAGCAGAAGCGTGACTGGAGGGCAGCCCTCCGGAAGGCAGCGAGGTCCAACAGGCGGGGGAAGCAGCAAGCGTGATTCAAGTGTGAGCATCACTGCAGCCCTCGAGGGCCACCACGACCCTCGACTTGGCGTCAACTTGGGTGGCCGGGCGCAGCCTGCCCTCCGCTCCAACCGCCCCTTTTATTTCAAGCGTTTGACTTTGGGGCTCACTGAACCCCCCGGCCCACCGGGAGCCGCCGTGTCCCCTGAGGACAGTCCAGGCTGTGAGGTGACGGCGATCAGGCCCCGCGGGGAGACCCGCACACCAGCCGCCCCAGCACGGTCCCAGTTCCGTCCGGCGGTGTCCGTTCCTCCCTGAGGGCCGCCCCGGGCCCGCCCCCGGGGGGAGGAGCCACCGCCGGGCCCGCCCCTCCCTGCCCTCCGCGCCGGGTTACATGGCGGCGGCTGCGGCAGCGGCGACTGCGGCGAGGCGGGTGGGCGCCGGGCGGGAGTCGGTGGCGGGGCCGCGGGGCGCGGCCGTGTGAGCAGCGCAGACCCCGATGAGCCTGGGAAGGCCCGTGAGTGCGGTGGGGCGGTCGGCGGTGGTGGGGGAAGAGACGGGGGGGGGTCTGTGGCCGCCGTAAGCGCGGGCCTGGCCCCGTCGCACAAAGGCGCTTTGTTCCCTCCCGCCGGACGGCAGCGGCGGCGCCCCCCGGCCCGGCCCTCTCCGCTCCGCCGGGGCTCGGCCCCTCCGCACTGCGGCGGCCTGGCGGCAGCGGCGGCTCCGGGGCTGAGGGGGGCGGGCGGGGGCAGCCGTGAGGGGGGGGGCGGCTCCTAACGGCCGCGGCCCGGGCGGCGCCTCGCCGGGCCCCGCGGGTCGCCTGTGCCGCCGGTGCCGGCGGGCGGCCTCCGCGCCCTGAAGGGCGTTTGAAGGTAGGGCTCCTCCGCGCTGCGGCGGCCGGGGGCATGGCGGGGGTGGGCCGCCGGTGTCCGGAGGGGGGGTGTGCGGGAAGGGAGCGGGGCTGGCTCGTCCCGGAGGGGCTGCGGGAGGCAGGGCGTCCTTCACCGGGACGCTGGACGCTGCCGGAGTCTGAGGAAGTTTCGCTACTGAATGGGGGGGGAGGGATCGGCGCCGCTCCCCGCCCTGGGGATAGGCACCGCTCGGCCCCGCGGGCTCCCCCCGTACCTCCAGCACCTTCTGTGGAAAAAGCCACTTAATGCTGCTCATGGGCAGCTCGGAACTCCCCATGGAAACAGCCTGAGGAGGGGCTGCCCGAGTTGTGGGAGAGCAGGTCCCCTGGGCTGGGCAGGAGGATGCACACGCTTGGCTTCGGAGTGGTGAAATGTCTCTTGTTTTTTTTTTTTTCCTGGCTAATTCTGTACCATTTTGGATCGGCCTGACAATGGCCAAGTTAATTGTGCCATGGAAAAAGAAACGCTGGTTGATGGGTTGTCATATGGCTGGTGCAAATGTTGACAAAAGCACTGTTGCCATCAAGCTTGTTTTTATATATAGATATATGTGTATGTGTGTATAAAAACAACGTTGCGATAGCACGATGTGTTTATAAACCCCTTACAAATTCCAGAAAGCGGTGGCTTAAGACAGAGGTAGATTTTAATTTGGTAGCAAGGTTCAGAAAATGTGTGCTGTAAAGCTAAAATGGGAACTTTCATTTCGACCTCTTGCTCAGCCCTAGCCCTCGGTTGTGCAGTTGTTATCTGTAATTCACTCTTGACTGGTTAACTGTTCAGTGGAACAGCAGACGGCAGCAGATTTGCCGAGTTGCAGAAGGCTGTGGTTAGCTGGTGGTAGGCTCCTTCAGTGTTGAGTTTTCCTTGAATTATCCGAATGGAGGACTGGACCGTTTTTGTTTATGATACAGAAAAATGCAGTGGATTTTTGTGTGCTTTTACAGATCCTTCGGAAGACTTATAAACTAATAGTAACATTTGCTGACTGCCAGCACAGAGTTCCCTAAACAGTGTGGGGAGCAAGTAGGAGGCTTTAGAAAAGCGGCAGTTTCGTGAGTTGGATGATGACTCACTCTGCCTACTGACTGCAACGTGGCTGATCTAAAAAAAATACTTCTGTGCCCCGTATTTTTATAGTCAAAGGGATAGTACTTAGCAGGTTGTATAATATGTCATTAGTCATTCTTGGTCTTTCTCTTGTGAGTAACGATTTGATCATTATGTGGTCTGCATAATCAAACTAACTGGTATCTTTCCGTCTTATTTGTGTTTCTGAAAAAGTAAACGTCTCATGCTTGACTGTGTTTCAGTGTACATCCTGTTTCCTGAAAACTGATAAATCCACGTGCAGAAGTTGAACATGAACTGAAGGGGCTGCTTGCATAATGCATGAGACTGGTGGTGTGTGGTGGTGTCTGCCAGCACTAGGAATAATTTCAAAGGCGACAGCCCTTCTGTGGGTCACTTGTGTTGCCCTCGTCCGAGAACTGATCTGTTTTAAAAGCATAGTTGTAAACCACTTAAGAAACTAGTATCTTTGTGTTTCCCGCTTTAAACTTTGTGGGAGGAAGGAATAAAAGTACCACTTAAAAAAAACCCGTAGTCTTGGAAAGGTGACAGCCTAAATGAAAACATCGGTGCCTGTGTGAATAGACTATTCAGCACAAATTGGGGTGATAAACACCCCTTTTTTGTACTACAGTGCATCATGTGTTTTAAGTGGTTAGAGCATGTTACACAAGTGGAGAGGAATTTGTCATTTTTGTTTATTTAGTGTGTATTTTCAAGACAGGCCATTGGATTGATGGTTATGTTTTTCATTGAAACTGAAAATGTATAAACTTGACAGATGTCGGTGTCACTCTTTGTAAGTATTAGTGTTTTGAAAAACCCACCTCACTATTTTCCAAAGTTAAAAACAACTATAAAATGGAAGAAGAAAATTTGTTATTTTAAGCTCATTTTAGTTTGAGAAAAGCCTTGATTTCCTCTAGTTGATTACCCTTTAAGTAATTTTATCTTAGTCGAACTGAAAGAAAGTTTGGGGTTAACATTTTATTTTCCATCCCTCCTATCTGCTTCTGGCCCACAGGACTATTTGTCTTAAATGTCTGTTTGCTGTTAACTCGTGGATGGGGGAAGGAGCTCAGCTGCGCCAGGGGCTGCTGCCCTGGTGGAGGGCCCAGCTGATGGGCGATGGCAGCGCCGGGGCTGTGCTAGGTGAATGACCGAACTGGCATCGTGAAAGAGCCACTTCTTTAACGTCCAAGTAGTTAATGCATGGGCTTAGTTTAGATACGTATTTCTTTGTTTAGGCAATGATATATGAACCTGCCTCAGCACTGTCACCTGTTACATTTCCAAAGTGGAATTTTCAGGGGCAGTAAATGAAAGGTCACCCTCAATTAGTGAATCTTAATTTAATCTGTTTTAATAGTAGGACATTTTTGCTGGGACAATCTTCAGTTGTCCTCACCATGCTCATGTGAGGTGCTGTATCTGCTGGGTAGATAGGCTGCTTCCTAGGACCAGATCCTGCTGTGAGTGATAGCTGGGCACTGCTTCTTGTGGCTTTGGGATTAAGTCATTTGCTCAGTTACATAGGCAGTTTGTAGCGGGATCAGGTCAAACTGAAGGCTGCGACGCGTTGCTTATGTTGTCACCTTTTGTTTCCTCAGCTAAATAGCTCTGCTTCTGAAAATCATTACATACCTTCTGAAAACGTTGCAATTAGTGGTCACCTGGTGGAAGGATAGCGTATAAACTGATGATAAAAAATGCATCATTTCAGGGATAAAGAATGAAAATTTTGGGCCTCCTGCTTCAATAAGCAAGTGGGCCGTAACTCCCTTTCTCCTTGAAGCAGTAATGTCATCGCTGCTCTCATGTTGTAGTAGTGCTGCTGCCTTCATTTACTCATGGCCGTAAGGGGCAAGATCTGAGTTACTGCACAGAGATCTTACTCCTTGCTGCTGCGGAGCATCTTCTCGAATCTGTTTCTATGCTGCTTCATGGGACTGGCTAAAAGAGAAGTTCCAGATGTGTCACCCAGCTGGTGCAAACCAATTCGCTATGGCTGCATATTGAAGACATCAGCAATTTGAAACAATAGGCCTAATTATGAGGAAGAATACAACTGGGTTTAGATGGTCCCAAGGATATAAAATACAGCTTATTGCAGGGTATTTGAGCAGAGGCCTTGGACCTTGAGCTAATGTGAAACTTCAAGTGTGAGCTACAAAACTGAATTTCCGTCACAGTTTTTTTGGGGGGGCGAAGAATGAAAGGAAAATGGTCTGGGGTGATGTAAACTTTCTTACAGGCAGCAGCTCAAAATGAGTGAGCCTGAAAGTGGTGCATGTGAATGAGAAAGTATTTTTTAGGTGTTAAAAATGAAGAGGCTAGACTTCTGTGTTTTATAATTGCGAACAAAAAGTTAGTCACTAATGCTATCCTAATTCATCCTAACTCAAGGATAAATATTGTATTTGTTCTTTAAGGAAATTCATGGGTGTTATAAGGGTCCTCATGCTGATGTCTGAATACAGATATAAATTCAAGATAGTTCTGGGAAAAGTAACACTGTTATCTCATTATGTTTGTACTAAGGTTATAATAACCCTTGTAAAAACACTATCTAAAATTAGGACTCCTGGCAGTATGTGAATAAAGCAGTCTCAAGGCAATAGTTACACGTGCTGAGTAAGAAAGTTCTGAAGATTGCCCTTCTGGCAGGGTACTGTATCGCATCAGTGGAGAACGTCTCAACACAGTTCGGTTTAGAAGTGCTGTACTTGGCCAGGACAGTAGCGTGTGTTTCCTTCTCCTTTCCTGTGTTTGTCCCCTGGCCATAGAAGTACCTGGGGGGAGAAGGTGTGTGGCAGGAGGGAGTGAGCTGGGGCACTGGGGCTCTCAGGCTTGAGCCTAAGGAATGGTAATACTTAAATGTGTTGAAACACTCTTGTTTCTGTTTGCCAGTGTGCCTGCCTTTTTTTTTCTTTCTTTTTTTTTTTTTTTCCTGCATGCAATTCTGATTACTTTAGTGAATTGAGGCCGTTATTTAGAGTATGTTAATTTGTCAGCTGCTCTTGCTGCACTGTTAGGAGTGGGGAGACTTGTTTTGCTTGGTTCTGGCTGTCCTACTGAATTGTTAGCACAGTTTTAAGGGAAAATGCTTGTACGTTTAATTCTAAAGTATTGGGATAGTTTGGAGAACTTTACATTTATTTAGAGAGCGTGGGGAAGACCTGAAATGTGTTAATCTAAGATCGAAGAGAAGACATTTAGTGGTTTGATGTGACCTATAGCTGTTGGGGAAGAACATACAAGTAACTTGTAATGGAATTGCCCAAACCTTACCACACCGTGTAAGATACACACTTCTCTTTGTGGCACCTTTGACCTTTTAAAAGAAATGAGGATCTTGTGCAAAAATGCAACATGTGGTCTTTATGACAGTATTCTGCTGCTGCAGACAGGGTAACTCACTGACAAAATCACCACTTTTGTTTTCGTAAATAGTAGTTGCAATCATTAGACTAATGAAAAAATAAATGATGTCTGAAAGTGCCTGTATGTTAGGGGAAGCAGTTATAGAATGTATCAGTAACTGTGTAAAATGTACTTGCTCTTGGTTTTTCTCTGTAATCTGGATTGGGTAAGTGTAGAAGTAATTGATAAAGTCGCAATATTTGCCTAATATTTAGGAATGATTCCTGTAGTAATGAATCTGTAGAGGCAAAATTATGATTTGAGACGTTAGTAAACTTTATCCAAAATCACAAGGGTTTAAGCTTTATAAGTGGCATTGGATGTGTGCTGTGTATTCTGGAAAGTCAGTAAAAAGATTATTCCAAAATTTAGTGACTCTTAACAGCTGCATTGGAGAATTATCAACTTTTCTATGGTATTCCCTTCTTTATTATGATTCAGTAGGATTTTTCATTGTGTGCCTTTTATTTCAGTAGGCTATATCTAAAACTTCCATGATATGTTTAGAAATGGTGGTTGGTGATTTTTGTCAGTTTTCCTCTGCAAGTATGAAACGTATATGTCATTTCTAGATAGTTTAGCTTTTGTGATGGTTTCTTAATTTGTAACTGGACACTAAGTACGTCGTGTATTTAAGTTGGTACGTACGTCCAACTTAAGGAGTTGGGGGAGGAGGAAGACTTCTGTATGTTCTGGAATACTGATGTATTTTTCTCTCCTTTTCAGGTTGTCACGGAGTAAAATGGATGGTAGCTTTGATTGTGATTGTGGTGAGCTGGAGCCACCTGATCATTAACAGAAGGCATCTTTTGTAAATCAAGAGCTGCCAGTTTCCCGTTTAACTAGACTGTAAACAAAGGAGAGAAAAAGGAGGAAGAAGGAAAACAAAATAGTGCTTACCAGCACCATAGAATGACGCTGCTCAGGACCAGTCCAACACTGAATGTATCTGCACTGTGAGGAGGAGGATGTTAATAGAAGCCTATTATGTGCATATTTATTCACGTTTTTGTTAAATGTTAACCAGTTTGGCACAGTAGAGCTGAGTGCATAGTATGTCATTTCATTCCGTTTGAGTTTCTTGTGAGTATTTTCTTTAATGTCTGCAGAAATGCTGCACCTTTCTTGAACTATGAATGCTGCAATCTTTCTATCTTATGCTCGGTTTGAGTTCTAGAGCTTACAGGCTCTAAATTCAAGGGGACACAACAGGCCTGGCTGGCTCATAATGAAATGAGAGTGTCAAGAAACCATCTTGCAGTCAAAGCCAAGTGTTTCTTCTCCCTTTCCGTAAGAGCTTTCCTTCAGATACCAGTGGAAGTGTCTCCGCGTGTTTACAGAAGCTTAGTAGTTTGAGGAAAAAGAAACTTAAAGAATTTAAAAATGGCAGAAAAATTTGAAAGTCTCATGAACATTCATGGTTTTGATCTGGGCTCTCGGTATATGGACTTAAAACCACTGGGCTGTGGTGGAAATGGCTTAGTTTTTTCTGCTGTCGATAATGACTGTGACAAAAGAGTGGCTGTCAAGAAAATTGTCCTTACAGATCCCCAGAGTGTTAAGCATGCTCTACGTGAGATCAAAATTATTAGAAGACTTGACCACGATAACATTGTCAAAGTATTTGAAATTCTTGGTCCTAGTGGAAGCCAGTTAACAGATGACGTGGGCTCCCTTACAGAATTGAACTGTGTTTACATTGTCCAGGAATACATGGAGACAGATCTGGCTAATCTGCTAGAGCAAGGCCCTTTATTGGAAGATCATGCCAGACTTTTCATGTACCAGCTGCTACGTGGGCTCAAGTATATTCACTCTGCAAACGTTCTGCATAGAGATCTCAAACCAGCTAATCTTTTCATTAATACTGAAGACTTGGTGCTGAAGATTGGTGACTTCGGTCTTGCACGAATCATGGATCCTCATTATTCCCACAAGGTATGTGAAGATTGGGAATATTTAAGTGATATGGTGACGACCATGCCTTCTTAAAATAGCATCTTTCTGCCTTTTGCTAGAGGTAAACAATCTGTGGAAGGCCTTGTTAGCAGGTGGGTTATTGTGTTAGGGATCTTGCAGTACAACTGGAATGCTTGCAAATAGAGTAAAACAGATCTCTGGATGACGTGTTTTGTCCATATTTTGCAAGCATAATTTTGTTTTTTTCCCACTAGATGTGTTCAGAAAAGCAGATTTTTAACAGTGAATACAGAACCTGAGATTAAGAGCAACATTTAGAGGCATAACTATAGAAGCCTTAGATAAGTTTGTAAGTGGTGCATTCATAGTGTGCAAGTGTGGGTACTTCCTGGGATTGATTTAGAAATACTGTCTTCTTTCACAAGAGTTCATTATTATCTCTGCATTTATTTGGTATCTGGAAATAGGAATGTTTGCTGCACCACCTCATTTGACTCACAAATACTGTTGCTGTTCACTCAAAGATGTTGCTGTTCCATTTTAAAAGGTAGAAATGCTTGGTAGGGGGTACATGATGCTATCCCTAGGATCATAAGACCAAAAAAATCTAGTAGTAGTGCATTAAAAAATAAGAAACAAGTCATTACAAAATCATATATCTTAAAAATCTAAGTAAGATTTTTTCTTTTTTTTATTTTTAAAATTTATTTCTTTAGGGCCATCTTTCTGAAGGATTGGTTACTAAATGGTACAGATCGCCCCGTCTTTTGCTTTCTCCTAACAACTACACTAAAGCCATTGATATGTGGGCTGCAGGTTGCATCTTTGCTGAAATGCTGACTGGGAAAACCCTCTTTGCAGGTGGGTAGGATAAAAATACGCGTGTGTGTATTCCTAAAAGGAGTGGTACTGTTCAGTTGTCTTCCTAAAGAAAGGTCAATTCTCATGGCTAATATCAATGATCATTGACAGAATATGCTATATTATTATGCAGTTATATAAGCAAACTATAGGTTTATGTACTTGTAAAGCAGAATATGTTTCAGATTTTAGTACTTATGGGTGTATTTAGATAAATATCACAATTTAATTTAGTACTCTTATTATATGGTAAATCTGTTTGTAATTAGGTTAAGCTAAACTTATTGGATCCTTAAGAACTGTTCTAAATGCATGTATTTTAGTCAATTGATGTATCCAGGCAGTATTTGAGGGTTATGATTGCCCTGAGTGTCATTTTCGTAAAGATTTTTTTAATCTAGTCAACCTAATCATTTCTTGGTTCTTTATATTTTAAATTTTGAAAGAGTAGTCCTCTTTTCCCCATTTCCAGGATATTTTGTTTTGTCATGTACAAGCTGACCTGACCTTTGTTTCAGTGGTATAGGGAGGACTCTTAAGATTTTAAACTTAGCATGGCATAAGGGAATGTGTAACCTCCAAATGTTTCTGGTAAGATAGGAAGCAATGCTCTGGTCTCGCTGGGTGCATCTACCTTAGTGCTTTGGTTTGGATCGGGAGCAAATTTTTGAAGCAAATCTCCTGATGGCCATGCTGTACCACGTTGCTGATTTAGCTCAGTGCACAAACTAGAGTCTTCTTTAGATAAAATGAGACTGCCATTTGCACTGTAGGAGATCACCCCATGTGCTCCACCTGCTGATAGGCATTCAGGCCGTGGGAGCCGATGAGCTAGTCTAGAGTAAACCCCTGAAATGCTTATTTTGTCTGCACCCTGGGGCCTCAGCAGCAGCTATCTCATTCAAGCCCACTCTTGGATTTGCTCCTGTTGGTCTAAGTTATTGGGGTAATACAGTAATTTTAGTGGTAAAACCTCTAAATACTGAGCTTGCTTTTCAGTGTTCGTATTCCTTTAGCTACACGCAGACTAAAAGCACACCTCTGCAGTAATTCTTAGCTTTGTACATAAAGGTAATGAAATGAGAGCTTTTTCCCATTAAGTACTATTAATGGAGTACTGTCGCCTTGAAATCATTATTTTATAGAAATTGGTGATTAATACGCGAAGAGGCTTTTCTTAACTTGCAGTGAGTTGCTAACTCTTGATGAGTTACTGGCTTTTGGAGTAGTGCCCCCACTCTATTAAACACTCAGCTGATAAGAGATTTATTGGGTTTCCATTGCATCAGGCACTGCTACTGGAAAATAGTGAAATAGGGGGATAAAATCTGTGGATTTCAGCATAGAATGATTGTAGCTGCCAGCATTTGGGCTTTTTTTTTTGAGTAGCATTGGTATTTGACAAAAATTTTTACTGGCCTAATATCTGCATAGTGAGTGAGATTATTTTTTTAAACTCAAAAACCAAAATCCTAAGTTTATAGGCTCATTTTTGTGCCCTAACTGCATTGTGTAGATGTCTAAAAAAACATTTTCAGATGTGGATTTTCAGATTATCCCTTTGATCATTTTGCACTGCCATAGGTTTCTGATCTAAAGAGTGAATGTCACGCATTTGGAAAGGAAAAATGATTGGAGATATTCAGAGCTTCAGGGCAGGCTAACTCATAAAATTCATTTGCAAAGTTGCTTGTAGGGCTTGATTTAGCTAATTTGCAACTTCCTGTCAACTTTTGTAATTCTTTCTTCTAAATGAATATTTTAAAAGGCTTATTTCATTTTTAGTGGAAAGAAAGCTGATTAATTTTTAGGATGGAAATGATACAGTAGAACCTGTTTTCCAGCATACAGACAGTATAACATCTGATAGATTATGTTAAGTAATTCGTAGTAGTCTAAAGTTTGAGGACAAAACAGCTTTTTCAATCCAGCAAACAAGTTAACACAAGGCAGTGCTAATTTACTTGGAGAACGTAGGTCTTCGAATTTTCTGCAGTGACTTTCCCTCGGCTTTTCTTTAAGTCATCTTGCAGAGGAGTGGTAGGATGCCCAGTGCAGGCTGCCATGCAAACCGCTGAAGTGAATTGATAGCGCATAGATGATAAGATGGTACAATCTCTTTCTGGCCCCATTTATTTTTGTATTTAATGTCACATGTGTCAGTATTGCTGATGATTGCCTAGAGCTTCTTGGTGAAACACTGGCGTGCGAATAGTTCTGTATAGTTTCATCTGCCAGTTGAATCTCTAGGGTGCTATGTGTTTCTTGGAGCTGAATAATAAATGGAGGTAAACAAGCTGTATTTCTGAGTAGTCCAACTTCAACACTGGTGCTGAATATAGGTGCCATTAACTATTCAAAATTCACCTGCTGCATGGACCTTTATAGTTTTTATAGTTCTTTACCCAGGGAAATTTCAGATAGTGCTAAACGAGTACTAGAATTTCAATTATAATACAGTGCTTTTTTTTTTTTTTTGTTAAAGAAGATTACACTGCTTCACTGGCAGGTGATTTTTGTCTTGCACCTGACAGTAATTGGGGTTTCGGAGTAGAATATTAATACAAATGGTTGTGGCCAGTAAGATCCCTTGCTGAGCTAAACCATTACTGTTTTTATTAATAAGGGACATCTAATTCAAAGTGAGGTCAAATACTGAATTCATTAGGTGGATCAGTTGGAAGGGAAGGAGTGCAGTATATAGTCTATAACAAAAAGATGGAGTGTTGCTGTAGAGTACCTCATCCATGGTGAAAACATCCTTGCAAAAGCTTAAGGTTAGGTCATTTTATCTGTGTATAGCAGCTCTGTAATTCGTCATACGCTACAGCATTTTTGAGAGCTCTTCAGATTTATTATCATTCAAATTTGGAACTTCAGCCTTTCCTCTGTTGTAGGAGATAATAGTCTTCTACTGAAAATAGCTGCTCAGAGCACGGAACTTTGACATGCCTTTCACATGCAGGGATGAGAAGTGTTTGAAGCTGAAATGGCAGCTTGTATTTTCTCTTGGTGCTTAGGTGCGCATGAACTTGAACAGATGCAGCTGATTCTAGAATCAATTCCTGTTGTACATGAGGAGGACCGTCAGGAGCTTCTCAATGTAATTCCAGTTTACATTAGAAACGATATGACTGAGCCACACAAACCTTTAACTCAGTTGCTTCCAGGCATCAGTCCTGAAGGTAAGTAATTCAGAAAAAAATACTTCCTGTGTTTCAAAATCATGAAATAGGGAACAGCTTTACAGTGCATGTGTGTGATTGTTAAAAGCAAGTTTAAGTTAGAAGCATCTGTGTGGTTTCTGAAGAAGGATCGTCTTCTGCTGTAATAAAAACCAATTTGCTTGATAGCTCCTTGGTCATTTTTGGAGTGGAATTGTGATTCTCTGCTGGACTGTTTGCACCGAGAAACTGACTGAATTGCTCTGTTTTGAGACACTGGCTTTCTAAATATAAGGGAACGCTGGATTTGAGTCAGTGTAAAGCAACTGTCTTTCAGATCTTATTAGAAGAAAGTCCCCAAACCAAACTGACAGCAATGTTTTCTGATAGCTGTTGGTGGATACTGATCCAGCCATTCAGTCTCTTAGCATTTTTTCCTGTTTTAAGGTAAATTATTGTTGATCTTGGATTTCACCTCTACTCTTCTGTCTACCCTGTGGCTACATGATGCGTGTTTGGCAGTGTAGTGTCAGTAGCTGACGCTTTATAGGTGGCTACTTTTAAGCAAATGCACACCTCCAGAGCAAAGCACTGCACCTTAATCTTCAATTCTAGATCTCTGAAATGTCATTTTTCTCTTATTTAATTATAACATTTTCTCTGCAGCGCTGGACTTTCTGGAGCAAATTCTGACGTTTAGTCCCATGGATCGATTGACAGCAGAAGAAGCTTTGTCCCATCCTTATATGAGCATTTATTCTTTTCCAACGGATGAGCCTATTTCAAGTCATCCTTTTCACATTGAAGATGAGGTTGATGATATTCTGCTGATGGATGAAAGTCACAGCCATATTTATAATTGGGAAAGGTAAATTTATCACTTACTGTGGCATGTAATATAACTGAATGATTGTGTGCTTGAAGTAATGTTGCTTCTTGGGTGTCACTTCCATTTCTGTTTGTTTCTTCTTCTTAAATTGACCTGAGAATAAACTTCTTTCTTATAGGTAGTGCATTGTCATTGGGTTTATACTTCATTAGGCTGGCTTGGATATGCTGATGCATTCCTGAAATGCACTCAGGACTCTAGAATCTAAAGTTAATTTTTCAGTTACTTTTGTTTTCCCCAGAAGATATTTTTCTAAAACATAATCTTTAAAGAGAGGGGTTTTTTTATGTATGATTGTCTTGTCCAATGATTAGCTCGTATAATAGTAAAGGCATTTACAGTACTCGTTTAAAGTCAATTAAACACACTTAAGGGAAGAGTTCTGTAAATGGAGTGAGCTATTGCACACAATTCTGGACTTGAATCTTTCAGATGTGCACATGAGTTTTACTTTGCCAGATTAAATTAAAAACGTGAAAGAGGTACTCAATTGGATTGAGGAAAAACTTTATCTGTGTTGAATTGTCATTATTCTATAAGGGAATTTCTAAACTTAACTGTCTCTGTCTTGGGAGCTAGAAGGCTGTTATTTAGCTTCTAACACTTAGGAAATTGTTTTACAGATACCATGAAAGTCAGTTTTCAGACCATGACTGGCCTATTCATAATAACTATGAAGCTGATGAAGTTCAGCGTGATCCAAGGGCTCTTTCTGATGTTACTGATGAGGAAGAAGTGCAAGTAGATCCTCGCAAATATTTGGATGGAGATCGTGAAAAGTACCTGGAGGATCCTGCCTTTGACACCCACTTCTCTACTGAGCCTTGCTGGCAGTATTCAGATCACCATGAAAACAAGTATTGTGATCTGGAATGTAGTCATACTTGTAATTACAAATTGAGGTCATCTTCATACCTAGACAATTTAGTTTGGCGAGACAGTGAAGTTAACCATTACTATGAGCCCAAGCTTATTATAGATCTTTCGAACTGGAAGGAACAGAGCAAAGAGAAGTCTGATAAGAAAGGCAAGTCTAAATGTGAAAAGAATGGGTTGGTGAAAGCTCAGATAGCACTTGAGGAAGCATCACAGCAACTTGTTGAAAAAGAAAGGGAGAAGAATCAGGGGTTTGACTTTGATTCCTTTATAGCAGAAACCATTCAGCTTAGTTTACAACACGAGTCTACTGATGTTGATAAATTAAATGACTTGAATAGCTCAGTATCTCAAATAGAGTTGAAAGGATTAATATCAAAGTCAGTGAGCAGAGAGAAGCAGGAGAAAGGAATGGCTAATTTGGCACAGTTAGAAGCTCTGTACCAAACTTCTTGGGACAGTCAGTTTGTAAGTGGTGGGGAGGAGTGCTTCCTCATAGACCAGTTTTGTTGTGAGGTAAGGAAGGATGAACAAGTTGAAAAAGAAAATACTTACACCAGTTATTTGGACAAATTTTTTAGTAAGAAAGAAGATGCTGAAATGCTAGAACCTGAGCCAGTAGAAGAGGGGAAGCTTGGGGAGAAGGAAAGAGAAGAGAGCTTTCTCAGTAACAGTGGAGAACTCCTCTTCAACAAGCAGCTTGAGGCTATAGGTATTCCTCAGTTCCACAGCCCGGTTGGTTCGCCACTGAAATCAATACAGGCCACTCTAACGCCTTCTGCTATGAAATCATCTCCCCAGATCCCCCACAAAACGTACAGCAGCATTCTGAAACATCTAAATTAAAACACTCAGCAGACATTTCTTTTATATTCATGAGATGTGTTTGTCTTTTTTTATTACTAGTGTAAGTAATTTTTTTACTTGAATCAGATGGTGTAATTTTGGTATGGATTTCATTAGTTTTCTGTTTACCATTGTTTTTACAATCCAGAATTACTTTCTATACATGAGTTACTTTTATTTTTAAACTGGCATGTCGTTTGCACACAAAATTAAAGAATAGAGCAAAATAATGCAAAATGCAGGAGGTAACAAAAAAATGCACTAAACCAAGAAAAAAAAAAACAAACAAAAAAAACATTCTCTCAGTAAAACAGTGTCCATGTTTTGCAGGAAAAGAACCTTGCCTTGAAATTTACACAGTGAGACTGTACATATTTGCATGAAAATACCTATTTTTCCCAAAATGTTTTTTTCATTCATGCGTATTTTAGAGTTTTTTCATACTGTACACATTTCTTAGACACATGATACCAGCAGCAACTGAAACGAATGCAGAATTTGGTACGCATGTGTTATCTACCTCAAGGTAACAGCAGTATGTGGCAAAACATTAACCACCCATAGTGCTTCTCATTATGCACTTCTATTTAGCCAGCATTATTGTAGTAGCTATTCTTATTGAAAATCATTCAATATTTATAAATGTTCTGGTATGCATTCTTTATAGTGAAGTGTTAATATGCAGCACTTTTATTTATTTTAGCAAATAAGTATATTTCTGTAATTATAGAAAGACAACTTAATTTTTGAGTTACTTTTCAGATAAAAGTTTTTGTTTAGCACTATGGTTTTATTGCCTACATAGCTGGATATATATTAACATCGGTTTATTCTGAGGCTATCCAATACATTTTTTTTATTTTTCTTTTTTTTAGTTTTCATTTTAAGTAAAGCACTCACTGTGTATAGGAATTTGTAATTGGAGGTGCTTGATCTCTACAAAAGAAATTAGGAATTGCTTTATTATCAAATGCTCCTAGAAGTCTTAATTGTGTTCATTTTTAAAAAATTTTGTAATGTTAGTTGTGTGCATGGAAATAATTAAGGTACAACATTACTGTAGGTTAAAGTTCTATATGGTGAGACATTTTGTTTTTACTGTATGTTTTTACTGAATGATTCCTGTCCCGCTCCCATCCCCCCCCTCCCAAAAGCAAGCATGAATAAAATTAGGTTAAATATAGCATGTAGCATCTCGGTCTTCTGAAAATTTGTTTTACCTTCTGATTTTTTGAAATATTGGATGTATCATTGGCTCCCCTGTTTAAAACGAAGAACAAATAAAAACATGGCCAGCGAAAACGACTGCTGAGTTTGGGTTTTTTTTGGATGCTTTGTACAATGAGAGATAAAGAGCTGCTACCGTAATGCAGTATCGTGAAGGCAGTCCCTGGTACAGAGTGCTCAGGGAGGCAGGAGAAATTGTTTTGTGCTCTGCCCTGGCAGTGCTGCTGCTGGGGCTGGATTGCCCGGCGGGGGACTCGAGAAGAACACTGCTGTCCTGGAGCTTGCAGCCTGTGCTGGAGAACATCTCGTGTAAGGGTACGGCTGTGAACCTGTAAGTGTGCCGTAATGTCGATAACCATTGCAGATGGGAAATACAGTTCACTTCCCCAGCGTACATATGAGCGTTACTGTTTGATCGAAGTTTTAGATGGAATGGTGTTCAAGTGGAAAAGCTGCTGTGAGCGGGCGTGAGCACCTTCGTGTCACTGGCAACCTGGAGCGAAGGTAATCGTGCTGGTCCCTCAGCCCTAAGAGCCTGTCTGGAGCACTTGCATGAGGAGATTCAAGAGCAGGACCAGGTAACTCCTGGGGGATGTTTCAGAATGTGCTGGTCGGTCTCTGTTGCAGCAGGCCCTCAGAACAGCATGTATTTCTCTTCCAGTTCCTCCCCTCAGAACCATTCCTGAGGGAGCTAATTAGCCATACAATAAAGCTACATCTTTTGGCAAACTCCTACAACTTTTTCCATTACAGTCTCTTAGTTCCTCCAGGTTTTTTTCCATCCCTCCTCCCCTGCTCCTCTGGCAGGTGGCACACACACTTAAAACACGGAGCTGCCCCTTCAAGGGGGCAGAAGATGGTCCCTTGGGGAGGTGGGACACGGTGTATGTCCTTGGGCACGGTATGTGGGTGCTGGCACAGCCTCATTTTTTGGTGGGGTGGGGGCATAGGGAGGGGGGAAAGGGCTGGTTGCCCTCTCCCTGGTGAGGGGCTGTGGTGTGGTAGGGTGTTTTTTCTGAATTTGGGTGAAAGCGGTGGGTGGGAACTGCTTAGAAACTGGAAACAAAACTTGGCTTCAAAACATCGTGTACGAAAGAAGTCTCCTTTCTTTTTTTTTTTCTCTCCCCCCCTTTTTTTAGAACACCAACCAAACTCAACAGTTCTTAAGAAGCCTGTAATGGTAGAAAGGGAATGTTTTACACTCGAAAAGGAAGGGGGGAGTCAAAAGCTTCACTGCCTTTGCCTTCTGTGTGTGCTGGGGGAGCAGCGCTGCCCCCCCCCCCCCCGCTCCCGAGGGGCTCCGTCAGCCCATCGCTGGAGGGTGCACCTAGGCAGTCGGGCTTGTTGAGTAGAAATAATTCCCTAAGTAGAGATGACTAAAGAAAGTGAAAGTGCTTCGTGAGGACCGTTCAAAGTGAAATCTACTGCCGGAAAGTGAAGATGCTCTGAGTGTGGGGTTGGGTCTCCCTTGGCAGAGCATGGGAGTCCCGCCTTGGGACAGCAGTCTGCAGAAAGCACGGGGTTTCTCGGGTGTTCCCAGCAGGTGGAAGGTGGTTTCTGTCCCACAGTCATTGGATGTGCCCCTCCCTGCAAGAAAAAAGTAGGACAGTCACATGCATAGCCCTTTGGTTGTCACCTACCCACGGAATTTTTTTCAAAAACAAATCATGGGAGAGGCTTATATTATAAGCCAGACAAAGGGACCACTGCTTCATGCCAAGTGAAATGGAACACCCTTATTTAACAAAAAAGCAAAGAAGAAATGAGGATGTTAAACATCTTTTAAAATTACCTCTTCTTCTCTCTGCGGCCTTTGTTTAAAAGGCAGTATTTTACAGTATAACTAACGAGACCTTCAGCTGGAAGAGGTGATGCCTCCCCTCACCGAACAGAGCAGGGCAGCGTGTTACACGGACTGTCATCCCGGGAGAGCTCACAGCTGCAGCACAACGCTGAACGGTTCCTTCTGATCAGTTCCCAGCCATGGTCAGTTAACTTTCTCACAACTGTATTGAAGTTTAATTCCATAAGAGTTACTGTATGTATAATCTCAGCTGTGGGTATAGGATCACCGTATAGCCACACTGCTGTTAGCGGTGCAGTCACAGCAGGAGCAGTGCCCTGGCTAGTCTTTGCCTGGGGCACAGCTGGGGCTGTGGGCTGGGCACCGGGTTCTGCAAACTGGTGGGGAACTGGGGCAACTGGGCAGTCCCCGCTGCTGCATCTGCTCTGCCCTGCTCAGCAGGACAGCCTAGGTGTGAGGCAACTAGTCCCCTGCCTGCAGATAAACGTGTGTGCCTTGATTTACTTTGTTTTCCTCTCGCCTTGCTCTCGCTTCTCTGTGCTGTGGAGGTCCTTAGAGGTGTGCCTGGTGCATGCATCTAAAGCCTTGTGAAGTTCTCATTTTGATCTGGCCTATTTCCTGAAGGCATTAGTTTGCCAACAGGTTTTTAGTGCCTTTTTTACAGGGGGTGGGGCATCTTCCCTGGGAGTTTTTCTTCCATATGGGACTAATGTTGCTTTGGAGCTATTTTTTTCTGTCCCCTTCTAATCTCTGTGATAGTCAGAGGTAGCAAGTTTTTCCAAGTGTGGACTTTGATCCCCTTTTCTACTTGCGTGTATACTATAAAATACAAAGCACTGTATTTAGTCCTGAGGAATTCAGTGACTCGCTGTGGTGCAGGTTATTTCTGGGTATCAGTAGAGGAGAAAAGCATCCTTGAACTAAATCTGCTCTCATAAGTCTCCTTTTCTTTGTTTATACTCATGTCACTTTTACATTGCTGAGATTTGGAAGTGCTTGTGAAGCCTTCAGTTAGATTTTACACATAATTAAACTGTCCTCATTCTTCCAAAGATGCAATCCTTAGCAACAGCAGCCCTGAACAAATTCGTTCCTTATTCCTTGAATTAATTCAGCGCTTACAAAATCCTGCAAACTCTTGTTTGCTGTTCTGCCACTGTTTGCGTCAGACTGGAGCTGAACAGCCTGGGAAGTAGCGCTGCGGGGTATTTAGTAACAGGCAAATAATCCCCATCACCGCTGGCACCCGGCGCTCCCGGGCGTCCATCCCAGGGGCCCTATATTTAAAATGGCTATCTGCTGACTCCCAGTGCTATTTGAGAACTCCTTAAAATATTGACTGTTGAAAAGTTCAATGGCTTCTTTTGACTGAGAATTAGCATTGCTGATAAGGTGATTTGCATGTGCCGGACCACGTGCGGAGCGAACTCTGCCCTGGTGGCCCCTGTGGACGTGGTGATAGCCAGGTACCAGTTCTGCAAACAGCTGTGTCGACAGCCAGCGGCGGCCACGTAACATCGTTGGCTTTTCTCTGGAATCTGGCTGTTGCATCCTGACTGCAAAGCAGCCCTTCTATAGTGAGCTCTGATAATGAAATTCCTCTTGTAATCTGTGTGCAGGTCTACTGCAGCCAAAATTACTTTTAACCTTTATGTCACCCGGCCTGGTTGTTATTTGTGCGTGGTGTGAAGTATGAAAGTGTGCTTGTTGCAGTTGGGTGTAGGACAGGCAGCTTACGACTTGTCCAGCTTCGGAACCGTTGCTGTTCCCAACCTGTTCACCCTCCCCAGCTTTGGTTCCCGTGTTGGTAAAATGAAGGGGTGGAGGCTGCCGGGTAAGAGCAGGGCTCTATGGGAAGAGATGTGGGGAAAGACGACTTCTGCTGTAGTTGGGGGCTTGGCTTAATCTGCCCTTGCTGATAGTGCACTCGATCGGGGTTTCTAAGATCATTACTAAATTGGTGGATGATGGGGGGGGGATTGTTGGGGTTTTTTTTTTCAGTTTTAACATTTGTTTCCTAATTGGTAGAAGGCTGATATGTTTTTTCCTGATTCGGTGTAGTTCCACATTGCTTGTGTCTTTGCTTATACTTTTGATTTTTCAAAATTTTTGGAACTTCTGATTTAGGCTTATTATATTCTTCTAGTAATGATTTGTGGCTGAGTGCAGTCTAAGACACGTGGGAGATCACATGGCTGATCTCCTGCCTGCTTGGTTAAAGTCTGATGGCTGCTCTCAGAGTAGATGTGAGGCCTAAGGAAATGCAGGCTTTCCCTTCGATCTGAACGCAGGGTGGAAGCTCTTTGCCACACTAATCTCACTGTGGCTGGTGCAAGGCAAGTATAAACCTGCTCATTTTTGTGTCATCATTTCCACAGCATCTTCCCCAAAAGGTGTCTCCACACCACAAGTGTAGCTGGGGTGAAGGGTTTCTGCTTCACAAGGTGGTTCATCCTTGGATGTGCCTCTAGTTTGCGTCTCAGGCTTCAGCTAAGGATGCTCCGACCCCAGACACTGGCAATAACAGGACATTTTCTCATTCTCGCTCTCGGGGATGCCATCCAGACTGGATGAGAGCTTAAATCTTCAGTGCCAGAGGCTGCAGTCAAATGACGTTTCCATTTAACATCTTTCTTGAATTTTATAATTTTTAATCATTTAAAGCCATAAACCTGAATAACAGAATGAGAGATTTATTGTGGCTACTGTGTTTGTTTGGATATAGATTTAACCAGTACAGCTTTTGAAGTAGCTGGATAACTAGCAGAGATGTTTGTAAAGCCTATGATTAAGAAAGCAGAAGGGTTTGGGTTTTATTTTGTGTTATGTCTGCGTCACATTTTTTCCTGCTAAAGCTACAGAGTCTCTTAGCAAATTTGATGTTGACACATTCCAAAAGATTAAGTTACTTGTATATACTAGACTAGCTTTTGGGCCCTTACACATGATATTTCACTAATTTATCATGATTCTTTGTTTTCTTTTTACTTGCTTTGTGCAGCGAGACCCTCAACTGTTTGAGTGTCTCAATTTTGCGTCGCGCTGAGCCCTGTGAAGCAGCAAGGTGCCACTCTACAGCTACTGGAGTGCAGAGCAGACGGAATGTCTTTTGGCACTTACAGATGTGTTTCTCTTGCCCTTGCCCACTGCACCACTGAGAGTACAGCGTCCATTCCCAGCAAGATCAGGTAAAAAAACCTCACCGTGACTGGCTTAGGGACCTGCACAGGGCGAGGAGCTCTGTCATCCAGGGCAGAGGAAATACAAACCCTGAAAGCCCAAGTGGGGCTGTGCCAAGCTGGGCAGCCACCGAGCAGCTCCCAGCTTGCAGCTGCCAAAAATCCACCTCTAGCTTGGAAGAACATGGAAGAGACCGGCTGCCCGTTTTGAGCAACCTGGTCTGGTGAGAGGTGTCCCTGCCCACTGCAGGGGGGTTGGAAGATGATCTTTAAAGTAGATGACCTTCCAACCTAAACCATTCTATGATCTGTGATTCTATGTCCACACCTGTACAGCTCTTGGCCTTGCATATTTCTCCTGTGCTGATAAAAGCATAATTTTGCCAGCAGGGAAGCAGGTTTTTTGGTTCTTCAGCCATCAGGGAGGGAACTATGGAAGCACAGAGCTGCTTGAGCGATTTAGCGGCTGAGTGAACTCAAAATGGCTGGATCTGGAGTGGGCAGGTGCCCGTGGTGGGGGTCTGGAGCCAGTGGCAGGTACCAGTGCTGGCAGCGGAGAGGAGCCAGGCAGGACCAGGGGAGAGTTAGGCTCATCCTCCAAAATGCTGGCACAGCCCGGGGAGATTTCCACCCTGCCTGCCAGGAACGACAGCCTGCGTTGGCATGGGCAGAAGGGAAAATATGATGGGAAACGGGGAGATTAAAATAAACCCGGTGAAAACAGGATGTTGGAAAGGTGGTAAGGGAGCAGGGCTGGCTGCGGAGTGGGGCCGGGAGCAGGGAGGCTCTCACACAGGGGCTCTTTGGGGGAAAACACCCAGTTCTCACGTGTGTGCAGGCCCACACCAAACCCCTGACGCAGAGGCAGCAGGGCTCTGCTGGCAGCAGATTCGTGTTCCCCAAAATATGACCGATTGTGGCTGTTCAAACAAATGTGCTCGCTCATCCGCTCTCAACTCCTGCCTGCTCTCTTTCCCATCGGATGAAGGTGGTAACCCATTCCCTTCCACACATCAGCCTGGCATCACGTTTATTTAGCTGGTGTGACCTCACAGGCGGTGCCAAGCAGCGAAACGAGGCTCCATGTCACCATGTCACAGCTCGGCTCTCCCTGGGGAGCCGTGTTTCCTCAGCTGGGGGCAGCCTGCTCTCCCAGCCGAGACCCACTGCCTCCTTCCACACCAAGACAAGACAAAAAACCGAGCAGTGTTTTTTCCTTGCTAATTAACTAACTAACTAACTAACTCTTCCTCCCAGGGGCTGGCAGCGTTGGGCACCGGTGTGGATGTATGGCCAGGGCAGCGGGTCCCTGCGGAGGTGGGAGCTGGTTCCCATCACCAGTTTGGGAACAGTCGGGGGGTTGCTGCAGGTGGCGATGGGCTGGTGGCCGGTGCTCAGCTGGTTCCTCCCATCCCATCACTGAGCTGTTCCTGCTCCTCTGGGAGCGGGGACAGTGCGGGGGCTGGAGGCTGGCGTCAGCCCGGGAGGACATGGCGGGCTCGTGAGAAGGATTTACCTTGTGACGTCCCGCTCTCCAGCACACGTGGGCCATGCTCAGAAGCAAGCATGAAACTCAGCCTTAATCTCATCATTTATGAGTTCATTGAGCCAACGCATACTAAAATCTTCGAGGCTAAACCAAACCGGTTTATTCTTTAAGATAAAATAAAAATTGCTATTTTTCATGAGCCCAAACTGCTATCAATTTATTTACCTTCCATGGCCAAATGGAATCTGCTCTGTACGGTGCAAGTCAGCGGTGTTTGCCGATTTAACGCAGAACCAGATGGATGAAAAAGGGGGTGAGGCTCATGTCACCAGGTTTAATCAGCTGGGCTGCTTAACACGGAGCAGCTCTCCCTGGTCGGCTGGCCTTCTCCCAGCCAGGCACCCAGCAGGGCAGGCATTGTCACGGTGCTCTGCCGCAGCCTCTGCCCAGCACCAGACAGGTCCCTCAGCAGTGAGGCTGGGCTCCACTGGGTGTCCTTGGCGTTAGCTTTCCCATCAGCACTGCGGGTGATTTGGGTCCCCGGGATGACAGAGAGACAGTTTTTCCTCTAGCCTCAGTTTCTCTTCTTCCGCGTTCAAATAAATGAAACATATTTGCCTTCCAGCTTGATAAAATAGTTGAAATGCTACGCTCATCGATGGAGGTCGCAGATGTTCACGACATCACTTGACTTTCACGACATGTGAGAAATAATAGGAGGTGATGGACTGCTTAAAGTGAAATAATTAGCTGGAATTAGTGGCCTGCTTGCCCCGGGAGCTCAGGCAGTTCCCCAGAGCAGAACAATCAGCCCCAGTACAATTCTTGTCCAAGCAGAAATGAAAAGATATATTTTTAAGCTGAAATTCTTCACTGTTGCAGGTTTTGACTTGAATTTTGGCATCTGTGTCACAGGAAAGCTGGCTGAGCGGGGGAGCCCCCAGCACATCAGGGGCAGGGGGGCACGCCTGTGACAGCCCAGAAAACAGTTCAAATTCAAGTTAGTTTCAAATATTTGGCTCTAGAAATCTCTCCAGGCACCACTTTAATCCAATTTACAGCGTCTGGCTCAAGTGAAGTATGAGAAGAATTTGCTTAAGCTGTTTGAGCGGGGCAGTGTGACGGTGGGGAGCTGGGCGGGCAGGGCAGCCACCGGGCACTGAGACCCTGTCCTCCTGGCATCGTGGTGGCCCGGTGGCCAGGTGAGCTCAGGCCACCCAGGGCTGGGAACAGACCGGCTCCCCAGCAGGGAGAACAGAGTGGCAGCAGGCTGGTGGCACCTTGGTCCTTCCCCACTTTCTCCTTAAAATACTCAGGAAGGTCCTGTAAAAACCAAGTTGGAGACCTCACTGCTCGTGTCCTTGAGTAATTTGCCATGGGACATGTTGCCATCAGCCTGCCCTGCACCTCCCCAGCCCCATCGCCCAGCTGAGCTCTCAGAAATTTGGGAATGAGATCGTTTTCAGTTAGTTTATTCCACCTTTGCTTCCTGGTGAAGGAAAGAAAGTCTGAGAAGACTTTGCAGCACCTCAGATGTGAATTGTTTTCCTCCTGCTCCCCTAAGAAATGTGTGTGTGTTGTCTTTTCCACTTTAGAGCGGGGGAAAGGGACGATGCAGTGTTTAAGCTTTGCCCCAGTGGAGCAGGGTGCTGGCTGGGGTGGAACAAACTGGGGTCCTCCGCGATGCTGGAGTTTGAGTCACCTCGCAAGAAGCCTTAAGGTAAGGAAAAAAAAATCATTTACAGCTTTAGCTCTTACTTTGTCCCTGAAGTCTATGCAATGTCCTGGCCATTTATAGAAACCAGTGAACCGTGTCACCTGAATCTGGGGCAGCTGTGGGGAGAACCGGAGTGGCGGTGGTGACTAAAGGCAGTGCCTGGTTGAGAAAGTGGTGGGAGAGCTCAGTGCTGTGCTCCTGTGGGAGGGCAAAGTTGCCACTGCCGGGGAGCGGTGCTGTCTGGAGCCAGGGCTCTGGCCCAGGAAAGGCGAGTGCTGGGGGCTCCCGGCTGGCCTTTGCAGCGGCAAAGAGCGGGGCTCGCTGGGACACGTGTCACGAGGCTGGATGGTGACCCAAGCACGTGCCGTGCCCTGCTGTGGGGCGATGCCGGAGAGCACAGCAGTGGCTGCACCTCTCCCCAGGCTCTCAGCTGCTCGGCATCCTGTGGGAAATCCCACCGGCCCCTTCTCCCCCTGGATCCTCCCATCGGGGTTTGTGGGATTCTCTTGTCATGCCTGAAGTGCAAATGGTGTGTCGTGGAGCGTGAGCCCAGGGTGCATGGCTGGGTGTCCCTGCCAAGTGACTTGGTGCTGGCATGGCCGTGTTTACCAAGAGCACTAAACATTTTCCTTGTGGCATTTCTTTGCCTCTGCCTGGGCCCTGCTGCACACAGACACTGCTCCTGCCCTTCTCCTTGGCCAAGGAGTGACCCCTCACTTTCAGACGTGACGTGGAGGGGGAAAAAACAGACATAAGATTTGGTCCAGACCAAATGGACAGGAGGGAAGATCACGTAAGCTTGTTACTAGTGAAGTTGTGCTGTTTCCCATGGTAGCATCCATGACTTATGCCAGCAGAGAGGTCTCAGAGGCGGCATCATCACAGCAAGGTGAGATCTTCTACTTCTCTGTTTTCATAGTTTCTCACACTAGGAAACTGAGGTGGGGGCCAGCATCCAGCCGCTGCTGGAGGACCTGTTTGCCCCAGCGGTGCTGGCTGTGGCCACCACAGCACCTCTGCCAGTGCGGGCAGAGACTGCCTTCCCGAGAGCCCCATTGTGACGCCGTGATGGAGCCCATGTGCAGCAGTGGCGGGGCAGCCTCACCCCAGCCCTTTGCCCCGGCACATGACGGGAAGCAAACCTCCTTGTGGCCGTGGCACGGCAGCCTGAGCTGGCCCCGGGACCCACTTCTGCAGCCAAAGCAGTTCAGCTGCCTCCGGTGCAGTTGTACACGTATTTTATGGCCATCGTCAACATCTTTCCTGCCTTTCCCTCAGAGGAGGGCTTGGGGAATAATTAATTCATTAGAAAACATTGTTGTACGAACGCCGAGGTAAGTAATTTTATCTTGCTAAACATTCGATTCCAGTTAATGCTTTTTTCCAGTTTCTGAGAAGGATGCTGCTGTCACTCGGGTGATGTCAGCAGCGTTCCCACCCGCGCCAGCAGCCCGCACTGGGGGAACTGGCCGGGCAGGGCTGAGCTGCCGGCTCCACTTCGTTGGCAGCATGTCCAGAGCCTTGCGAAGGAAAATTTCCAAACATGAAGGCAGCACTGAAGGAGAGGAAAACTTCCCTGCAGCAAAGTACTCCGGTACTGCTGGGGCAGCGTGGAGTGAAAGCAGAGGGACCTCAGGACGAGCTTTCGGCTGCATGCGAAGGCTCTGATGATAAAGGCAGCCTGAATGCACCAGGCATTAACTAACCCCTCCCCCTGCCCAAACCTTAAGCCAAAGGATTTAAGCAAGCTCTTATGTAACATGGTTTTAGTGTTTCCAGTAGAAATAGGTGTTCTAAATATAAATGATTTGCAGATAAAATAGGCTTATATAAAATGCTTTTACGTTTATATAACCCTATATTGGCACTGCACCCGACGCCTCCATCACCCCCGAGCCTGGGAGGCGGGGGGGGAGCCTGTGCGGTGCTGGCAGTTCGGGGCATGGGCTGGTCACAGGTCAGTCTTCATCCTGTCCCCAGCCTGGCAGCGAGTGCTCCTCCAACATGGTTGGGTTGGGGCTTCTCAACATGTAACTCCCCTCCTTCTCCCTTCCAGGGGATTCCTTTGGACCAGCGCTCGCCGGAGCCTCCTGTGGTGTTCCCAGTACTGACAGCACCCCCAGTTTCTGCCAGCAGCACCATGGTGGTGGTGACCGGCTGGACTCAGCAGCTGGAGGCTGAGTCACCACTCCTGGAGCTATTTAAAAGACATGTAGAGGTGGCGCTGAGGGACATGGCTTAGAGGTAACTTGGCAGTGCTGGGTTATCGGTTGGACTTGATGATCTTAGAGGTCTCTTCCAACCTAAACGACTCTGTGATCCTGTGGATGCTGCAGATACTGTCCCATGGGCTCAACCACTTTGGTCCTGCAGACAAAGTTGTTTTGAACATTGAGAGCTGGAATTCCCCTCCATCCCCATGTGCACACAAGGATGTGTGTATATTTATATGTACGTATCGTGTAGTAAAAGAGCCAACAGCCTCCAGCTCAGGGTTTGTAGCATGGCCTCGGGCTCCGGGCTCTTCCCAAGCTGTGGTCACAAGCCCAGCTAGTAGCTGGGAGCAGCTTGCCATTGCAGCAAGGCCATCTGAACGCCTCAGGCTCTCAATCTCAGTATCTCCTTCACCACAGAGCATGCCATCAAAGGGCCAGATTCATCAAGATTGTGGTTGATCAACGCCTCTGCGCTTCTCAGTACTGCTTCATGAGCCGTGGCAGTGGCTACTAATAAGGCTAGTCACAATTAGTTTGGAAATAGTGTCTTCTGAGCAGAAAACAACGGTTGCTATGTTACAACCTTATGTATGGGAAAGAGATTTAGTCAGATCTTGAACAACAGCCTTCAGTGTATCATGCCAAACGTTTGCTTTTAGGGGAAGGACTGATTACTAAGTATTTTTAGCCACTGACATGTAGAACACATGCATAGAATTATAAATAAATATATAGAGATGTATGCATATCTTATTTATCCACATACATATTTTTGTATATATGAGAAACAAGAATGCATTTTTTCAGCTAGAGTGTATTTTTACAGCAGACCAATATGATTTATATCTCTTTGCCATTAACATTTCCAGTCAAATAACACCTTATTTATGCCTATACTGGAGAAGCTCTTTTGACGACGTGGGAAGATGCTTTTTCTTGTGAAGCCAGAACTGTCAGCAGCCTCTATTATTGCTGGTGGGACTGTCAGTTCTCCAAGTAACATGACTTCATTTTTAATCCAGGTCCGTTGGAAGACACTTGATCCGTCCCGCTTTTGTCACTCACAGAAGGCAAACTTGCCATAAAGAAATATTATGTGTGACCTTCAAAAGTGACTGTCGCCCTCTCTGTCTCAGTGTGCACTCTATTTTTCATAAAAACCTGTTTCTGGGTTGCATTACGGGGGAAATGAGCCATTCATCTTTGTCTCTGCTGCTGTTGCTTCTGCTGGGGGAGTGAGTCCCCGCGGGCAGTGGAGAACAGAGGGTCAAGCAGCACTTGGGCAATTTCTAGAGGTGGACGTGCAGCAATCCATCAGTTGCTTCCCTTCTGGAAATCAATAGTCATCTATAGTACAAGTGCTTTTGACCCCTGAAAGTTATTATATAAAGTCATGCACAGATAAAACGAGAAAAAAAAAAAAAAAAAAGAAAAAAGAGGGAAAAAATAGGCCTGCAAAGTGGTCAGGGAGTGCTTTATGCCTCCCAGCACTGAGGCCACCACTGTCCCCTGCCATGGGAGCTGCACTCAAGCCCCGGGTCTACCTGCAGCTGCAGCAATGTGGGTGAGGGGCAGTGGGGTTTGAAATTTAAATGAGTGGCTGCTGCAAGTACAAGGCAGGCATTTGGGACCTTAAACAGGAGGTGTCTATAGCAGGTGTGGTTGTGTGAAGAAGACCATAACAGCATGAGCTTCACAGCGTGCCTCACCAGGTTGGCCAGCCTGCTGCCACAGATTCCCTTGCTCCTTCTAGATCCCATCCCTCTCTAACAGGCCATATTCATCAACGCGTGTCATAAAAGCCAAAGCCCTCGTGACAGCACCAGCCATGTAGCCAGGGGCTGATTTGCATTATACGTCTATTTCTGGCTGCTCCTTTTCCTCTCACTGGTAAAATGGAGGAAAAGACAACTTGGGTTTTCTCACTTACACACCCAGGGCTTTGTAGTATTCCTTAATTCTGTCCAGGTGCAAATGAGTGCAAAAGCAGGTTTCTGTTGAAGGCAGATGCTGGGAATCACTTTCAATTGGGAGGGCCTGGGGGTTAATCATCACCCCTGAGCTCCTCAAGAAGCCAGCACTGGCTCTGCCAGAGCCCTGTGCCACCCCAGGGGACAGACAGTGAGTGCTCGGCCCCGGCTGGGCTTCAGGGCCCACGTCTGTGGGTGTCTATATAAATATACATGCATACATATCTGCATGTCTATATTTTATATCTATATATGCATATTACATCCATATACAGATACATGTATGGAGACACCTTATATGAATATAGTTTCTATTACATGCACATATATATGCACACATTGTACGTATGTATATATACACGTATGTGTGTGTATACATAACATATTCTATACCTGATTCTATATACACACCAAATAGATACTATATAAACATACATATATATATAAATATACATAGCCACTTGCATGTATATATATTTATATATAAATATATGTGTATTTATAGACATTACGATGTGTGCATACATATACATACATATGTCCATATACATACTTGTGTATGTTATACATATATAATGTTTCTATACACATATGTGTATATGTAATTTAAAGTTATATAATGCTATATATATATATATATAATGTTATATATCATACATATATGATATATGATTTAACTACTGGACAGGGTAAACAAAGGGCCACAAAGGTGATTAAGGGCCTGGAGCATCTCTCCTACGAGGAGAGGCTGAGGGACTTGGGTCTTTTTAGTCTTGAGAAGAGACAACTTAAGGGGTACATTTATTTCTCCCATTAAAACGCTCTACTGTGGTTGCACTGGGAATTTTTCAATACTAATATAAAGGTATTATATATATGGACTCCAAGGACACCTTATTGCATCCTTCCAGTGCTCCTTTCAGTGGTGCCCAGAAACATGACAAAGCACAACGGGCACAAGCTGGAAAACAGGCAGTTCCATCTGAACCTGAGGAAGAACTTCTTTGCTTTGAGGATGGCAGAGCACTGGGACAGGCTGCCCAGAGAAGTTGTGGAGTCCCCTTCTCTGGAGACATTCAAAACCCACCTGGACATGTTCCTGTCCAACACGCTTTGGGTGACCCTGCTGAGGCAGAGGGTTGGACTGGAAGATTGCCTGAGGTCCCTTCCAACCCCTACCATTCTGTGTAATTTCCCATTTTACAGCCTTGACTGTACAGCATCCAGTACACAGCAGTAGGTATCTGGTCTCCGTTTCAGAGGTAGCTGTCAGTTTTCTCTGGAACTTTTAAAATAAGGTAAAGAAGCAGCCTGAAGTCTTGTGCTTGCAAATCTACAGCAAGCTCTTTCCGTACTGGGACTTGCACTAACAATTCATTGAGGAAACTCAATTTCAGTTACGGTGATTAGCCCACAAAAACTGTTTGCCTTTACACTGTTTTGCTATATTTCTGAGAAGATGGTTATTACTGTGCCACTCTGTTTTTCCAGTAAGTATAAAAGAATAAATACTAAGAAAACTGCTGGAAGAGTTTTGCTTATTTTTCCTGGTTTGAAGCTGGGTGAGAGGGCACTTCACATGCGGATATATGTAAGACTATGTGCCGTACTCATTAAAACTTAAGCCAAGTTAAGCAGCAGCTGCTGGCAGCAGCCCTTGGCAAGCCTCAGTCCTCCTGGGTGGAACATCTCAGAGGCTCTGCTAGAGGCCATCGCTTGGCCACTTGTGAGCGCTTTTCCCGCTGTGCTCTATTACCTTGTGATGCTCAGCTCCTTCCCACCCTCCTTTCTATTCCACTTATAAAAAAAGGGCCCCCGTTTGCTGCAGAAAGGCAGGGTGCTGGGGGCGAGCAGCAGCGGCTGTGGGGCGGGTGTGAGGGCTCCTCTTTCCATCCAGCGTGCGTGAAGGTTCTGCGTGGCCCCTCCGGCAGATGGCTCTCCAGTGATCTCTGCACGTGTGGCGTGGAACCATCAGCTGCCCAGCACTTCTGTTGCTTTGCCACAGAGGTAACCCGTTGGTGCTGGTCTCTCCACCTGCACATGTACATACATGCATATAGACACATTATATATGTATAGGTATACATGTGTATATATACACGTCTATAAAAATATATATTATATGTATACATACATATATATACACACCTATAGATATGTATGTATAATACCTGTGTGTATATATATATATATTTAAATGTATATGTGTGTGTATGTGTATATATATATATATATATATCCTTTGCAGTACATACAGCCAGGTAGGAAGCACCAAGCTGGTGACTAAACGCTGAGTTTAATGTCTAAAACTGCAGCTGGAAAAAAAGAAGTAATTTTACTGGCAAAAATATTCAGGTGAGTATTTTTGCAGGCACAAACCAAGCAGTTTCTTGGTGGCCAGTGGCTGGGGGGAGACCGTGTGTTGGTCTCTGAATCCATGCTCATGGAAAGCTGACAGCAACATTTCTGAGGTAGATAGACATCTCTGCTGTGAAGGCAGCTGAAAACAGAGCTGACCCTTGTTAAGGCAGTAAATGGTATGGTGTGACACGCATACTTCTGTTAAAGTAACAGCATCAAGCACCAAGAACAACCACTGGAAATTTGGCAACATTTAGTTTTCCATGCTGAAAACATGCCAGCCCACTCAGGCAGTGTGGGACAATTTTAGGAGATGAAAGACGGAAGATGAAATTGAGCTACACCCTCACGCTTTGTACCTGGCGTGGTGAGAGGCTGGCCACCACGCTTTGCTTGTGGCGTGGTGAGAGGCTGGCCACCACGCTTTGTATCTGGCGTGGTGAGGGGCTGGCCACCACACTCCCGTGCTCGTCAGGCTGGCTGGCAGCCCATGGCCGGCCACGTGCCCAGCTCAGGGGTGAAGGATGCAAGAGACTGTGCCTTGATTTGTGGATGAGATGGTCTCTTGCTCACCGAACAGCACCGCTTGCCCTCGACCAGCTCAGCCGGAGCTCCCGTCAGGTCCCGTCAGAGCCCCCTTGCTGTGGGTCTCCAGCCGTACCCGCCGATCCCAGTTTGCTGAGTAGCAGCAATTTAAGCAGCTGAAAAACAAAACCAGCAACAACCTCAGCTCATGCTTGACTCTGGCTGTTTTGGTAGTTTTCTCCTGAATGATTAGACCCCTTAGTGACTTCCAGGAGCACTGGCACCAGCAGGGCTCAAGGGGTTTGGTCCTTTACCAGTTTGCCCTGGGGGCATCTGGGGTTGGATCCCTACCCACGCAGGAGCCAGCGTTACAGACCGGGCTGTATTCATGGGCCTCCTTCACCTCCCACTCTTTGAGGCTATACCTGAGGAATTTAGATTTAAATTAATCCTTTGGCACCATCAGGTTCAGGACTTGCACCCTGAAGACTGATGGGTGGCATTAAGATTAGATAGATTTAGGTAGATTTAGTTTAGATATTAGGAAGAAATTCTTTACTCTGAAGGTGATGAGACCCTGGCACAGGTTGCCCAGAGACGCTGCGGCTGCCCCATCCCTGGAAGTGTTCAAGGCCAGGTTGGATGGGGCTTTGAAGATCACCTACTTCCAACCCCATTGCCATGGGCAGGGTCACCTCCCACTAGAGCAGGTTGCTCAAAGTCCCTTCCAATTCAAACCATTCTGTGATTAAAATTAAATCCCATTAAGGAAAATACCAATGTCTTTGCTCCTTGGCACTTGTTCAGATCCTTTTGAAATTGCTACCACAGTGCTGTGGTTCTCACTGCTCAGGCCCAAGGGGCTCATTGCCGCTGAGCAGCTCGTGGAGCTGGACCCACACTGAGCAAGAGGACCTACGGAAATGTCTTCCAACCCAGGTTTCCCTGTGGTTCTGACACCGAAAGCCATCTCACAGAAATAACAACAAACTGTATAGAAAATTGCCTGTGGTAGATGGGACTTCTGTCTTCTGCTGGGTTTTTTTGTGTATAACATGGTCACAAACAGCACTTTCTTCTTTAACTATCTTACCAGGAAGAAAAGTGACAGAGAAAATTAACAAGAGAAAAGTAATTGTCTGCTAAAGACACTGGCATAAATGAAGAACTGAATTGCAGGGCTTTTACTTAAACTCTCTTGCCTTTCTGGCTGAAGTCCCTGGGATCTGCAAGCCCGGCCACACTCACCACAGCCAGCCAGAAGCACCCAAACCTCATGGTCGCTTTTGAAATAGCAGCTGCATGAAAGCAGCTTTAAAAAGAAATGAAGAGAAAGGAAGGCGCAAACCTACACGATGCTCAGGCATCGCACCGCTGAACCGAAACCCTTTTAAGAGGCATTGGCCGCTCAAACTTTGGGAAGATTGTCTCAGGATTTGGGCACAGATTTGTTCCTGAACTTTGTGCCTCTCAGACATCTCAAACACGCCATTTAAACTCTGTACTAATCTCTGATCTTTCAGGGGCGATGATCAGATGCAACTTTGAAGCCGCTGAACTTGTGAACCGGGATGTGTTGGGAAAGGCCGAGGCATGCAAAGATTAGCCGGTTCTCAGGAAGGCAGCATTAGCCGATGCGATGGGGAGGGCTGGCCTTTGGTGGGGATTTTGCTAACGAGGGGTGATGCTGTGGCTCCACATCCCTGCACCAGCCCCTGCGCTTCGAGGACTTCAAGCAGCTTTTCCCTCTTTGGTCTCCACGCTTGTGCGATGCTGAGAAATCAGCAGTAGGCATCAATCCATGGCTGCTGGGATGGGCTAAATGGGGCTGAAGGGTTTTTTTTTGTTTGCTTCAGTTCAAATGAGATCAAACCCAATCATTTATTACAACTTCTCTGCAAAGCAATGCTTGCAGCTGCTCACCCAAACCAACCTAACCCATCACCTTGTGACCCGTTCGTATTAATCTTTTAAAAGCCATACTTGACTTGGCATCGTGTCCATCCTGATACCTTCTCAACAGATCGAGATTTCATCACGGAGGGACCTAAACAAGAAGGGTGGTATCTTTAGAGCTGAGAAAACGCTTGTATAAATTGAGGTGGTTGCATTAAGCACTCGCACCCACACTTGCACCCGCGATGCAAGTGCGACTCTTTGGCCAGGCTTTTACGGGGAGCGACGTTCTCCTCCCGGAGCGGCCCGAATGAAGGGCACATGTTCAGCCTGGCGGCGGACGCCCTGGCACTTGTGTACGCGGCTCAGAAGCCGTGGCAATGCAGAGCTTGGCCCTGCTGCTGATGGAGAGAGGGGGGAGCCGCGGGTCCCGCTGCTCGGAGGCCGCTGCTGCTCCTCCCGCCTGCGAGCGGCACCGCCCGGCCGCGCTCCCGCACCCGCTGCGGGGATCCTCACGGCCAACACTGACACCCCCCGGGCAAGAGAGGAAGGGCCACCCTGCCACCACGGCTCCCCCTCAGTCACACAGCGGCGGAACGGGTTGCGCTGGAATACCGCAGTTTTAAAATAAATGTAAAATTATATACATATACATTCACACGCAAATGAATACATATATTCCTTATATATACTGTATACATATAAACATATGTATATACACACATATATATGTATCTATGCGTGTATATGTATGCATATATATGTATATAAATTCTATACATATGTCTGTATGTATCTATATGCATTATGTGCGCACGTATGGATTGTTTCTGCACACAGCTCATGCTATTTATTGCACCTCTTCAGGCCCAGCAGCCTGCGGAGGGTGGCTCCTGCTCCTGACAGCAGCGCCCCCCCGCAGCCACCGCGGGGTGCCGGTGCCCCGCAACCCTCCGAGCCCCCGCGGGGGCGGTGGAGCCCGGGGAAGGGAGGGCGGGAGGGAGGGAGAGAGGAAGGGGTGGAGGGAGAGAGGCAGGGACGGAAGAAGGCAGGGACAGAGGAAGGGGGGATGGAGGGAGGGGGGACGGAGGGAGTGAGGCAGGGATGGACGGAGGGATGCAGGGACGGAGGGATGCAGGGAGAGAGGCGGGGATGGAGGGAGGCGGGGATGGAGGGATGGAGAAAGGTGGGGATGGAGAGGTGGGTCATGGCTGCAGGCCGCAGGAACCCATAGTGCTGGGGAGCCCGATCCCGAGGGGTCCAGTTCATACCCACGCCCGGGCAGCTCCACCAAGAGCAGAGGTGTTCAAAGCCTTGTAATGCAGTCCCTCAGCTGCTGCTTTGGCTGCTGTGTGCCGCCAAACAAAATATTCTCCTCTTTTAGTTATTCTCTGGTGCCACCTAGAAGTAAGCCGACATAGGTGACAGGTGGGAATGGAAATATGAGCCTCGATGATTAGCCCAGTGCTCATTTAAAAACACTAATTGTGTCAGGGCAGTGCCAGTTTGTTCCTGCCCTGTGTGGTGTGTATCCACACGCCTCGTCAAGAGGCTCAGACACCCCAGCCACTGCAAACCAGGCAGCAGGGCGAAGCCTGGCTTTGCCGAGACCAGCACCCCAGAAAGCCTCCTGCTGGGGCTCACACACCCGGGCAGGCTCTGTCCTGCAGGACAAAGCAAAAATGCCAGCCCGTCACACCTGCACGGAGAGTGCCAAAGGCACCCAGGCAAAGCACTAAAGGCCTCCGGAAAATTAACTCCCTGGAAGTGGGTAAGAAGATCTTTGAGCCCACAAAAAGGAAAAGGTGCAAACTTAAGGATTTGAGAGGGGGTGGGACCACCTCTGCCTTTGCCCAGCACTGCGATCTGGCCCAGAGTCAAGTTGAACATCCACCTGGAAGCCTCCTGCTACAGCAAGGCAAGCCTTTAAACTTCAGCTTCCCTTCACCCATCAGGATAAAACACATACTTTTAAGTACAAAGTGCAGCAGAACATCAAGACTAGCCATTAGCAATTGCATTTCCTATAGCCAGCCTTCAACAATATCAGGTTTCTGCTGTTATCTCATCCGGAAAGTCTAAAGACTCCCCTGTGAAAAGTCTCACCTATTTTAGAAGCAGAAGATCCTTGTGCCCAATGTGTGACTTGTGTCACACAGTCAACCTTTAGCACTTCAAAACATTTAAGATCATCTGCACAATATTGAACTTTGATGGAGTAAGGGGAGGGGAAATTTTTTTTCCTTATGTTTTACTTTTGTCATTGCTAAAGCACTTTCATGTCCTGATTTTCAGAGTCACTTGATTACTGATGTAAGATGCACCATATGATCCCACCGTATGACCCAACCTTCGAAGGCGAGGAGCTGTGGCCCTCACGGCTGGAACTTGGAGCTGCAGTTCATTACAGAATCTTGCAAAAAGCCCTGATTTCTTGGGCATGTTACCAGGGCTTTCCTCTCCCCAGCCCCGACCTGCTGCCCAGCCGCCCTCGCCTGGGAGGGCTGGGGGAGCTGGAAGGGGCTGGGCTCCGGCTTGGCTCACTTACAGCTAAAGGGGCTTGGTAAGCTCCAGTGAAAGAAATCTGCAGTGCTCCCAAAGATTTTGCAGATGGCATAGCCCAGCAGCACACACAGGTGGTCTATCATGGCTGGTAACCTGTGTGGTGCCTCCAGTTTGTGTCTCACACAGGTTACAGAGCCTCCAGGATTTGTATTAGAATCATAGACACATTATGGTTGGAAGAAACCTTTATGATCATCAAGTCCAGTCATTAACCTAGCACTGCCAAGCCCACCACTAAACCATAGGATCATAGAATCATCTAGGTTGGAAGGGATCTTTAAGATCATCGAGTCCAACCATCAACCTAACACAGCCAAAACCGCCACTAAACCATGTCCCTTAGCACCATATCTATATGTCTTTTGAATACCTCCAGGGATGGGGATTCAACCACTTCCCTGGGCAACCTGTTCCAATATTTGATAAGCCTTTTGGTGAAGAAATTTTTCCTAATATCCATCCTAAAGCTCCCCTGGTGCAACTTGAGGTAATTTCCATTATTAATAGGTTTTATTAATACGTATTAATACGTTAAAATAAAACGTATTAATTTAAACGGTAGCTTTGCTCCTGGAAAATACAGACTGCCTGCCTGCTGGACCCGCTCACTCATCCGCACTGTCGACCCATCATGGAGACAGGGGCTGGGGCAGAAGGAGCTGTCAGGACAGAGGGAGCTATCAGGGTGCAACACAGACACTGGCAGCGGGGAGACAGCGGGTGACCTGCTCGCCTCGCCCCAGCAGGACAAGGTGACCCCAAGAGAGGTGCTGCTCGCCCCATGGGACAGGGAGGGGAGAGGCGGCGATGGGCTTCACAACCAGCTCCATCCATGCCTCTGCTCAGCAGGGCTCTGGTGGCAGCCTGGAGCAGCCCAGCACAGGCTCCCTGCCACCCCCAGCTTTACTGCAGCATGGTCACAGAAAGGCCACATCAGCCCTCAGCAAATAGCCCTGTCATGGCCAGCAGCTGAGGCAGCGAGTACCCTGGCTGCAGTGGTTGCTTGCACCGGCCAAGGAGTCTGCACTAAAAAAAAAAAAAAGAAAAAATAAAATCCCAAAGCAGCAAACTGAAGCATCTCTGAGCCATAGCCCTGTGCCCCAGAGAGCACTCAGCACATGGGACACGCTGGAGACGTGCAGAGCTGTGCTGGTTTTGCTCTGATCGGATGAGGATGACGTTGGTTTTTTTGCAGTTTATGATAACAGCATTTTGCAAGCACGATGGAAATGTGTGGTAAACCCCAGGCAAACTGGGGCAGCCCGCGCACACAAACCGTGCAACACGGGGTTTCGGCAGAGTCAGGCTCAGGGTTTAACTCCCCCGTGCCCGTCCCCTCTGCTCCTGTGGCACAAGGCCACCCCTGCCCAGACGTGCCTTGCCTCCTCTGGAGCCCACACCTGGCTTTCGGTCATGCTGCCCTCCACGGAGGTGACCCGTGGTGCGGGTGGCCCCGGTCCCACGGTCCCATGGCCATGGCTCGGCGGTGGGTAAAACCCTGCAGCCAGGCCTGTGGGACTATGTGCCCTGGAGCAGCACAACAAGGCGAAGGGCACGCTCACTAGCCGGGAAAAACCTCCCAGCGGGTGAGCAAAACAATACCAAAAAACCAATTTGCTTTGACAGAGCGTCCTTCCTGCCGGTGAACTGGTTTGTATCAATAAAATCCTTACAGCAGTGTAGCAAACTCCCCGGTTCTCCCATTAGTTCGCTTTGCTCAGAACCTGACATTTATGTGTCCATCACATCCACTTTCCTCATCCCGAACATACAGATTGTACCTGGATGAACCGAGGACGCCTGTGCTGGCGTGGGGAGCCGCTGCGTGTCCTGCCCTCGCTCCGGCTGCTGAGAGACTCATCTGAAAGACAAGTAAGATGCCAGTATTTTGAAAAAGTAATCATAGAATGTTTGGAGTCAGAATGGACCTTCAAAGATCATTTCATTCCAGCCCCCTTGCCCTGGGCAGGGAACCTCCCACTAGACCAGGCTGCTCAAAGCCCCATCCAGCCTGGCCTTGAACACTTCAGGGATGGGCATCCACAGCTTCTCTGGGCAACCGCTGCCAGAGTCTCAGCACTCTGATCGTAAAAAAAATTGTTCCTAATATCCAATCTAAACCTACCCTCTTCCAGTTTAAAAACATTGCCCTTGTCTTGTCACTACAGGCCTTGTCAAAAAGTTCCACTCCATCTTTCCTGTAAGCCCCCCTTATGTAGTGAATGACCTCACTAAGATGTCCCCAGAGCCTCTCTTCTCCAGCTGAACAGTAAACAGGACAATGCCAGAGGGAGTCACCATGACCCGAAGCCCAGGCACATGGCTGATTAATTCAGTTCCCCTCCCTTAAATGGTTTATTTCTGCTAATCAAGAAAAGTTGACAGAAAACAGATCTGGTTACAGCAACGTGCTGTGGCGCTGATGGAGGATGTTTACGCGTTGGTGCACCTCTCACTTGATAGGGTATTTTGACTGAGAACCAGAATAATGCAACAGGTAATATGGCATGGAGCAGGTGTGCCAGAACATGGCCAACTCTTAGGTCCAAAAATGAATTCTAAGTTGTGAACCAGCATCAAGCAGATGCTTTATCAGAGAGAAATTTTCTCCTTTCTTCTTTGAAATTTCACATTTCTAATCCGTGTCCTGGACGAAACCACTGTAATTAACACAGAACCCAGGTCTCAGCTCTGGAGCTGGGCTCACTGGGCACACAGCAAATGTTTTGCTACGGACAATATAAAAATCACAGCTAAAGCTCAGGGACAGGGGGGAGTGTAATGGACCCTCGTGGAACTAAAAGGATTCATCCAATTTATGAACACTCCTCTGAACGGGAACACCCCTAGAAGGGCCCAGGATGCTGCTGGGATGGCGGGTCCCGTTCCAGTGTCCACAACCTCACCCCAGCAGACAGCTTCAGGGACGGTTCAGCACAGGTGCTTCCCCACTGCTGGGGGTGGGACATGCAGCATGGACAAAGCCACCTATGGCCCACCAGGTCTGCTGCAGACCACCAGTCCTCGGGCAATCGATACCCCCACACAGCGGGAGCATACAGCGAACCCTTGTGCTGTGGAGGCAACAGCACAAATAACACTCACCTGCTTCCAATGAACACCCACAGGTGGTACTGGCAGAAACAGACCCAAAAAAAGAGCCACAGAGTCTGTAAAATCTTTTCTTGCAAGACCAGCTAAGACCAGTCAGGCACACAGACACTGAATTTTACAGAAAGTACTACATTTGGGGAATCTTTTTCACAATTGCACATACTTTTCAAAATCCGTTATTATTAGAGGCTCCTCTGGCAAGCGAGAAGCCACAAACTATGCAGAGCAAAAAGTACCTTGAAACCACCACTGAATCCATGAGAAAGCCTCTTGCCTGCAGGGTGTCCACAGGCCCACAACAAACACACCAAAAATGGTGGGAGACGGTTAAACCATGCTGGCTTAGGCAGTCGGATGCCTGAGACATCAGCTGCTGTAGCCTCCTGCTCTCATGCAGGATTTTTTTCCCTAGTTAACTAATTCAACTTTGCGACTTTCCTCCTCAAAACAGTTTCAATTATCCAGAGAAGCCAGGAGGCGAGAAAGCTGTTGTTACCTAAGAAAGACCTTGGCAGCTCTGGGTGTCCTTGCCTTCTCTTTGTGACAAATAAGTGTGACCAAAGCTGGCCAAGAAACTTGTGCTATTCCCCAGTCTCAAGCCTCAGAAATAAATGCTCTTGGACTTCTTTTTTGTTTGTTTGTTATCTCCCCGAGGAGGCTCTAGGACACTTGGAGGCTTCAGATAAGATTATGGCCAATTATGAAGAGAAGAAGGAGTTCATGTCTCGGTATCTTTTTGCACAAACAATCTGAGGCAAACAAGGTTTAGCAACCTCTCTGGGCTTGCAGGGTTCGGGATGCCAATAACTCATCCTCATGCTGTAAACCCAAAGCACAGCCCGGCCAGTTTTCTGTCACAGCAATATCTTACCTGCTCTGACCCCTCGCTCCTGCTCAGTGCAATCTGCCCACAGAAACACTGTAGAATGATACGGTTTCTTCACCTTTTGTCCTGCCCATCGGAGCTGAGAGTGGCCCTCAGCTGGCTGGGTCAGTGCCGGGTGTACCTCAGGGGTGGAGGCTTTGTGTCCCCAGCACAAACCCTGCCTGTCTCCTCTGCCACCCTGCCTGTCTCCTCTGTCACCCTTATGTTTTTACAAACCCCTAGACGTTCACCAGCAGGTTAGTGAATGGGTCCAGTTCCCTGCCGAGAAGAAATCTCTCCTCCAGAGGAGCTGCTGTTCCTGGCATCCCCCTGTGTTTGCCTCACTGCCCCTACAGCCCACGCCGCACACCTGGCGCCACCGAGGCTCTGCTAGGCTGGAAGGAAAATGAAAAGAAGGTAAAATTCCTGTGCCCACACAGCAAGATCTTTTTATAGCTAAGGGAATGAGGTTTTTTACTTTCTTTCCTATTTTCCACTTAGGGAGTAAACAGGAAAACCAACCTGGCCTGGTAGCTAATTTGGGAGCAGAGAGTGTCTCTGTGTGCCTCCCACTGATTATTCCTTTCCTCTCCTGCCGTGGGCCAGTACTCCGTATCCCAAAAAAAGTTCCTTGGAGCAAGCTGACAGCCCTCAGCTGCTGCTGAATGGGGACGGAGACCCTGCCAGGACTGTCATCTGGAGCCAGCATCAGGTGTGTGGGGCTGGTCAGCACCTGTGCCCATCTCCTTGGCACATTCAAAACATCTCTATGGGTCCCACTGCAGGCAGGCTGGGAGCCAGCACCTCCGAGCGAGTGGCCAATGGCCACCCCTGTGTGTGGCCGAAGGGGTTTGTGTGCACTGGCATCCACACAGCCCAAACTCAACCTCTACCTGCGGACCTTCACCTGCATTCCTGGTTGTGCTGCTCTATCATGGCTACCACAAAGAGGAACCCAGGCTCCCCCAGGTTGGAGTATGGCACTGCCACCCATCATCCTTCGTTGTCCCACTTGGCTGGGTGATGAGCTACCCACACACACACACACACACATACTCGTGGGCATCACCCTGAAATTCCTCCCCCCAAACTCATCCACATGAAACAAAGCTGAAGAAAAACTCTCCTGCCTTGCTCCCCATCCCCAGGGAATGTGCTGCATTTAACCTCTTGCTGCTGCCTACGGCTCCATGCTCACCACCCCAGAGGGGTGATGGATGCATGGCCACAGGAGGGTCACCTCCATCACCAAGCAATTGCTCTTACAGCAAAACATTGACTCCTCCATGACACTGCCCAAGGGAGAACGTGTTTTTGCTTTTAACCATGGGCAACTGCAAGAGAGAGAAAAAAAAAAACAACCCCACAACAAAAAAACAGTAAAGCTGGCACCAAGTGGAACCCAAATGCAGTGAGATGTAGCAGGTCTCTGGCCACGTCAGGAAGACAGCCAGTGTCAAAGCAGCGAGCCCAGCAACAGGAGCCTTGGTGGCAACACGACGACTTTAGTCATAGTCACAAGGCTAAAACCAGTGAGGCACAAGGCAAAGCCAGGAGGGGGAAGTTTTCTCAAATACCAGATAGGAAAGTTGCGTAACCACCATCCAGTGCCTTCAAGCAGGGCCCGATTTCCCCCTCCAAAATTAGGATGACTTCCCCATGCAGTTTCCAGCTACATCTGGAAAGCATGGGGTTGCGGTCTCTGTCCACGAGGTGGGCTGGGGCGGGGAGGGGGTCTGTGGGAGGAGAGCGTCCACCCCACAGTGATGGCTTGGCACCTTCCAGGGAGTCCCACACGCTCGAGGGGGTGGAGAAGCATTTCAAAAGCCATCGCCTGTGATGCTAATCACAGCAAACAGCTTTGAAGCTCCTTTATTGAGAGATCACAGGGTGGAAAGCAAGGGGCT
>JAOQGH010000069.1:28465836-28649634 GCA_025769975.1 Gallinago jamesoni | reverse complement strand
CTCTGCTGTGACACCTCCCGACGGGAGCCGGGGCAAGGCGCCGCGCCGCACGCTTCCAAAGGACTCTCTTCTTGGACGAGCAGGAAACCTTCCAGAGGCTTTGTCAACAAGACGAGGGGGTGAGGGTTTAGGTCCAGTTCTCTTTGATGCCCTTCCAAAATGGACGGTGGAAGCCAGGCAGGCAGAACTGAGCCACGGGTGTGAGAACTCACCACGTCCAACGGGGTTCGTGCCCAGGGCAAGGACACCCGTGAGAGCGGCACCGGTCCCCCCGAGCAGCGGGAAGCAGGACGGAGGATGGAGTTAAAGGGCTGCCTCGGTCGGTGTTGCTCACTCCCAGGCACGGTTCGTGTGGGCATGAATCACCGCCCCCCCCCTTTGAATCATTAATCACTGCAAAATCAATAACGGCCACATACGTTTTTTCATGTATCAGCCGTTAGCCTGACCTTGTGTCTATCTCTGTAGAGGGTACGAAATAAAAGCATTTCAGATCAAAGCAATCAGCGCTAAATTTACCCAGCACTAGCACCCGGAGGAGCCCACTGATTTACAGCCGCTGAGCTCATACCGAGATTGCTTCAGTTCCCGAGAGCCCTGGGCAGTTACAAAGCCCTCATTGTCCTCTAGGGACACGAGCAGGCAGGAGGGGGCTGCTCCAAAAGGATATTCTTTGGGATTTGTTTATTTCCTTAAAAATGGACTGCTTTCTTGTCCAGGAGCAAGTGTCTGTGCCACACTCAGGGATGAGCAGATGCATCTCCGTCCCCAGACACCCATACGGGCTGATGGCGCCCAGACTCGCGTGTCAGCATGTCCCCCTCTGGCCAAGGTTCTGCTGCTGCAGAACAAATGCCTTGCACAGCAAAACCTGCTGGAGACACACCATCACCGGGCAGGGAGGCCAGAAGGACCCAAGTCACTCACAAAGGATGGGGTATGGTGAACCCAGCCCTCTGCAGCCCTTGGACCACAGGCTGAAGCCCCTCCAGCCAATGCCTTATCCACCAGAGCCAGGCTGCCTACATTTTTTCTGAATGCATTTATTTCTTTTGGGACTAAGATGCAGAGAGCCTCCAGGCGGTGCTGGCAACCAGTTACCATCAGTATTGATCACTTCTGCATCCAGCTTTCTGGGTCAGGCTTGCTCTAATTTTGTTAGGGGCGGGCAAAGGGCCAGCAACGCAGGAAACCACAGGACTCTGAGATGCCCCTGGGGCACATGGACGGGTCAGCCAGGTCCAGAAAACCCAAACTCCTTCCAAAGTCCCACCAGTTGGAGGCAAGTATTGTGCTCTCCTGCATGGACCGCTGGTAACTGTGCAGCCACCCCCTCGTTAGCCCGTCACAGAGCCCATAACGATCTCTGGCTAATGCTGCTGCAGAAGCCACAGAAATAATTGCCTAAGGAAAGAGGACAGTCTGCTTTTTGGAATAAAAAACCTGGTCTTTGCACTAAGTGGGGAGATGGGAAGGTGGGTTAGGACACTGCAAAACAAAGCTCATGTAATGGCAGGAGACACACAGCTTTGACCTAAACAGTTTCAAAACTGCTCAAAACCTGAAAGCAGAAATAACTCTGCTCACTAGAGACAGCTCTCTATTACGGATTGCTTCGGTTTTAATTTCTGTTTATGCTTTCCTCGTTTTGAGCCTAGGGACTGTACCAGGTCCCAGCTACCCAAAGCCTCTCTCACAATCGTCCTGCTACTGCCAAAGGTGCAGGGGCCTCGCAGGATGGATTTTGTCCACTTCTCACTGCCAGTTCACCAGTCAGCCAGCCTCCCTGGGACGTCCAAGTCTACCTTCCCCCTGCAGTCATAATGCCTTTCAGCACACTGAAGGCACCGTCCCTTCCTCCCCTCCCTATGAGGCAGGGTGTCTTTTCACTGTGCCCCTCCATCCTGCCTCCCCCTTGACACCCATTTTTACTGGCAACACCTCCGTGCCCGGCCCTCTCCCGGCACCGGAATAGCCGTGGCCAGGCTGCGGCCGGGCTCGCTGCTCTTGCAGGCAGCATTTTCCAAACTCGGCTTGCCTCCCTCCAGCGTGACATCCACCCCTTCACGTTCCCCCTCGCAGTTACTCGTTTCCCAGGGAGCGAGGGCTGCGTGTTACTCCCTGGGTCGTGCTGACACGCCGTGTGTCACACACAGACACAGCCCCTTTGGCCTTGCCTGGAGCATCTCTCCTTCCCCGGGGCCAGGGATGCCAGTCAGGTCCAGCCACCCTGCAGACCCCCTGCTCCCTCCCTGAAGAGGCAGAGCCAGGAGACCAGCAGGCCCTTCCCAGGAAGGTATGAGGCTCACACAGCTCCCTTCCAAAAGGCCACGGAGTTTCTGAACTCCTGGAAGACCCGAGCCTCAGCCTCTGGAGACCTGCTGTCTCCACACGCACTGACAGCCCCAGGATGGAGAGCTCTGCAGCTGATGCCATCAGCCTCCTGAAATATTATGGGGACTTTTAGTTTCGAAGGAAACCACAAGTGCCTGTCTGCTTTAACCTCTCCTCGCCGGCTCAGCTGCAGTTGCAGGCACGGTCCTTGCCCTCCCATGCTCCCTGGTCCCCACCTGGCCACGCAGGGACCCTCCAAGGGACCCACCAGCACATGGTGGCACAGAACGGCACCGCAGGACAGCAGCCCCAGCGCACACTCGCTCAGCAGCCGGAGGGGAAGCAGTGGGTAACCAGGGGGCAATGCCTGGCCAGGCACCCCACGCATGGCTGCAGAGGACACCCCAGCCTTGGCTCTTCCATACACATGAGTGCCCAGCAGGCATGCACCGGGGGCATCCCATGGCCCTGGGGTTTGGGAAAGTAGGGCCACGACCTGCTGCGTTTCCCAGCTCTGCATACTGCATTTCCCAGCTCCCAGCACTGGACAGACAGACAGACAGGGCTGACCTCAGCCCGCCCTTCCCAGAATCATCCCGCCACACACGCGAGGCAGGTTTGTGGCACGTACGCAAACCCTGGGCAGCGACCTGCTTATTCAAACTCGGCAGTCCATGGTAGACACCTCTCTGCTTTGGAAGATAACCAGCCTCGTCCCACTGCTCTCCCTCGGTCTCTCTTCAGCCAGAACGCCCCTCGCACCAGAGCCTCCAGCAGCCCGAGTGCTCATTTCCCAACAACGCCCGTGTCAGCACCGTGATGGGTTTCTAGGGTTTTTCTGGTGCTTGATAGGCATCATCTCACAGAAGTAAACATACCCGAGCTGCAGCAGCAAAATTCCCCAAATATTATAAGGGGGATTTTATTTGAGGGTGATTCTGGTTTAATCTTGCAGCCGGGCTAACTATAAACCTTTGGACTAGAGCATGTGTCGAACAACTCCACCTGCGTGGCTGACAGCATGGGGTACTGCTATAAAGAAAAAAGTTACTTCAACAGCTATAATCCAACGTGCAAGCTTAATGTTGAAGGATGGCACAGGGCCAGCTGCAGGCAGCCACGGGGGGAGGACGGGCTCCCCCCGACCCCCCTGCTGGCACAGGTCACCTGGGGACAGGCGGCCCCTGCCCAGCTCTGCCGGCAGAGGGGTGGGTGCCCACGGGGAGGGACACCTAACCAGAGGGGATCGCTCTGCCCAGGCGGGTGCCCTCTGTCAGGGCTGCAGCGGGCACAGGGGCAGCCCACGGCAGCAGAGCCAGTGTCCTGCCCTGTCCCAGCAGCCAGCAAGGTGCCTGGAGCAGCACTCACCAAAAGAGTCGAGGGGCTGGGTTGTGGGTTTCGTTTTTTTTCCTCCTTACACTGCTTTTTGCTCTTTTCCTCTGCCTTTGAAAGTTCCAGATGAGAAAAATAAATATTGGAAGGTTATCCTTTGTATCTCATGATCAGATCACAAGCTTGCATGTGACTCGGGAGGGAAAAACAAGTCTTTCCAGCAGATGTCAATGCAGCGAGAGAGCTCCGCTGCCTGCTGTACCTTGATGTCTGCTGCCAAAGTCAATGCTTGGTGCATCCTTGAGGTAAAGAACCTCATGATTCATCAGGATCTTACTCTAATTAAAGGAGACTCAGATGACTTTCATTTTGGCTTTGCCTGTTTAGCAACTCTGAATGCACTGTGTGTAAGGATAAATAGCAGCCCTCAGCTGCTGTTTTGTAAACAGGCTCCAGCTCGGGAAGGGCAAGGACAGGTTTGGAGCCACCCGGCAAGTCCTGTGCTCAGGGGGACCGAGCTAAAACCTCCCACTAAGCAAAAGGCCTAATCAGACAGGAGCCCAGGCAGCTGGGCTGGCCAGTAACCCACACGATGGCTTATAATGTACTACAAAGAGTGGGGTGGGCATCGGTGAGGGGGGCTCCCCCCTGCCGGAGAACATCTCTCCTCAGGGGAGGGGGACAGTGGTGAACAAAACCTGCTGCCTTCCCTCTTAAAGCATGAGGTTTGCCCCTTCCCAGAGGGGACCTGAGCACCGGTGTGTGCCCACCCCCCCCGGCAAGGCTCCCTGAGCAGGAGATGCCACCTCCTGCTGCCACGGCTCCAGGAGCCGGCGAGAACCACGTCCCCACCACGGCTCCTGTCACATGGTGGGTCAGCGGTTCGTGGGAAGTCGCAGGCTGACAGCTTGAAGCGAAAAAAAACCAAACCAAACCAAACCAAGTTACTTTAGCCAGCTCCTTCCCCACAGGAAATAAAAGCTGGAGCTGAGCTTTTAGCAATTTGGGTTTGACCAGACTGATCTTGCCCGGGGCCCAGGGTGGGTTTGTCTCCCCTCGCTCCTGACCCAGCTCCCAGCTGTGACACCCGGCAGGGAAAGGGCTCGGGGACGGTCAGAGAAGGGGGAAAACACCACTGCACGTGCTCGGGGCAGGGGGGGCAGCCATAGCTGGGGTGCTGTAGCTCTCCTGGAGCCCCACATCAGGATGGCTCTGCGTGGAGACGACAGTCTCTCCCAGACCTTCCCGTCCCCGCGAGGCCGATGGGAAAAGCCGCCCCGGCACATATTCCCACGGCTGCTGCCCTTTGAGCCCCGGCTGGGCCGGCGCGGGCGCAGGGCACGGGGTGCGGGACTTTTGCCCTTCCTTTGCCCAGGCTCCCTCGACAATCAGGCAGCTATTTTTAACCCGACTTTTTCTTTTCCTCCGTGGAGGCGCTTGAATGGCTTTCCCCTCGCGCACGGAAGCGCAGGGAACACAGACGTCGTCCCTCATTGTGATGGGAAAGGTTATCGGGCACGAAACAAAAGTGAAATCATCTGCTGGCATTCCCGGGACCGAAATAGCCGCCGGCTCTCCAGCGCTGACGTTATCACAGGGGAAGGAAGGCTCCGGATACCGGCAGCAGTCCCGCTCCAGGGCTCACGTACTGGCCCTGCAGCAAGCCAACAGCCGGCGAGAGCAAAATGGGGTGTTCTTGCCACGAAAGATTAAAGATAACTTAGTGGGTGAGGTCCCAGAGTTGCCATCACGCCCCAGCAGCCACAAAGCCTCACAACACAAGCATCTCTCCAGCCAGAGCCTGGCAGAACAGCTCGGCTCTCTGCCGCTGGCGTGTGGCACTAGAGCCCTCCCGGGGACGGCTGAGCTGGGATGCTCCTAACGGGGGGGACCTGTCACCTGCCAGAGCTGCCCCCAGCAGCGGGGGCTGTGGTGCCCTGCCCGCCCCGCTCCCCACCACCAGCGCACTGCAAGGGCAAGGCCTGGCTCTCAGTCAGCTCGCTAAAAGCATCTTTGCTATTGGACTTATCTTGGGGGAGGGGGTTGTTGCTGTTTTTTCCTCTTGTGCAAAGAGATTAAATCCCAGAAAAGGCATCGCCGCAAAGCCAGGCGTGTCCGTGAGGCCTGTCCCAACGGAGGCATTTCTTAGCTGAAATTTGTCCCAAAGCCCTGGTTGGCCCAAAGCAGGGCTTTCCACCAGCCCGCAGGAGCTCAGGAGGGCTCTGCAGGGGCTGAGGCAGCAGGGTGTCTCTAGCTCTGCCCCGAGCTGGTCCCCGCGCTGCCCTTCTGCAGCCACCATCAGCCCCAGGAAACACCCAGCGCCGGGGGTGCCCGCTGCTTCTCAGGGATCCCCCGCGCCTCCCGCTACGGGAAACGCAACCACTGGAAAGCCCGTGTTCCGATTTCTCTGCTCGAGGCAGGACCTCGCAGGCTCAGAGCAGAGCCCCAGGCTGGCCCTCCGGGGTGGGATTCCCACGGGAACCATTTCTGGCGGCACCCTGAGGAGAGGAGCTGGAGGAGGGGATCGCAGGGAGACTCCTACACCCCAGACCAGTTGCTGCTACCAGTCCCGCTTGCCACCTGCAACTAAACCAAAACACTGGGTAAGGGCTGAGGGAGGGGGGGCTGGGGGGTGCTTTGCAGACCGAGAAGGCAGGGACACCCAAGAGATCCCCCAGAGCCTGGTGGAGATGGAAGAGCTGGCAGCCAGCACACCAGAGCTACAGCATCGGCCAGGACACGGGGAGAGTGGGATTTGGGGAACCCTTCAGCGCTGAGCAGCCTTCTGGGATGTCCTTGGTGCTTCCCAGCCTGGAAGAGGAGCTCATGTACTGGGAACCTCGGCTGAAGAGCAAGATCTCCTGCAAAATCTCCTTAAATATCTCCCTGCGAGACAACTGCCCGGGGTGAGTCGCAGCAAACTGAGAACCGAGGAATGTGAAAACAAGGGGTAAATTCTACTTCTCCTGAACACACAGTAAAACATTTACCAAAATTGTCCAAGGCATTTTCAAAATGGGGCGAGCACTCCGCTGCCTGCCAAACCCAGATTCTGCTCAGAGATTTAAGACTCTTCTTGATTTGAACTGCAGTAATGAACTAATACCGTGAGTGCCGCTGGCTGCCAGCAGCTGGCTGGGGCTTAATTGCACCCGGGAGCCTTTCCTGGGCTCTGCGCAGCCGCCCACGGGCACCGCAAGCGTCAGGTGGTGCAAAGCCAAGCAGGTTCCCAAGCAGGGACACGAGGGCCAGCGCTGTCGGCTCAGGCCCCGGCGGGGACAGCAGGGCCACCGGTGCGGGCTCCGGTGCGGCTTTCCTGGCTTTGTTGGCGGGTACGGCTTTATCGCTGTTAAAACACCATTTGTTGCTGCGACTTTTTCCCCCCTTCTTAAATGTCAACTTGAAAAGAAAAATTCGGGAAAGGTCACTTACCGGAGAGACTGGAACAACTCCAGTCACTTGGATAAACACACGTAGGGTCAGCTGCTGCGAGAGGGGATTTTAAACCATTTATTTACCTGGTTTAACAAGCATTGTGTTTCTGCAGGAGGGTGAGACCTTGCAGGAGGCAATCAATCTCCTTACCACCATCAGTCCATCGGCTGCTGGTATCGTTAACCCTTTGGGACACCCAGGTGGAGAAGATGCTTCACTTGGGTTGGCCGGTTCCCTGATCTAAGGGAGCACGAGCACCTGTTGAAGCCCCAGGCTTACCCTGAGAGAACTGGGACGCCACTGGTCTGATGCTATGGAGAGCTGCTCTGCTCCCCTGAGTGGGGAGCTGGTCACGCTTGGTTCTTCATTAACACTCGGCTGGAAGCAACATGCCAGAGACCCCGTTAGTGAGGAGCAGCATTATACGTACACAGATGTGTGCAGGGCAGATCCGGAGTCAGGCACGACGGGTCCTGTTCTTACCAGCTTGTGCAGAGACTTGTTGCTCTCCCCGGCTTCTCCCAGGTGGAAAAAGAGGATAACAGGGACATCCCACTGGTCAAAAGACACCTGTTTAAAAGATTAGCAGAATGGGATGGGGCTTTCACTGCCCCCAGGTAAGGCAGGGCACCGGGCACTGCAGCAGTGCTCTCCCTTTCTGCCTTCCTGAGGATGCTTCAGCATCCAGCAAACACCGTGCAAACCCTGGCAAAGAGCATCCAGGACAGAAGTCCTTCCCCTGCCACCTCTTACCCCCCAGCCACTGCCTGGTCACCTTCGGAGCCTGTTCGAGTGTGCCCAGCGCTCGGAGCCCTCCTGCCCCTGCCATCCAGTGGCAGTTTCCCCGTTGATTTGGAGGTAGCCATCAAAGCTGGTAATTGTCCTGCTGACAGCTGTAGAATGGGGCGGGAGTTTGCGGGGAAGGTCTGGCAGCCCCAAGCACACCTGCTATCCTTTTCGGGGAGCCTGGGCAGCTTAGGTGGGGTGGGACCACAGAAGGGTTCCTGCAGGGTCTCCCGAAACTCTCTAACCGCTGCCCTCTGCCCAAGTGCTGCTCCTCTTCCAGGGCCACGCTCGGAGCCCCCACAGCTCCGGCTCCTTCAGAAAAGCTCCCAGTGACCCACGGTGGGGGCGGCGGGGGGCTGCTCTCACAGAGGTGAGCAGGGGCAGCGATAAGGAGCAGCCCCAGCCCCGTGACACCCTCTGGCTCTACCCGCTGCCGCCACACTTGATCTCGGTGGATATTTCACTGATATGTTTATCTCTCACCTGGTACGTTTCCACCCTGCTGCTGAACGGCCAAGGCATAATAAATAATAAACCTTTTTTCACTTGTCTTCCCTGTCCCAGCCCTCATCCCCATGGCTCTTCAACAAGGGAAAATTCAGGATTTCATTTTTAAAAATCTGTTGATTTTGGCCCTCATTTGCAGCCCGTGTCCTCGTTTATGACTCGCGCAGAGTGCTCCGTAGCGCAGCGGGAGCAGAGCAGCGCCAGACAAACCTGCTGCAAGCTGGGCCCAAGCACAGCTGGGTGGAGAACGGACTGAGAGCAGCCCCGAGAAGGACTTCAGGGTGCTGGTGGATAAGAGGCTCACCGCAAGCTGGCAACGTGTGCTCACAGGGCAGAAAGCCCCCCACATCCTGGGTGATTCTGCCCCTTGCTCTGCTCTGATGAGACCCCCCTGCAGTGCTGCATCCAGCTGTGAGGCCCCAATGTAAGAAGGACATGGACCGGCTGGAGTGAGTCCAGGGGCAGCCATGAAGATTGCCAGAGGGCTGGAACACCTCTGCTGTGAGGACAGGCTGAGAGAGCTGGGATTGTTCAGCCTGGAGAAGAGAAAGCTCCAGGGAGACCTTACAGCCCCTTCCAGTAACTAAAGGGGGCTACAGGAGAAATGGGGAGGGACTCTTGATCAGGCAATGTAGTGATAGGACAAGGGGTAATAGTTTTAAACCGAAAGAGGGGAGATTTAGGTTAGATATTAGGAAACAATTCTTTCCTGTGAGGGTGGTGAGACCCTGGCACAGGCTGCCCAGAGAAGCTGTGGCTGCCCCATCCCTGGAGGTGTTCAAGGCCAGGCTGGATGGGGCTTTGAGCAACCTGCTCTAGTGGGAGGTGTCCCTGCCCACGGCAGGGGGTTTGGAACTAGATGATCTTTAATGTCCCTTCCATCCTGAACCATTCTATGATTCTATCTTGTCTGTGGCCAAGTTTAGCTCTGTTGACAGCTGCTGTGCTTACTCCCAAATAAAACTGGAGCACACAGCCTTGCTCAGGACAAGTGAAGGGTTGGTGTTGACCCTGTAAGGAAGCCAGCGCCATGCAGGGACCCCCCCGTCGGCCCCGTCCGAAACAGCCAGCGCTGCCGGGACCGACCGCTGGCGTTACCCCGCTCCAGGGGCAGCCTCACGGCCTCCGGCAGCCGGCACCGCGGCGGGGCAGGGCCAAAGGCATAAGGTCTCTGCACAGTGGGAAACCACCACCACGAGGCTTTCAGAAGCTTAAGCATAGACAGAAGAATCGTCAGCAGCGGGGAAAAGGGCAGCTGTTGGTCCTGCCAGTAAAAACAAAAAAAGGAGAAACCGGCTCACCACGGCTTCCGATCGGATGTGACAGCTCTGTCTGAGGTCCTCAGCCAGCCCAGCCTGTGTTGCAAGCGCAGCAGGAGACCCAGGAGCTCCCGAGAGAGGGGAAGTGGAGAGCCCTGGCTCCAGGGGTGCTGGGGGGGAAGCCACTCAAAGCCACCCCCTCTTCTGCTCTTCCCCCCTGTGCCCTGGCTCACACACGTCTGGGAAGGAGCCCAGGTCCCGGTTATGTTGGTGCTATGGCCCCGTTACTGCCCATGTCCTGTCCTCCTGTCCTGGCGTTCTTCCCCGAGCTGGGGTGGGTTTTCTCTAAGAAAACCAGAGACAGCTCGTTTCCTACAGCTGGGGAGACAGGAGGCTCCCGCGCTCTGCGCTGGCCAAGGGAGACGGCTTCAGGCAGCCTGTTCCCAAACGCAGCAGAGCCTTCCCACCCGGCCCCGCACACCCCTTGAAATAATTCATTTTCTGTGGAATTAAGTCACTTAAAAAAAACCCAAAAAACAAAAAACAAAACAAGACAAAACCCCAAACTAAAACAAAACAAAACCCAGAAAACCCTTCCACAGGCTTGCAGCAATATTTTGTCTGTAAATAATCTAGAGAGCAAGGTCACATTCCCAAGGGAAAGTTGAGCAGGGGAGGGTGGGCAGGGGGGAGGCAGGGTGCGGGGCAGGGGGGAGGCAGGGTGCGGGGCAGGGAGGAGGCAGGATGCGGGGCAGGGGGGAGGCAGTGTGTGGGGCAGGGGGATGCAGCTCTGGGCCCTGGGCATGGTCAGGCTGGGCTGGGGGATGAGGGGAAAGCAGAGAAATGGGGACTCAGGGACAGGGCAGCACAGAAAGGGGACCTGGAGGTAAGAGGAGAGATGATTTCAGCTTCCCTTCACCAGCTGTGGTGGGGGGGAGCTGCCCCCCAGTGAGCCCTCGGCATGCCCCAGCACTGCCCACTCGCAGGCTCCCGCACATCCCCGCTCCAGTCCCAAGATGGGGACAGTGGCAGAGGCTGGGTGGTGGGGACGGGCTGCCCAGTTCCCATGGAGCATCCCACGCCACTGCTGCCCTGATGGGAACAGGGAAGGAGAGGCTGTCCTGTCCTGTCCGGGCACGGCACAGGATGCGCTGAGCCCCGCCATCCCCTGGTGCTCGCTCCCTGCCAAAAATCCATACTTCTCTGGGTTGCCGACGGAGCGGGCTCTCACAGCTCCAGTACGGTGGCCAGGCCATGGCATCCAGCTTGGCCCTGCCAAAGGACAGCTCCTCCAGGAGAAAGGAGATGCAAACCTCCCCCGGCTCTGCAGTGCCAGGAGCTCCGGGAGTTCAAAGCTCTCTGCCAGCAGCGAGGGGAGCTGGGAAACCACCCACAGCCCTGGATGGAGAGCAGAGCAGATGGCAGAACAAACAGCACCGGGATTTCTGTTTCACATAATCTTTTGCCCTACTCGCTCCCACGTTTAACCTTTTCCTCCCATGGAGCAGACCTCTTGGAAAAAGAGACCAGAAACACTGCAAGGGCTTGGGAGCGGCAGGTGGTGTTCTGCTCTGAGCATCACCAAGGACAACCACGAGACCCCAGAGACTGGGGTCTTTTTTTTCTTTTTTTTTTTTCCTTTTTAAAGATGCAGGCTAATTTTGTGCTATTTTGTGCCCTTTTTGAAAGAGTTTGAGAAAATAATTTTTCTCTTGGGAGAAAGGTGGTGCCCCTGTGGCAGAGTGCTGCCTATACCACCAGCAGTAAGAACATTTAAGGATGCTGGGTTCCTCCTGCTGGGGCTGTGAGCCTGCCTTCTGCCCCACGCAGGAGGGGCGCCCACACTGGGGCTGCCAGAAGGGCTACTGCTGGGATGTGTTCTTCAGAGCATGGAAAGGTTAGGGGAAAAAAGGAGAAAGAAAAAAAAAATAAAAAAATTCACACCCTGCACATGTTTTACAGAATTCTCACACGATGGAGAGCTCAGGGATTTCTCTGGAGTTTTGGTATGGAAAAATCCTGCACTGCCTGGCTGATTGGCAGGGCCAGTTTCAGCAGCAGCAGGCAGTGGCTGGCACTGGGGACACCGTCCCTGCCCAGATGGGCTGTTGAGGAGACAGGATCCAGCCCAGGGAGGAAGCCAGCCCTCCTTGGCAGAGCTGGCACCTCCCGGACCACCTCCCACCTTCTGTTTGACGATACCACCATCCACCTGGGGCATGACACACTCGAGGAGCCACATCACCTGCAGGCTCAACATCTAAAGCACCCACCGTGCACACACTGGGGATGAGGAAAGAAGCATCTGCCCTGCGTGCCAAGCACCTCCAGCTGTTGGCTGCCACTGGTCTCCTCACGACCATTTTACAAGGTTATTTTACAGCTGACAGGTGCCATTCGTTCTTGCTCATGCATCACAACCACGAGAAAGTCATCTAACCACCACCCACCCAGGACAGCACCCACACAACCACTCCTTTCACAGCCCTGGGGCAGGACACTGGGTGCACCCCAGCACGGCCACCCTTCCTGCGGGCAGGCTGCCCGCCCTGCCCTCACTCCTCACCGGAGCCACCTGGCTCTGCCCGCATTGAGGAGTTTCCAATGGGCTCACCATAAAGCTTCACAGTTAACCCTTGGAAATCAATTACAACAGCCCGGCGTTCTTCTGAAGACACTGGTAGCCACGAGGAAGAAGCCAACCAGCCTATTGGCTCAGCGCTCCTAAGGACGGGGATTTCTCCCTCCCAGCACTTTGCTGTTCTGCATCGCAAATCACCAGTGAGAGCTCCTGCCTCTGGTGTCAGCCTGACCACAGCAGAGCTCCAGATACCATGCCTGGTCCTCCCCGAGGGGCAACGCAGCACGGACCACGTCCCGGTGGGCACACTGAGCCAGGCCACCGCTGCCCCCAGACTCTGCTGCCTACGAACAGCAATTAAAAAAAGAAAAAAAAAAAAAGCAGAGCAAAAGCCGTAATGGGGGTGTGGGGTTCCTGCTGTTACTCACCATGTGCTGAGCTGTTCAGAGACAAACAAAAGAGCAGGTTGGGTCAAACACAGGAACTCCCTGAGGTGAACTGCTGTCCCAGGCCAGAAGCGTTAAGGGGCTAGCTCCAGAGGGCACAAAGCTCCCCGCAGACAGGCTTCTGTCTCTCCCCGCACCGCCGCCCCTCTCCCTACAGGGCATCACGGATTCCAGTCGCTCCGGCAGCTGGCGTGGCCCCTGCCCAATTAAACCAGCCATTTTCATCGAGTTTAATTCTTAACTAACAGAAACGTGTAACGCACGTCAGCTCTGACACAAAATGGGTGAAACATCCCAAAACTCCGAGATTGTGGATTTGTGCGTGTCAGTGACAGGCTGCCGGGCTAGAAACGGGTCACAGGCTGGGCAGAAACAAACGGCCCATAGTTTGAAAGCAGAACTATCTGAGGAGGAAAGCCAGGTCCTCTCATTTGAATAAAACAAATAGACCAAGCCCAGGCAGAGAAAAAAGTCCACCGAAACTATAATGTTAGTTGAGCAGAGCTGAGTTTTAGACTTCCTACATCTGACTTCAAGTAAAGCGGGATATTACTTTTCCATTTTTAACTCTGTTCTCATTTAAGAACCGTTTGTGACAGGGTCACTGGCAAAAGTTTGAAGGTAACATTTTTAAGCGCTCCCAATGACAGCAACATTTGCAAAGGCGTTATGGCTCCGACTCTTTTGAAACCTGGAAGGGAGTCACCTCCCAGCTGTGGCTGCTCTCCCCACGCCGCCCCTTGTCACCTCGCAGACGGGCCAGCTCCAGTCCGGTGCAGACAGCAGCGGAGAAACAGAAGCAAAACCCAGAAGTTTGGTTTTATTATCCAAACGGAATGAACACAATAAGAGAAATTGTGTGAACAAATGCCATGCACTTGGTCATTTTTTGCTTCCCATGATTGTTGGAGCGGGGGAGAGGAGGAGACTGCCTAATTTCTAAGTCTTTTGTAAGAGGGCTCTCCTGTCCTACCGGGGCTCGGGTACCAGCCTGCCCATCAGAGCCCTGCCTGGCAGGGATGGCAGCATGCCTGGGCAGAAAAGGACACAGCACCAGCACCAATTCCTTCAGCAGGACACACCAGAGCAGACTTTTTGCTTACCCCAGCAAAGCAGCCCACAAACTGCCACAGAACACCGTTCTGCAGCTCCCATCCTTTGAGCTCCAACAGCGTCTCGTTTTTTCACATCAAGTCAAAAAGAAACCCACTGGCGAACTCAGTGCCCTTCCCAGGCCTGGTGAGTAGAGTTCTCCTTCCTTCACCGAGAAGGCAGCAGGGCTCCTGCGACAGCACAGCAGCTTCTGCAGGGGTCACAGGGGATGCCCCTTCGGAGGGGAGCCCCATGGGGAGCAGGTGCAGCGCCAGCAGATAACACCAACCTAACGAGGTCAGAGAGGAACCCAATCAAGTTCAACGAGGGCAAGTGTAGGGTCCTCCACCTGGTGAGGAATAACCCCCTGCAGGTACAGGCTGGGGACTGACCTGCTGGAGAGCAGCTCTGTAGGGAGAGGCCTGGGAGTCCTGGTGGATGAGTTGACCATGAGCCAGCAACGTGCTCTTGTGGCCAAGGTCAATGGTCTCCCGGGGTGCATTAAAAAGAGCATGGTTGAGGGAGGTCGTCCTCCCCCTCTACTCTGTCCTGGTGAGGCCCCATCTGGAGTACTGTGTCCAGTTCTGGGCCCCCAGGTTCAAGAAAGACAGGGAACTGCTGGAGAGAGACCAGCGAAAGCTACAAAGATGATCAAGGGAATGGAGCACCTCTCTTACACAGGAAGGCCGAGAGACCTGGGTCTGCTTAGCCCAGAGAAAAGAAGACTGAGAGGAGCTCTCATCAATGCTTTTAAATATCTGAAGCGCAGCCAGAGGACGGGGCCAGACTCTTTTCAGGGGTGTCTGGTGACAGGACACAGGGCCACAGGCACAAACTGGAACACAGGAAGTTCCATCTGAACCTGAGGAAATACTTTTTTAATTTAAGGGTGGCAGAGCCCTGGGACAGGCCGTCCAGAGAGGTTGTGGAGTCTCCTTTTCTGGAGATACTTAAAACCCACCCGGATGCGTTCCTGTCCAGCCTGCTCTGGGTGACCCTGCTTTGGCAGGGGGGTTGGACCAGATTGTCTCCACGGGTCCCCGCCATTCTGTGATTCTGTAATGGCTCCAGCAAGACCATTGTGAACACCACTGTAAGCTGGGAACGCCACCTCCTCCTCCACTTGGCCCTGCAAAGGTCTCTGAACACAGAAGAGACTCAGAACTGGTATGAGCAGCTCAGCCAGCATCCGCACTTCTCTCCCCTCCCCTCCAGCCCCAGCCCCTGCCCAGCACTCGGGCGCCTCAAAGCCACCCACGATTGATGGCTTCTGCAGGCGCAGACACGTTGGGGCCCCAGCAGAACCGACAGCAATTACTGTGCGCTAATTGTTAGATAGGACGAGGCATCCACCACCTGCCCGGGAAGTACACCAACGCTGAAGATCTGAAAGCTGTCATGAGGATTAGACACAGCCTTGTGCCTAAACACCACCTACTCTCCTTCTGCATTTAAAGAAAGGAACAGCAGTGTCTTGCTTCCCTTTTCTGAGGCAGAAAAGAGGATGAGCAGCAGTTTTCAATTGAAACACAGGACTTCATTGAGACAAATGGTCAGGCTGAAACTGAAAAAAAAAATAAAAATAAAAATCAGAAGTCATGCAAACGTAAGTTAGTCTAAACTGCCTTGAAATCAACAGGGCTCCAGCGATTTAATCCCTGATTTTCCATCCTACATCTCCACAGTCCCCACAGCAGCAGAGTGTCTCAGGGAGCACAGCTCCAGCTGGGACGGGCAGGTTTCCCCCCCGTACCCTGCTCTGGTGGCCTAGGCTCTCAGGGACTCTAAGCGGAGCACCCTTGGGTGCAGGCTGCCAGCAGAAGCTGAAGCAGCCTGGCTCCAGGGATCAGGAACCCGCTGGCAGCGCTGATCCTACACTGCCAAGCCGCACTGCAGCCTCGCAGCTCAGCCTTACAGCTTTCCTAAATTCCCCCCAGTGCTTCCAGCTCTTAGGAAAGTTACCCCCAGCTTCTCCCAGAACAAGGAAGAGTGGCAAACACTCTCCAAGCTGCACCTTGTGAAGGGTCAGGTTTACGCCAAAGGCTGATGTGACTTTATTCAAGGATGCTTCCAGACCACTCTTCTCTTTTCCAGAGCATGCTGTGAAAACCAGCATAATATCCTCTCTGCTTGTGTGGGGTCTGCCAGACCAGCTTACGCTGGAAATCAAGACACTGGTATTTTATCTTTGTCCTGCTGGATATTGGGGAGACATTGAGACCTGCAGCAGGACATCTCTGTGCAACATTTGACCTCTGTTTAGAGCATTTCCTGCCCTGTCATTTGCCATGCTTTTCAGCACACATCTCCCTAAGCATCCCACCTTTTGGAAACTACCTCCCCTTCCCAGCACCAGCCAGCTCACTCCCAGCGTGGCCACCATTTCAGGTGCCCAAGCGGACTGGGAGCATGCACCCCAGAGCATCCAGCTGCTGCAGAAGCAGGCGCCGTCCCTGCAGGAACTGGAGAGAGGAACCGAGCACGATGCTCCTGCACCCTGGGCTCGTAATCCTTTGGCCGAGAGGAGCCGAGCTGGAGTTTAGAGAACTGGAAGTCAGGGAACAAGCAGACGTTTGTTCAGAGCGGGCGGCGCGAGGGGGAGGACCGCCATCCCCTTCCCGCCTCCGGGGACTTACCAGTCCTTGAATGTCCCTTTTTGTCCTTCTCCCCGCATCTGCAGCCGGTCAGCACAACACCGCTCTGTCCGGCACAGGGCCACAGCCCCCACCGCACGCCTCCCCCAGGGCCCTGTGGCCAGCAGAAGGAGAAGCCGGGTGGCCACAGCGATGCCGAGCTGGCGACCGGGAGGATCTTTCCCGAGGGGAAGTCTGCGGCTCAGCGGGTGCTTTTCCCACGAAGGGACATGCCCTCTGGAAGGGCAGAGCAGGGGGGCGACAGGCAGACAGGGCAGGAGGCTGAAAAACAGGCATCAGAGCCACCTCTGACTCAGAGACGGGAGCGTGGGACCGCTTTTCGCAAGGGCTAAGCCCAACACCCTTTAAAAAATTACTTCTCGGTATTGCTAATGTGAGAAGGGTTGAGCTCCACAACCTATTGCTTAGTCATTATCATCATTCGTATCAGAAACTGCAGTTTCAGTTAAAAGGCGGACATGTGTGAGAGAGGCAGCAGCAGGTCTTGGCAGAGAAGAAAGGAGCCCTGTCGCTCTCTCCAAGCGGGAGCAGTCCTCGGAGGAGTCTGTCCATACTCAACTATGGCAGCAAACTTTGGGAAGTTTTGGCCTACAAAACCACCAGGTTATTTCCAGTCGCAGTGGCGAAGATGGGCCTTTTGGACCTAGTTTTCCCCTTTGGCTGTCTTACCCCTGGTTCTGACTGTGGTTCTCTCCCTCTGCAATGGAGACTGGTGTCCCACTGCTCTGGGGCTGCCCAGCTCCTCCTGTCAGGTCAAAGCACCAGGAAGGTGCATCCAGGCGACCACTGAAACACTCACTGGCCGAGTACCATCACCCATCCCATCAAATAAGCAGAAAGTTTTTTTTTTAAAATAAAAATACTTAACATTTATTCACCTTTGAAGTCACCATAGTAAAATTGTACACGCTATGAGTAACCCAGGAACGTTATTAAAAGCTACTAGAAACATAAAGCAATTTGTACAACCACTGAAAGAAATACACAGCATGTTGAAAACAGAGTGAAACATTACTCAACCAAGACAACGCTTGATACGCACTAGAGCGACAAGAACCAGCGTTAAGTTTTAAACAAAAATAAAGATGTCATGGCTACAAGTATTATACAGTGATAAATACTTCAAAAATATATTAAGTTATGCAAATTCTCATTTTGTCAAGGAAATCCAGAGAAATTCCAGCCCCCACTGGATTTCAATATACCAATTAAAGTTTAATATTTAAATTCCTTTCCTTTCAGTAAGAACTAGTACTGCAGCCATTACTGTCCTGTATCAATACTTATCTTCTTGTAGTGTAATGAAATCAGTCTTACGTTATATTAAGCCCTCATACCTCTCACATCATGGGCACTAATTGCTCTAAATCAACCAAGGAGTTGCCTTTCGGTAACAAGTGCTGTGCACCACGTTTGAGGCCATAAACCACGTTAAATCACAGTCAATGCTCGCCCACTTTACAGTATTAACGGAAGGCAGGTTCCAGGACTTGCCTCCGCGTAAAGAAGACGTCTTGAACAGAGGGTTTAGTAGCAAGACCACCCTAACGCTTTCCTAGCATAACATCGAGCACTCAGAAGTTACAGTACGTACATGAACCACGCCAAAGTTTAGGTTACACCTTCGAAAAGAAAGTCCAGAGGATGTTTGGAGACAACAGATTTCAAACATGCACAAATGGTGGTTTAGTACACATCTGTTTGTGCTGTTACCGGGCAGCGAGTGAAGCAGTTTATAGCCAAGGGTTTGGTGAGACAGTTTCCCGAGCCAGTTTAAAAATATAAACTTCTTCTTAGAGGGTCTGTTCTATAGAAAATAGAGTGAAATCTGGTAAATTGTCAGTTTTGAGAGCACTTTCCCATGGCAAGATCCATTCATCAGCCTACCGCACCACCAAGAGAAAAGCCAATCCTGCTATTCCAAACCCCGCTGCGGCCATGATGGCGTTGCTTATGGTGCTGCCCTGGTCGGCCGCCTGGGAGCCGTGCCCGCCGAAGAAGCGACAGAAGCCGTCCTGGAAAAGCAAGAGAAAGGACATTTGAGTTGGTTGGCTTAAGATCGACTGTATTTCTTCTTAACAAGCTTGGTTCACGCTCCCAGCAGAGCGTTTGTCAGCTGCAGAAGTCTCTGTTTTAACCATGGCAGCCTCAGCCTGCTGCCTGGGGCGCAGGAAACTGCTTGGCCAGAGCCTTTGCACAAGGCGACCGAAAGCAGCAGCTACAAGCGCTGGAACGCTCCCCTCAACACACAGTTGCAAACTTCCTATCGAAAGCCTCAGTGTATCGTCACGTTATTTTTCCCCTTTTAGGCAAGTTTCTGATGGGAGTTGCCAGCATTGTTCCCCCTCATTCAAGTTCGAGAGAGCATCCGAAACACAGGATGTGGAAATTTCCACTTAAAAGAAAGACGGGAGCCCGAAGCCGGTCCCGTCTGGGTGGACACAGGGCTGATGACACGCTCTCCTGGAAGGGCCAAGTGGCCGCTGCTCAGGGCTGACCCATGACAGTGCAAAGCTGGCAGCTGCTCTCCCGGATCGCTGTTTGCGATAATCAGAAGTGGCAGCAATACAACTCCAGATGGTCGTGTTTGAACTCTGCTCCGCAGATGTCTATGTAAACAAGTTATACTCTTAATTTCTTCCGGAACTTTGTTCTTTACGCTTTAATTTGTGCGAGCGGGCAAGGCGATTCTGCCAAGCGACAGCGGCCATCGCAGCCAAGCGCCGTGCTGCCCCGAGCAGTCAGATGGACCGGCGACCACTGGAAAACCAGGTTCACTCTGGTCTCTGGAAAAGTCAACGAAACCAGTGGCTGCTTCCCCCCCTCTTCTATTTTTAGTGCTTATTTGTACTGGCATCAAATATTCCACTAGGACTGAAAATAGGAAATGTGCAGTTCTGCGGGATAGCTGACATTTCGTGCAGAAAGGCAGGCAGAGCTGCTCAGATGCCCTAGAAGCTGTACGTGCAGCCTGCATCTTGGGGGCAGAAAAGCAGGAGAAGCCATCGCTTCACACCGCAAGGCACATTAACGCCGCTGCCCACATGTCCTGGCAGGAGATGGAACAGAATCTATTTTCTTTTCAGTAATTTGACTTCCCAAGGACCCGACCCGACTGGTTTCTGGACAAGCAGGGACCAGAGCAGCAGGTCCAGCAGACGGGTGGCTTCATCCGCAGGCACATTTAAAGAAGAGGCACGCCAGTGGTTCGCCTTTACGCTCAGGAGAAGACCTGGGCCGGTCTGCTCTCCACAGCCCAAAGCCCGTGGACCCAAAACCTCGCCCCCAACGAGCCACCACTACCAGCCCTTCGGGAGAAGACCTGTGCCACTCTGCTCTCCGCAAGCCCACGGACCCCAAACCACAAGCCACCACCGTCACTCCCGTACTTTGAGGGGGCTGCGGCCTGGCAAAGCTGGCCACCAGCCCCTTTAGAGCGCTGGCCACGGCACAGGACCCCCACAGGCGCCCTGACACCCCCGGCACGTACCCGCGCCTTAACCCAGACCCCGCGGATGCTCCGCAGCGCCCCCCCCGCCGGGGCCGCGCTCGCCCATCACCGGCGCCTCTCCCGGCCGATACCCCCCGGGGGGCGAGCCCCGGGGCGAAGACCCACCCCCTCCCGTCCCGTCCCGTCCCGCTCCCCGCTCACCCATCCGCCGTGCGCCTCCAGCCACTCGCCCCGCTCCTCGGCCAGGTAGGCGGCCAGCGCGGCGGCCATGCAGCGCGGCCCCTCGCCGCAGCCCCGCTCGGCCAGCGCGGCGGCCAGCGTGCCGGCGAAGACCACCAGGGCCAGCAGCCGGCCCCAGTTGAGGCCGCCGTCGGCCTCCAACTGGGTCGCCACCCGCCCCAGCAGCGCCGCCGCCTCCCGCGGCTCGGCCCGGGCCAGCGGGGCGCAGGAGCGGAAGAAGGGCCGCTCCCGCCGCTCCAGCTCGGCCGCCGCCCGCCTCAGCACGGCCGCCGTGGGGCTGGGGGGCAGCGCCGAGCCGCCGCCGCGGTGCTGGAAGTAATCCTCCAGCAGCAGCGCCGTCTCCTCCTTCAGCGAGCCCGGCATGGCGGCGGCGGCCCCGCAGCAGCAGCAGCTGCCGCCGACTAAGAGGCGGGGCGGCCCCTGCGCCCGGACCGGCCCGGGGCGCCGGGCAGCGCTCTCCTCCCCCGGGGCGGGGCCCGGGAACCGCGGGGCGGGGGGAGGCGACCGAGGGGCGGGGGGTGGTCGCCGCCGGCCCGGCCCGGCCCGAGGGATCGCTGCTCCCCCGCGGGGTCCGCCCGCAGCCCTGGGGGGTTCCTGCCCCCGGCAGCCGGGGGTCCCCGGGGCGGCGGAGCGAAGCGGCGAGACACCGGTTACTGGCCGCGGAACACCTTGTTCGTAGGGGTTTCTTAATCCACGATAGTGGCCCAAGCCTGGATTATCTGCATCAGAGATCCCCGAGGTCTTCTAGGGCTGTAGGATGAGTGCGTTGTGTATTTACCAAACAAATGAGGCGGCTTTTGCTTTTTGGTGGGCACATCGGCAAAACTGAGCATGAGAACCATCGTGATGCAAGGGCTGAACCCTTTGCTACGGCTGGTGTAAGAGAAAAGGGCTGAGAACACCACTGGCCAAGTGGTGTCATTCACACTGGGCACAGAACCAGGGAAACACCTCCCCTGCATCCCCCCTGCAGTGCTTTGTCTAGCGCTGAGGCCACCAACATGAGAAGGACGTGGACCTGTTGGAGCAGTTCCAGAGGAGGCCATGAAGATGCTCAGACGGCTGGAGCACCTCTGCTGTGAGGACAGGCTGAAGGAGCTGGGGTTGTTCAGCCTGGAGAAGGCTCCAGGGAGACCTTATAGCCCTTTCCAGTACCTAAAGGGGGCTACAGGAAAGATGGGGACAAACTTTTTAGCAAGGCCTGTTGTGATAGGACAAAGGGTAATGGACAAAGGAAGAAATTCTTTACTGTGAAGGTAGAGGAACAATGGCCCAGGTTGCCCAGAGAGGTGGTCGATGCCCCATCCCTGGAAATATTCAAGGCCAGGTTGGATGGGGCTCTGAGCCCCAAGTTGAAGATGTCCCTGCTCATTGCAGGGAGGTTGGACTAAATGACCTTTTGATGTCCCTTCCAACCCAAACTATTCTATGATTCTACCCCAGCTGTGTCCTTCAAGCTGTGAGTGCCATTGGCTGCTTAACAGGTCATCAAAACTCCCATAAAAGCCACCCCAGGATTTATGGTAGGCCCAGCACAGGTACACCCAACTGGTGTTTCCTGCTGGGTGCCAGTGTGCAGGTGAGGTTCAGATGGTGGCCCGGTGCAAAGCGTGGCTGTGACTGCCCCATCACCGCGCAGCCCCGGGAGGACTGGGTCTGGCCCTCACCTCTCGTCGCACAACAGGCTGAAGGTGCCCAACTCGGTGGCACGGGGCTGCTCGGCTTCGCCCCACCTGTCCCAAGTTACAGCTCTCCCCCCGCTGTTTCACATCGCCCTTAGAAAATCTAAAAATAGATGGTTGGAATCAATCCTATTGCAATTTCTCAGATAACCATCAGGAATTGGCCGCATCTCTTCCAGCCGTTCCTAAGGCAAACGCTTGGTTTTACATCCCCATATTTGGCTTTTGTTTTGTTTTGTTTTTAAGGGGGAAATCCAGCCTGTGTTTATGCACTAGAGCAGTAGCTGCAGTGGTATCTGTACCTCTCACCAGTGCTTTACACACATGCTTTTTCAACTAGAGTTTTCCTTACGATTGTTAATCCCGGAGCAGGAATTTCCTATTGCATTCCTCACAGCAGGAGAGCAAGAGGGAGAGGCTGCTCTTTCTGCAGCAATATCCTTTTCCACCCTTCCTGTTTATACAGCATTTTTGTTTAACCAGCCGGGGCCGTGTGACAGTGACTTTGCCCCAGCTACAGCTCCCTGTGTCTGACGGGGCGACAGCCGCTGGCGCAGCCTTTCGGGGCTGCCTTTCCCTCACCCCCCGGCTTGAGGGCCAGCACCAGGGATCTGAGGTGACACTGCTGCATCCCCGCTGCACCCAGAGCAGCACGGCTCTCCCCTGAGGCTGGGACACGCCGGGGAAAGGACAAGAAGGTTGCTAAAACCTCTCCCTCCGAGACACCAGTAGCTCAACAGATCAAAGAGGGGGGTCTACAAAACGCTGGGTTTTCCAAAGCCTCCCTGGCCAACCTTTGGCAAGAAAAACAATGGATTCTTCAGTGCCCTGTTCCTCTATCTCCCTTTCTCTGACAGCAAGTTGAGGCCCATCCCGGTTCACAGCTTTCACCACCACCTCAGGAACAAAAAGGTGATTTTCACAGGTGCCGAGTCCACGTGGCCCGACTTACGAGTCCCCGGGCAGTGGCCCTGAAGTGCAAGAACCACGGGACTTCTCCCTGCAAGAAGAGAAGTGGAAGCTGCGATGTCAGCCTCCTTCTCACTGGAACTGGTGATGGTTTGGGCACCGATGTCACTCAGAATGAGCTGGCTCAGCGCTTTCCCCGCAGAAGAAAGGAAATGAAACAGCGAGCCCAAGTGAAGGAGGTGCTTTTTTTCAGTGTCTGAAGTGAGGACTTCCACCAACCACCTTCATGCTGACCACAAAACCTCCACAAAGTGGAGCTCAGCTGACACCAGCACAGTTCTCTGTTGACAAGGCACAAAGCTGAACCCCTGCAGCTCAAGGTGATTCACAAATGTGCTTTACCCAAACAGTGACAGCCCGAGCCCCCAGCGGCGTTTCGGTGCCCACCCTTCACTGGTGTCCCACTGCGACACAGGGAGGATCCCGCGCTCCCACAAAACACACACTCTGCATTTCCCAGTGCATTCCTGGGTATGGCGATGAGGATCTGGAAAGAAAACATCCCATGTCAGCTGTGATCCTTCTGAGCGAGAAAATACAACCTGAATTGGGCTCCTGAATGCAGAAGGAGCTCAGATGGAGCCTCCGGTACTTTCGAGGACTGCTCTGGCTCACCTTGGGCGGTTCCAGAAGATATTCCAGAAGTGATTTTCTGGTAGATCTGGATTTCACCCTAGATTTTTGCAGGATGAATGATATAAGCAACTGTATGGTACAAAAAGTAAATCCCAAAAAACCAGAAAAAATAGCTAGCGTTACAAGTACCTAACTGATGGGGAAAACAACTGTATACATGTTCTCAATATGTAAAATACAATTTATTGGTTTTAGGCCATTCATAAGTATCAACACAATGTAGTATGTTTGAAACAAACATCTTACCAATAAATACTATCTAAACATTAATATTAATCTTCTGATCAAACGTGTACAGTGTATTGACTCAGTATTGCACAGTGAGCTCTATAGGACATTTCCATAGTGCATTCAGTTTGTTACAGGGATAGGTTGCCACAAACATTGCAAAGCATCAGAGCTTGACTTTTCCAAGTCAAAACAGCTGAACTACTTCCTTAGGGACTGAAGGCTGATACAAATGTCAGCATCTTAGGTTAACTGGTTATGGATTCATGGAACCTAATGTTTTCATGAATGAGGAGACTTCGTTTCTAACAATTTTTGTAGAATTGTAAAAAAAACCCACTTTAAAACAGAATGAGGATATTATCATCAAATTTATGTGATGGCCAGCTCCAGTGATCCAGCGATAAAGCTCACTCCAGTGAGCTCGTTTTCTCATTTCAATCAAAATGTAAATTATCTTTGATCTTTTCAGCAATGTATCTATCTCACCACCAGGCCCAACCCTGCAATCCCCCAGCAGTAACTCCAGCACTTGGCTCCCTCCGTGCCTCTGCTCAGGTCAGACCCGTCAGTGAGAGCAGAGGTCACACACTCAGGTCTCAATGGTTTTCGATGCATCGATGCAGACATAATTTCCCAATAGTTCTATAATTAACTGCATCTCAGCTTTATCTGGTTAAATTTTAATTCTGCAGCACCAGCTCTGCCCGGGGGTAGTGCTGGCTGTGTGTACTGCATCCCCACGCCGACACAGCGGGCTGGGTGCTGCTGGACACAGCAAAAGCTGGCAGCACTGCAGCTCACAGCAGGTTTCCAACAGCTCACTCTTGTTCATCCTCAAGTCCAACTACGACAGGTTGGACATCCTCCAGTCCAACACCTGTAAGGACTGTATGATTTGGCTTGTAAGGTCTGACCCGCCTTTGCATGAACTTACGCTGCTCTGACATTGCAGGAGGACCTTAAAATGGGCATATACTGCCTCAATACACATTTAAGCTACATCGCCCTGCCAAAGTGGTATGAGCAAAGTGCAAATAAGTAAGAATCGTGATCATAGAATGGCTGTGACTGACTTGGAAAAGATTCGACCATCAGTCCGTCCAACGGTGCTTAGTGCTTAGCGTGTAGTATCCCTTAGTGCTTAGCATGTAGTATTCCTTTAAGTAAAAGAAAATTCACTCACCAAGTGATACAATTAAAAATTTCTAAGAAACTACTGGTTAAGTATTACCTCATGATTATGTAAATCATGTTTATATCCCTCATCTTTGCAGTTTATCGTTTTGTATATCTTTAGATTCTTTATATTCAGGTAACAGAGATGAAATATTATTTACTTATTTCTATCTAAAAAGACGGTAGGAAAAACCAGGGATTGAAAGGATTCCTTTTTTGTACAAAAAATACCTTTTTATGACAACAGCCAGTACCTTCACAGTAGGTCCTTTGCTCCTCTACTTACTATCCAGGTTCAGTCATCCATATGCCATCATAAACTACCAGAATTGTTTTTCTTTCCAATTTCCAACACCAAAATTCAATGCACTATTACGGAATGTTTCCAAAGTCCTATGCTTCATCCTGATAAAATCAGGAATATTTTTTCTTTTTTTCTTTTTTTCTTTTTTTTTTACTTTAAAAAGGAACTCAATTCATGCAAATAAATACATAAGGTGCACTGAAATACTCTATTCTATGATACAGGTGACTTAAGAGAAAAGTCCCTTTATAATTATCTAAACTAGTTCTAATAAAAGAAGATAGTTTCAAAACAAAATTAAAAACATTTAATTTTACTACACGTTGATGTTTGCTGTTTGTTGAAGCAGATTACATTTTCTACCTAGCTGTGTTAACCTGTGGGCTCAGTGTCACTCTTCTGTGGTGTAGCAAATATTTGATTTTGAGGGGTGGCTTTTTTATGCAGTTGTTGTAGTCCAGGGTATCAGTCTTCATTTGATTCTGCAAACAGGATCTCAGGTTAAGCCCAGATCTGCAGAGAGAGAGTTGAACAGTCGTTTATGACATTGACTATTCTATCAAAAGTTTAATTAGAATTTGGCAAGGCAGTCAGATTAGTAGTACAGTGTATCATATCAGCAGTGATGATATTATTTAACCCCTAAATTCAAATTTCCCTTTACTTTAACAGTTCAGCTAGCACTTGTGGGAATTTTTTTTAATTTGAATTCTCTGTTCATGTTCTACACTGTGGTTTTATATCCTCGTTCATCCCTCTGGAGTCAATTTTCCTGTAACAACCCTTCCTCCTTGTCCCCTTTTTTAAACAAACAAACAAGGAAAGAAGCACCTGAGGCAGGTGCTCCCAGCACTTACTCGGAGAGTGTGGTCCCAGGAGCCCGAGCAAAACGCCGTCCCATCGGGAGAGACCCGCAAGGTGCTGACACGATTCTCATGTCCAAACAGAATGGATACACGGGACCCTTTCAGCACGTCCCAGACGTTTATGGTGTAATCATTATAGCCTGCAAACAGGAGGCGACCTGCAAAGAGAATGACGTTTTACACCGCTGCCCCCAGGCTCCTCTTGGACACCCCTGCTCCACTGCTGAGCTGTGCGTACCAAACACTGAACCAGTTAAAGTGTATTAATTACAAATATAGTTAAAATTGAGTTAAGTTATATAGAATCCATTCATTCACTAGAGATGGGGGATGACTCCAGAGCACGGCAGACTGAAGAGCACTTTGACAGCTAATACAGGGTAATAATATTTCGCTCAGACTTTACGCAAGAAGTTGAATACAAATAGTTGAATGATTAGTAGACAATTTGGTAAGCGATTCATTGTCCCCCGTGGGACACGCTGTGGTGTTTGTGACCACAACAGAGCCCTTTGTCCCTCTGTCCTGAGTGGAGGGCAGTTCACCACCCACTCAGCCCCACGCTGAGGTGACTGGAGGAGCTCTGCATTTGGGCTGGGGCAAGAGAGGAGACGAGCTCATGTCTCCAGATCTGCAGTGAAAAACGGTAATGGCTCTGTCTTCATGCTCCTCTAACATACTTTTCCTATCTATTAATCATTTATTATCCTTTTATAAACTATTTATGTAAGTGTGCTTAATAGTCTAGTTACATTTCATGTTTCCTTTGAAATGTTTTTAATCATTATTGTGAAATTCTAGCCCAGCTGTAGTTAATGGCAAAATATTTCCTGCCTTCAGCAGGGCCAGGAAAATACTTTTCATTGCTGCAAGGGAGCAAAAGCCAGCTAGGTTAGTTAAGGAGTAATTATTTTTACAGAAGCAAAAAAAACAGGCTTCTATGCATTAAATGTTTCTTTTGGTTCTTAGTATTATTTTCAATAACTTCTAATAACAAATGCTTTATAAAATTAAACTGGCAAAATTTTACAGTTCCTCTCAAATCCCAAAACTAAGATAACCTCCAAAGTCCAGTTCTCACCACTGAGAGAGAAGTCCACACTGGATGCTCCAAAAATGATGCTCTCTTTGGAATAAATTGCGACTTCTCTGTCTGCACGAAGGTCATACAGACGACACTAGGATTAAAACAAAACCAACACACGTCTCAGTAAAGGCTGGAGTCAACGGCTACTACCTTCCATTGAAAAAATGGGAGCAGGAAGGATTGCAGCCTAACTGGCACCATGGGAAGCGGCCGCTCGGCTTCCTTACTCCTGCTGTTTTTGCTGCTGCAACCGGGACTCCTCTGGAGTCTAACAGGGATCTCACCAACACAAAGCTGCTTTGTATAAATTGAGTGAAGAACTTGCTTTTCCAAACCACTTCTCTAAGCCTCCTGCCTGTCCTGCTATAAAGAGAAGAGTGGTGGGCTTTGGACCATGGCTACCCACTGCAAGTCCCCCCGCCCCATGCCTCCCCACTCTGGTTTCCTACATCTTAGGGCTCTCTGCTGCCGGGGGGTGCACGGGGAGTCAGCCTCTAAAGACAACAGTTGAGCCACAGCTGGAGCCTGGGAGATAAAGATTAAAGCTCTGGTCATCTTTGAGAAGATGGACCACGTGGCATGGTGCTCAGAGAGCCCCTTGGCACGGGGAAGCCTGGATGATGGCAGCCCTGGCTCTGACAGCAAACAGCCCCTGCCCTTCCACGAGACCCTCTGTCTGAAAAACCCATGTGAAAATAATTCAAGGGAAATAATACATTTTTATACAAATCTTTGGTTTCCATTTCTCATGGAAAATCCCCAATCACCTCTGCACCCTGCACATCCTGCTTTTATCATTTTTATCATTTGCCAGCACACTCAGGCTTGTTTAACACAGATAACGTATAGATGGAGCAGGCTCCATTGCCATGCAGAAAAGCAGTCTGTTAGCCCATTAGTAAAATGCACTTTTGAAACTATTTGAACTGAAAACCTTCCTCAGTAAGTTAAGTTTAAGCAAACACTGGCCAGATGGGTTTGCCAATATTAAGATTTTACTAATGAAAAATGGCTGGTATTCAAGCCTGCACATAAAGGAGAGGCTGTTCCACTCGCAGGGCGGTGGGGAGCTGCCAGGTGTGTGAAGTCCAGGTCTCCCAGTGCTCCACGCTGATGAAGAATTCCATCAGACTGTCCCAATAGGGAGTCGGGGTCACCGCAGGTGACAGCACTGCCATGTGAGCACGCTTTTATGGTTTCCCTCCAGACAGTGAGGATTAACTCCTCCTTGAAATCCCTAAGTCTATAAATCAGGTCAAGGATACCAGTCAGCGTATCAGTCCGTAACGCTGAAAACACCAACCTCTTCATGTAAAGAATGAAGAAGATGGAAATTGCCAAAAACCTCTGTCAAAGTAGAGATGGAATTTCCCATTCTCCTGCTCAAGTGAGGGGTGACAGGAATAATTAAGAGAGAAAAGACCCATCAAATAAATTAGTAAGCACAGGAGCCCAGAATCTATGGTACTGGGCATAAAAAGAGAGTGCTCTCATTGAAATTTAATGATGGACAATTTCTCCATCTCACACGCTTGGCATCTCAGGTGCTCACAGTACCACATCTGAATGTGTGGAGAGGCACTGGGCTCACCACAGAGCTAGAGGTATTAATTTATAATTGCAGCTTTTAAAACCCTAAAAGCAGTGTACGCTCTCTCCAGAAAAGCCTTGGAAGGTCTCCACATCCAGTGAAGGCAAAGGGAATGTTTTCATTGAGTTTAACTAGTATTGGAGGAGACTCAAAATATGCTCTGAGGGCAGAGTACTTAGAAAGAGTCTTCACCCTCATGCAACTTAGTGTGATGTTTGAATAAACAGGAGAAAAAAGGTGCCAGGTGTCTCCCAAATGTCTGCTCTTGAGTTAGACTTAACTCAGACCCTGCAGGGCTGTGGTACAGGCAGAGCCCGGTCTCCCATGGGGACCCACCAGCTGCAGCAAGACCCACCAGCATCACACAGGGGCCAAAAGGCACCAGGAGGTAAGTGGCATTTTGCATACAATGTGTTGACCAAGATTACCTCTCAATGCATCCTGTGCCCCTCCTAGCAGCTGGCTTATAGATAAAGTACAGGCTATTGTATCATCTACGATGACCTGGACGCGGTGACTCACAGCAGTGAAGAGCCTTGGCACTGAGTCAGGGTGACAGGGAGGAATTGTACATGGCCAAGGCCACCTTGGGGCCACAGAGGCCAGCTGACCAGGGCTGCCCAGCTCCAATCTCAGCCCACAGCTCCTCTGCTCACCATGGTGTGCGCTCTCATGTGCAGGCTCCCTTCACGCTCTCACGCTGTGCTGCTCCTTCTGACACAAGGTTTCACCTGGTTCCTCCCATGCTGTGACCAACAACTATACGAAGCCAAATCTCTTCCAGTACCACAACTAATTTTGATCATGGCACTTCAAAACATAGAAAATCTGAAATGAATATTTGGACAGTACCTCACGTAGAAAAGTTTGCAGAGGTTACCTATAAAATGTTTCCAGTTTTTCCCTATAGCATTACATACAGTATTCGGTATATATTATACCATTATTATTTCTGCAAATTTGGTGTCACAGGCCCAGTTTAGTCAGTTAAAAGTCCTCTGTGGATGTGACCTAGTCTTTTTGGAGAATCTGACTTGGGAAGTAACAGAACTTCCCTAAATTAAGTTGCTGAATTAACATACCGTGGCATCGTCTGAACCAGAGGCAAAAGCATCTCCACTTGGGTAATATCTGTACACGAGTAAAAAAAGACAAGAACACATTACATTACTTGGATGAGGTCAGAATTCAAAAATAGAACATTGCTCAACATCGCAAATGTGTCCTCTCCCAGAAACATACCGACCTGACACTGTTGATATCTGAATCATGGGTTTCAAATGACTGGATGCATTGACCAGACCGCATATCCCAAACCATGGCTTTCTTGTCACATCCCTAATAAGACAAAAAAATTCGCTGTGAAATGGTGACATTCACCCCTCACGTGCCTGACACACATCATCAAGCCCAGCTACATTCCAAGGTCCTGAACATCACAGCTCTGAGGGGATTTAACCAGCAAAGCAGCCCCAGAACTGGCTGTCCTGGTGTCCCCAAGCCTGGTGCGGTCACAGTTGGGAGCAGACTGTGCTATGAAGGCTGGAGCCCCAGCAGTGCAGCAGACCAGCACGGTGGGGTGCAGACAGACAGACAGACCGGCATGGTGGGGTGCAGGCAGACTGGGGGTGTTTGCACAGATGGTCCCGTACTTGCAGCCCTGCTCTGCCCCTGCTGCCCCCACACCAGCGTCCGCAGCCCCCCCAAGCCACAGCGCTGCACAACTGGCTCACTCCCTTACTGATTAACAGGCTCAATATAAAAAATTAATACCCAGCATTTAAAGTTTTATAACTAATTCTTTTCCTACACTGGAATAGAAAATGAAATAAGTGCATCCAGAGGGTCTCTTGCTCAGCCCCCGACTAGAGTTAACCCTTGTACTCACATGGTCAATGGCCTGGTTGGGCTGAGAAAAGAAGCATAACAGCATTTTGTTTTGTTGTCAGGGTCTAACCTGCCCCTCTGAGCTGTGCTTTGGAAAGCTCGTTTATGACTGCGAGGCGCTCGGCACCCCCAGTGCTCTGGGCAAGCCCACGTGGGCTGCATCCTCCTCAGGGCAGGAACCATCTCGCAGCCGCAGGGCCACGTGCTCTGCCATCGTGGTGACAGGAAAAAGAACATGGACTTTTCCTTTAGGAGTGATGGGAGATTTGAATAAATAGGGCCCTGCTGAGGGGCAGGCCGTAGGTAGGCTCAGCTCTGGGGGGCTCAGCCTCCCCGAGGCTGCCTGGGAAACAGAGGCCAGACCGGGCGGCTGCTGCCTCTGCCGAGTGAGTGCATCCTGCCCAGCAGACCACACCACACATGGTGTTTATTTTTAAGCAAATATGATTGCTAATTAAATTAACAATCTTTTCACAATTCACATCTTTCTCTCTTTTTTATTTTTTTTTTTAATTCTCTTGTTAAAATGAAATCCCCCTTTTTTTTTTCCCTACTACTGATGTCATTATTTAAAAGAGGTGATGTTTCTTTGGACCAAGTTGTGGTTTCTGCACAGGGAAAACCAAACAGCATTGAGAACATTTTGGATTCAGCGTATTTCCTTCTCAAGCCCTGCCACAGCCCAAGCCCAGCCCTTCATGTTGCTTCCAGGTGAACTGTTCTTACTGACCTCTCTGGCAGTTTGGGGGCAAGGCCAATCTGACAGGCTGGTGCTTTGACTCCTAAGGTTTTGAAGGAGAAACCAGCAACCACCTGTGGAGAGATGGGCCCCCTGAGTGCTATCCCACTCACCCTGAGGAGCAGCGCTCAGAGGGCACGGAGCACAACAGCCTGGGATGCAGCTCTGAGCTCACCCAGGAGGGCTGGGATTTTCAGTGAAGCTGGTAAAGGTGAGAGCTGGCACGTTGGCATTGCTTAATCCAGCAACGCGAGGTTACTGTACTACATGGGCACAACACGCAGGGAGTCTCTCCGTGTGGCCGTACCTCCAGGTTGCACTGTTCTGGCTATACCTGCGTGGCCATGGTATCAGACAGACCTTCACTGAAGTGGGATTTTGCGTGTGATGAATTTAAGCGAGCCCCTGTAAGCACGGACATGCCCAAGCTGCTATATCGACACAGGCACGACATATTCTCTTAGCAGTATCATAGCTGCTTGCGATTCTTTGCCCTATAATAAGCTGAGCTGTTCCCAGGGAGAACGAATCTATCCTTTCTGGGAAGCAAGCTCGGTGACAGGAAAGCCCGGGAGGAGTAATGCACTTGGATGGAATTAGCTTTCAGTCACGCTCCGGAGCAGCTGTGCTAGCAGCAGGCAAACTGGGCCAGTGCTGGGCTCTGCTCCTGGTGGGCCAGCCAAATTTGATAATAAAGCCATAACTGAAGAGGTCCAGGTTTGTTCTGCAGGGATGGGACCATGACTTCGAGCACAGCAAGTGGAATCTCCTAATCCATGGTCAGCACCTTTTGGCACAAGGGCCATTTCCATCAGCAAGCACAGGACCAGCCCTGGGAGAGCTCCAAAACCAGGTGTACCTCCAGCAAAGTTACTGGTAGCAACCTGCCTCAGTAAGAGAGGTCATCTCCTAGCTCCTTCCAGTTCTCACCTGCACACTCAATTTCTGATGTGGGAAAGACCAGGACCATCTCAAAAGGTAGCTAAGCCCCATCCCACTCACCTTTATGCCCTGCCTGCCTCACTGCCAGGCTGCATGCCAATGGCTCAGCTGCCCGGGAACAGCGATCCCTCAGCAGTGGGACAATATTTGGAAGATGCCCTGGGTACTCCCAGCATCTCCCAAAGGTTTGTGTGTTCCTTTGGGCCAGGGCAGGGAGTGGGCAGTGTTGAACTGACGAAGGGGCTTTAAATGCCTCTGGTACCACTGGAAGGCACAGGGGACACAGCAACAGCTGAAGATGTGGCCACACCTCATCTCCCTCCTCCAACTTGTAGGAGGGTTTAGCCAGTGCCCAAGCTACCCCTTGGCTTCTGGGGAGAGGTTGAGGGACACAGTGGCACGCACGTTATTTGTAGCCCCACTTTGATGCCCTGAGCAGGCACCTGGCACACCCCATGTGGCTCCAGAGAGCTGGGCAGGAGAAAGGAGCCAACCGAAGGAAGTCATCTGCTGTGCCAGGCTCCTCTCCACAGGGGCTCACACCTCCGCTGCAGTACGAGCCTGCGGCTCTAACTCCAGCCTTTCCCTTCCCAGGAGAGGCGTTGTTTTGATCTCGGGCTGGATTGCTTTGGTGTGGGGTGGAATTTGCTAAGCAAGCAGAACTGCAGTCAGACTGGCTGGGTGGGTTTGACCCCACAGTCAGAGGTTTAATTTGCTCCAGCTTGGAAAATGTGCTTGCAATGAGTGGATTGCACTGGGGCTTCCAACACATACTCCAGCACTCTCTCAATATGATCACGAGTCTCCTGCTTTGCTGACTTTTCCCTTCCACATTCATTAATTTTATAGTATGATAGGAAGCTCCTGCTTACCCCAGAGACAAATGTATTTCCCGTTTCAGAAGGGGCCAGGTCCAGGCACAGGACATCAGCTCCATGACCATGGAAACTCTGTAGAAGCTGCCCGCTCTCAACATCCCACAGGGCACAAGTTCCATCTCCACTTGCTGTCAGGATCTGTGGGACGTGACAAGAAGAGTTACGATACAAAAATCAGTAGATGATCTTCAAGTTCACAAAGATAAACAAACTTGACATCCTATACATACACCAAGGACAACTTTAATGAAATATGTGGTAAATCAAAGCCATAAACCCATGTGAACTAAGCACAGTTTATGTTTTATATTTTTAAGGAAAGAAGTGAGAGTGGAAAGGAGAGCTGCAGTGACACAGCTATCCCTACACCATGTCTAAATAATGTTCAGTTATCGAACTTGTGCAGTGGGGCTTGGAGAACCAATGGCAGTAAGGATCTGCTGGCATTTCCATATCCTCCAAAAGGGGGTAGGACCAGACTGGTATTCCTGTCTGCCCCTGTATTTAACCCTATCCATATTTAGGCTGCTGGAATTCAACCCGTGTAAAGAGAAGAACTGTTGGAACTAAGTATACCTGTTTAACTCTCTAATTTATTTTTTTTCTGCTTGAAATAGCCAGGTTAAACTCAATTAATTTGGCTTAAGACGTGGATTTTCTGAAAGGGGAGTAACCCTGTCTAGACAGTTGTTTGATAAGTCCATCACCTCTCACTTGTCCAAAACCACTTGTGTGTGAAAGGGCTTGAACATACACTGACCAAACATAGCCCTCAGCTTCCCTCATCTGATACAGTGCTTGTAGAAAGCACACGTGATCAGCGCTTGTTATTGTGGCTAAATCCTGATGGTGCTCAATTGTTCAAAATTTCCCCTTGGCACCCAAAGTTGTTCTGCAGTCACACATTCTGTAGGTTAAAAGGGTCCCTGTGCACAGGCATGGAAGGAGGCAAGGGTGAACTCAGAAGGGCTCTCAGTCTTGTACACAGGTTTTTCTCGTGGCCAGTGAGGAAACTCACGGGATCCCAGTAGGTAGTCAAAAGTTAAAAAGAAAATGCTGTTCAAGAAAATGATCACACAATCGTGAAACCATTCAGAGTTGCATAAAGGTTAAACACTGAACGTGTTTGACAGATGCCTCAAAAACTCCTCCCATAAACAGAGGTCTGGAAAGCTGCAGAACAGACTGTTCCGAAACCTCCAACAGAGAGACACTAATACTCCGAGATGATAATAGCAGAAGAAAGTCCTGACTTGTCTTTCTGGCCAGCTTTTAAGCCTCGATCAATGAACTTCTCTGTTCTGTGGAATATTTGTACTTGGCTGAGGAATGAAGACTTTCAGCTCTGAGGATTTGCTCTTGTAATAACATGTAAGAAAGATATGGGGGGAACAGGAGTAGCTAAAGATGTAAGGAAAGGGTCTGTTGGCAACCCAGAGCTCCAGCTAATGCTTAAAGAGAAACATTAGGGACTCAGCTTCAGAGTATTGCTATTGAAAACCAAATCAACTCCAAAAATCCCAAACCAGAAGGGAATTAGCATCTTGGCTATTAGACTCTGGCTCACTGCACGAGGGGCTCCGGCATCGCTGGATGGGGATCCTCGCCTGGCGCCTGGTGGCAAAAGGCAGCATTTGCAGAGGGCAGGGGACAGCAGGGACACAGCCCCTGCTTGCCAGGGGCACACGCACTGGGGCCACCCTCACCTCTGCCTCCTCCACCATGGCCACGGGCTTCATCCTGCTGCTCAGCCCCGCTGCACTGGGACTATGGCTGCCTGCCCTATGCAAAACACTTGAGATCCCAATTAACTGGTGCTATTAATACGCAGGGAGTGCTGTCACGTGGGGAGCATTATCACACTGCAGAGCTGCAGATACCTAATTTAGGAAGTGAGGCTCCCCGGCTCTCTGCCTGCTGAGGCGAGGGAGGCTCTCTCTGGCAAGACTGATGGGCGGCACCGAGAAGGAGGTGTGTGGGTCACCCAGCCCTGCAGCTCAGTGCTTGTCTTGGCCCAGGGTGGAAACATGATGAGCAGCAAGGATGGGACCCCCCTCTTTCAGCACCCACACATCCTGAGAGTGGGGTTAATCAATAATGAACCACCCCCACATCTCCTTCCACAGCACTGCCGGATGCCCATGGGCACACCAACTCCTAAACTCCTACCCTGTCTTTCATTCCTCTGAGGGAAAGCCCAGCTGTATTTTAGGTGAGCTGCCGAGGCAGAGCAGCAGCATTCAGAGCACCGAGCAGGGGGTGCTGGGTGCCATGGGGGCACCGGGCTAGGGGACACCTCTGCCACACACCTGGGCTGCTCCAGGACAGGCACCACGTCCCTCGGGGACACCACCCGGGACAGCAGACTGGCCCCATACACAGCTGGGCAATGTGCTTGTTGCACTGTGCACCCTCAGTTACTGAATAATTTTAACTCTGAAGCCATTATGTAAAGTGAAGAAGAAAAGAAATTTGGGATTCTCCCCTACGTAACAGTGTCCTAACAAGCTTGGCCAACCTGCTTGCTTGTATTTGCTTCAATAATAACACGCAGTGCTGTAAATGAACACTTATAAGCCTATCATCACGAGAAAAAATTTTTTTAAAGTCTTCAGAAAAATCTCTGAATCACTGAATATAAAGCAGCTAAATCCACTGTGACATTATTTAACAACAGTAATACATTACCTTCAATATCAATGTAGTTTGCTGTATCTAATATGGAGAAAAAAGACTCAACTTTGCTTTCTTTTTTATTATGAAAAACAAATAACTATTTTTCCTTTCAAAGGATTTAATCACAATGTATAAAGGTATGGATAAGAAAAAAGAGTACTGGTTTTCTATCTCACCAAAAACATTCCACTTAATTTAGACTGCTCTAATTACGCAGGGATCCTGCACAGTAAGGTCAGGGCTGAGCAAGCCTGAGCTCTGGGTACCTCCAGTGCTTGTTTCCATGGCAATGGACTTAAATTAGCACCTCAGAGTCATTACAGAAACCGTAGAATGACAAACAACAACATATTCTTGGGCATCTCATGCCCTGAAATAGAAGCAATGAGAGCTGATATTTCCTTCAGAAGAGCTCCAAATATCTGGACAAGGTATTGCCTTTCCAGCAGCTCTGCTGACACAGAGAGCAATGAAAATGCTCCCTTCTGCCACTTATTTTGCTGCAGAGCTGCACTGAGCAGAGCTTCAATCAAATTCAGAAACCAGAGAGGACAAGGGGATTATCCTGGCTCCTTTCATCATCTTCTGTGTTCCTGGAGAAAGAGATCTTTGAGATATTCACTACAGAGGAAGGCTGGCCTGGTCTCAGAAGATCTGCATTTAGTTCCTGGCTTTGCTATCGTCTCCCACTGTGCTCCAAGCCCCCAGCTGCGAGATGGGGATAACATCGCTCCTTTCCCTTGAGGGAACACACCACTGCATGTATGGACAACAGGGCTGGCCCTGTGGGGCCATCCTCAAGCTCAAATATCCCACTTGGGACAAACAAAAAACCACCAAGAATGAAAGCGAAAGCAAAGTTGGCTGGACGTCCAGGACAAAGGAGGCAAACAACACAGTCTCCATCAGCTGGCATAGCACATAGCCAACCCAGTCCTAGCCAAACTGGGGTTTTTACTATTTGTATTAGTTTGAGCTCCTAAAAGCACAAGCCAGCAGAGACCCAGAGAGCAGAGGACACACAGCAAGCTCCCTCTGAAGAAGTGACAGGCCTTTGCAGGGTGCAGGCAGGACAGCCCAGCCACGGCTGTGACAAGCACTTCCTTACAGCACCTTTTGCAGCACCTTCACTGCCCCCAGCCAGGGTTTTCCAGTGGCCTTGGCTCGGGGCAGGACATGGCCCTGGGTGCAAGGAAGGCTACTGGCAGGGCACAGGAGTGCAGCTCCTGTTAGGTGTCGCTGGACGTGGCAGTGGGCAGGGAATGCCTTTACCTGCATGTCTGAGTTAGTGAAGCTGCAGGCAGACAAGTAGTTTGTGTGCATCGCAACCGATTTCTTCTTCGCAGCCATATTTTCATTTTTGTCAAACGTCAGAGGGTACACGGAACACTTGTTGTCCAGGCCACTAAAGAGAGTAATAATAGCAGTAACAGGGAGAGGAGAACTGGTTAAAACTGCAGCGACAAAAGGCGAGTGGTGATAAGAAGGAAACCACCTGTCAGTGGGGCGCTGCCAACCCTCACAAGCACCGACTTCCCTGTATTGTGCTGCCCGGGATCTCCCCGCGCAGGGAAGCCCCAGCTGCCTCACCAGCCTGGCTGCTCTACACAACTGCAACAGCTGCGCCTTCAGCATTTTTTTTTACCCTCATCCAGTTTATAAATGGCACTGAATGAAACCTCACGAAAGTATAAACTGGGAGGTGACATAGCAGTCACCTCAGGGTTAACGTTTCACCAACAGTCAAACGGCCATATTTCTGTTGACATCTGTCATCCTGAGGATTGGTATTTAAGCATCATTGTTTATCTACCTTAGCTATCTACCTTATTGTCTATCTACCTTATAGACCTAGCTCCTATGGAATAGACGGTATAGCAAGTAGTGGGTGTGAAGACGGGGCTTTTAGAAAAGTTTGGAAAAAAGGCAACAGAAGCACTGACTTCTGTAGCTGTGTCCCTCCTGGACACCAGTTGCACCAGTCAAGCTGTGTCTCCCAGGCCAGATGAGGGACTCTTTTCTAAAGGGCCTGATTTGTGTCTGATCCTTTTCTAGAGCTGTGGGAGGTCAGCCCTGCCCAGGTCCAGCTCCCTGGGAGCCCGGCACACCACCAGGTGCTGGTTCTGTGCTTTGTATTACGTGCACAGCACTTAACTGACAGAAATACAGAATTAGGCAGTGCAATGCGTACATGCCCTTCCTGTCTCTCACAAGGCGAAGACTGAGCTTTCTTGACATTTTCCAAGTTTTAGTCAAAAACATACAGTTTCTGGACTCCCTCTCCACACACATGTACAGAGTCTGCCTGTCTGTCTCAGGCTGCTGCTTTCTAGATTTGCAAGCTGCACAGTGAGGTCTCCCTTTGTTCCTCTCTCTCGCCCCAAGCTTGCTTTGTCTGTCTGATCCACCCAGCCCCTTTTTAAAAGATGTTTTGCAAACATCTCAATCTCTTTGTTTTCTCCCCTGCATAAGTTTATTTTTTTCAAACCTGAGCCCTCAGAAAACTCAGAGAAAACTATCAAGGATGGCGTTACTTCTCCCCACCCCATCTTGGCAAGTTCTATTCATGTGCTGATAAACATTAATGACTAACCTTCCGTACATCATAGAAGAAAGAGTGCAAAGTAAAAACAGGGTTAAAACCACTCTCCCTTAGAAGATCTATCCAACACACAGAACCAAACCAGAGAAGAGAACTTGCATGCATGTAGAATTCCTAACCCATGATATAAATGCTGAAAGAGGATTATTTTCCATGCTTACCCAACAAATGCTATTGCACTGAAGTCACTGGAGATAATGCATACGAGCCATTATGGTAACAGAATCAGAGGCTCTGAATGTAGTCCTTCCACCCACAACCAAGACATGCAAACTTCTAGCTGCAAGCATCTGAAGGCACCAGGACACCGCTACAAATGAAGCTTCTCTGTGTAAGCAGCTGTGGAAACAGGGAACTTACCCACAAGCAATGGCACATCCAGATGGAGCATACGCACACGCCATCACCCAGGTACACGGCATCGTCACTGCGTGCTCCTGAAACACAGCATCTCTGTAAACGGGGATGTCACTGTTTCTCTAACCAGCACAAGGAAAACAGTGTAGAGTAGTAAGTTCAGTATTTCTGTGGGACATCTGTAGTGTCAGTGAAAGGTACAGGTGTTTCCCCCAGCCATAGCTCACATGTAAGGCTGGGACAGCCCTTCCTGCAGAACCCAGCAGAGCAGCAAGAATGGCTAGCCCCTCCCTGACACTTTCCACCTTATTCATGAACCCCAAACTGATCACAGAGCATGGTTTATTTGGGTTACCCAGAGCTGTAAAAGGCCCCCTCCGCTGCACATGTAAAAGTGAGTTACAAACAACCTATTTTTTCACAACTGTGTGGAGCAGGGTGCTGCAAGGCAGCCCTGGCAGGGCTTGGAAGGAGCAGCAGCACCATTTCACAGTGAACACCATGGCCGAAGGATTCCAGGTGATGACACATGGCACCCAGTGACACATGACACATGGTACAGGGGTTACCCAGGGAGGGCCTCTGTTTTACTGGCTGGGTGTTGTCCCCATCTGGGACCCCTCCCTGTCAGCAAAGAGGCTGGATCCTGCTGGAGACCATGACAAACCTCAGTGCCGTGGCAGGGACTTGGCTCACAGACAGGTTAAGGGAGGTGGTTTGCACTGGGCCCCTTGGTTTGAGGTGCTCATAGAGGTTTGCATCTCATCCCATCATCCCACTGCCTCTTGTGACGCCTGTGAGCCCTTCAGCTCTCCATCTTATCCCACCATCATTTGCCCTGTGCACAGAAATAGGACGTTTGCTGGAGTTTCACTTACCTTGTTGGTAGTGAAGGAATCCCACACGATCACCTTCCCATCCTAAATGAAAGCACACAAACAGAGAGAGAAACTGAGGCCTTCCAGAAACACGGCTGTCAGCCTGCTTCCCAGAGCTGTGGAAAACTCTGCTGTTCATTTCCATCCCCCAGTCCGCTACATCATGACATTTTTGTCTCCATGTTAGCAACAGCACAAAGCACTGAGGAGACACCCTTCAGTAGTGTGACTTATGTCTTTGACCAGAAGAGAAGCATATCTCCTCCTCGCTGAGATGACTGATGTCGGCTTAAAAGACCTATTTAGTTATTTACTTATTTCCCTTCCCTTTTGCGGGTTGATGGGACCTCCTCTCACTCGCAGCATTCACCATGCACAGGACCATCTCCTCAGCAAACTGTGGCAGATGGAACTGCCACTGCTGAGCCTTTTCCTCGCGGAGATGACTGATGTTGGCTTAAAAGACCTATTTAGTTATTTACTTATTTCCCAGCCTGTAATCACCACCTGCAAACGGGTCACCTCTCCCAAGCACTGTCTGTCGGTGGCTCAGTACGGAAGCTTACAAATACAGGAGGTGACCTCTATTACAAATTACTTGTCGAGCGTGGGCATTCATGGGAACAATTTAAGGACATTATACTGTTTATTCATCTTCCCCTTCCTGTCTTTTCCTGGTTTTCCCTTTACTTCTCACTACACTTACTCAAACTTCAACTGTCCATTGATACGATCTGCTAAATAGGCATCCTAAGAACCCTCCACAGAGAGCAACACAATCACTTTGTGTATGCCAGCTGCACTCATGCCCCCTACAAGGCACATAATATACCCTGTGTCGTGAAAACAAAATGTTCATTACTGTGCAGCAAATGTTGCTGTACCTGGACTCATCACAGTTCTTAAAATAGAGTAAAGAATGCATTACAACTTGCCCATTCAGCTTCCTGATCTACACACTGGCATTTTAACCACTTTAAAAAATGTGACATCAATTATTTAAAATTATTCTCTTTGCTGAGATTACCATGAATGGTAAAAACTCACAGTAACTGAAGGTGGCTTGCAATGCAGATTGCCTATTTTTATCCCTCAAGTGAGACCCCTGACAGATTTCATATAGGTCAATGAACAGCTGTGAGATGCAGAAAGCTCACTCGCTGCCATACTGGGCTCAGGACGAACCAGGGGATCTAGAGAGTAATTATCCCATTACCTCCTCCAGCTCATGAGACTGGTCTTGAGCAGGTGTTAGGACTGTTTCTCAAAATGCCCAAGTAAATGCAGTAATTTTGGCAGGATGTTTGAGGCTTTCAAGGTCACATCAATCATACAGACTACAAAAGAAATTTCTATGCGCAGAAATCTCCGGAAGAATCGACATTTCTTCCCTTCCCCTTTCCTGATTATTTTCTCTGAACACATAAACTATAATTGTTACTACATGTTTTATCTGTAGAGAACAAGGAAATAAAGCAGCCTCAGATGAATTCTCTGTATTTTCTATTGTAATAGGGAATATGAGAATAATCTGTGTTTGACTAGACAAGAAATATTTAGGTTATCGGCTACAACAGGTGTAGCAATGATCAGAAGCTTGGATTTACGGTCTTTGAACAAATCTATTGCCAATGAACTGCTTTAAGGGCATCTTGAAAACATTTACACTGTACACAACTATCACCTGCAAAAAGCGGCACATGGCACCGCCAAAAGATTTGTACAGCGCCCAACAGTATCTTTGAAAAACATCTGCCCAGCAGCATACCTGGGAAGAGCTCACAATTCTTCTCTTGTCTTTGCACCAGTCCATACAGAGAACTTTATTTCCATGGCCCTTCAGGGTCCTCCTGGTCTTCATCACAAACTGGCCCAGCGCCTCCACACGCTCTGCCACCTGATGGACTGCAAACAGCTGATGGTTAGAGAGCCCTGCATCAAAGCTCTGTCCTGGCAAACCGCTACAATTGTGAATAAGGGTCATTTGGCAAAATTGATCGATGAAGTTTGAGTCTATGGTGCGAGCCAACAAAATCTGCTTCAGAGCTGGTAAAGCCAAGGTAGGCAGCGTATGAACATATTCACTGGATAAAGATAAGGATCAGTTCACTGGGGCCTTGAATTCCAGGGCTGTAGCAGCTGAAGCTCTTGCAGGCCATCACACCCAAGTACAGCTAGAAAACAGATTATCCCCTTGCTCCCTCTTATTGCAAAATCCTCAATCTGACAAAGGCTAGGAGGTGCAGAGACAGCCTCCAGCCTAACACATGCCTCAAGGTACTCAGCAGAAGTGAAGACCACTACGGGGTCTTGGAGGAAAAATCATACAAAAGAAGGGAGTAAGCATCAAATCTCCAAAGTTTCAGTGGTAAAACACTTGTGCTGGATGTGAGACTCACACCTGCAGTTGGCTCTCAGTACTGCAGTGGTGGTGCAGTGAAGGCCAGGACACAGCTCTGAGTGAGCAGGGAAGTTTGGCATTTGCTATAAAAGTGTGCTACCCAGCTTCTCACCAGTGTCCAAGGACACCATGATGTCCAAGGACATCAAGGACTTCATGGATGGGTCAGCTTTTTCTTTTATTTGAAAAAGAAACAGAGAGGGCAAGTGAGGAACCCTCTTGAGTAACATCCTCTGGTTGTGGTGTTCAGTTCTTTCATACATCTTAATAGCAGTTCTTTAACTGGTATTTTTCAAAACCCACCAAATTTACATTTCCAATTCTGCAAACTCACTTAGACACAAAATTCATCCCACTGCAGCTGACACAACTAAACGGTGTCTCACGTAACCCTGATGCCTCATGCTGGGATAATCTGCATGTGTCTGGGAGAAAGTATCATCTGAGGAAACCTATTTGCTCTGCTCCAGGGTTGCTCATCCAGCCTGGAGCTGAGTAGGGCCATGACGTATCTTGGCACCCTCTGGCAGCTCTGACACACTTCACAGCATCAGGGAGGGTGGGAGTTGCTTCAAATCTCACAGCAGAGTAGGGGTCCTGGCACAGGAGATCCTGACACCCGAATTTAAAATTACTCTGTCTAGAGAAGAGCTAATAGGACCCAGCATTCCCCTGTGTTGCGTGTTTGTGCTGAAATCTAAGATGATCCAGTTGCTGTTTAGCTAAAGGGGCAATGCCTGACTCAAACCTTCTGAAATAACTGCAGAATCTCATGTTTTAATGAGCTGGTGGAGGAAATCTTGAGCTTTTCAATGCCACACTGGAGGCTGAGCTCCACACCCCATATGGCAGGGATTGCTCTGGAGCAGCATTGCTGCTTCACCCTTCGTCACTTCTCTAGAGCTGCAAGAAAGCTGATGGGTTAGGAAGGGCTGTCACAGGGACAGAGCAGGCACCCTTAACTTTGAGATCATTCCTTGGCACAGGGTCAGGGGAGCAACCCCTCCTAAGGCAGGGACTGATTTCTAGTGGATTAGCTCTTCCAAGAGTTGTCTTTCAAAACCACCAGCTACACAGGCTGTGCCAGAATAATGTTCTCACCTGAAATCTCTGCTCGACCAGTCTCGCCCAGCCAGCGGACAAGTGCTGCACACCACTCCTGACAATTTGTCCATACCATCTCTAACAGGAGGCCAGAAGCAACTTTCTGATAAAGTACCATATAAACCACTCAGGAAAAGAGACATTTCCCCCTACTTTTGCCCACGGAAATCTGCCAAATGATCCAATCAAATGACATGAAATCACGGGACAGGAGGTTATTATGGCACCTGGAAAGATGCTTGTGTCCAGAACATATCTGAAAAAACAAACGTTTCACGGACAATGGGCAAAGTGTTTCCATTATGTCAACGCAGCCGAGACTCTGTGGAATTGCCTGGTTTGGCCTTACTGATTCTCTGAGGATGCTTATCTCCAACCACAGCTACAATAATCCTGCACCCGCCTAGCACAGCTTTTAGGGTCAGATAATTATTTTGAAGCATTCTCCAATATTTTTTCAAGATAGTTGAAAATGATGCAGTGAGACAAGTAGATCAGCTAAAGCCAGTAAGTAGCTTGAGTGGTTTTACAAAGGTCCAGATAAAACAGGCTGTTTTCCTAAAACTTATCATTTGGCCTGAACAGGAGGCGTGGACTTGATGCAGGTACTATCAGGTCTTTGATCTTTTCTGTCCTGGAAGTCAGTTGGCCCTAACGGTCTCTTCTGGCCTTAAAGATTTATGGATCGCATGAACAGAAGAAACTGTTTTATCTACACCTAAAATTTCAAGCAATATAATTGACTCCTTAAAATTATATGATTGCAAATCAAATGCATGCTTGGTATTTCCTTTTTCTGTCCACATTTTTGAGAGTTGCTCTTCAAAACCAGTTGAACAAATAAGGGCAATCCTAGTTCAGCCAGCTGTTTGTTTTGGGAACCATAGAGGAAAAGCCATGATCAGAGCAAAAAAATGCAAAAGATACAATTTTAGATTAGGAAACAAAAACCAAAAAACCAAAAGAGCTTTGGTTTTTAAAAGAGAGGCTTTATTCTGAAACTTACAGTCTCTGCAGAAATAGTTCTTGGGCATAATTTAAGTGCAAAAAAGCTCTGATACGGAATAAACGAAATAAAACATGAGGGAGCATTGTCTACAGCAGCATTAGACTTTTGTCTTAGAAATCCTGTCATAGCTATGCAAACACAGCCTCCCAGTGTAAGTTTACAGATTTTACATACGATGAAGACACGAGTATCCTACGACTAACATGACGTGCAGTTACGGCGTCACTGCAATCATAGGTAAAATGCTTTGTGAGCAAAAGTGGATTTAAGCATATGCTTAAGAGATCTGTGAAACAAAGGCCCCACTGCTTCCAATACAGAAATTGTACTGTAGGAATATGATGGTTAATGCCAATGTTTCTCTAACGAGGCCATCTCCATTTGTTTAATGACTTCTATTAATGGGGCACTCATATAACATATGATTGTCTAATTTAGACAAGAAAATTCCCTATTTATTCCAGAAAAAAATATTTTAACCTTCCCCCATCTGAAATTTAAGAATGATTGCCAGTCCCTCAGTCTTACAAAACACTAAGAGCTAAATCACTGAATACGGGTTGGGATTCCTTTTCAACATTTAAGGTATCGAAACAGATGAAATAAAAGTTTTAATGACCCACTATTGCTCCTAATAAACTGAGCTACATTATTTCAGGGGAATACAGTAATTTATATGTTTTTCCTTAAAAAGAAAAAAAAAAGCAATATATTATCTCGTAATTGTAAAAATGAAATAAAAATAAATGGATTTTTATATCTTAGGACAGGATTATTACCTTATTATTGCCTTATTATTCCCTTATACGTCAGGACAGGATTAACACCAACTTGACAAGCTTCATAAAAATAAGGTTAGCCTATTTTTTCCTGAACAGAGGTGTGGGGGGCATGGGCAGAGGGCAGGGTTGAAATCTGTCCATGTCATTTCTGTAATGTTTAACCATGGATCTTGAAACCACAGCTGTTAACAGTGAGTTTGCATCCACAGCTCGAGCATTGACTCACCCTGTACCTCTGAATCAGCACTGGATCCCTGCAAGGTGTTTCCTTGGGTAAAGGGGGGGGGGGGGAGAAGGAGCTGTTTTGGGAAACAGCGTTCTTTTTTTTTTTTTTAAAGCCCTTCCACCTTGCATGAAATCCTGGCCTCATTAAAGCGAATTCCCATCAACTTCCACAAGGCTGGGTTTAATCTTTGTTTCTGCCGCTAAGACGTGCCCTGAGAGGATGCAGATCAATCTCAGAGTCCGCCGAGGGAGGGTATTTCACCCTCCCTTCTCACCCCGGCCTCCCCCTAAAGCAAAGCCTGCGCGCAGCCCGACCCGGGCCAGAAGCACCCGCGGGCGATGCGGGGGGGGGGGGGGATGCGGGGCGCCCGGGGGGATGCGGATGGCGGGCGGATGCGGCGTTCCCGAGAGGATGTGCGGAGTGCCGGTCCCCGCGGCCAGTGCTGCGGGAGGCCGGGCCGCCCTCCTTCCCCATCCGCTTCCCGTTCCCCCCCCCCTGCCCCGGGCGCGGAGCCGCCCCGCGGTGTCCGGGCAGCGCGGCCCACGGCGGAAGCGGGCACCCCGACCGCCGGACCCCAGGGGCGGGCGCGGGGGCGGCTCTCCCTGCCCTCCCCGCGGGGTGCCTGCCCTCCCCTGCCCTCCCCTGCCTCCCAGCGCCCGTGGGACGGCGGCGGCCCCCGCTCCCGTCTCCCCGTCCCCACTCACGCTCCACGTCGTGCAGCTTGGCCCGCTCCTCCTCCAGCTTGCCCTTCAGGCTCTCGGCCTCGTTTTTCAGCGATGCCAGGGTCTCGTTCTCCTGCAGCCCCTCGGTTGCCATCTTTGCAAAGGAAGCGGGGAGAGAGCGGCGATGAGAGCGGGCGGGAGGAGGAGTTTGCCTGCCTGGCTCCCGGGGATGCTGCCCAGGCTCCTGCTGCCGCAGCAACGGCGCCGGAGCCGGCCCGGGCTCCCTCCCCTCCCGCGCTGACGTCCAGGGCCGGGCTGGATGCTCCTCCGGCACCTGACCGGGCTCCCTGCGGAAAAACACCCCCGAGAGCCACCCATGCGAGGCAGCACGGCAGGCTCGGCATCGCCTCCGGGAAGGCAGCGGCCCCCAGCCTCGCCTCCTGCCCCCCCCTCCTGCCCACGGGCTCCCACCAGCAGATACAGCCCAAGCCCTTTTCACAGCCCAAAGGCTTCATTTCCCCCAGAAATAACACGCCAAAAGGGTGTTTCTGCTTTGTACCCAAACTTGTTTGTACTAGAAGCTGAGTGCTCTGTGGGGGAAGGGGGGGGGGGGGAGTAATTGGTGATCCCAACAGCATTTTGAAATTTCTGACGGAGGAGGCAGATCCTGTCCAGGCTCCATCACTCCCTTCTCCCGCTGTGTGACTAGGAGACTCGGTCACTCAGGTCTCCAGCCCAGCTCCTGTGCCAGCAGCACAGACGCAGCGCTGTCACCCCTTCTCCCTACTATGCTTTGAATCCCTCGTTTTTAAATTTTGCGTTATCCGCAGGTTTCTTCCTTTTCCCTCTCTTCCACCTCCTTTCCCTGCACACAGATAAGCCCATTAAGCTCTGGGCCCTTCCAGCCGTTGAAAAGGACAGGTTCCCAAACCCCCAAAGGGAACGAAGAGCCCTCTGGTCTGGTGTTCTGGCTCTGCAGGCCCTGCTCAGGGGCAGAGGGGGAGCCCCTGCTGCTGACATCTCCAGAGAAAGAGCCCTGGTACATGGCCTTCTGGCTCTTTGCTCCCTGGAAGGGAGTTCCTTGAAAACGTCCTCTTCTTATTACAGTAATTGTCCTTGATGTACATGGAGTAACTTTGCTCATGTTGACTCCCATTGTCTCCCTTTAGCCAGAAAACAGACAATCCAGTGGCTATTGTTCAACCTGGAGACGCGCCAAGACTGGAAAGGGAGATAAGAAAATACGTGTTTGCAGCTGTTGTTTAGCCTTGGGGCACGTCCTGGACACAGCGTGGATCTCGGAGAAAACCTAAGTCCTTTCCCACACTGGGCTTAGCATCAGTGTCACTGTCCAACTGGGATGTGCGGCAGAGCTGTGGAGCTCTTCGCTGTCACTCTGCAGGCTGGATTTGGGCCTTGGTCCGGCCTAGTGCTCAAGGACTTTCTTTGCCAATGGGCCAGCAGGCAGGAGCTGGGCTACCTCCCCAGAGCATGGAACGCAGTGGGCTTCCAGTCTTCTCATTGTCCACAGGAACTGGTGTGACCCAACCCCACCAGCCTGACAGCCGTGCAGGCAACCCTAAACTTCACACTTTGCACCCTGAGCTGAAACGATCCAGTTACATTTGGTATCGCAAAAGAAAAAGTAGGCAGTACAATCTGGAGTTCGGGTACCCCTGGATATGGGAACACTCTTCAATGCCCCTCAGGGTAAAGAGCACACCGGGAATGCCTTCTGCACAGTAACAGCGCCAAGGAAATCAAAATTCAGTATTTTTAAAGTGATACCAAAAGAACTAAAACAGCATCTTTTAGCAAGAAAGTGACAAGAAGCTTCTAGTGTGTTATCTTCAGGTCTGAAAAATTAGACCTACTTATATAAAATTCAGTAACGCAGCTGGGTTCTGGGGGAGTGGCAGGGTAAGATTTTGGAGAAGCAGCTTCATTTTTGAAGGATTTTAATCTATTACAAATGCCCTATTTCTGACACCAGATAAGTGTGAAGGGGCCCAGAAGTTAAATCTAACAAAACCATAGGAGGTTTCTTTGCCTTGATAGGAACCCATCAGCTCTAAGGAATTCGGCTGAGATAACGCCTGTGTGTCAGATAGTTGGCACATTTCTGACAGTGAAAAACCCGGGCGTTCTTGCCTTACTGGAATGGACAGTCTCACTGCCTGGGGGGATGGGATTAAAAAGTCTACAAAGAACAGCGCGGGAGGTGAGAGTCTTTGGGAACCACACACGTTCAGACCAGTACATGACACCAGTCCCGAGATGACAGCGATAAGCAGAGCCATGAGGTGAAAGAGAAGCCTCTACTGAATAAAGTGAGCTCTAGAAGTGTGTGATGCATAATGTGTATCTCATTACTTAAAGTTAAAAAGAAAAATATTTAGCTTGTCTGACCAAGCTGCTTAACTACCCAAGTAGTCGTTAGGTAAGCATGCAAAAAGCATAGGTTAGAGTAAGGCCATTTGGGAGCTTTAAATAAAATGAACCAGGGTTGGATTAGTTTAGAGGATAATATAGCACTAGGTCAACTAAAAAGAAAAAATGTTACCATTTGGTAAACAATCAAGGTTTTTTGTTTCTCTCTTTTCATAAAAAAAAAAAATCTAACCATACTGAAGTCAATGTACTTTTCAGAATGTACTAGCGCTTGCTTAAAAAAAAATAATTGTAAGTAGTAAATAATTTTTTTTACACAGAATTCACTATGGCAAAGGCATGTTTAACCTGAAATGACAGTTCAATCAGCAGCAGCAGATGAAGTCTAGGTCCCTTAGTCTGGTCTCTGCTTTCGAAACACATCAGCACAGGACAAAAGGCTGTGAAGACATCCTGCACAGGAGGTACGGCATGCGGAATACATGGAAAAGCAGTAACATGGAACTGAACTGCAATTCTTAATGTTATGAGCCATTAATTGTGCAGTAATGACTGGCACATTTGTTGCTGTGGCTTCATACCGACCACCAGCATTCCCTAGAAAGCCGACCGCTTCCAAACTGGCTGCTCTGTGCTCAGCAGCTGTGAGTTTCCAAGCTGCCCAAAACAAGGACAGCTTCTTATAAATAGACAGCTTTTTTTGATCCGACTCTTCCCGTTGGAGCAAAGGCAAGCTGACCCTTGGCATCATATGTTTTGAGGCTATTTTGAGGTAACCACTCCAAAAGTAGTCAGCTTTCTATAGAGCGTTATTCTATGGAGCTGCCACAGTAACACAAATTGCCAACAATTGTGGCAAAACCAGTCGTTACTGCAATCATAAACCTCCTTTCCATGTAAACACACCAGATTGTAGCGATGGGGATGTATGGAAGAAAGTTGGTACTGTTCATTTATAAGGACACCGGGGGAAAATGGAGGGTCTAACAGCATATAACAAATTGTTGCCTATCTCAAGTCAGGTCTTTAAAGTAAGGTTTCACTCTCACTAATTCATCAGCTATCTCTTTTTAAATTGTAATTTCAAGCTAATTTACTAATACTTCTGCGGGGAGACTAAACCTGCAAACACTGATTGAGTTTCTACTGATTAGCATCAATCTCCAAAGCAGGCAAAACCCCAGAGGGAAAAGATTGTTTTGTCTAAAAGGCAACTAACTGAAGCAGGACAATCTACATACTGGGAGTCAGCAATTTCTAATTCTGCTGTCCCTCAACATATGTTGGTTTGGGGGAAATCACAAAGACTTGCTGATGAAAATGCATGCGTGCACCTGCTGGACTGAAATTGGGAGTTGCATTTGCAAATCAGGAAGCTGCAAAAAGCTCAGCCAATTATGCACCATATTATGCACATGCATCCACAAACACAAGCACAAGCGTGGAAAGGATATATTGTGCATTTTGATATAAACCAAAGCGTACCCACAGCTCTGAAAAAATCAGTTCAGAAAAGTAAAGGATGCAATTTCCCTACCCATATGTATTTCAGTGCTGGTATAAAGAGCTCTCTGTGCTCTGCAGATTCATTTTAAAATCTTTTACAAAATAAATATGAAGCAGCAAGCTGAAGCCTGATCTACCAGAAAGCCCAAGAGCCTTCCGCAGCCCTAACAGGAAGCCTAACAGGCTGTTAGGTACTGATGCTATTCCTCCTGAAGTCTCAATCTGCTCCCACCTAGCAGCTGTTTCAGCTGGTAGGAGTCTAACTTCCATAATGCGAATAATAAGGAGAAAGTTGGAGGAACTGTAAATAACAAACAGCCAGTTTCCTGCAATTCCAGCAGGCATTTATCAAGTCTTGCAAAAATTCACTGGATAAATAGCTATTTATAGGCTGCTGGCCAAGAAGGACCCAAACAAAGCAGCAATTTCAAAGTCAGGAGACGCAAATAAACAGGGAAGGGACTGTCTTTTGTCTTGCAGTCATTACATCTAAATTTCCTCCCAAACAACGCATGAGAATGTGCTGCGTCAGCCAGTGAACTGTACACACTGCACCACCTACAATCACCAAATCAGTGCTCTCATCTGCCTGTTTTACAGTGTTTTGTAAACACAGCCAGTTAAACCTTTTAGCCTTCCTGCAGAGATCATTTCATCTGACACTCAAATACAACAAACTATTGGACCCTACTCAGTAATGGTAGAGACCAGTTCTGCAGAGGAAACAGTGAAGAATGTCTTCTTCAACTGACAATACACAATGGTGCAGGAAGATAAAACTACTCCAAGTTGGAGTTTAATCAGGACAACAAAATCCCTAAGTTTACAAAAGGAGTTTTAGAGACCAGCTCTTCAGTAGCCACATAGGTTCATGACCTTAGCTTTGTATTTCACCTAAAAAAAATCACCATCACCTCCCTAGAACACCCTCCCACCAGGAGAGTGAGGTATCACCTCACCAGTAACTGCTGGATTAGAAAGTCTCCAACATCACCCCTTCTTCAGGCAGGTATTATGGCAGGACCTGCTGGTCAGGCCAGAAGCTTATCTCTCCCATTGGCACAATCTCTCTGTGGTGATGTCAACAGGAAACACTCCACAGCCGGGCAACTTCTTCCCACCTTACCCTCACCATAGCTACTTCCAGTTCTCACGAATCCCCCACCTGAGTACTGCACACAGCATACAAACCAACAGTCTCAGTATGAAATGGGGCTACAGAGGAGTTCTTTCTGGCAGCACTTCACTTGTGTTTCAGCTTTACTGACACAAACTAGATGAACTTCACATCCCCCCAGCCATTGCTAAATGACTTTATTTTAATGGTTTCATTGGTTTGTGTTAAGTTCTGTTAAAGGTAATGGGCAATGGTCAAGATGACAGGCCAAGCAGACTTGCACTGACATACCTCAGAGCAGAGTTTAGACAGGCACATAACATTTGCACAGCTAGGGGAAAAAGCTCATGGCCACTTTCCTATCAAGAATCATAAAAAGTATTCTTGAACCCTGGGGCCACCTCTGTTTCAGGCTCTTGGAAACACCAGGTGTCTGCAGAGGTGTTTGTTTAGCAGTCTATAGGCCTAGGAATGCTTATTTGCTGTCCAGAAAAATCCAACATAACAGACCAGTAATACATCCAAGCCCTGTTTTTTGCAGTCTTTCCACATTCTGACCGATAAAATCAATAACATACCATTTCCACACATAGTGAGCAGTAGCTGAGTTGTTCTGATTTGATGTAAACAGCCCTAAGGGGCTTCTCTTTGAAGCACTTGTCACACGGACCAAATACAACTGCTAAAAAGGTCTGGTCACACATCTTTGCGGTTGGAGAGCTGAAAGAGAAGAAGAAGAAGGTGAGAGTGCGTTCCAGTCCAGCACAAAGCTCCCCACTTCTGCTCTGCTGGCTAATGCAGCTTAGACTGTATATAGACATCTGTAGGCTAGATAATCTCTATCTGTGATTAATCTCTCCAGCTTGATGAACTGCGAATATATGCAAGACAGTCACATGCTCTGCTGATTATATTTTTATGAAGAAAACTACAAAGCAAAATATGTATTTTGTGACAATGTGCACTGATTCCGCAGTGTGCGCCGTGCACATGGATTCACTACACGTAGGAAATTACTTCTAGTTTTTACTTAACTTCTGTCAGCAGACAGTAACCAGAAATGCGTAACGGCGGCTGGATTTGTGAGAAATCTGCACTGATCAATATTTATTGGTTTTCCACTGCATTATTAAATAGTCAGTATTATGCATTATTTTTGAAGCTGAAAAGATGATGCAGAATTCAGTCAGCAGCTACAAAAATATTACGAACAATGTGCTCCTTGAGCAGAAACTGATGTTTCAAGCACACTGAAAGCTAGGTCATTATGAACCCACTTTTGTTCTCAAGCCAAGCCTCTCTAACATCAAAGCACTATCATCAGCAGAGAATTAAAAACTACTTGAGAGTCAGAAAAACAAACAAGAATAACAATGTAGTGTCATTTTTCTCTCTACATTTTTCATAGGGTGAGTGGGATCTTTCACCACTTCTAAAATGAAAGCTTTTAACATTATTTAGATATGTACATAAATAATGAGTTTATGGTTAACAATTAGAAGCTATTGCAAGACAGATTTAAATGAAACAAAAGAAATTCAATGAGCTATGCAGTTTTCAGAATTTGTCTGGCTGGATATCATACAAAAACCAAACCAAACTTCATTCTATGCACCTGCCTGCATTCTGCTGCTTAGTCGTAAGTTTTCAGTGAACTACTTGAAAAATGAGATGACAAACTCAGAAATCCTGCCCACATCCAAGACAGTAAGTTTTGCTGTTGTCTCCAGGAGATGCGTAACTTCATCCCAAAACACGTGGGAAGCAATCTGTCCTGACAGGAATTACAGCATATTCACCTGAAATTTGCATGGAGCTTTTAATCAGCTACACTCGGTCAGGGAGGTTTGTATTCCATTTGATAAAAAGCAACAAATACATCCTGAAGGTTTTAAGGTGAGCCTGAGACCAGAAGCTGCCACGCTTTCAGGGAGCTTCTCTGCGTGAGTATTGCTCACGGCTTTAAACTGGCCACAGCACCAGGGCTCAGTCCTACCAGCTTCTGAAAATTGGACGGAAAATTTACAACGGAATAACCTGTTACTCCCAGCTTCTTAGAATTAGTGGTTCCCACTGAGGGCAACTTGGGGGACATAATCACAGATTTATACCTTGGTGTGAAGCCTCAAGCCGCTAGGCCAACTGGACTTTGGGAGAAAAATGTCCAGTTAAGATGAAGTGTAAAATGAAGGTATTACAGGGAAAAAATGCGATCTTAGTTGAATGAAATACCATCACTAGATCTAGAGACTTTAGGCAAGGATCTATTAGTCTTGGAATAAATACTCTGGGCAGAACTAACCTTTGATAAAGTGTCAGATTTCCTGAAGTAACATACAGGATGAATCATACCTGCTATCAGCGTTTTACTTAGGATGAGCTTATGACATATTACAAAATTTTGCTACAAGCCAAGCCAAAAAAACTTTTGAATAATTAAAAAGCAGTATTATACCTGAAATTAATTGTGACAATGATGGATTTGTATACTATTTTATTAAAATAGAAACTATTTAAATCAAGACGTCTAAAAAGATTACAGCTTCTTTTACTGTAGCCTCAAATTTTAAACTTACTGGGTTTTTAACATTACGGTAGACATTTAAAAACAGTAGTACAGTTATGCTACTTATAGAGAAATTCTGTACGATTAGCCTTGTTGATGAATATTCAGAATTACTCACCTTTTCAAATATCAAGAACCTGGAGATTCTCAAGATGACTAAAGCCGTGTGCAGCTGCTAACGCAGAAAGGCAACCTTCCTGTTAAGTCTTCTTAAAGGGTATTTAAAGCTCAGCCTCTCCAGTTGTATCACCTCAGGTCACTTAGGCACCGACGATTATAGTTTAAAGGCTTTATTTTAACTGCCCTCTCTCAGAATATAGAATAAAGAACAGAAACTATTAGGCAAACCAGATTTTACCTGCCTGTTCCATACAGCAGCAATTTTTTGATGGTTTCCAAATGTTAAAGTTTAAACAAGCTGGGGAGGTGACTGACAACTGATTTTTCCAACCATCAGGTTAATATTGACATTGTTACTTGTCAGATTGTCAAGTCAATGTTCTCTCATACTATTAGCAAGATTTAAAAGTCAAACAAATTGCTTAGTGTCCACACTAGCTCTTCTTTGAATACACTTTCACTATTCACTTGTTTTAATACAATCAATTAAAAAAATCAGTAAGATCACAAATTGCTTTTTTGTACTCTTTTAAAAAAACTTGGTTTTATTTTTTTTTTCCCCATCTGAAAAAAAGTGCCGAAGGTCACATCTACTATTGAGACTCTCCTGAAGTTACTGAAATCATGCCATTAGATGTTTGTATTTGAGAAATAAGAGGATCTGAGACAAAATATGAGGGGAAAAAAAAAACAAACAGAAAAAACCCCAGGACTCAGCCCAGCAGAGGCTTGGGTAGAAATAACCTGTCCTAATCTTTTATATTAGAATATATGGGAATGCAGGACTGAAAGGAACTACCTATGTTGCTGAGTCCTGTTCCCAGAAACTGCGGGAGTCACACACCTAAACGCAGATACCCAGAGATCTCCATAATCCATTTCAGTAAGGATCATCATTTGACATTTTCCCATTTGAATGAAGTAACTTTCTCCTTTACTATCATTCTAGGAAAGTTAACCTCAGTAATATCTCCTTCATGTATCTGCCTTCACTAAAACTGCTTCTTAGATCTAGAAGAATTACAGATAACAAACCAAATTTCGTACCTGCGCGCTGGCTGAAGGCATTAGTGTCAGCAAAAGCAAGGTAACTTTCTGAAAGAGCAAAGTAGACACTGATGATTTTGAGCTTTTTTAAAAAAATATTTTGCTGTTTGCATACACAGTGTTAATATCATGCTTCACACAAACCTCTCAGAGTAACCTAGCATCAAATTGTCAGAACAATTTTCCTTGATCAGCAATTTTTGTCAGACAGACATACATGCCCTCTGACACTTCCATGGGATGTAGATGCAAGAGCAGACTGTGATTTCACTCGTATCATCCCAATTAACAGACATACCACTCCAGTAACTCTGAGAAAAGGCTATATACAAATTACAGTAAGAAAACTTGCTTGCATTAAAATATTTACAGAAGTTCATGAGGAGCCAAGGACAGCAGGAAGATACCTGATGTTACAGCAAAGCAACTGGACCATTAAATAAATGTTTCTGGTGCACTATGAGACTGACAGTATTCAGCAATGTTCACACAATTCCAACTTCTTTCAAATGATCCCATACTGAAAATATAATTATTGCATCACTCAAAGCACTACAAATGGATTTAAAAGCTACTTTATTTAACAGATTAAAATACTAGTCTACTTACATGTCTGTGGTATTTTGTACAGCTTTTATTGTTATTGAACAAACAACAAAATTTTTCCTTCATATATTTTGAATATATCTCTGTGGATATCACCGTGAACATTTCACTGTACATAGTAAACACCAAGAACACTGAATAGCAAGAATGATTCCTTCTTTATATTTACAGATTGTTCCATGAAATTAAACAAGTAGTACTAACACATAATAAAAAAAGAGAAAAAAATCAAATCCATTGTTCCTTCCTGTAATATTTAAATTAACTAAATTAATTAGAATCCCTTAAATATTTCAAAGCTTTTCTTAATTTAAGTAATTATGTCTAGTAGACTAGCTAGAAAACTAACTCTATTTACTGAGGAATCTCTAAGAATAGTCATCATTGTGGTGAGGGGAATGCTGTTCCTCCAGTTGTTCTGACAGGGTCCAGTACTAAATGACGTTACTGTTGGTTGCATTCTGCCTACAAGGAGAAGAGGGAACAAGACAAAAAGGGGAGCACTTCTGCTTCTAAAGATCCTGCACTTGAAATGAAATAAAGATGGAGTGTAAGGAATCAAGCTTGCTTTATCAGTAAGACCAGCCCACAGTAGGTGCATTCACCCCTACTCAGTGTTTGGACTGGAAGAGGGAAAACAGCAAAAAAAGAAAGCAAGAAAGATGTGCATGTGTGTGCACACTCAGTGCATATTCAGAAATACACTGCACTAGAGATGGACCCAAATGAGGAGATGACTCCTGTTTTTCAGAGAGAGAAGCTTGTAATTGAGCCTGGATGATGATACCGATTTTAAATCCGACTTTTCTACTGTAACGATGGCTATGAAAATCCAGACTTGTCACTGCAGCCAACAAACCCAAAATCTGTCTTCAAGAAGAGCACCCAAGTCCTGTCCCTGGTAGAAGAGCTGTCTGGTGGGCCCGAGCTGCCATGCAAGCACTCAGAGAGCCAAGCCAGCAGGACTACAAAAAGACAATGTGGGTTTGGAACATCAATCCTCTTAGTCTGATCTCACTTCCCTAGTTTCAATGTAGCTATTTATATTGATTTTTTTTTAAACAATTGTCAAAGGACCTTCCCTTCCAGTTCAGTCTTCTGGAGGAACTGTTATAAAAGACTACTTTTATGAAAGGATTAAAGGGTATAAGAAGCATAGAAGGGCGAGAGCTGCTGTAAAACAGTTCCAGTGTATCAAGGCAATGAACAGAATTACCTTGGAAAAATTCTCATTACAGGAAGTGAAGGTGAGGAAAATTGTAAAATAATAACATGGGAGTCTTCCCCTCTGACTGATGCTGACAAGGCACCAGTGCAAACTTGCCGGATAAATGCTTTTCTTGTCAGGTTTGAGCTAAAAAACTGTATGGTTATCTTTGTGTCCAGCTGATGATACAAAGTCGTCATTGCAGGACTGTAATGAAGGGGGAAGAGTAAGAAAGGAGAGAATGAACCACAAGCTGAAATTATTCCTACTTTTCACATCTTGACTTAAAGAACAAGTTTTTAACAGGCTAATTCACTGCAAGCTGCCATACAATCCACCAGCTGGATAAATGAACCACGAAAGTCTGCCTGTCTTTATATAGTCTCTGAGAAAATACCAATGCATCGGTTTTATTAAACCCTTGTGAGAAAGCCAAGTTTGAAGCTGCTGGGGACTTGTATCATTTCCAAGGCATGTGGAGAGGGGGTGAAAGGAAACGTCACTTGAAAGAGATATTTGGTATCGAGCATCAGCTGTGGAGCATCCTCACGATTGTTTAGCATAGCCTGAAATTATAACGGAAAGGGTAAGAAAATATCATATTAAGAATCAAAGCAAAACCAGCATGTTGTTTGCTTCCCATTGCAAATCCTGCTTTCACATGACGTTAAGGAGACTTAACTGACTTTCATCCATTCCAAACATCTAGAAGCTGAGCAACTTAGTAATAATACGATGTAACTTGAATATGAGAAATAACATTTGTAGCTCTTACCTGGACTTTACGAACAAATGATGGAGTCACTCTTTTCTCAAAATCATCTATTGGAGTGTATGAGTTGAGGATCTTAACTATCTGTTCAAATTACAAAAGACTATTTTAGCATGTCACTTAAGTGAGAAGACAAAGTGAGAAGACAAAAAGAAAAAAGCATTAGTATGACATCTTTACTGATATTTAATGGAAGTTTCAGAAAGAATTTTACAATAAGAAAGAATTTTGACTGGTCACATGATGAGTTGTTACATATATAGTGGTTGTTAGGACGCATTTTGAGAGGTGTCAGCATGATCAAGGAGATGAAGAAAAAGCTGAATCAATTAATGGAAACAAGAAAAGCCTGTGACAAAGTAAAGAAAATACACTGTGGAATAAAAAACATGGGATAGAATAAAGCAGGCAAGTATTCACCACAGGAGCAGTTAAAACGCTAACAATTAGGAATAAGGAGTTTAAAAAAAATTTGGTTTAACAAGTGGTGATATGGCATGCTGAAGAATGTGTTTTTATAAAATGAAAGGCCAATAGCTGTTGCAACAAATTATTTTAGATAACTAAGATTCTGCAATTGGTCCTGCTGGAAGAAAACAGATGGTTCATTACCTGCACAGTAGAAAGAGATTTGCAGTGTTCACATATTTCCTTGGCATCATCATCTGTGACCTTTTTGACCTGAAGAAGCCAGGCTGCTTGAGACAGAGGCTCCAAAGTTTCTTTGGCACTGCTGTTTTGAAGATTCTTGTCCTTAAGCCATTCTTCCAAGTAGCTGATATTACATCTGAGTTAAACCATGAATGGACAACAGACATGTCAGATTCCCCCTAATAAGCAAGTTACACTAAAGACTTCTAAAGAAGGAATGCTCCTCTAATGCAGTGGTTTTTTACCTTTTAAGTTAAAAACCATACATGTAGATCATAAAAATCAAACACTTAATAGCTTATGGATCTGTAAGTTTAATCCCTTCTGTATCTCAATCCTTTTTATTTTTTTATTTCTTAGAGCTTGGATAATACAAAGCAAGCTATTAGTTTAGCTGTTTACAGAAAATTACTAATATATTTCCTATTACACTGTAGCACTATATGTAGCACTGTAGCACTATATGACTTTAAAATATTCATTTACAACTGAGCTCACACAGGAAATGAAAACAATCTTTGTACATTACAAAGCAGGGACAGGCTTATAACTGATGACCTAAAGGTTTTATCAGCTTTCTTCTAGTAATGGGTCAAGATTTTACTGATTTTCTTTCCACCTTAGTCTGCAGGCTGTCTAATGGAGAACAAATGAACTGCATATTCTGTAAAACAGTTAGGAGCATGTTCTCTTGATGCTCGTAAGAAGACAGATGATGCCCAACCTAAACCCTCACAGGCTCTGTCTCAGGGCCTCTCTCATCACAGAGCATGAAAAACGCAAGTCAGCTTTTGTCTATCTGCCAGCCAGGGGACACTGCACCTGTTTACCACAGTAAGAAAGACTTAAAAATACTATTCATCACATCATGAGTGAACTAGCATGGAAAGAATCCTAAACACGTCTGACTTTAAGCTCCAGACTGTAATTTTCTTTGTCTCTTCCTCCATTAGTGTTTCCATAGAGAGAAAAATTTGTAGTAAGTTATGTTGAGAAAGCTCAGACCAAAAGGGAAAGATCTATTTTTTCAAAAAGAGTAGAAAACAATTAGTTGCTTCCAGTAGAACGGTTACAGAATATCCAGTGACTTAGCAATAAGGGCCATTACACAAAAGTGTTAAAAAGTCATTCTCAAGCAACTGCTTGTAGAAACTTTACTGGCTTTACCTTATCTGCATTCCTTTCCTACATGAGCACATGTCCTTGCGGAGGAAGAGACTATTGAGGGTGATAGCTCCAATCAGAAAGAAAAGCTGCTTCACTGCCTGCTTTAGAAGCTCAGAGTCCAAGCCATTCTGGCACATAGTACTATAAAAATAGCTGAGCTGTTGCAGGATAGAGGTCATTGTGTAGGTATCTGTGTCATCTATACTTGAAGAACGTTTACGGAACCCTGTAGGTTTCAAGCCAGAAATTCCCTGAAGACTTTCATATTCCAGCATGCCTGGTACTGAAAGACAACAGAAAATAATGGGTTAAGACCAACACTCCTAAGGCTCCTTTTAGTTATGTTAACTATTATTGAACAAAACCTACTTGTAAATGAGGTTTTACCTCCATGTAAAAGAAAAATAAGACACCGACAAAGGTTTCTGGAGTACACAAATTTCAAAAAGCCTTTTGTTTCTGTCGAACGTTGATCAGTTTCAAAGCATTATCCTGCACCAGGAAATGTGAAGTAGTCTTTCCAAACCCTGTGGGGACGTACCATTCAGTGGAATTTATATGTGTAGAAACACACATACAGGTACACACATGTATAAATGAACAGGAGAAAGATGTGTGCCCCATCCTTTGCCTCCATGTATAAGCTTTGATCATACACTTCACAAACTACATTTAAAAAGTCTGTTTGGGTTGTTGCTGTCTTACCAATCATGGGCTGAATGTTGTTCTCCATCACAATAATGAATTGGTGATAGATACGAATGGCCAAATCACTGAGAATTTGTCTGTATTCTGAGAGATCAAAATGCTTCAAACAGTTCTTATTCTGACGTGGAGTGTTACCCTTCATAAATTCCTACAAGTATGTTGTAAATATAATTATTACAAATCACACAACATTATAATTATAAATTGTTACTAGAATGTAATATATGTATTAGAATAACTCATTCCATCTCTGGAATGATACTCTGTTCCTAAAGTCTGTTAAAGCCAAAGAAAAGACAAGCACAGATTTCAATGAACTCTGGAGCAATTCCCAGATCACTTAAACAGAAAGCAAACTCCCACCCCCCAACCCCTCCTCACCAAAAAGACAAGGTGCTGTTTTGAAACTATGTAGGGAAAAAATAAATAAATTACACTTTATCGCTACAAAGGAATCTGATTTTTTTACTTCTCATCAGGAAAGCTCTGACTTCAAAAGTCTAGACTGAATCCTAACTTGTGTGAATTCCTGAATGTTCATTACAAATAGAGATTAAAATTCTAAATTCTGGATTCAGCCCTTTCCCTGCCATTGCAACTAAATTATAAAAGACTGTTATTAATTAACATTTAATGCTTTCAGTTCTACAGATATCTTTATCGATACGACCACAAGAGGGAGTATTGTTGTTTAGACAGTACACAGTTACTGTGATTCCAAGGCTTTATGGTACCTCTTGGCTTTAATCCTGGACTATATTCTTATGTGCCTATGCAATTTCAGTTCGATCTACCTAAGTTAATAAAACCTAGCAATAAAATAACCTAGCTCGACATCTGAAGTCCAGCTCACATTAAACTCCAATTAAGTAGCAGTTTCCACATCATATCTTTAACCTACTTTAGCACTTTCATGTTTCCTTGATTTCACTTGATCTGTTAGTTCTATACTGTGTTATTATTTGTGTAAGACATATATCACACCACTGCAGAGCAACATGGATATCTAAATATCTGGAAAGAACAGTGATGAGCTAATGAATAATTACCGATTATCACGATTTTAAATTCCAATTAAAGTCTGTCACAAGTAAAGTATTGGAATTATTTGATGAAATAGTTCCTACCTCTTCCCCACTGTACTGCTTCAAACAGTTAAGAAAATAATATGTATTGGAAAGCCAAAAGGACAACATCTCAAAGTCTTCTGAATGTTCCTGAAAATTACAAGTAACACAGCCTCATAATTGTGAAGTCTCATGAAGTTAATTTAATAACTAAAGAGCATTACAGAATTGGTATAATAAAGTCCATATACAGCAGAAGGAGCATACAGCATCTAACTGAGCAAATCATGCTGAGTTTTCAGGCTAATATACATATAGCAAAGATCCCTCTTTTATCTGGTAAACACTGTTTAAGTCTTCTTAAATGACAGACTGGCTAAATAAGTCTGCACCAAACAGTTTAACAATTTCTATGTATAGTGTTGTAGAGCAGTAGAGCCCTTGCTGCAAAAAAGTGTGAACAATGCCTGTGTACATGGACAAAACTGAACTACATATAAATGTAATTCTAACTGTATCTGGTTTTTTATTTATTTTTGTTAGCTAAGTAAGCAGCAGCTTTTCTAATGCATAAACTGTGGTATAAATATATCTGAGAACAAACTACAGGCATTCTCTATACAACAAATTCAACTGCATAAACCAAAGTCCCTTCCTGCTTCTGCTACAAATCATGCCTTGTGTTTTATTGCATTATAAATCCATAATAAAGTGTTCACATGGCTGAATTTGTTATGTAGATGAGACAACAGGCTAACGATGCTGGTTTATAACTTGATTTTGTAAACTGGCTGGCAACATAAGTTTAATCATTTGGATACTAAAGCTGCAGTACCAAATGACACGTCAGAAAAAATAACACTAGTAGAACAGCAGTGCAAAAATCTCTTAAAATTTCGATACCTGCCTGCTACCAAACATGCTAACCTTCACTTCTGTAAATCTGACTTTTACCAGCGCTGAAAGTAGAGCTGCACTTTACCTAATTAGCTACTCACTGTAAAATGTAAAATGCTTTATTTTGTCAACAAGCTCTTCAGATAAAAATAATTTCTGTTAATGCATTCTGTGTTGAGCACAGTAGAACCTTACCCAGAGGCTTTACAGCGACACATCTACAAACTACAAGAAGACTGCCACTAATGGTTCTTGTTCTCTTATAGGAATACTAGCAAACAGAAGTGTGAGCATTCCCAGGTACCATGCATGCATCTTGTAAAACTTACATTAAAAATCAAAAAGTACAATACAGCTAAACGTATTTCCTACCTTAACAACTTGTTTAATACCATCAATGGTTACGTTCATGAAAGATTTCAGCATGTCAGCATCATTCAGATAATCTGCATACCTCACACACATGAATAGGATGTGAGCTGGAAGGCCAGGTATCATATTAACTACAACTCCACGTGGCTTTAAATCTGCATAAAGGAGAGTCGTCAGGTTTACTATATAAAAATTTAATGATTCAATGTATCATTCTGAAAAAGACAAGCACTGTGGAGTTTATTTCTTCAGTGACCAGTCACCTGATAACTCATTTACTGATCGTTTGTTTCTGAAAACTTCTGTAACAGTATTGTTCATATAAGACTATTAATTAAGTTTTCCAGAGTAATAGGAATTATTGTAGCAAATGCTAAGGTCCAGCATGGGCTATGCCAGACAGGACAGCTTCAAAATGCAATTTGCATTTAACTACCCACTGGAGGCCCCACCAAATTCTGGCATTGCTTAATTATACGCTTTTGTTGACAAAGACATAAACACTACAAGGCTGAAGTAGGAGAGAAGAAAAGGAAGATGTTGTTTCCAAAGAGCAGTTTATAAGGGTACTTATGTACATGGAAAATTTGTTGACTTCACTATTAATTGTAAGCTAATGCAAAAAGCTGATGTGGCAGTAAGATGGATATTGTTAAGTAAGTCAGAGGAAGAACAAAATTCCTCTACAAGAGAAACATCGAAGTACAGTTCCCCTCAGTGAAGAGAATGACATGGGAAGGACAGGCAGGAGAGTAATCCAGCACATGGGGATATAAACCCAGTGACTTACAGACTACGTAGACAACCAGAAGAAAGTAAATTCAAATCCCTGGAGTGCTCCTGAGATTTATAGCTTTATAAGTGAATAAATAATAAGAAAGATAATAGAGTCAGACAAATTATTTTTATGCAGACAAAGCAATTCTATATTTGAAATGACCAGCAGCAGAAAAAGAGCAAGACAGAACCTCCAAGTCATATCAGTGGTACAAGAGTGAAAAAAGGCAACTTTGAATGTAAGTGAAATACAGCGCCTTGTAGTTTTTGTTGTAGTATTCTACACTGAATATCATTGACTAGTGATAAAATTTGAAGTGTTACTAAAATACCAAGGATCAGATGTTGAATGATCCTGTCTTCGTCCTCTTTTTTGTACTCCATCATTCCAACGTACTCTTTGGACAAAGCTGGTGCATGAGCTTCAGCTGTCAAACACAAACACAGTTACTGGCAGGTAAATGCCTAGGCTAACGTTCATGTTACAACAAACAACTGGAAAAAAAACACTTTCCTCTGTAAAAAACAGGGTATGGGACCTGTTCACAATAACACTCTTAGCTTGTGGTTCCACGCATTATGAGTTAAATAGCATTTATACTATTAACGTGATTAGTCTCACTGAATTCAGTGGAATTACTTGCACTAATGAGACAAATAAAAATTACCCACCTATGCAATGTTTTGAAGTGGGTTATATAGTGAAGAATTACTTGCTATATAGGAACTTTTTACAAATTAATTTCAAATCAGGGAACCATCTGCCATTTGAAGGTAACAGGAGGAGCTACTCATCTGATGCAAAACTAAAACTCTGTTGGCTCAGAGACAGTTTGCGTAATGGAATGCATTAACTTTTGTTGACACAACCTGATACCGCTGGATTGATCTTTTATCATATAGACTAGGCCCCATAAGTGCCCATTATTTAGCTAGAAAAAAAAATACAGAAAAGGGGTTTTATGTAATTTCTGTTGACAGTTTCCTGGCACTTTTTTCTGAGGTTTTAAAATTTCTAACCCCACCTCAAGCCACCTTTTTTTTTTTAATTTACTTTTTCAAACACAAACTGAACATCCAAATCTGTACTAAAAAAAGAAAAAAGTAACAGTATCTTACTTTTTTCAATAGTCTTGGTAAGAGTTTTGATCTGATCCTCCAATTTTTTTATTATTCTATCTTTCATGTCTAGTTTTTCTTCAAGATCCTGTAATAATCAAAGTCAGTGAGTTCAGAGCAACGACAGTTAAAAAATGTCTTCTACTGCTATATGTTACTGCCACAATTAAAAAGCACTATGATGTGCTTTAAATTATATTTGGTGGAAGAAACATGAAACCTTCATATCTTTTTTTTCTCCCTCAATGAATTGAGAAAACATCCTACCCATACCATGAAATCATGATTGTTTTTCTTTTTATCCCGCATTTCAGGTACAGTTTCTTAATGACAGCTTCATTTCCTCACCATGTTTTCCACAGTAAGTCGAGTTGTTTCTTGCTTTATCTTGCTTTTTACTTCATCCTGGATTTCATCTTGCATCAAACCGTTGCTCAGCCCCTCAATTTCTTGGGTTGTGACTTTCAGCCTCTCTTTTTCTTTTATGTCTATTTCATTCTGGGCCTCATTTGTTCTAAGAATAGATAGATAGGAAGCTTTGTCTCTTTCATTAAAGCACAGTTGTATCCTACTTGTCCATTACTTATGAGCTACACGCACAGCTGTAAGGCAAATCTTACTTAAATTCTTTAATATACCACATCCAGTGTAACTGTTACCCCAGCTTATGGCAACTACATTTCTTATATTAAAAAAAATAAGAAAAATACATATATATTTACCGTCTTTGTGTTCTATCCCCTTCTAGCTCATAGTGCAGCCGATTAGACATCTCTTTCAGTTTTTTTTCAGTAACAATTAGCAACCAAGCCCAAAACAAAAGAAAAACAACAAAATCACGTTTGCTTACTGTTCTGTACTTTAGTAACTCTCTCTTTACACTCATAATTTTGTTTCATCTAACAAAAGTGAATGACATGCCATATAATGTATCAGAGAAGTATCTGACTACTCCATACCACACAGAAGATTTTATGGGATAGGGAATTTTGAGGCTACTAACTTTTTGCAGTTGGCAGTAAAACTATTGGCAAATTTTAAATCAATTGATTAAGACGACAGTACAATTAGAGAGAGACTCAGAAACCTCAGCAAAGTATGTTTTCCTTCATTGAGAACTTTCCAACAAGCAACTTCAGCAAGAACTTTTCCCTCTTGTCTCCCACTGAATTTTTCAACACCCTCTGAAGTCTCTCATAGACTATGCCTTAAATTCCAAATCATTTTTCCTTTTTATGATTGTTTCCAAAAGGCATACACCATTGCACGTATTGTTAGCAGAGTCCTACTGAATACACTTGCAGACATCCAAATAATAGAACTGAAAGACCTAAAAGAGGTTAAAATAAATACACATACTTTCATATGTATTATTTTTTAATACTAGAGATATAAACTACACATTTTTTCATCATGTTTCTTACATTTCACTACCAAGAAAGTAAGTATTAAGGAAATGAAGTTATTATGAAGCATTGCTCAGCTTTTAAAGACTCACATATAGGGAATTCATCACGTTCATCTTAAACAAACGTAAGGCTAGGGACCATACTGGTACTTTACCTTTCAACTTTACAGTCTGTTCTTGAAGACGGTTTTCAAGATCTAATTTTTGATTTTCAAGTTCAGAAACTTGCTGTTTAAGATCTGGAATCACCTATTAGAGAAAAAGGATATTTTCTTATTTCAGCACTTGCCTTCTTTTCACATGTCTTCAATAGTTCCTGTGACACTGGAAGACTTCCAACTGCAAATAGTCAAAGACTGGGGAGACACTGTGAGGGAGGACTGCTACCTGCTTGCCTGGGTTGTTTTCTGGAGGCATCTGCTGCTGGCCACTTAAAATGAAACAGTGAGCTAACTACATATTTGGACTGGCCCAGCACTATGTTCTAGTTTAAAGCAAATCACTCCGTGGCTTCAATTTCCCTAGCTCAATTGACACTGGAAAAAACCTCAGTATGTTATAAAATCATATTTTAAAAATAACTTTTCTTTATATTTTCAATTTTAGTAACTTTGTTTTGAAAATATTTATTTAGTTATTTTTAACTCAGCAGAGAAATAATACGGTATATACTATCTTCTGAAATAATAGCACTTCCTTGTGTTAGATAGGTTTTACAAAGTACTAATAATTAGACTCCTAAGCCTTGCCTGCAATTTGTTAGCAACTCGATGTGCCCAGCTGCCCTCTGGCGGGGAGAGTCGCCGAATTGCACACATCTGTAACCACCACAAATCCCACAGGCATCTGTTTTTTCCCTATCAAATCATAGAACTTGCCAACCTGGAAGGCAGAAATTGCTTTAAAGAAGCTTTTGAGAAAAAGATGTTAATTTCTGTCTTCTCGCTAACAGGGAAAGGATGAAGTTACTACATTCTGAACTGGAATTCCTCAGTACAATGAAAATTGAAGCTGGCTGCTGAGGGCTGACCCGGGCTGGCCGGCAGGCAGGCACCCACAGAGCTGCTCACTGCCCCCCTACCTCCACCCCACACCCCCGCAGAACAGGGAAGAGAACAGGAAGAGCAGAAGCGAGAAAACATCTGGGTCAAGATAAAGCTAAACACCCCCTTTCTTCTTCCTCTGCCTCAGCTGAGCACAACATTATACGGTAGGGGGATCCCTTTCTGTTCAGCTCGGGTTGGCTGTTTTACCTACAAATCCAAAATGCACCATCATATGGACTTCTACAAAGAAAGTGAACTCCATCCCAGACAGACTCAGTATGCTGTTATAATACTGACCCATCGAAAGTTACAGCATCATAAAACTGCTTCTCACTAAGTCTCAAATACTAAAAGTGTCCCATCAGAAAAAAAATTATGGCCTGACCAAAAAATAGCTTTTTTTCTTTTAGTTATCAGATGAGAAGCCTAAATTTGGTAGGTAGTAAAAAAAGTATGCTGAGCTCACTTTCTGGTAGTGGCTAAGCTTCTGATTCATTTTTAGTTAAAATTTTGTTAGTTAAATAAAAACCATAAATACTTGTTTCTTCCTGACTTCCAGTATAAAGCTGCATATCTGTAGAATTATTACCCCTCAAAAGTTCCAACTTAAAAATATTTGTATGAGCTCAGTTATTGACATCTTGGCAACATTTTGAAGTTCAAAACATGTTTTGTAAAATCTGAATATTCTGTCACAAACATTCAAAGGTTCAAGCACGTTCTAAAGACTCTCAGTGTCTCCCTTGCTATCAAGAGGAAAAGCCAAAGCCTGTGTGTGCACTGCACATCAAGTCAGAATTTGTAAAATGGTATTTTGCCATTCTGGGATTAGAATCAAATCTCCATTCAGGTTTATGCAAAAGAAAATGCAAAAAGCCTCTGTGAGGCTGCCCCAAGAAGCTGTACACTCGGACAATAAATCTGTCTGCCTCCTAACACAGTACCCCAGCTTGCAGGGAAGGAGCCTGTGGATCTGCAATCTTACACAGCCCCATCTGGTTGAGTCGAGCTTTGAGATTTCAAGGACACCACTGCAAGATTTTGAGGGCTTTGTGCCACAAACACATTTGGATTGTATTACTAAGTGAAAAAAACATACTTTCCTTTACCACATCTTGATCTTACCAGGTTTTCTGAAGTTAGTCTGCTAACTTCAAGTCGAATACCATCATTTATGTCATTTTCCTCCCGAAATAATTTTTGTAGATGATTAATATCTTGGCTAAGATGTTCAACTTTAAAGTTCAAACCTTCAATCTCCTTTTCGTATATTTCTTTCTGAGACTGGAAATGACTTTCCAATACTCTGTTAAAAAAGGGGAGAAAAGACATGGCAGACGTAGTACAACCTCCATGCTGTGGGTCAAGTTTAACATAAGGTGAAAACAAAGTACTGTGGTTGACACACATACATCACCTGTGCATTAAAGTTATGCATGGTATCTTGGAGGAAACACATTGCCTTGAATGAAACGCACTTACCTCACTGACTTAGTAAAAGTTTGTTAAAGTGACTTTAAGTTGCTCAGCCAGTCATGTCACTTTTGTTCATTTCTTAAACAGATGTTCAGTATTGCACTGTCAAATTAGTTACTGATCTTTCCATTTATTTTCTAGATCACAAATCGGAGTTATAAAAATACTGAAGAACTGAACTAACCTAGTAGCTTTTTTCAAGCCCTCATAAGCAAACCACAGTTCTCCATCCTCATTTAAGTGTTCCAAATCCTCTGTAGAGAGTCTAGAATATGAAGCAGTATCATTAGTGTGCAGGTGAACAAAATGCACTTCTTTAGCTTTTTTTTAAGAGACCTCAGAACAAAATTACCTGCTTCTTACATCTTCAACATCATAACTTTCAAGAAGCTGTTTTGCAACTTCCGACATCTTTTCTGGGAAAAAACAAGTTTACATGAATAGTTTTCTCCACACTTTTCAAATTAAGTTTGATTATAAAAATCAAGCCAACCTCTTCCTAAATCTACAAGGCTCTTTCCTGGTACTCAGTAAATATATCTGGTTTGCTACAAGAATATGATGAGAGACTCTGTTCTACTTCTGGATGTATAAGGTGCACTACAGAGGTATATACTACTAATACTTTTTTTTTTTTTTTCAAAACACATCAAACTTTCAATGCAAAGTTGTATCTTTCTCTTCTGAATTTAGTCAGATGCTAGGGTTGTACAGATGATTTGTTATCTAGTGCTAGGTTCCTACATTAAATGCTGCAGATACATTTTTGCTCTATGACATTGATAGCATTGAACAAAATGCACAACACTAGTGCTTCTTATTGAGTACCTTTTTCCAAAGAGAACCAAACTTGGCAAGTTATTTAAGCATATTTGATATTTAGGGATGAATGAAAGTAGGTTAAAGCAGGCTGAATGAAAGCCAGGTAATGCATTGTCTCTGTATTCCTGGGTCTCTACAAGTTACTTTCTAAGTGAAGTTATTAATATTGATTTTTAAACACAAAGCAGGAATGTCTGAAATCAGAGTTTCTCCAGATCTCAGTATTCAGTGATCACTTAGCAAAACTCACCTGTTGGCTTTTTTTTTTTCCTTGCGAGTAAAGGTATGAATAGAATAAAATCACTACAGGATGTCAAAGCTAACATAGGAGAAATCAATTTAAACTGGCCTGGTTCACATTGTTCACATTGTACTTGGCAGGTTCTCTGAATTGTCTAGTATGTAGCTTACCCCTCAATTCTCGCTTCTGTGACTGGGCTTGCTTTTCAACATCCAATTTTTGTGTCTGCAGTAGTTCAATTTCCTTTTGCAACTCAGGTATTTTCTGAATCAGACAAAAATTATAGACTGAGACAAGGAATGAAGGACAAGGGCTGAGTATCAGTTAAATCATAAAGATAATTATAGTTAAGAAGTTCACACAGTAAAAGGCTTAAAATGTTTTGTGTTTAAAGCATCTGGTTCTCAGGCACCAGAACAGAATGTGTTTGTGTCACAGAATTGACTCTGAGAAAAAAATGTGACTTTACACAAAAGTATTATTTTCAGGTTGAGTTCATTTTGAACTCGAACATTTATGAAAAATTCCTTGAGAAACTAACACTTTCTTGGAAGAAGGGAGAACACACATTTAAACATATAAATATTCAGGCACAATTATTCTTCAAAACATGAACTTATTTCTGAGAGCAATAACTTACTCGTATTTTGTACATTAAAATAATGGAACATAGTGGTGTATCAAATACAGCTTATTAACTACAACTTCTTCTAAAAATGCAGTCAAGATAAAAAACAGTGAAGATAATCTATAAATAAAACCCCCACGTTCTCTACTTGCTTTATGTAGCAAAGACTCCAAAATGAAATGCATCATACTTCACCTGGGCTTGTTTTGTAAGTTGTCCTACTTCCATTTTCAGGCCATCCTGAATGACAATTTCTTGCTGAATTTGATGTTGTAACTGAGTTTTTTCTTCTTTCAGAATCTTAATTTCTCCCTTGAGCAATTCAATCTCCTTTTCATAGTCATGCTTCTGATTTTGGAAATTTTTCTCAAGTATCCTGAACAAAACAATGAAAAGGTATTGTTATTTTCCTGCATTCAGAAGTGAAAGAGAGGACTTTGGTTTTGTTTTAATTTGAAGGACATATTTTATTGATAAAAACTTAAATGAATCATGGTTACTTGAAAACGCTACCCTACATCCCCAGAGTCGATCTACAGAACGGGTGATAATGGGATGAGAATGTCCCTGGATTTCCCTACATCAATTTCAGATACTGAGACTGAATTCAAGGCTGACTTTTTTTCCACTTAAAGGCTAATCCTCTAACTCTTTGAGAGGTAGCCTGCCTGGGCAGCTTTCCACTACAGTTATGCTCACAGTCAGCACTGAAAAAGGACATAGCAACAGAAAGCCCTGCGGCCTTCTCAGTGGAACTTTGTAAGCAGCTTTCTATTTTCTACTAGTCCCTGCTGGAATGAACTGGCTTCCAACATAATAAAACTAATGGGCAAAGCAAAAAAACTAGCACAGAAGCCCTCTTAGTATAGTCCGAATTTATTTGCAGCTGAAAGCCACTACAGAGCTTCCAACCCTCAGGAGCAGCGACTGACTGCACTCTTCACACTTCAGAGAACAGCATCTATCTGGTACCTGAAGTTCTCTTGTCTTACACTGCAAGAGCCTGACTGGGAAATAAACACCTGATCTGAGAAAAGCATGTTGCAAACCTTTTATTGCTAAATAATAGCATTTTTAATACTGCCAATGAAATACCAAAGGAGGAAGAAGGTTCCCCTATATTTTTAGTCAAACGTCCTTTAAAACCACTGCCTTTTCTTCAAGCTAAATATTTCAATTCTGTCCTTTGATAGTCACTTCACAGGAATTTTGACTGGTATGGCCACCAGCTGCTCTCCCAGCCCTGACTGAACTCTGAGGATATGTCCAAAGAAAGCATTATCATCAGGGCTGCCTTTCAGTTTTCAAAAAGACACATGGAAAGACAGTAAACTGTAAAAGCAAGAACAGTCTCAAGTCTACAATATAATTTTCTGCATGTAACTGACCCACAAGCATGGGCTTTTCCTCAGCTGTACATGAATTACTTCAGTACAAACACTACTGTCCAAGAACACTGACAGATTCGTAAGTGATGTGAGCACGATACATTTACTGCAGGAAAAAGAAAAGGAAGGGAAAGAGAAAAAAGGAATTCTGTTTTATAGCAATGAAATTGAGATTTCATACATTCTCTGATTTTCTTCTTTTTGTACATCATTGAAGAGTTGCTTCGTGAGGTCATCCATTTTCTCTGTCAAAAAAATATTTCAAAATTTCAAAGACCTTCATGCAATTATGTGCATTTATTAAAACAGTATGACCACAATGCAAACTTCTGTTTTAATTAGATTTGATTTTAAGCAATCTTTAACATATTTTAAGGCTGAAATTATTCTCTCGAGTGCCAAGAATTACCATAGTAAATTTTACAAGTAATTCTATAGAATAAAAAGGTTCTGAAACACCAAAGTGCTATTCATCTAACGTATATGTGATCTCGTGCTGCTTGTGTCTTTTGAAATTAGATTCATAAAGCAGTATATTAAAGGAGTCCAGGACAAAATGACACTTTGAAGGAATGCACATGCATAAGACAGGAAACATAAAAGGAGAGTTTTTGCTACTGAAAGAACAAATTTAATTTAATTACTAGATTAAAAATATTTGCACTACACATTCTAAGCAAGACAACCTTAGGACCAACTTTTAATTTACTGTAAGTTCAGAAGTGATATTCCTTTTATTAGAACAAAAGTAGTTTACGTTTGCCGAAAACCTGACTTTACACTTTGCCCCACAATAACTTTTATAACTCCCTTAAAACTCCATTTAGTTATTGTACCTTTCATTTCCTCAGTTTTTTCTTGGAGCTTTATTTCTAAGGTCTCTTTCTGCTCTTGTAATTCTTTATTCAGGTTCTCAAGTTTTAGTATTTTCTGTACACAGAAAAAGTAAGCATAATATACAAATTACAAAGGAGGAAGAAACAGGTTGCAGGTCTTTCATTTTAACAAGCACATGTGGATTCCCTTCCTCCCCTATAGCACCCCCCCAAAAGTGAAATTACTTAGTAACTCTCAAATCACACGTTTGATAAATCCAGTAACTGAAAAGATATTTTAAACTAAAATAAAAGCACACAGATGTCAATTTAAATTTACCTGTTCACTGTCCTCTTTATATTTTTTCCCTTTCTCTTCATATGTTCTCTTTTGAGCAGTCAACTTTTCAAGATCTAATTCAAGTTTTTGAATTGTATCCATGTCATTCATGTGAGTTGAAGCGAGATTGGTCAATCGTTCCAGCAAACCATGATTTTCCCTACTCTACAACGAGCAAGACAGGTTTAAAGAAATCAGAAAGAAGCACACCTGAAACTGCTGAAAAGAATTTTGAAGGAAGCACCTGACGTATTTCTGCTCACTATCCCGTATCAGTCATGATTATTTCAGCCAAAGATTGTTTCCATCAATTAGATTAAAGCTACCATATTAAAGACGATTTGGCTGGTATGGCTCTCAAAAATAAGCTGCAAAATAAACATAATACGGAATTCCAAAAAGTTACTAAGTATATAGCACCAGAGCAGTACCTCACACATCTTCATTCTAATACACGTAATTCCATCCAAAGATTGGACACACTACCCAAGAAACAGGAAAAAAATGATTTCTGATACTGCAAGATTCAGATTGCAGATTCTTCTCATTGACACAACTAAGCCAAAAATATAATGCAACCTTGAATATTATTCCTGCTCTGGATGTAGGAAGAATACTAGTGGCTTATTATAAAGGCCTCTACGCCGTATTCCCCTGTCTTGTCAAGTATGGATATTGTAATTCACATAAGCCTCTATGCAACATGAGAACGCTGAATAAAAGAGATATCATAAAGAAATTAGTACAAATAAACTGACTGGTGTCCCTCACCTGCTCTTCTATCTTTTTCTGCAGCTGCTGAACTCTATATGAAAGCTGGATATTCAATACAAACCGCCGAATATTCTGAAATCTGCGTCTGGCAAGCCATGCACGGGCATATTTCTGAAGGATCACAGCTTTGTGCTCTTGAAGCATCTTTAAAATAAAATATTAACATCTGTATGTAATTATTTTTGCATCAATCAGCATCAATTACAACACTCTGTGAATCTGCATACACTGGGAAGGACAATGCTTCTCATGGAAGTATCAAAGTACTGAAATACCTGAGACACATTTGAACCACTGTAGTAATCACACTAAATGATCTGCATCAAGCATAAACCAGAGTTCCTGGTAGCTCAGAGACTAGATCTAATCTACCGTATATCAGCATTTTTATAGTAACAATATAAAAACAGAGTAGAAGACATGAGAACCAAACATGCAAAAGATACAGTATTAGGGATCATTGCCTTTGTCTCTGGTCTTTCTTATACAGCAATAGTTGTTTCCAGTTACTGAAATAAAATTTTTGAAAGGCTGTACCTTCTGGTATTTTTTTCTTGCTAGAAATCCTCTTGTATAAGCTTGAATTGTTACAGCAGCCACATGGATGAGCTGGCAGAGTCTACGGACCAGGTAACCCCGACAGTATTTCTGAATAATTATAGCTGCCCAGGTTTGCTTCAGATTTCTTGCAGTTATAGCTTGCCTTAATTCAAAGACAATAAAGTTTACTTAGGTCACATTAGATTTCTCATGTTCATTCCCTCAGTCAGCCAAGTCACATACACACAGAAGACAATGAAAACAGACATCCACTATCTAACACACAGCTTTTTCTTCAATCAAAGTGAAAGAGAAGGAATTATCCACAATCTTTGAAATCTGTTCCACAAGCAATTGTTCTGATGGTCTCTTTCTGAAAATTTCAAAGCCTACACAGAGCCAACTTCCTCTCAGTCTGCTCTGTGAATGACTGGTACAGTCTCTCTGCTGCATAATTCCTTATACTAATTTGTACACACTAATTTGTAGACCGTTGTAAATTGCTTTTCCTTTCTGCTACCTGACTTCGTCTCTGGCTCTGAAGTTAAGCAGTAAGTGCAAGCCAACAACCAGGACACGCGTCATTAGCTAATGACTGGGCTTACAGGTAGACAGGCCTCTCAGGAATCTGGCAGACAACATTTGAAATCTGCCAGAGTACTTTCTACGCTTAAGATGAATAACTTGAGCATTTTCAAGTCCATAATTACAATCAAGAGGAAAGTGAAATACAATCTGAATTGCTCTTTTGTAAAAATTACACTTCCAAATGGGCATGAATTTAACTTTCCATATCCCCTCAGGCACACCCTAACAGCAAGTTCATTCATCAGCCACAAGTACCGCACAGTCCGCTGCCCGTGGAAGTACTGCTGGATTATAACAGCTGCTCGTTTTACGCGGAGGAATTTCTTCCGCTGCAGCCAGCCTCGAACACTCTTTTGGATCATGATGCACGCGTGTCTCAGCTTATCCGATCGCAGTTTTTCCAAGTAAGCAACTTGTCCCGCTCTGAAGAAAATTTTTGATCTCCCAAACTGATACTGGTTATGATCCTGGAAAAGAAAACAATACGTATATTAAGTTTTTAGTTTACTATTGTAGACCAGACATTCTCTTCCTTTTATAAGTTGTCACTTCTGTCCTGCTCCTCTGAAATGAGATGATCTTGCTAAATAATATTATCTTCTCTGCCTTCTTTGTAGATAGGGGTATATGGGGAGAAAATCCACTTAGCAGGAAAGAACCAGAGAATTACATCCAGAAATTGCATCCTAGTGATCTCTAGTTAGAGGCAGGATCTTATGATAAAGGCCTTGAAAGCAAACTCTTCACCTCCTCCTACAGATCTGGTTCCTTGGGGTCAACACTACTTTTTGGCGTACTGAGCAGAACCTCAGGGACAAAGCTGCTTTTAAAGCTCAGATTCCCACCCTTGGCCTGTGCCAGAGCCATGTGGCAATTATGCTTGTGTTTGGTCTTATACATCCCCGAGTCTTAACTCAGTCCTGACACGCTGACTTCAATCACTGGCTTGACTCGGACCAGCCTCATCACGACAGACTTGTCTAACAAACAGGAGCAATAATCAAAATAGCACATTTTCAGAACAGCTCCCCAATATGCTACATTCCATCATCAAAAGCCCTCTTGCTTGCATAAACTTCTAATACTTGACAAATATATACAATTTACTGTTCACTGGTTTATAAATATAGGTGGAATATCTTCCATTTTACAAGTGAAGATATTAAGCACAGAGAGGTTAAATCATCTGTCTACGGCCAAATCACCACCGTGTCACAGCACAAGATTATTGACTTGTAAGCCCATGTGCAACACACGAAATCAGGAAAGACAGAATAATGTAAATATCTTTCCTATTTGAGGAGTGAGATCCTACTCTTGGCAAAAGAGGCCTTTTATTAATAATCCATGCTATAATACACAACGGGCCAGTGCACACAAACTCACCTGGATTAGCCGCTGCAAAACAATCTTGCAAATCTGCTTCTTGTCATTCAGGGAGAGTTCTTGCTGTGTCATAAGAATGCTGTAACGGCTGAAAAACTCAATGTAAGTCCACCTGGAAAATAAAAAGGTAGCAAACACGATTAATTTAAGAGACACCTAAGTATTTTTTGACATATGGAGGCCCACCGCTATCCCTACCTGGATGGGTAGCTCTGTGCACTAATTCGAATAGTTTCCAAAACACCACATGCTCGCAGTTGCTGAACCACTCTTTTTGAATCAAACCTAAAAAAGCAGAGTTATATTTTACTTTTTTGCTGGGGTTGGCATGCTATAATAATCATAACTGTTCTACTAGCTGGATTTCTATTTCTGCCTATGGGATGCAGGGTTTCCTATCTTTTATATGGTGTCTTACTTGTTTTTCTTACTATGTAATAGGAAGGTCTAGGTTTTCTTCTTCTGTCTCAAAACAGAAGGAAGGCTATATTTATTCTTCTCTTATGGAAAGTCCTGTTTCTTTTCACTATTAACTGTGAAAGCTTGTCTCGCCAAGTGGCAAAGAATCACGCCTCTCTCAGTGCAAAACGTACTCGGAAATAAATTCCCTCACCAGTCTACTGGGAAATAACTCCCTCTAGCACTCTTTAGTACTCTCTAGCACACTGATTACTCATGAATATCTGGGTTCAAGATGATCAACACGTGGCATGGAAAGACCCTTTCTAATTCTGGACCAGAGCTGATGTGCCCAAGGAGCGCCATGCTACAGTGTTGATCCAGTACTAGCTAAGAGATCCCTGTGGCTGATAGATGACTATACTGTTCTTTCACAAACTTAGCGTAAGTTCTGCTAGTCTAATGCAGAAATGTTTTTATATTATTTCAAGCTATTCCACCCCCCCCACCCCCCTTGCTATTACATGGTCTCACTGCAGAGATAGCAAAATAGTGCCATTTGTAACATGTTTTGCATGGACAGTTGCCTGGCTTCAAGAAAATGGGCTAACACATTTTAAAAATTTAATTTAAAATCTAAGTTTGCCTCTTCCCTCCTACTCAGATATGACAAATGCTTTTATTTCATTTGTCATCACACTACCTTCCAGCTAAAAGCTGTATAACTGAAACTAGATACCCCGGGTCTGCCCACAAACCAGACCAACAGCTGCATCAAGGTTAACTCCTACAGACAATTAGTGGTTATCAAGCTAGACATAGGAATGATGCAAACTCTCTGGCATATATGATTGTTTTAGAACATTAAAGCGTGGGGAAAAAGGCAAGGCTATGTTCAACACTGCTCATACCTTTCTGACTTCTAAAGTTCCTCTAGATATTTCTGAGGACAAAAGGGAAGTTCACAAAGAAAATGACAGTGGTTTTTATTCCTTAAATATGAACTGGTGCCAATCCATACTGTACAAGAGCAAACACACCTAAATAAAATATCCACCAACTTAAATCAAAGGTGGGAAACCTTTCCCTAAAAATGTTATGACAAATACACTAATACCAGACTTGAAAAATTTTAGAATAATAAAGAATTTTTAAGATTTTTAGTAACTATTACTGAACGATTCTGGTTTTGTAACAAGACAGTACATTTTTTATTTCAGAAAGATGTCTTGAAAGGAAAAATATGTTCTGCATGGGAGGTTGTTCAACAATAAGAATTTAGCTTGCTGACATGCAGCTACTGCAAAATAGAAAAACATTCTTTTCATTTTAAAGGTAATGTAACAGCTCAACACCACTAACATACTTACTCAAAAGGCAACTTCTCATCATTTGGCTTTATGCATCGTACGTAATGAGGGGTGGTTGCATTGAGTGTCACCATAAGTAAAGACAAAGAACTCCGGAACTAGAAAATATCAGACATAACAGTTTTGCTAGTGAAACATTTACAGCTAAGGAAAAAGTCAGATCTTAATTTTTTTATTCTTTGTTAGGTTTTGGCTGGACACTGGGAGATTTTCTTACAGTTTACATCTTAAACACTGGAAATTTAACAGTCTCCTACATATAAATTAAACACACCTACTTATACCCAGACCTGGGGCACTGCACTGTGGCCAGCTCTTGCTGCACCGAAAACTGGACCATCCACCGTGACCAGTAACAGAACACAGTGCCACAGTGCACTTCCCTGAAAGCACCACAGAACATCATGTTTATGTAGTACCTTATTGCCAACAGTCATCCGGAGCTGTTTGTTAGGTGACTTGAGAACAGGTCTTGCAGATTTGATGCTTATAGTTGAACTGAAAGGTGAAATGGACTCTGGATTGTCTTGAAAAAAATTCGCACACAGATGAAACTAAAAGTGTGGTGAAAGAATCACAGATAAAAAACTGTGTAACGGTAAGAACATTTAAATACATAAATACATTTATTACTGTAACGTAAAATGCAAACCCCATCCATCTTAATGCTTAGTCTCAAGGCTGTGCACCTGGGAGGGACAGGGCCTTCAAGCAGATGGGAAGTGGCAGGAACATATAAGACACCTGATGTTTTCCCTGCCCTGGCATTCTCTTAATCTCTTTTGAAGAATAAACAAAGGCAGCTGTTAACGATAAGCCACCTATCAAAGCTACATGCAATGACTACAGAAAAAAAAAAAAATTAAGTGAATTGTTCAGTTTCAAGGATTCCAAAATGCTGTTCAAGGGAGATACTGAGAAAACAAAAAAACACTAACATAACTAGCAAAGTAAGTGCGCATACATAAAAAGTTGAATACTGTGTTTTCCCATCTTGCATGTTATTTTGACAGTAAAAATACACATTTGTAGAATATTAATAAAAATTAAGAATAAACTAATTGATTTGACCTATTAAAAATATTTTTATTAGGAAAAATATTTTAAAATCAGATCTGAATAAATTCCAGTAAAATCAGGTATTCAGAAAATTAATCATTACTGTTTGTTCACAAACCTTGCTCTCTTTCAAGATTTCAATCAATACTTCATGTACTGTATCCCTGTTTTTTTCCAGAAATCCTTCACGTTTATATTCTACCTGTGCAAATGGGTAAAATTATTAACTTTTCAGCAATACATGAACAATTAACAGAACAGTAATCCTTCTCTCTAAGCTGTGGTGGCCAACAGGCCTTTATTAGTCTTAAACATGATGGCTGAAACTCTGTTTTTACCAATTTCAATACGGCAAGCATACATACATGCATACTGCAAATTTAGAAGCAGGGCAAACTGTCAGAATCCACTACCAACTGCAATTTCCTTCTGCCTTCATTAGGAATTTCTTTTCTCCTCTCTTCATCATTCTACGATTTCAAATCAAAATATCAAAAAATGAATACTGCATCTGAAATGTAAATAACTGAGACTATTATGTGTACAGACTACCATCTCAACTATTTTATTTACACATTGCACTCTTTTGCTGCCTCTTTGTATCTTTATGATTTATTTTTATACTCCCAAATTCATTATCTTAAGCACTTGTGTTTAAATGGCAACTTTTGGGCAGTATTACCAATAAATAAATAGCACTATGTACCGAAGATAGATTGTATAGATGTTCCAAATGTGTGGTTACTATTTCCTCTATTTTGTAAGTTTATTTCTTTTCTGAATGAGCTACTGCTAGAATCAAGGTGAAGTAACACTGGATTGTTTACACTCTACCTTATCAGCAAAGTGTTGAATGATGAAAGATGTGTTTGACATCCTCGGCTTTTCAAAGAGTGCATTTTTATTGACAAAATTATTATACAGCTTTTGAAGCCAGTTTTCATCTGTTCCATGAGGCAGCTGTAAAAATGAGAAGGGCAATCTCTTTAACAGAATTCTGCTGGACTGTTAAAAACAGCAAAACTGCTTATTATAAATAAATCAAAGTCTGAATAATGCATCTTCAGTGAGTTATTAATAACAATCAGTTTTTCTGTTTTCAGAATAGTGGCTCCCTGTAGCAAGTCATTCTAAGAAAAGAAGGTCATATTAATGTTAATTAGAGTTCACTCCCCGATGACTCATAAATCATTTTGTCCTAAGAGGATGCTACCTGCTCTCTGATCCCTGAGAATGCTAATGAGCAGAATAACATAATGAGTTAAGGAATATTTCCTTATTTCCCCCTTATTACTCCATGGTTTGGATTCTGAGAAGTATGATTTGCCAATATCATCAAACCACCTTTTAAAGACCATTTTAAGAGCTCTCACCTCTCCCTGCCCAGTTCTTCACCGACAGAGCTACTTCAATAGCTTCGGAAGCCTAAGGGAACTACACATATGTAGAAGAATAAAATACAGATTCAGGAATTGCTGCAGTCAGGAGAGAAGCACAGATTAAAAAATAGTAAGACTAAAGAAGAAAAAGCAAAGAGGTAGGCTTGATGCATTCAACAAGAATTTATCAAAAAGGAAAGGAAGACAGTTTTTTTTTTTTTGTACCAGGTTAGTGATTTGTGGAATAATTGAATTGTAGAAATACTGGCGGAATAGACCCGTGGAGACTGAATAGGCCGAATTCCTGCTTGGAGCAAGGCTACTGTCAGCACTACATCAAGCTTCTGTTTCAACTCAAATGCAAAAAGTATCCAAAGATGGGAATCCCACTGTGCCTCTGCTTTACATGTTCTAGTACTGGGCTACCCTCACACTGAAAAAATCTAGTTGCTGGGTTAGATTCTAGGTAAGACTCTACTTTTAGGTTATTAATTTTACAAGATAAAAATAGACTTAAGTGGCTCACAATTAAAAGTATCAAATAGAGGGCAAACATTAATGTTCCTTTTATGAGGAAAATGCTCTACTTCTCATTTAACAAGAACAAAATACAGATTAACCCACAAGCTTTTTTATGAGCTCATAAATACAAGAATTTTTAAATTACCAAGCATTCTTCATCCAGAAGTTCTAAAATTCCCATTTTAGCTTCAATAAGGTCAATGACAGGCTGGTTGTCATAGAAGTCTATTAAAGTCCATGGGATATCTTCCTTCATATATTCTTCTTGTTCAAGTTTAAAGACATGCTAGATATGTGAAAATTATAAAAATGTAAGGTTAATATTAAGGAAGCAAACATATACACCGTGTGCATGTTTGTGTTTGAATATATAAGATAGAAACAAAATATTTATGCATTTTATAGTACAGTATATGGCTTTCTTGTAAGAAAATAAACTAATAAATTTTCGTTTTTATATATATGTGTGGATGTCTATGTATGTATATAAATAAAAATAAATATGTAATAGATAAAAATAAAATATTTTTATCTATTACCGGATAGCCATTATCCAGAAATTTCCATTGCTCAAATACAAATATATTTGCTATTATCCATCACTGACAATTTCAAAATCGAATCAAAATACGATAAAGAACTCTAACAAATAAAAGAACATACCAGGTTAAACTGCTGCTGCAGTTTTTCATTAGCATAATTGATGCAAAATTGTTCAAAACTGTTCACATCAAAGGTTTCAAAGCTGAAACATTGAATAAGAAAATCAGGTGATGAAACAGTATCGGAGAAAAAAATATCCCTTGACTTAAATACAAATGGTAGTATCCTTGTAAGACTTTGGAGCTATCCTAATATTTCTGAGAAAATCAAATAGTCATAAGACTAATGAAGATCCTAAGGCATTTCTAAACTTCACTAGGTGTTAATGTTACCAGACATAACAGAGCCAAAAAAATCCAGGGTTATATCTAGAAGTATCATATCAAAAGTCAAATTTAAACCCAATTCACAAAATATACTAATATTTATATATTTGTTTCCAGAGACATTCTTACCCATAAATGTCCAAAACACCAATAAAAGTATGTTGTTTGCCAGGGAACTGCAAAGCTTGGTTAATTCTTTCCACAATAAAGTCAAATAAATGAGAATAGATCTTCTTTGCCAGAGCATCCCTTGCATTAACAGCCTGAGTTCTTGTCATTGGCTTTATTACAGTCTCTGAGGTAGTGATAATCTTTCGGTGGCACAGCCATTGTGCCATTTTGTCACAATTTAAATCCAAAAGTTCACAGAATATATTGAGATGTTTATCTTCCAGCTTCAAAGAAGAGAAATAAATATTATTAGATTACATTTAATACTTTAACTGTTGTCTAGACAGTGAGATCCTGTCATCAAACAATGACTTCTATTTTCAGATAGACAAGAGGTTCTGTTCACTTCTTCATTTGGCAAAATATCAAAAGCTAAAGCAAATAATACTGGGTAGAGCTCCTGATACAGGAGAGAAAAACTTAGTCCAGATGACATGTTTTGGATTAAGACATTGAAAGAAAAAGTTACTTTAGTCTATGTTTAGGTGTCAGTGTGTTTTAGACTTGCATAATCTGCTGAGATACATTCTGACCAGCTTTGGCAACTCTCTGTTTCCTGTATCCTGCAGGCAGTCCCAAATGGCTTTTCCAATGGGGCCCTCCTAGCCACATTATGCCTTTTGTTCAGACTTCATGAACTTGGGCACAAACCAGGATTTGCATAAACGTTCTCTCTGATTCTATACAGATGAAGATGGAGAAATCTCTTAAGTGTAGTGTACCAGATTTAATGCTGCTCTGAGCCCCAGATATGAGGAAAACTATTATTAAAGGACCAGAATACAGAATATAAAAGAAAATGCTGGTATGTGAATGAACTGCTTCCTTACACTGATGGATGACCTTTCATCTCCAACAGCTGTTATTCCCACGTTGCCTAAGTGCAGGATTGCTGCCAGCATTTTAAAAATATCCATCTGAAAATCCCCCTTCAGGCCTAAAAAAACCAATTCTTGATTATTTCAAATACTCAGAAACAGTACAATTAATTAAAATAGCACAATGCCGGATTACTTGCTTTGTTGTGTAATCAAGAATTGTATAGCATCTCTGCAGACCACTACACAATGCCTTGGTTCTGCTTACTTTCTTCCTGTCTGATCAGATGAGAGATTAGGCATAAATTCCTGTACCTCCCCAAGTGCCAGCTCAAGTCTGATTTGGCTTTCACATAAGCCATATAGGGGCAAAGAAGCTTTCAATTACACTTCTGTCACAGAATCTTAGCTAAAGGGCCAAGAAGACTCCAGCCTCTAGTGATTCTGACCATTAACAAAGAACACAAACTGCTAACAGCCTAGTACTTCAAAAATTGCTCTTGCCCAGTACTTTAAAAACAGACCAACAGTGCAACATATAAGCTATGAAAGCAATTATTTTGGTAATTACTACTAACATTTTGAACACTTCAGAAAAAAGTAAATTTTTAAATCCATTGAGTAGGTATTGCCAAGAATTTACCCAGTAAGCCAAATGTCTTCCGAGTCTCCACCATATTTTCTCTGTCATCAACTCCTTCTATTACTGTGCAGCCACCCATTCTTGTGTAGTTAAATTCTTCTGCGCTTCCTACAGATAAAAAGCAAAACTTGTAATGCTAGAAAATTTGGGACTGGGGACAGCTGCTTGTTAAATACTCTTGTAACACCAGAAAACTGAAGATGCTGTCAAATGACTGCTCCTTAACAATGAGCTGGAGGTCCTCTTTTTTCTGGGAGACATCTATGTGCCTAACTCAGTTACACTGGCATGAATTACTATTCATAATTCCTAGCAATCTTAATAGTTGATGTAATAAACAAACAGGAACGAAGACTGAGTAAACATATACCGAAGATCTGCTTGTCCCAGGTGGCATTAAAGCTTCTCTAGAGATGAATGAGCCAAGGCCCCTAAACTGTCATTATGGCATCTGTCACTACAGAAATATTAGAATAAGATTTTCAAAGATACTTGGGCACTTGATCATGCACTATTCAAGTTACTAGGGATTTGCTACCAAGTCCTATACAAGCAGGATTAATAGCTAAGTGACTTAAAAATGCAAGTCCTCTTGTAAATCTGTGAGATTTATGCTGCAAAGCACTTAAATCCTAGCACTTGAAAATCCAATCTTCAAAATGCCGCAATGCAAAAATTAAAAGTAGGTTATTTTCTTGAGACCTACCTAGTTTCAGATGCTTAAATTCAGGTTGCACAGCAGATGCACACAACTGATAAAATATATGGTAGTTTCTCTCATTCTCTGACTGTAAATTAAAACAAAGAATACCATTACAGATAGGGAAAAAACCAAAACAAAACCCAAAACAATAGTCCAACAGAAAAACATTCAATAATCAACACTACTGCAAAGAGAATGATACCTGAAGGCTAAATTCTGTCGCAACATTGTTTGGCAAAGAAATTGCCCAATATTAAAATGCCACATCTTAGACTTCAACAAGAGCTTTGAAAGTGATTAATTCAAGAACACCTTATTTCCATCACCGATATGCTGAGTTCTTTCCTCAAGGCTGTTACTCTAATAATTTCTTCAGCCTGAAATACTGTCTACTAATAAGAACTGACAAATACTGGAATGGACAACTGTGCAGGAGTGCCAACTCTAACAATGCCCTGTGGTAACTCAGACAACTATTGTAAACCATCTGTCAGGCGGCAGATATATAGAAGTATTTTTAACAGTACGTAAAAAGTTACAATACTACTAAAAAGGAAAACTTTGTTACAATAGTTTAAAAATTTAAATGCTTTGTTTGGTATATTATCACAATTATGCTCTGACACTATAATGAGTCACATGCAATATGTCCCAGGCTTATAAATTTTCAGTTAGTTTTTTTACTGATACTCCCTCTGCTCTATATACACTGCTCCTCACCAGGTACAGTTGGCATGTGTTACTATTGTGACTGAAAGTCACAGGTTTCTCAAATTCTTCTTGCACTTATCCCAGAGAATTGTCCCTGAGATACACCCTCCACTCAGCATAAGGAAGAACATGGAATAAATTAGTTTCTTGTTATAAATAAGACTAACTCCTATTAAAAAATAATTCAAATGCTAATTAGACATACTATTCAGAACTTCACACAACATTTTCTATATGAAACTAGTAAAGGACAGTACATTATTAGCTATATTGACACTGAGTGTTTTAAGATTTATTTTACCCACCTGAGAGACAACTCTGGATTTCTCAAGCAGGTATGTTCTCATGTTAGCTCCAATGATTTGGTAATGCTGATCAAAACTGATTTCAGTGTATTTTCCAAATCGACTGCTATTGTCATTCCGTGTAGTTTTTGCATTGCCAACAGCCTACAAAAATTACAAACTTTTAGAATTTGTTTTACTTGCATCTTTCATGAGAATAACTTTGTCAAAACATGACTCAACTCTAAGTTCCTCAAACCAAAGGTGCTCAAAGATCAATCCAGCATTGACATGTGAGATTTAAACTTTGAGACCCAAATTTGAAGATAAGCCTCAAGTCAAATAGTATAATGCTACATAAACTGAGAATTAGAGAAAATATGTTTTCCCACCAAAAGGAATGTTAATCAGTTTCTATTCCAATTAATAAAGAAACAACTTGTTCAATATTGTGTTCTCATCATCTAGTTAACAGGATGTGGTAAAATAGAACTCTGAAGGCAAACTAGTTCTTCCAAAGGGCCACCGGTAAATTGGGCAGAACCTGGGTGTTCCTGAAGCTGACTACCTCTTTCCACCAGCAACATTCAGAGGATAAAACCTCTAATTTAGGTATTTAACTTAGGCAGCTAAAGCACCCCTGAAGATTTCAAACAGAAGTTCCCAGCAGCTCTCAGAATTCGTTCCTTCATGTGTACAGACTTGAATGATACTCTCCGAAACGTACCTCAGTTATTGGATTGGATGCCAATACTTTATCCTCCACGTGTGCATTGCTGCTTGACTTACTCACAGTGGCAAAGTATCTCATAGCATATCTCGCAGACACAGTCTTTCCAGCTCCTGATTCTCCACTGACTATAATAGACTGATTTTTGTTATTTCTGAAACCAAATAATCAGACATGTCTAAAATGTGTTTATAAATGTAAGAATTACATAGATGAAAAATGTTTGAAAACACAGCTGCGGTCAACTCTCTGATCAGTTCCACCTTTCATCTGTTCTCTTACTTCTCTTCAGTTGTAATCTCAAGGCTGATGTCATAGCTATTCACTCAGCTAAGACAGTGTTTTGCCCCTCATCAAGAATGAAAATAGCTACGAGTTCAAAAAATTCCTCAGTTGGTTAAGGAATTACTCTTGCTTTAGTTAAGTTAGCCATTCAAAGGTATTCTTAATAGGCAATGGCACACACACACAAATTAAATTACATATAACACTGACAGCCACTAGACTTCTAGTCTTTATAGACATTAAGCAACATACTGAACCTTGCCATTTGCTTGTATGCTTCTTCTGCCACAGCAAATATATGTGGATCCATGTCTCCCATGTTTTGCCCACTATATGCATGGATAATAGCATCTCCATATATTGGCAACTGTTTATAGGGGTTTATTGCAACCAAAATTATTCCTACAGCCAAGTGTACAAAACAAAACCAAAACATAGGTTAGTTCAATGAAATGCTGGTTTTCAGCAACAGTTAAACTGATACAAAGTAGCAATATTTTCTAAACTAGGTAGGAGATCCTGATCAAGAAGTATACACCTATACAAAAATGAGTTAACTTGAATGAGTTAAATTACACTTGAGGAAAACATTACTCACATGTCATTGCAAACTAACCCAAGATTACTATTTTTTTAAGAATTTTTAAACCCTGCATTTCACTTTGCTTACCACTATAGGTGTAGATAAGCTTAGATTCCACAAAACGAACTTTAAGATTGTGTAGAACAGCTGGTTCATGGAGATAGCTAAGTGCAGTGAGATCATTTTCACCAACAAGTATGTCAGGATTTCGTAGGGGTGGCAAAGCATCTGGATCAACGGGGTAATTAAGTTCCTGTCAACAAAAATGACTTGAAATACAATAAAACGCATTATGTTTGCATAAACAAAAAATCGATCTTCTACCTTTATATGAAGTTATGGGGTTGACAGAGCCCTGTCTGATCTTGTATTTCATCAGCCCTTACAACCCGCTGAACTTAGAGCACTTGAAGATCATGAAAGATGGACCTCTTTGTTGTTCATTAAAAAGAACGCTACATTCTCTTTATTTTGTATTGAACTCTGTAAAAATGGGAAATGCGTTTAGATCTGAACACATACATGTTTGAACTACAAATGGAAATGGCAGACCAGCTGCAACCGAACGAAAAGTAAACACCTGGTTAGAACTTAAGTCAGCTCTAAAACTATCTTTACTTCCAACCCTTCAGTTTTCTTTACACAAAGTTTAAAACTCACTTGTTTCTTTCAACAAATCCATTTAATCATACATTTAATACTTGTCTTTACAGAACAGGAATGCAGAAATACAGAAGTACTGTTTTCAAAATACTAAATCTGTAAAGAACTCAGATACTAGAATTAACAGATCTTACACAAAGTAATAACTTTAGGGAAAAAAGCAGCAGCTTTTTTCTCTGTGAGAAATAACTATGCCTGCCTTGCACTTCTGATTTACTTCAACTTAAGATGAGTTTGAGTGCTTGTTTCAAAAGTCAAGTGATCTTTGAGGCACGTGCTCTATACTAACGTTATACAGACCGTAGAACTGTACTTTTCACATTTGTAGGAAACAGCCGTTAGTGCACAAATTTCACTATGATAAAACTCTGCTCCCTGCAGGGTTAGCATAAAAGAAACCATAAACAAGTCATTTAAATCCTGTAACAGCGAGTCCTTTGTTTCTATATAAACATATCTCAGCAAATCCCACAAGAATTGAGGCTTTTCTCCTTACAGTTCCATCTTCTAATTGCACATGGAGAAAACGGTCTCCAGCTTTGTAGTCTTTTGTGATTTCTGCAGACTGCCAAACTTCTTCATTATCAGGAATCCAAACCCTATTGTACTACAACAGAAAAACAAGATAATAGTTAGCTTAGTGGTTATAATACCAGACTAGCATAAAAAGTTTTCAAAAGTGAAGTGCAACCTAAAAGCTGAACTAGATGCCAGGACTTTTGGGGATTGTTGTTAGCTCTGACCCTTTCCTGGGCTGTATTTCTGTGCTTTAGTTACTCTTTGTGAAAGAAAAAAAAAAAAAAAAAAAAAAAGAGAGCAGACGCATTAATCTCAGACATGCTTGTCCTGCTCCTGTTGAGTGTGAAGTCTGCAGAATGACACAGCATGCAGGAAGGTGAACAAGGGCCAGACTGTTGCCGGGCTCTTCAAACTCTCCAACACTGAACAAAGAGAATAAAATACACTTAAGGCAGAGCCCTGATTTCTAGGAGATTTCAAATGACGAAGTACCAGAGAAAGCACCTCGTTTACCAGAATTTAGACAATTGCTTTCCTGAATTCAAACAGGATACTGAACTTAGAAAGCATTTTGCCACAAGCACAGGTGTATACACAAGACACACTCTGCACAGTTACCTTTCTTTTCATGGGACTGAAGTGCAACCTCCAAACAACATCTTAATCCATTCTAGGGCAAACTGGCAGGTTTCTTTCTTTGCAAGCAGTCAGTTGGCTTCGCTGGGCTCAGTCCCAGTAAGGTACTTGAGCTCTGTCTCAGGAAGAAAACACCCTTCCTAAAAGCACTTCTTTCCAATGGAAGCAGATAAATCGTAATTTTCCTTGAGGTATTTGAAGAATTGAGACAACAGAATTACCTCTAGCTTTCTGAAGCACAAACGTTTGAATGTAAATTACGCTGTTCAAACCATCTAGTTCTCCTATGCTGAAGTTAAAATGCTGAAGCAACATCTTTAAATGTTCTGCCCTGGAAGCCACAGGGAACACTCTAGAAGCTATTAGAAACAGCATTCCTTGAAAGGATGTAACACAGCTGGCAACCTCAGTAAATACAGCATTTCTTCAATGATGTAGAGTGTGTCCTTCTCATCCTGCCAGGGTTTAACAAATTGGCATCCCTAAAAATCTTCCTAATGCATCAACTATGCATAAACAGACACTGGTTTAGTAACAGGGAAATCACTTCTGTTCAGGGATTTGCAGTTTGAGATTACTTCTGATGTCACCATCTTCCTTAAACCTTGGTGCATGGCATTTTTAATACTGTATTGCCTGTATCTCAGTTGGCAATGAAGATAACACAGAAGACTATATTTGGATGTAAGGAGGTGACAGGAAGAAGGACAGCGATGTCAGACAAAAAGCCTGAAAAACACCAGTACCTGCTAGTACTGACCTTGTTATGGGCCATCTCTCCTCTAATTTGTAATAAAGTAACACTAGGGAGCACAGAATCACTCAGTCCCTACTTGCACAAGCAACTGTCGTATAATCTTCTTCCAGCATCTTTCTGTTTTGATAGCTCTCATTTAATTCCCCTGCTCTAGCTATATTCAGTCAGTTTAAACCAAATGTATTTAAATAAACCCGTGAGAACTGCTGCAGATGCCAACTCGAAAAATGAACACTAGTCAAGGATTTTATGAAGTGCTACCACACCAACAGATACCTTGGAGACTCACAGATCTTCTCACTTTGGTGTTGCAACTGTCGATTTTGGCACAAGTGACTTTTTTTCCTCCTCCAATTTGGAGGAAACCCTGGAAGCTCCAGCAGATCCTCAGAACATGAGGGTCTCTGTCCCCAGAACCCCACTCAACACACCGTCAACCACGGGTGGCCACAGAGGTCCCCACAAACTGCACTGTACCTCAACAGCAGCTTTCTCAACTCTAACCACAAGGATCAGCACCACATGATTTAGGGTAAGAGGGACTTTCACAGGGACATCTTGCAAGTTAGCTTGAGTTGCTCAGTGACCTCTCCAGTTGAGTTTTCGGTATCTTGAAGGATGGAGGTTGACCTTTCTGGTCAACCATGCGCCAACCCGGTGTATTTGTCAGGTGCTGGACACTAATCAAAACCTCATCAGCTTTCATGATACCTCTTTGCAGACGCCTTCAGCATGACGGCATTTTTTCATGCAATATCCAAAATCAAAAAGATCTTTTCTAAACAACACCAAGCCACTACGATGACAATGCTTTCATCTATCTGACCAAAGGAAAACAAACCCAGCTTCACAAATATCTACTTAACAGGAAAATGAAAGACACAGCTAAACAGAATCAGTTTTAAGCTTTGGTTTTCCATGTGTAAATAAGTATAAATTGACTTTTCTGCCATTCCTACACTACACCGATCTCCTGGCTTATGGAAAATACATATCACAGCTGTTAAGATGAATTCTTTATTTGCTGTTAGTCTGTGAGTCAAGAATATCACCATCAAACAGCCTCAGGAGAACATAGCATGTTCCCAGGTAAGAAAGTGAAATGCACCGTGTCAGGGACAAGAAAGGGAGGAAAAAGCATGTGACTGAAGTACTGATTCTTCAGAAAAGGTCCCTGCAGCTCCAGGAGCCACCATTAGCAAACGTACCCAGCCTGCCAAAGTTCGCTTTCTCCAAACCCTGCCTTACAAGTAAACAGAAGAGAGTTTGCTCATTTTCGTATCAAGTTACACCCACACTCCTTCCTCCCCTTCACCTGCCCGACATTATTCCTGATAAAAAAAAAAAAAAACCACCCCATTTGTTCATTCTGCTGCTCAGTGTGGTACCAACACAGTGTATTAATAAATACCAGTGCAGCACTGGGCTAAACGGGAGTTTATCAGGGCAGCTGCTTTAGCGATAGAGGAGATACAGGCTTATAAATCTGCAACATACCCACATTAATTCTGTTATTTAAAGCTAAGCAAACAAGTCGTATGTCACAACACTGGTGACTACCGAAAAAGTGGGAATAATTGTGCAAAAAAAGTAATACAGCAGCCACATTAAGGTGGAAGAATCTTTGCTTGAGTGCCCAGTTCTGCCAAACGTATTCAATATTTGCATAACAAAAAGAGCGCTCTCTCCACGATTAAGCGGCCAGGAAAGTGCTGTTTAAAATTGCCTAATCACTGGCCAGCACCTCAGAGACCTACACCTGAAGGCCTAAAGTCTCAAAAAAAGAGGTATTTCTCTCAAAAAAAGAAGCGTTTTGCTCGCTGCCCTGGGATTTTATAGCTGTGCCGTGCAGGCGAGGCGCCCTCTCAGCGAGGGGACCCGCTCCCTCCGCCGGGTTCAACCCAGCCAACTCTCTCAGAAACACCAATGGCTCAACCTCCCGCTACCCCAGAAAGCACAGAAAAGCACGGCCGCTCTCCGGCGAGCGTGGCATTACTCGCCCGACCTGCTCACCCCTTTCCTTCTCCTTCCCTTCTCCTTCCCCTCACGGGGCCGCCGTCGGGAGGGACAAGGCGCCCCCGCTGCCCCGGCCGCCCGCGCCCCCTCTGGGCCCCGCTCACCTGAGTGTAGAGCTCGGCCAGCGCCATGAGGCCGCCGGAGGGGACCGACGTGCCGCGGCCGGTTCGGCAGGGAGCAGGTGGCCGCGGTCCGCCCCTGAGGCGTGAGGAAGCGGGGCCGGGCCGGATCCAGGGCCTGTCCCGCCCGGGTGCGGCCCTGCCCCGCCGAGGAGGGAGGCGGTTCCGCGCGCTGCTCGCCTCAGTGACCCGCGGCACCGGGCCGCAGGGCTCCGAAGGGTGCCGGGGTTTTTATGCGAGCGGTTTGCACGGCAGCTCCCAATTCTGAGAGGTACGTAAGTCTAGCGGGATGGGGGGCAGCCCCGATCGCCATAGAGGCAGGGCTGCCGTCCTGGGTACGTCCTGAGGGGAAGGCAGGGTGGGTTGGAAACAGCGCCTGGCGCTGAGCGGTGCCTGGTTCTGCACCAGGAAAAAGAGGTGCTGAGGGGCCTCCGTTAGGAGCAGGTGGTCAGGAGCACCGTCTTTATCACCTTGCTTGCTTTTGGGGCCTGCAAATCCCAATCTCTTCTGCAGTTTTCGCATTATTCTCTTTCCTTGCAGGAATTTGTTGGCATCCAGCGTACTGGTATACAGCACTGAAGGCGGAATGCTTGTAGAAAGAAAGGTACTTTGCCGTTAATATTGCATGATGTTATAATTAGTTTACTTGTTAATATATAAACAAAGGAAAGGAAATTTAAAAATCCTTGTTGATCTATTCCCTAGCTGCCCGAGGCATGGCGAGGGGAGCCGCTCCTGGCCGTGCAAGGGAAAAGGGAACGTTCATTCATTAATAAGACACCATGAAGGAGTTTCTCTGACAAACTTATAAGATAAACATAACTCAGAATGCATTTAGTAAGCTCAGGGCACTAACAAGTATAATTAAATATCCTTTATGAGGAGGCAGATGTGAGCAGACACAGAGCCAGGCGCTGGCAGGGGGATATGTGCCCAGGGAACCACGAGCCCTCCGTGCCCGCCAGAGCCCAGGAGCTGTCACGGCACAGAAGACAATGTTTTAGCCAAGTACAAATCTTAATATTTATTTCAGTAACAGTTAATAGTTGGTGACAAAATATCCTAGCAGAAGTGGGTTATGTCAAACAAAGTATTTTCAAATACGCCCAGCAGCTTACGGCACCCTGTTGGTATCTGTGTGGGTATTTGTACAATCCTCAGATTGCAACCAACTCCCTTGGCACCAACTCTGCCAAGGAAGCAGAGGGAACCTGGAGGATCGTCTGGGGACTATGCCAGCACACAGCTTATGGACAACCAACCAACCAAACGAGGAAAGAAAAAACCCCAAAGCAAATCTTACAGTTATATTTTTATTTGGACGTTTTCCAGTGATAGCTATTAGGCTACAGGTTTTATGATGCATACATTTACTAAGTACAACATCAGACACTACAACAGATCAGAGCTCAGGTCATTCTGACAATGTTTTGGTTTTCATCTATGTACTGTAGTGGCATCAAGTGAAAATCTATGTTTAAAGGCTTTTATTTATCACATGAAGTATCAGCATCTTAAAAAACCAAGTGTTTACTCATAGTTTTTGTTTGGTATTTGAAATGTGTTCAGTTTAAATCACAAATTACACAGACCTTCAAATTGCAAATGCTGGTGTTTCCAAGTTGGGAACCAATGTTATTGGATATCAATCCACTTTTCAACATTGAAGTTGACCCTATTTTTTCCTGTGATAGAATAGATTAATCACAATTAATGGACTTAAGCACTTTCACATGATTGAAGTCTGAGAAGCAATTTTTCAAAATTTGGATAGAAGACTGTGTCCTAAACATCAGAATAAAATGATCACTGGAATAAAAATACACAAAACTGAATGAGGTAATTATTGTGCAAAATCTCTAGAATAACTGTGTATAATTCTAAGGGGTCATTGACAAATATTTTTCCAGCATCTGATAAAATCTATCATAGCAATAGATAATAAATTAAAATATAAAAGATATGTCCACATTAAAAGAGCATAACAATGATTCAAAGGAAAAAAAAAGTTGTTAAAATAATTCTGCATTATATTCCATGGTTAAAGAGATATTCATCCTAAGGTGAAAGATCTATTATACACTGACACTAAAATTTTACTTCTGAAAAGTGCATGTAAAATACTGCCATGTAAAATGTTAGATGAATTACCAGTTACATATCTATTCCAACTTTAAAATATTTTCCTTTAAAACATGTCAAGCAGCATATACTTTTAATGTGATATAAAAGTAATACCAGTCAAACCACTGAGTTTAAGGGTAATACCTATAAATTACTAAACACTACCTTTTTTTTTAAGGAAACAAGATACAATAAGGCTTTTTACAGGTAAACAAACTTAAAAAATAAACAAAAATACATTTAGGCATACATTTTAATACACTGATGCTTAAGTAGTGGATACGTTTCCTGATATACAGTATGAGCATACTGTAATGCCAATTGTTTGTTTTTCAATAGGAGAAAAAATTTGGAGGTCAGCATGTTCTCACCTATTTTCTTTCTTAACCTCATTACTGGATGTGAAGGCTTTCCCATTACATTCTTACAAGTACAGTACCCCTAAAAGCCTGAAAACTATGTTATACCTTATTTGGAGCCACTTAACAGTAGCTGTAGTCTCAGAAATCAAGTAACGTTTGAAAAAAGAGTGTTTGGTATACCATGCGCAGGAAAACAATCTAAATCCTTTAGCAAAGATCATTCAAAACATTTATGCAATGTGGTATTAGGTTCTTGGAAGTACTGGAATGATCCATTAAACATAATATGGGGCATACACATTTGAAAATAAGACAATATTACCATCTTAAAATGATACTGATAAAGTTTAGGTTGTCTTTACTACTGATTTCAGGAACCCTACAAACAGCATATCTACCTCTCAAATAAAACAAAACTGAAATGTTTCAGTTTGCTTAACTGCACATTTTTTTCTGTGAGTTTGCAGGCAAACGGATTAGTACCAAATAGTCTAATAGTGTACCTCTAGATCATTTCTCTATATTTTAAAAGAAATTAATATTAATGCTAAGTTGCTAGTTATTATAATTCATAAAAAATATTGCACAATGCAATTGAGCAATGTGTGTGGCTTTTTCTTACATGTATATTTGAGCCATACACCACAAAATACCTGTTTTAAAGTTCAGAATTGGAACCTTAAGCAAGGCTTCTGCACTTATGTTGCACATTGTGAAATGTGAATTCTATATAGCAGATCCAAGATGTGTGAGAGAAGAATCTTTCCAGTAACATGTGCAATATCCAAAATAACTCAGTTTCTCATTATGCGCTCTGGGTCTCCAACCATTAAATCAGCATGAATCATAGTCAAATGACAGCATCATAGTCAAAACCTACTTAATGTTCTTGTTAGTCAGGCTTTCAAAGAATGACAGCCTTGGGCTAATGCAGAAATTTTCTATTAAAATTCTTCCTCTCAAATTCCAGTAGGAAAGAATACTCATACAGAGCATCGTCTGTGGGATCTATCAACAAAGAACATCGGACACACACCAAAATCTAAATAAATACTAAAATCATTATTGACTTCTGATCGTTTATTTCAAGATTCTGTATTTTTAGCTAACTACTTTTAAAAATAACTAAACATGTAATTTCCAGTGTGCTACTTGTGCTTAGTTACCATTTTCCTCTACGGGTGTTATTTGATACCACTTGCAAAAATCCAGTTAAAATAACAGACTGCATCAGACTGTAAATAAGGTTGACAACAGAAAAAATAAATATCTTATTTTTAGTGCTTAGTATGATACTGTCATACATTTAAAAGAACACAATATGCAGCAGCGATTTAGTATGCTTGGTAAACCACAGTACTAACAAATGAACACCTAAGTTACAGCATATAGTGAGCTATAAGACTTATCACTAGAATTTGTCAAACTGACATAAATAAGGAAGTGGTTTTAGAAAACATTTTATATATTGCCAGTTTGTGTTTCTCCATTCCAGTTTTTACAAATTAAATGTAACAGGCTCCCAAGTGACTGTGTATTCTACTATAAAATGCCTTACTTTCAAGTCTTCCATGTTCAGGACTGTGACTGTCCCTGTTGGTCCCTGCCTATGAGAAGGTTACATATGGAGTTTAATTTACACTATTTAAATATGTTACTAAAGATCTAAAAATGTCTCTAGACAGCTGAAGACACAATTTTTGTCCAAGCCCGATTTCCATATTCTGGAAATGTATGAATCAGTGATGTCCTCATAAATGCAATGAATGAACACAAATGCACATCTTTCTATTAGCCTTCAATCTGTGGTGCTGTTATGTAGTTTTCCAGCTACTTTTACTACAGATTTGGGCATATATAGGCTGTTTGTTCAGAAAATGTGTTTTCAGTGGCTCACTATGTTGTAACAGGTAAAGATATCAGGCAACTGATTCTCCATCTAACACGGACACCACATCCTTGGGATCAGACACGTGATATGAAGCCCAGGCCCAAACTGGCTGGGATCTGAATGGTTTCTAATGCCAGAGAGGATGGATTAAATGGAAAAGTAACAGGGAAAATATGTTTAGCATCCATGAGCAACTGTGGAGAGTCCTTCCTGTCTCGCAGACGCATCTGCAAAGATAAGAAAGGGACATTAGCATTTAGCCGCTTCATTGATAATAATCATCTTGCAAAGAAGCAGTATCTCATCTGTGATTACAGATACACATGTGTGTACAGACACACACTCTATGCTAGTTTGACCCAACAGTTTTGCAACAATTGTGCCATTAAACTGTAGTTACTTTCTTCACTTTTGGTTCTGCATATTCCCCCCCCCCCCCCTTACAATGCAATCAGAAGATACTTAGATTCCCTGCAAAAGGAAGAATTTGCCCATTATCTGGTAACTGCATCTTTTCAGTAAGTGCTATTATAGTTTTATTTCAGCTCTACCTTCCCAATCTCCCTCATCCTGCTAGTAATGTAATTTGATCTCTAACAGACTAGTCAGATCATCTCTCTCTCTTTTATTTTGCTCTACTGGCTGCTTTTGTTTGGAGTTTTCAAAATACTTCATTTTTATCAATATATATAAAACTAGAAAGGCTAAATGAACAACTTTGGAGTGAACATAGGCCTCTGTTTTCAAAGCAGTTTGAACTTCTCATGCAGACACAGGTCTGACAAAAGCAAATTTGCATATATAAATGTTACCACTTGAAAAGTTGGCAAACAAGTGTGTTTACATACACAAACATTTATAAGCACAAACCCTCTCACCTTCCAAAAATTTCATATATACTGACAGGGAAGCAATCATTTTCATGTAAGCCTGGGGGCAGTAAGTTGTGACTTCTTAAAATTTTAAGGCTCACATCACCTTTTCAACATAGCTAAAAAGCCTAGTTTACTTCAGGCTCCTGGACATATCTCGGGACACAACCTATTTTGCCTCATCAGGGCGGTTCTTAGAAGTAGATGATTTTTGATGAAAAGATATAGCCATACCTGTATTGTACGTATAAACGATACCAAGACTCTCTCTTCAAACTCATTTACTGGAGTATACAAATTCAGAACTTTTACAATCTGTGAAGAAGAACAACATTCTTAGGTTAATTTTGATGATGAATCAACAGGTGCTTCCATGGTTACTAATAATATACTTTTAAATTTAGCTATTATAAAAAGAAAATTATTTACAAGTATTTGTTATTTTTTGCTTTATTGATTCATAAAGAATTCCATCACCTGCTTAATGCTGTTACATGACTGCCTCCTTCCGAATTTGTGTTCTTTGGAGGTAGAAACTCTAAAATTCTACATATGTGTGGAAAATACCAAACTACAGAAAAAACAGATTACAAGTAACTGATTGTGTTCTTACACCCCCTAGAAACATGCTGTATTTCTCTCCCTAATTTTGACCCTATTCAAGAAAGTCTTACGACTTCACTATTTTTCAAGAGAGAGTAAGCTGCTTCTCTAAAAACAGGGCTTAAGTCACTACCGGACAGAACAGCAACACAGAAACTGTAAATAATAATATGGGTTAAACATGTAAAACTTATAAAAAAATTCTCATTGTTTACAGCATTCTCTTTAAAAAAAAAAAAACGTACAACACTTTTTAACAAAATTAAAGGACTTGAAGCATGAGGAATTTTAACTTATTTCAGTACCAAACCAACAGATTTTCCAGCAATGTGAATTACTAAATCAAAACAGCTGCATCAGTGCAACCACTGGTGCTGACACCATTGTGAAAGAAATGAGGACATTTCTTCCTTTTCCTGATGGGAATGTTCAGTAATCATCAAAAATGCTTGGATCCAGTTATTCCCGTACAAGCTGTATGCAAATGTAGCACAGTTAAAAGAAAAAGTGCAACTAATCTGTATAAAAATCTAATCTTTCATAAATAGAAGTCTTCAGCTGTTTACTGGGATACACTTGGTTCAGCCTTTCAGAGGCTAATGGGTGCAGTAACTTAACATTTTTGTTTGCAGACCCTGAGACAGCAGCTCTGTGTGAATTGTCCATTAGATTAACTGGATAATCACTCTGATGGCAGGAAGATAATTTCCTAGTATCCTGGGAAGAGCTGCCTGCAGTACAGAGATGTCTTACAGTGAAGAGTTTTGTCTAAGGATTTTCAGAAACTAAGAGACTATGTATAGTACTACACACTGCACAATCAATATTGAGTTTCCTCTCATTTGGTCAAAAACTCATCTTGAACATCAGACTTCAGAAAAGATCTGGCCCTTTTTTTTTACCTCTGCAATTCAATCTGGTTTACTTTTACTTTAAATGAAATAAGAAATCTTCAAAACAAAGTAAGAAATCTTTGATCCATGCGCAACAGCAGTGCAGGCAGGCACAGCAAACACCATCAGAGCAGAGACCTGCTCAAAAGTGACAGCAGGACAGACAACAAGAGTTTGCTTACCTGGGCTGTAGTCAGTGCATTGCACATCGAACAAATGGCTTCTGCATCTTCATCCGTTTTCTTTTTCACTTGCAACAACTGTGCAGCCTGGATGAGGGGTTCCAGTGTTTCTTTAGCCCCACTATTCATCAGATTTTTATCACGTAGCCATTCTTCCAGTTGACTCACATTGTATCTGTACAACGAGGTAAAAGTATCAAGACATTAATGCTTGATTATAGCTAAATCAAAAGCACAAACAATTTCTCTTTCCCAGTATCTGAAGTTCTTTGTCCTTGCACGTTTTTCCTTCACGCTTGTAATTTCTTGTCATTTTGTCTTCATACTGTTTCTTTCTCATTAGGGCACTATATGTTGAGTATCAAAACAAATAGAAACTATGGCCAAAGAGTTCCATTAACTAGCTTTATCCATTTGTTTCTGTTCCTATTAATTGCAGGAATGTGATGAATATGAAAAAGGCAAATGAGATGTTGTCCATGCAGATGGAATGCCTTGGCTAAATTTCCTGACATATACCAGTACAACGCATTGGACAACTGATGCCAAATGCAGGAATAGAATAAGATGGCTTTACCACAGGATGCAACAAACTGCAGCGTGGATGAGCACAGCAGGTATCCACTGAGCCACCAGCATACAAAGAAAGCGGCTTGTTATTCTTCTCTAAAAGCTGTGAAAGCAACTACCAACATCTCACCTACAGTTCTGATTCCTACTTGATGATGAAATACTTTTGCTTTGCTTCTACCATGTTTCCTTAAGAGCCAGGTAGGATTTGGTCTAAATTAACAAAGCTTTTTTTAACTAAACCACTCAAAATCAGTTTAACAGCATCTGCAGCTGTTTGTCTGTGGAAAAACAAATATTCAAAGTATATGTGCTATTCCCTCAAAATGATGCTGAGTCACCAGTTCACTAAGATTTCCAGCAGCACATTCAAGGAAAGTATAAAATGATAAAAAGTATAAATGCACCTTATCTGCATTCCTTTGCTCCACGAGCACATGTCCTTGCGCAGGAGAAGATTGTTAAGCGTTACAGCCCCAATGATGTAGAACATTTGCTTGACAACCTGTTTGATCAGCTCTGGATCCATTCCGTGCTGACACATCACTGAATGGAAAGAGTTCAGCTGCCGAATAATGGAGTCCAAAGTGTAGGTTCCTTCATCAGCAATGCTGGATGTTCTCTTCCGCAGTCCTGTTGGTTTTACCCCTGAGACACCTTGGATTGTCTCATGCTCCAGCATTCCTGAAACTGCATTTGATTGACAGAATTATTATAATGACTGAAAATGCCTATATGCATGCATATTGTGCAAGACAGCAAAATTTAGTATTTGCACAGAAAGAGCAGCCTAGGCTTTCTTCTAGCCACACTTTACTGTGATTTCCAGCCATTCTCTGTGTTCCACTATGTTCTGCAAAATCTAAGCTTACAGTGTTTGTACAAAGATTCCAGCATGTGTGTTTGAAAGGAAAGTCTAACTCTAGGTCAGTAAAATACTATTTTTCCTTCCATGGTCATATGAGCAGCAGACTCAACAACCCGAAAGCTGTTTGATTCTTCTAAATGGTGTAATCAGAAAGCATAATGAAAATTTGTGTGAAAGCACTGTCTGACAAGACAAATGAAAAGTACTTCAATGAATAAAATCTTTCTGAATATAAGCTTCATCACTGCTACCTATTTCATTGCTGACTGCTGTCCATAATGACAACCAGCCATTTTTCTCCATATTCATTTTAATTATGAATTATCATGTAACTAAAATCCAGATTCTCCACAGGATATTTCCCAACACACAGGGCAACAAATGTCAGACTGTCCTAATAGTTTCTTTGTGTAAATGCATGGCTTATGACAAGTACAAATAAAGTGTACCGATTTATTCTGTCACGGACAGAAGAACCAGCCACAGTTTAGTTTTTCCACTAATCCAAGCCTGTGCAGTGTAGTCCTTGTCATCTCTAAACAGAATACTACAAAAACTATTAATAAAACTCTACTGGTTAGGAAGAAATACAAGATAACAGCATATCATTGCCATCACAGTTTTCATTTTGGTACTATGGTGTGGAGTTTAAGGAGTTCAGGTTTGCCTTACCAATCATGGGTTGCAGAATGTTTTCCAACACTCGGACAAGTTGTTGGTAGATCTGAATAGCCAAGTCGCTCAGCACTTGTCTGTATTCAGCTAAATCAAAATTAGTGAGGCAGTGTTCATTTTGACGAGGTGTATTATGCTTCATAAACCCCTGAATTCATAAAGTAACAGAAACAAATGCTTCAGTGGAACTCAAAAATATTACACAAAAACAGTATTGATACTTTGTTATGCAAGTGACAAATAATACGTTCAAAATCATAGTCACAGCCCCTCAAAACTTTTATTTGGAAGTTGTTCTGATTGAGGTGAATGCTAAGATTTGCTTTTCAAGTGCAACTTGTGCCATGTCTGCTTCCTTGACTTGCAAATTCAAATATCTGACACAGAAACAAACTCTGCCAACTTTCTGACAGGGGACACCCTTCCCTCCCACTCCAGCATGGGCATTCTCACCTACCCATTTATAGCCAAAATCCCAGTTAAGCATGAAGAAGGATTGAGGCATACCACAGCCTCCAAACATATACTGGCATGCCATACTGTGATTAAAGGGCTTAATACAGCCTTTTCCATAGGAACTTCAGTGAATCATTACTAAACAGCATAACAGTAGCAGTCAGGTTCTTCTACCCAATCTGAGTTGGCACTTTCAGGAGCAAAATGTCATTTAGCTTCTGGGCCCCCAGCCTGCAATAAAGGGAAACTCCTTCAAATCTTATCTCCCTGTGCCTTCCACTGATGTCATCATCATCATTGCAAAAAATGTAGCTGTTTTAAGAGACTTTGACTAAATTTTGATATATGATAGGAATTTGTTGAAGAGTAGTGGTCACACTACTACGGTAGTAGTCACTGTAGAGCAAAAGAAACCAGAGTAGGAGCACTGCTTACCTCTTCTCCACTGTATTGCTTCAAACAGTGCAAAAATCGGCAGGTGTTAGATAGCCAGAAGGACACTGTTTCAAAGTCATCACCTCTTTTCTGAAGATAAAAACAAACACATTTCAACAAAGACTGGTAGAAGCAATACAACAATAAAATGTTAAAACCTACTTAGCTTCAGATTCTGATGTTTTGCAAAACTGTGTATTTCAGTAACATATTAGAGAAGCAAGGCTTTCTGTAATGTTTTTCAAAAACTTTCAAAATATGATTTCTTCCACAGATATGATCTTTCCGTGTTTTACAGACGCATCCTGACTGCTCTGTGCAGAAATCACAGGGCAATGTGACTGTATTCCCCGAACACTCATTCTGTGGCAGAATGACTCTTGCAAAGAGCCCAACACAGAGGGTGTGAATGATGCAGAGCCAGCAGGGGGAGCAGAGAACAATTCAGTTTCCATCAGTGTCACATCATAACCATCTGGGTAGCCTGACATGGAAAACAAATAAAACAAACAGCCCTCTTCACCAAAGAACATAGAAGCTAGTATATGCTGAGTAGTTAAAATTTCTAGAGTTCTGTAGCATGCACTTCACTCACTTAAATATGTCCAAAAGTTTCTATAAATATCTACATTCCTACTGGATTGTTTACTAAACATTTTTCCAAAACGTGTAGCTTGATTAAATGCTTGCATTTTGAGCACATCAGCTTTATTTAAAAACTATAAAATTCCATGAAGCATATTTATGTCTTAATACTGCTTTCAAGATCCCCCTGGAGTAAACTCTCCTAGCCAACTCAATGCAAAGACTTTAAGCAGTAGTGTATTATCATCAGTGTGATCTGTAGGCAAAGCAAATGAGGAAATCTGTGACCCAAAACTGCAAATGAAACGTTTTAATTAAATATTCTGGATTACAAAGACTCACTATCGCTTCAGATGCAAACTGCATCCAAAGCTTTACAGGCACAGCTTCAGAGAAGGAAGTCTATTCAGAATAAAAAGAAGGTAGTTCTTTTTCCATTAATTCCAACCATCTGTAGTATTATATAGATAAAATGCTATCAATATGATTTGCTGCTTTTTGTAGCTTTGGTGGGAGGACTTTACTCCAGATCAGAAATCTGGAGCCAATTCATTGGAAGTCTTTTCCTCACTCCTCTAACATAAAATCAGAAGCAAATTTTTAATTAATGTTTTCCTAAACCAGGCAGACTAACTGACCTTCAACACTTTTTTGATGCCATTGATAGTGGAAGTCAACAATGACCGCACTTTTTGGTCATCATTAAGGTAATCCGCATGGCGTACACACATGAACAAAATATATGCTGGTAGTCCTGGAATCAGGTTGACAGCTACTCCACGTGGTTTCAGCTCTTGGGAAAAACAAACACACATTGTTTTGTTAAGTATAGAGCCATTGGAAGGTGTTATATGTGGTAATGGCAACCTCCCAAAGTTAGTTGTACATACATATCTATATATGGCCAGTAAAAACTAAAAGCAAAACTACGATGAGCCACCTTTTTGGTAAAATATCAAAACAGACTAAAACTTAACTGCCCACTAAAAAATACACAGACACATTAATATGTACTGTACTAATCAAGAAGGATGATTAAATTACAATAGACATTTCAGAATTTTAGATAAACTGAACACTGTCAAAACCAAAATCAGCTATCCATTTCCTAATGCAAATTCTGTGTTCTTATCATTCATTTTTTAGAGTGTGTGGGAGAGGAGGAGGCTGCAAGTGAGAAAGATGCTTACCTAAAATAAGATTCTTCACAAGTTTCTGTTCATCTTCCTTCTTATATTCTAACATCCCTTGGAAGTCTTTTTCTTTCCGTGGAATGTTAACTGGACGAATAGGTTCATCAATGATTTGTCCAGGTGATATGTTCTCCATCTGGCCCACTTCGGAGGGGAAATGAAAAGTTCAGAATGGGGAAAATATAAAAAATCTTGACAGTGTTCAAGCTCTGACGGCAACAGCCAAAACACCAGTGTGTTACCAACATTGTTTTAACCACAAATCCAAAACACAGTATCACAAGGCTGCTATGAAGAAAGTTAACTCCATCCCAGCCAGACCTACTACAGCTTTCCAAGTTAATTAGGTCATAAACACAGACTAAATGACGTTTTCAGAAACATTTTCCAACTCCATATTGTGTATGAATACTCCTGTGATCTTCTCTACAGTAGTAACCAAACAATTTTGAAAGACTTTTTAAAAACAAACTTAGTTTGAGTAACCTTTCACAAGAATGTATGAAATATCCACCTTGTTGTATACAGTGTCTCCTGGTATCACGGTCAGCACCTGCAGTTCACCCGATGAGGCTGCTTGTTTGTTTTTGAAAAACAGAACTGGCTTCACCTTGTAAAAGCCGCATCCTCATCTCACAGCCCTCCTAGCAGCGTGCAGTCACAAGCTATTGGGCATCCTCTAAGTGTGCTAAATGTGTGTCCCTGTCAAAATGGGTAGAAAATGCAGAAACCCAAACTGGAGCTCAGGGAAAGCTACCCCTAATTAAAGGATGATATACTCCCGTTGATCCAAGTTTAAATCGGTATCACTGTTCTTCTCAAACACTGAAACTCTGAGGACTACGCAGTCACTAATTTTAATCTTAGTGCTCAATAAAACAGCTCATTAGGCAGTAAGCTTGTTTCTGGAAAAAGCAAATGACTAAAAAGCTTCTGAAAGGTTAGGATGAGGATTATTTCAAAACTAATTCATACTTCAACTTTATAACTTAATTGCTTTTAGCAAATAAAATGACTTTACTTATTTAGAGACATAATAAGCTCGCAGTCTCACCAGTCCTAAGATCCTAAGGGAACCCACTCTGACACTTATAAAAATAAAATTAGCTTAGTCCATATCTCAGCATTCTTGTATTCAAGTTTGGCCAGCAGCTCTGAAAGGAAACCTCAAGCAGAGAAAGACAGTCTCAGCATTCTCGGCTCCAATGATATAGAAATTCAAAAAGGAAAACCGGGTAAATTATTTCTGCCTGGTTCATATTTAGTACTGCTTTTGTCTTCACAAAAACAGATACTGTCTTTGAGTACACAAACAGCCCAGGTAACTTTCCTTTATGTTCAAATGGTTTCTGCCTTCAGAGAAACATCAATCTCCTTTACTCATGGCTTCAAAATACAACAAATCTTCTAAAGGTTTGTACACAGGGCTCTAAGGGTACCTTCTCCTTCTGGAATCCGTTAACAGAGGCTAATGCTACTGAAGACCTCCTGACCGCTACGACAGATAGATACGATGGAATCAAAAAACGTAAACCAAAATCTCTCTTTGTCTCAAAATATGAAAGTACCTTCAAGTTCACCAATCTTCTTAGCAAATACTTTCAACTGTTTCTTTAACTTGCGAACAGTTTTGTCCTGCTTTTCAAGCTGCTCCATTAAATCCTGTAAATTAAAATGAGAGAAAAATTAAGATATGAGAAAAATCCTAAAACATGTGACAGAGACAAAATCAGTGCTGTTAGAATTACAAGGCAGTGAGGAAAGCTGAACAGTGGTGCCATCCTCTGGCTGCGGTTTGCAAGCTGGAACGCTGCCTATAACACAAGCCAAATATCGCAAATATTATTAAGTTATATGCAGCATGACAAAGGCAAAGCTCTTAGGCAGGTATATTCTGTAGACACTCAGAACTAGGTCAGTTCTTACAGCAGAAGACATTTTGCTGCAAACACATCTCCCTAATGCTTCCTCCCTGCTCTTCCAAATACCTCACGGAAATAATTTTCTTTATTATTTAACACTGAGCCTGTAATTCTGCATCATTTATTCATGCCTTCAGGACTGACTCGTTATTCAGACCCATCCATTTTATAAGACCATAAGAGAGATATCTGCAGAAACTTGCACTCAAATTTACCAAAATCAAACATAGAAACTTTCTTGTGATGCTCTGCCATTTCCCTGTGTCATCACATTTCCTTAGACCAAAACTGGGGTCTTACCCCTTTTTATTCTGTAATTGAACAACACCCAGAAATCCTACTCTTGCAATAAACCTGTATTTTTCTTTCAAAGGAGCACTCCCAGAAATCTATCCTGGAATAATTCTGTGATCTGTGGTAGTGCATTCATAAAATAATCATGTAATCAAAACAGGGGAAATCTTTCTAAAGAAAGCAAAAACCTCAAGCTGAAAAAACCTGAAAGCCATTCCAGGTGAAGCATTTGAAAGCAGCTGCAAAGTAAACCGCCCTTTTGTAAGCCTGACTCTTCATGGCACTGGTAAGAACATAAGGGACCATGAACTCCTTGTACCAAAAGCATCATCTGGGCAACTACACATCTCCTAGAATATTGAAAAATATTAGAGCAGCATTGGCAATAACTTAGCATTAGACACAAAATTGCTCTTAAGTACGTAGTAAACAGTTTACAACCTACTATAATATACTTGATCAGTAAGATAATTGGGCCTGTTGAAAGAACAGAATCGAGGCCATCCTTCACATTCAAAGCAGTGTTCACTTTTACAACAGAAATCCTGTTAATAACTCAATATACTTAGTATCAGATATAACAATTTCTCCTGAAATTAATTAAAAAAATACACGTAAGTCCAGCAGACTGTTTTGAGTGTATCAGTGAAGGGGTATGATTTCTGAACAACAAATATGTAAGGAGGAACAAAGTTCATTCTATGGCTCCTCTAAACAAATTTGAGCAGATTTCACATCTCATTAAGATCTGGAATCTCATAAATTATATACTTTCAAGCTTCTGTATGGTGCTATCTCAATTGGTTATTTTTAATGATAATGGAAATATTAATTCCAATTTCGTCCTTCATATTTTGCATTTTTGAAAAACATTTTAAAAGTTATGTTTATATGATAAAATATATGATAAAACTAAACTATATGATAGTTTTCTTCATTCCAGATGTCAGTACTGTAAAGAGATCTATTCAGACTATGACTGGATTGCAACCATTATTCACCTTGGTAAGTATCTGTAGGATCAGGCCTCTATTTTGCTGATCTGATTTTAAATGTATCAAAGTTTTAAAGCAAAGAGTGGTTCTGAAAATTGAGCATCTTTTGCATCATGTACCTCTTTTTCAGGGCAGTATTAAGAAGTGTTCAAAAGAAAAGAAATTGCTTTGCTCACAGTGCAAGGCTTATATTAGTAACAAAACTGTGCATCCAGAAGAGACACAGATGACACAGAGGACACTAAGACTAACAAAAAAAGCAGTGAGGGGAGTAATTGGCATCGTGAAGCTCTCTGCAGGGATTTCCTTTGAAAGGGAGAAAGGGAGGCAGCCTGCTTTTCAATTAGTGCTCCAGAAATAGCGAACGAGACAACAGAGAAACAGGATTCACGTGATCTACATACAATCATCCGTTTGTAAAGTGAAATCCGGTACGATTGATACTTCTTGGGATCATCTGCATACAACTCCTCATAAAACTGCAAAAATAGGTACAGGATTGTTTTTTCCCCCTTCCTTTGAGACACTGACACTTCAGTAAGGACTATATAAATTAAATCAGATTAAAACAAGATCAAGAATCTCTAACTTTTAGGCAGTCTGGTCTTTCGTTGTGGTGTTTACGCCCGTTTCTCCCAGAGAGAAGCTCATGTAGATGAGCTGCAGAACAGTCAGATCTTTTGAAAATGGGCAGACTAATACTGTGAAAGTCTGAAATACAACCTTTGTGAGAACCTGGACAGGACATTTTCTTATGCTAATCAAGATGGGATTGCAGTGAATACTGCAATTCTAATATTGCATCTGGAAAGCCTATAAATTGCTTCCACTCTAGGGCCAGGAGTGGAAAAGAAACATGTATCTGACTTGGAGCGGACTTGCAATACTCAAACATCAGAAGTGAAATACTAAGGAATGAGTCTATATTTAACAAGTAAAATTACATTCATTGTATTTGAAAATAAAGAGAACTCCTCTGGGATGTAATTACATGACTGTGTGTTGTCTTGGGAACACAGAATGTGATGAGTAGGTCTCTTGGGGGGAAAAAATGGCTAAAATCATAACATATGACTAAGCAGCAGGAGGGAGCCGTCAGAGACTGAAACATTCACCCTTTACCTTTGCCAGATAAAGGTAAGTGTGGCTTCTGCTGAGCCACACTTATATTTTCAGCTTTCCAACACCTATTCTCTGAATTATCTAATGGTTTCCTCAAAACCTTTGGTGCTAAGACAAGAGCCCGACAATAACGTATTATGTTCTATAACGTACATGAGCAGAAAAGACTACACCTTGGCTTGTTCGGAGAAAGCAATAACACTCAGAGCTGGGATCTTCCCTCCTGAAGCAGCGTGGGTCCCTTTACCAATAATCAGCAATAACCCAATGATATCCCACCACAGGCCTCTGTGGAAAATTTCCCCAGAAACAAACGAGCCTGCACATGATGGACATACTCCTTGGCAGGGAAAGATAAGAAGTTCCACCTATCTTTCCTTCATACAAAAATGTGCCCTAAACAAGAAATACCAATTACTGGCTGAGTGACTTCTATCTAAGTTTCTTTTTCTGGAACTATTTCTTTCTTGCAAACATAGTGAATAGCCGGAGCTCATAACACAGTGGGCTACCTGTGTAGCTTCAGGCAGGGAGCAGGGAAATGGGAAGAAAAGTGACATTAAATAACTGAAGAACTGCACCAGAGCTTTTCAACAAAATAAACAAACTAATTATGTTATAGAGAAAACAACACTACTTGGCACTAATATTTTTTATGAGTTCCCTGGATACCAGTCATTCTATTTAGCAATGATTAAACGCATCAGTTGAAAGCTGGGATCCACGACCTTTCTCCATGCCACAAACTTCCGTCAAAATCCCTGAAACATTATTACTTCATCATCAATTATAATCCTCTCTCTCCCAGTAGCTTATCTACAGGAAAAATACCGTGCCGATGCAACTTTTTGCAGGAGGTTGTCATCGGAAATCTGCTAAGACCTTTCAGGGGCAGGGAATGTGGAGGTCCCCGTGCCTGCTGCTGCGGCAGGGCTTCCCTTACCAAGTTCTCGTTAGTCAGCCGGGTGATCTCATGCTGGAGACTGGCTTCGATGCGGGCCTCTGGAGGCAGCTGCAGGTTCTGCGCCAGGAGCTGCTGCTGGCGATTGTTTTCTTCCTTCAGACCTTGGATCTCACCTCGCAGCGATTCCAGCTCGTTCTCGTGGCTCTTCTTCTGTGACTGAAGCTGAGACTCCAGCAGCCTAAAGAAGTTGAGAAAGAGTTGTGTGAACACACGTAGAAAGTTACATCCCCAATTCTCAGAGGGAGTGTAAAGCTTTAGCTGCTGCTCAGGAACAATTAGCCATGGCTTGCAAAGGAAAATGAAAAAGGCAGAGTACTCTTTAAACCCTTCAGTATGCCTTCTAATTAAATTAAGCTTGCATGATCAAAAAGTGGAAAGAAACTAATTGTGACACTGCTTTGCATTTCCTTTGTGATTGAACACATACTGTGTATGGTGCCACTGAGAACATGTGGCAATAAATGTATTGCTAAGTCTTTGCAGGTTGTCACTGCTTTTAAAGGGGCTTTGAAGAGGTTTTACCTCCAACCAAATCAAGCAAGCTGTGCGAGATGAACTGTAAGTGAACTGTGTTTGCTTAAACTAGGACCCTGCAATATTAACAAACTCTTCTTGTAGTTAACTCTGTTCAATCAGAAACCATTTAATTGCAAATGCACATAAATCATCTTCATTTTTACATTTAAAGCAACATTTTGCAGAGGGTTGTCATTAGTGCAGGAAAGGTTAACCACGGAACCAAACTCGGGACTGGGATCCGGGAGCAGTATTTTATCCTCCCCACTGACTCGCTCTTTCCCCTGGGGCACACGGTGTCTCAAATTCTTCTTGTGTGAGATGGGGATACCACGTACCCGGCTCCTTCTGAGCAGCGCCATGGGGATCTACTCCTGCTTGCAAGGCACTCTCCAGGTGCTCCAACTCACCCTCCCGTACGGACATACACAGGAAATGACATGACTAGTGACTACCAGTGTTCAATTAGACAATCTTTCAGGGTTTAAATATGCATAAGGCAGGCACATTTATTAGTAACTAGACTGATCAAGCACGCAAGGGCAAATAGTCATTTACCTGCGTTGCTCTGCCATTTAATACCAAGCTCCCTGTCTCTACAGGGCTAGGGCAAGAAGGAAGAGGTGCAGAGCAAACACTCTGCATCCTGCTCTGCAGAAAGAACTTGCTCTCAGTTAGATGTTCGCAGGCTCACAAAACAGTGTTAGGTGTAGAATTTGTTAGCACAGGAAAAGGAAAGACTTGAGTTAGTAGCATTCATTGCAAAATACCTCCTTCTGTAGCTTCTGCTACCAAATGTGTCAACTGAAGATGAGCGCTCCTATCTATTGAATTAGTTGCCAGTGGAGGACTAGGAACCATTTCGGAAGTCCGGGATGCAGGTACGGATACGGGCCCCAGATGTGCACACGGAGCCAGAAGGGCATTTCCTAACTGGGTGACTCTCACTCGCTACAAGACCAGCAGGCAGTCGGTGACTGCAGGGATTGCACTGGGGCTGGAGCAGCACCACGATGAACTCAACATTACTTCTGTTTGTTGGTTATTGTGTGTCTTACAGTTTGAATCTGGCACAGAGAGACGTGGGAGGAGAATGTCCAATTTACTGAGTTTGAGTCGCAAGAAGGAGAGTAAGACCCCTAACTATTTGAGAGTTAAGAGTATGCTGAAGCTATTCAAACAATAGTTTTATCATTACTAAAATGACCATACGTTTTTAGGCTGAGAAACTGTAAGGGACATTCATTTTGATATCCAACATAAAGGCAGACAAAGAAAGCGTGACTACAAATCTTTTCCAGTTGAGGAGCTTTTGGTATTTTACTGTCTATTCTTGTACAATTCTTATAAATTATGTATTAGCTGTTGCTGCCATCCTGACTTTTTAAATGATATAACTTGACCAGTAGAAAGGTTTGGGGACTAAGTCTGAGGAAACTCTTTACTTTGTATAATTTGTGATGAATTTTTTTTCTAAATGTTAAAGCCACAGAAATACTGTAGATGAAGCAAACCCATAGCAAGGGGCACAGTGAGCTAGAAAAGAAGATGCATATTAAGAAAAAAAACCCAAAACATTCTGAGAAGTCTGGTAACCTGTTGGCTTGTTTTAACCCTTCATAAACCAGCCAAAGTTCTCCGTCCTCATTCAGCATATGATAGTCCTGGGGAGATTGCCTTTCAAGAAAAGTGTTTAAAAAAAAATACAAGAGAGATACGTGATGGTAATGAGATGACATGTTAAGGACATTACACACTAAATTACAGTTACTATAAAAGAGAAACAAGCAATGCTCTAAAACAACTTAGCAAATTACTTCTCTTGTTTATACGTATTTCTTCTTAATGACGAAATTCAGTTCTCGGTGCTAGCCCAACTCTTACAGCATTTCATGCTGTTGCAATAAATGAATTTTGACAGACTATTGTGACAGCTAGTGAACAAAAGGTCAAAAACACAGGATGGGGAATAGCACCCAGTTTGAATAAGGCAGCAATTAAAGACTAAGGAGGTGTAAATCCAGGAAACTTAACTTTGCATTTCCCCATTGTTTCCTAATTCTTTAAAATATCGCACACAGCGATTTTACTAATCAAATCAAATTACAAGCTCAGCTACAAGTGTTCTCTAAGTATCTAGACTTACACGGATGCAACTTACAGAGTAGGACATATGCAGTGTGTTACAGTGGACCCCAACTGACCGTAGATTAAAGAAAGAGAGCTGGTACCTGTTTGTTTCCTTCAGTCCAATATACGCCTGTGCTATTTCTCCTTTGTCTTTCATTTTTTGTACATCCTCCAAGAGGATTGTAGAATCTGTCATGGTATTCTGGAAAAAGAATGATGATTTCCAGGGTAAATTTAACAATGTAGTTGCTGTTTGAATCAATGTTTTTTTCACTTTACCCTATGGAACACTAATCCTTGAGCAGCCACATTAAAATTTCTGTGGGTACCTGAGCAGGAGGTTGTCCTGTAATTTCTAGGCCCATTTGGTGTATCTTTTAAGATGAATGTATGCAACGTGGTCAAATATCAGTCTGTCTAATAAATGGGTACATGTGTTAACCTCTTTTCATTTGTTCATCATGTAAAAGGAAGAAAATAAATTTCATGAAATCGTGAATTTGCATTTTATTTCAAATTACCAGGAACAGCTGCTAATACTGAAACTGAAAAAGCCCAATTTTGCAAGCTTTATTCTATAAATATTTCTTAAACACAGCATTGCATGTAGTCTTTCAAATCTCATAAATAAGGTCCATTCTTCACTGCATATATTTTAAGTACTCCAGCAAAGCAGCAAATAATTTACAAGGACTTGAGATTTTTTAAGTCAGATATCATAATACCATATTGTTTCAGTTTTCAATGTTTCCTCTGGCACTGTTGCCTTTTCTTAAGTAAAACTCGAAATACTTAGCAGATGTTTACAGTCAGCTCGGCCAGTCCGATCTGAGTCACTGCTGTGGATAATTACAGCGGAACCATAGGACTCTAATGAACATAAGAGATGGAATTCTGACTTTTCTTTTTGACTTTCAAAACAATCAAATGCTCTTCTCCTGAGTAAAGCTTTGTAAAGTATTTACAATAATAACTTTGTGAACATAAATTTTGCAGTGTAGCTCTCTGTGCCTAGTCTGATTTGTGTTACCTAATATGAAAACCAATAAAATATACAAACTCCTCAAAGAATTATTCCAAACATCCTTATGAGATCTTTGCGATTTTTCTACTATTATTTTATTACACAGTAAGACTGCTGTATCTCATCTGTCAATCTATCAAGCTTTAGCAGTCTGAACGTATCTATTACTTTTGTGCTGATGGAAAGAAATGCTAATTAGTCTTATATCTTCAAGAATACCCTACCTACAACCTCTAGTTGTAACATTTGAATTAACAGCCTTTGTTTAGAGACAGTTCAGTTTTTTATACTCCTGTGTGTTCAACTACATTTTCTAATCAAACATTCATCAACTCCTATCTGATACCTACAGATCATAACATGAGTCCTGAACGTTTGTTGCATGACAAGGGTAACAAACACTGTAAAGTAAGGTAGTTCTTCATATCAGACTTTTTTTTGGTGAAATTTATGGATTTTACAAGGTACAGAGATCTGATTCCTGAATCATGGTGCTGCTCTGACTCTTCTAACACAAATGGCAAGATATATTGATTGAGTTACACCAATTTCTAAATCTTTCCTTTCATCTTCAGGTTATCATAAACCAACGGTTCAAAATTATTAAATCTGCTTGTTTTGATGTAACTTGTCCCCTTGCATGGAACGGGAAGATGGGGATGGAGGGAACATAGGATAATGAGAAAGGTTCTCCAATAACAGCAAAGTAACGTGCAACAACAAATTCAAATACATGTAAGTTGCTTATGGGAGGCAGGGAAATGGCAGCTCAATTATTGTTGACGGGTTTTTTATCATTTAAGAGTTCTGATTTATAACTGTAGAAGAAAATGTGTACCTTATCCTCCTGGCAATCAAATTGGTAGGCAAGAAAGAAGAAAAGCAAATCATTAAAAATAAAATCTGTCTGTGCTGCAGCTGTTCAACCTACCAAGCAGAAGCTATCTGCAAACTGGCCGATAGCCATCCCACAGGTCACCTTCATATTTCTCCCTCATACTCAAACTGCTGTAAAAACAACACTTGAGTCCCACCATTGCTGAGAATAAGTTATTCAAAAATTTACTATTCAACTATTTATTTACAATGTTTGAAATACTGCAGAAAAATGAGTTTTGTTTTCTTTATAATTAATCATTTTAAACAAGATATGTACACCTTCACGCATCACAGACTTTCAATTTATTCAGGACAAATATAGACACAACTTTGCAGTAGCAAAGGAAAGATGACATATCTGTTCATTCCTTGCTGTGGTTATGAAACACTAGATAGCTCATTTCAATGGAAATTACGGGTTCCTGGGTTTACGTGAAACCTTTTCAGGTTGAATCACTCTTATTTCCAAAGCTATTACTTCCCTAAGTATTTCATCAGAATTAGAGCTTTTCAGAAGATATGCACTTATGCAATAATGTGGAATTTACATATCTTCATAGGTCACCTTTATGAAATGTTATTTATTTGCAATCATCTATGATCCCGCATAGATTTAGAAGGAATTGTTCCTTGTACCTCCTACTGAACTATTAATTAAAAAGAATTCCTAAGAACTATTGTAATTTTTCCAGTCCAACTACATACTCATTAGAAAAATTATAACACTGCTCCAAAAAAGAATTACTTCTGCATTGTTAAAGGAGTCTGGGCAGATCCTGGACAGACCACTGGTATCTGCCAGCCTGGTGTGACCAGTATGATACCTTTACATAATGCTGGTGGACAACCCCAAAATAGTTTATTAATAGAATCTCCCAATTTGGACTGCTGTGATTTGTGCACTAACAATGTATCAATGGATTACAGTTGGAAAAACTTTCAAACCTAGACTATTTTACTCTGCCTTTTCAAGCATGCTGTTAAATTAAATAAAGCACATCAGTGACGCAATGTAACTATTACCCAGTGCATCTGCTCACTACTATTTACCTTGGGTTGAATAGCCTCTTTCTGGCTAACAAGCTGAGACCTCAGGATGAGGACTTCTTCCTTGCGCACTTCGAGCTCTTCACTTACTGATGTCAGTTGATCCAGGAGGACCCTGTACGCAGGGGCACCGGGAGCAGTTACCTCTGGAGATCGTGTTTCTGTGAGAGCCTTCTGCAGCTCATTCAACTCATTCTTCAGCTTCTTATTCTCAGATTCAAGTTCTTGGCGCTGCAAGAAATAGGGACAATTCCATCACCGAGCAGCATTCCAACACGCTTACAAACCACAGGTACAAAACTAGGGATAGAAATGGTAAAACGATGAGTATCTGCAACAAGTCAGTCACTCTCTCCTGTCTCCCCGGCCTCTTGACTACAGTGAATAGTGCCTGCCAGTATTTCAGTAACAGGCCTAATCTTTTGTCTGAGGTGCAAAATCAGAACACATATACACAGAAGTCAGACAGATTTGATGGGGAAAAAAATACCAATTTTTTTTTTCCTGTTATTCTCCCCTTAACAAATAAAAATAAAGTTCACGATGAATAATGGTCAGCAGGCTAAAAAGATTCTGCATCACGTATGTATTAATTTAAATCACAGAATCACAGAATCATGTGTTTGGAAAAAGAGGGCTACATTTATCACCGCATTTTTTGCTCAAATAAACTTGTAAGATGTACTAAGTGTTTCAACAGAGAACTCCCCTGTTTTAGAGGATCTTTTTGTTTTGCAGCCCCAGCCACACCTTCTTAAAAAGGACAATCTTACAATAAAATGATTGCTGGAAAATCTTTGTTCTAGTTCCTCCAGCTAGAATTCTGAAAATGGAGGGCTAATGTAATTTCCTATGCCAGCACATACAATTGGTAGCAATAGCCTACTAGAACATAGCAGAAATTTCATTTTTCAAATTACCTTGAGCGATTCGTACTCCAACTCAGCACCTCTTATTGGAGGCCTTTCTTCCTCCTATGAAAGAATACAGACAAGCGTGAAAAATAAAAATCAAATCCTTTCTATTCTTCAATTTAGTTGAGGCAGGAAAAGGAAAGGGAGCTGAAATTAGCTTCCTATAAAACTGGAAAACACTCTTTCTGGTACTGCTGAGTGCTTTAGTTTGATTGCATTGTGTCCTTTCATTTACTTACGAACGTAAGTCAACAATCACTTCATATAAATAAAATCATGCACAAATCACACTACCATCACTGGTAATGAAATAGAGCAGGATGATGCTCAAGAAATTCACTGGTGGAACAGTAATAAGAAACAATTGCCAAAAATGGTTTCATATTTTTTTCTAAGGAAACCAAAGAAGAGGAGAATTTCAAAGAAAATCTGCTAAAAATGTCTAATCCCAGCACTTTGGCTCTGCATCCTGGTTGAAACACTTCTTATTCTGTCTAAAATGAACAATTACTCATTCTCCTGATCATTTAAGTAGAATTTCTCTATTGCTTGCTTCCCAAGCACTTTTTGTTCCTCTTAACTTCCATCAGAGGATCTCAAGGACCTTGGAAAACTAAATGACCAGTTGGTCCGTAGTACTAAGCACCAGACATAAAACTTGTCATTAAACCAAGCAAGTACGAGAGGAAGCCAAGGATTTAATATTAGGCAGTCAGCATTCACACAGCTACTCTTTCCCAAGAAGAGATAATCTGGCGTCAGCATCTGATCAGCTAGGAGTCCACCTTAGCTTTAGCACGCAGAGCTTGTTCTTCCTTTCTGTCCAGTTCATCCTGCAGGGATTGCTTTTCTTGCTCCAGCTCCGTAACCCGTTTCTGCAGCTTGAGGAACAGAGACATATCCAATGGTGCCTTTTTCTCACTCGGTTCCTGCTTTGGAAAGAGCAGAAGGATGTCAAGAAGCATTCCTCTTCCACATCACAAGGAAGCACTACAGTGAGTACAGGTGGGAAACTAGCTGGGGGAAGAGAGGAACACAGGAACGTTACTTGATTCTGAGAGCTGGCTACTGCCGTCTAAAATAGTTCATCAGCTGTCAAACGCTATTTTAGAAAAGGATCTACTAGTATAAAATGTATCTAAGCCTAAAGCCTAGCAAAAGGAAGCACTAAAGACTACCTAGCAGACAGGAGGTCTGTAATTAAGCATACCTTTTATTCTTACTTGTTCAGAGGGAGAAAGGAGAAAAAAAAAAGCCTGTGGTTAGACTCACCTGGAAACAACTGTAAATAGAGGCTGCTTCTTTTTTAAGTTTTAAATTATTTTTACAGTAAAAAAGCAGCTACAGACAAATCTGCTGATTGTACATTTACAGGTTAATTTAGTGGGATGTGACATAAATAGATACCAGAAGACATATTTTATGCCTTTTTCCTTTTATTATTCTAATTCTACAGCTGTTGTGGATCTAACGCACTAGCTTTCTCACCATTTTCTGGGCAAAGACCAGCGTTTGTAATCTGAAGGTACATTAGAAATTGTCCATCAGCCATTTTGTGCTTTATGTAGCAAGAAGATCAAAGCATTTATTATGAAGTGTACCATAAAATTTTGAAGCTTAGGAAAGGAACGAGAAAATTAATATTAATGGCTGTAGCAGACAAGCAAGCACAGCCATTTCCACTTCATCTCCTTTTACTGTTGAGGGAAAGAGTCATAAACCACACCAACAGCTCAGGAAGAAGAAAACAGACTTTGAGTTTTCTGGCTTTACCAGTTTGTATTGAGATGGACCCTACTCTTTAATGTGGTTTTGTATCATTAATCTCTATTGTTAGTCTGGAGTCAAACTGGAGTTTGAAATCCTAAGGATTAAACAAATACAGATTTAATCTTTTCAGTGCTGCATCTATTTACATTCTTGTGAGGATTAATTTTTTTCATTTATATTCTAAAAACCAAAACTGACCTAGAACAGCAACTTAGCAAGTCTATTAGCCAAAGGAAAAGATGACATTGGGCTCATATGTGAAATCCAATCACATATAGTTGCCCTGTCCTTTTCCTCATTATCCAAGAAGGCAGGAGCATCCTTCTGAAACAATTATGCGAGGTGAAAAATGTAAGTGAGAAGGCAAATTATGAAAAAGTCCACAGACTGTGTGCCAACATCAATGTGTCTGGGTATTTGCACCCATAGTAGAAAGTAATTTTCTGCAGAGGCTTTCAATACTGTCTGTATTGTTACAGACAGTAACAACAGTCTGTAAAAAACAACTGTGGAGATAACTACCTCAGACAGAGGGCAAATGGAGTGAGCTGTGCAATGGCTCACAGTTAGGAAGATCTCTAGAACGCACAGAAAAAGCTTTGCATCTGCAAACTGCCAAGGACAGTCAGACCACCAACCTGAGAAGGGCTCTCTGCTGTGTCAGCAGTCCCGCTGCTTTGGGAGGGGACAAAAGGGGGAGTTTTCTTGCAAAATACTAAGAATGGCTTGGAGTTGCACCACAAATTATCCATTGGCTGAATCAAGAGTCATCTTTTGGAAAATTTTAAAATATCATAATGTCAAGGTTTAGGCTGGGCTGGCTGCTAAATGAACAACAGATGTTTTCTACTAACCACACTTCCCTCCCAGAAGGGATCAGAAGGGGAAGGGAGAAAGAATAAGGGAGAGAGACTTACGGTTTGCAAGAAAACCCCTAAACCAGCAATAATGAAATATTAACAACAAAAAGAAAATATAATAAGAAGAAAATAATGAAATATATACAAAACCAACACCAGGCTCCCAGGATGACGATCACATCACTGGCAGCACTGGCATTGGACTCAGTGATGGATGGGAACCGGATTCAGGGACACACAGATCGGGATCAAAGGCAGAAGAACTGTCAGAGCACCCCTCGGATGCCAGCCATTGAAATAAAAAAGGGTGGACTCCTTTGACCCCTCAGCTTTTATACTGAGCATGATGCAGATGGGATGGAATACCCCGTTGGTCAGTTTTGGGTCACCTGTCCTGTCTGATCCTCCCCCTCCCCGTAGAGGTGCAACCCCTCTACGCTCTTCTGCTCCAACACTCCAACTTGGTGCATAACAAAGTGATCTGCTCTTGGTTGTTATAACAATAAGTATAAGCAAGAGCCTCTGTGCATACCAGCCCTTGGCATGAACTATAAACATCAAACGTTATCACTGATATAAGCCAACACCGTCTGGAAAACATACCACTAATTCCAGAGAGTGCAGCAGTTAGAAGAGGCTTAACTGAAAAGTAAAATTACTCAAAAGAAAATTGGTTTTGTTCTCTCTCAAACCAGGACCAGGACATCTATGATTTGTATCACTGCATACGCAAAGGGATAGTACTTTCCCCAACAGGGAACACACTCTATGTAGCTACTAGGAATGTGACCAGCCACCTTGCCACTTTTAATCCTTGAATATACAGTATAGAGACTTCTCAGGAAGCCTCACTGGTTTTGTGAATTTGTGCTGAAAAAGTGACTGTGCTTACAAACACCGGTAAGCAAATGTTTTGCAGATGCGAATCAGCTGGATGGCCAAGTATTTAGTCTATGTTTACTGTAATACAGAAGAATTCAAAGCATACTTTCACAGAGTCTTTTTACATAGGGCCACAACTAACTAGGGGATGAGCTGTTTTCAAAAAGGAAATGGAAAAAGTTGTATTGAAGATTAGACACCTCAATGTAAGGACATGGTGTTCACAAGCACATATGAAAAAAAGAGATAGGACTAGAGTTCAACCAGCGATCAATGAAAAATTGTGGGGTTTTTTTAACATTACCTCCATCCTCACTGGTAAGTCTTCTGCTTCCGTGATCTCAGAGCTAAAAGTGTATTCAGATTCATTGCTACTGTGAGTTGAATCCGTTCTTTTGTGCCCAGGCTTGGGGATGCTCTGGAGTGCAAATGAAACAAATCAATACCACTACATGGTTTTCCCTGTGATTGCCTCTTCACAACTTACAATTTAGCTTGTAACATTTGGTGTTATTTCACAGCTATCAAAATTTACAGGAGAAAAAATTTTGATTCTGGTCTCTCATGCCACCTAAAGCCTATGAGATGTAGTTCACAATCAAATCTATGGAGACAGGTCAGATCCTACCCCATAAAGTATTGCTGCAGAAAGTAGAATCAAACACAATGCAGCATTTTGTGGGAAAGAAGAGCTCAGTTTACAGGAAGCACAGGCAGCAATTCTCTAACTTCCCAGACATTGTCTTGAGGAATATTTTGTCTTCCTGACATATAAAATATTCCTAGAAGTACTAAAAAATTAACACTAGATCAGTGTAGTACAACCAACTTTAGCAGATGGCACATGCATTACCACTAGCAAAGTCACAGAGAAATTTAGCCTTCTTCACAAACGTGAAAATAAAAACAAAATTTAAAAAAAAAATCAACCACAAATTTTAAGTGTATTTGGTGTTGGCTGAGCTAATCTAATTATTATTAATTATTATTATTAAATTAATATTTAAAAGGACAAATTCTCTTTTCAGGTACAGGTCACCACCACACAATTGACAGCAGAGTCAGTTACTAACTTATACCACTAGATTCTGCCTGAACACATTTGTGAACAGCTTTTGATTTCTCAGATGTTTAGCCACTTACCACCATTAAGTTCATTTCATCCTTGAGATCATCATACCGCTCCTCTAAACGGCTGAACTCATTCAGCAGGTTCTGGTACCGTAACCGTTCATCATTCAGATCTAGCTCTAGCTGCTTCGTTTCCTCTACTAGCTTCTTCTCCATCGTCTCTGCCATGGAGAACAGGAATCCAAAGTGAGAACTCCAGTTCTACCTACCATGCAGCCCATCCATCCTGGAGGGACAGGCATGTGTCTGCACCAGGAACACAGACAGTGAGACAGCCTGCTGTCGGAAGCTGGTGTGTGGTATTTGTGTTTCTGTAGGCAAACATTAAGCCTAAATGCATTATTGCAGTAACCACAGATGGGTTCACCGAGTCAAATTAGTTTTTCTGTGAATACCTTGTATTAGTAATTCCAGAAGGGAGGAAGAAGGGGCAGTGATTCACTACGTGAAAAGCAAAATATGAGATGCTTTATGCCTCAAGCTCACTGACCCTCCTCATCGCAGCTGCCTCCACCACAGCCTTCACATCTAGAGTTATGCTCTTCTGGCTGCTGTCTACTTAGTCACAGCAGCCAGAAGAGCTGCAGTAGAGTAATTGTATTAAATATCAGAGCCTTTGTTTTAAAAGTAAAATGCTCTGTAACAGTCACCCTCACCAAAAAGAGCCCAAGAGTTTAGGACTTCATGGAAACTCAAATAGTAAATAATTCCAATGCATGTGAGTTCTTAAAACAAAGAAATGAAACCATTAAACAAAAAAGAATGCAAACTAAGGCAAATTAGCCCAATCTATGCAGTAGAGTGTTCCTTTACAAGGTAACATGAAGTAGAAAACCTGAGTGGGGAGAACAGAGCCAACCTGTTATTTCCTTTGCCTGGTCATGGATGCGACGGTTCAGCTCCTCCTTTTCTGTTTTCAGTAATGTGTTCTGCTCTTTCAGCTCTGAAACCAGCTACAGAGATAATAAAATATTGGGCTCAGAATGCAGTTCATCTTTCATCAGTAGCTCTAACAGCAACCACATCCTTGTTGTAAGAGTTCAAGTACTTAAACTTTGCCTCGGAGAATGAAATCAGTGAGCTAAGTTATGAGAGCTTCATTTCCCAAATCACACATCTTGAATATGTTCCACTGCAGATTCCCCTGTATGTTCTGCACTCCGTTTCTGATCAGATGCCAAAACCGCCTTAAACCTCTCCACTGCACCACAATACTTTTCAGTAAAAGTCACAAAGATGTAATTTGTTCCTTAAAACAGAAATATTCCTAAAATAGGAAAAAAATTGGTAGTTGTGCTGTATATTCTATTGCATTGGGATAATGTAACATCTTGCCTCTGCCCAAAAGCTGGGCCACTCCAGGTGCCCAGGTTCGCCAGTTACTCATTTGTCTCTGATTATGGTTACTATGCATTTGTTCTGCTCAAACAATTAAAATTTTTCTTTATGTTTATCTGATATTGAAATGTATCCCTGCTGCATCACTTAATGATGAAATGGCTCTTGAAAATTCAAAACTTGCACCGTTTTCTGCAAGTAATCTTGACAGGAAATATGAACATATCAAAACTGTTTGATATGTTCATGGTTAAAGCAAAGACAAGGGGTTAGTCAAAACCTGCTGAACTAGACTGTGCGCACACACGTGTTCAGTAGGGTAACTGTTTAAGGTAGGATATAAGCAGGTGCCTTGGAATGCTGCGTGTGGGACAGATTTCTGATATCTATGTGATTACACTCTCTAGGTAGGTAAAAATATTTCTTTTTATGAATGTGCTACCTCTGACTAATTGAGGAAGCTTAGGTATTTGGATTTGCAAACACTTTCAATATTGAAATCTGAACTGACTGAATACATAGATTTACATACAATACATAGATCTAGTATACTCTTCTAACGTAGGTGTAGTTACTTAGGTATCAAGCCTATTTAGGATTGTACAGGTATAACACTGCTTAAAAATACTGTAAAATATCAGCCACGCAACTGAAGCACTTAAACCTGGGCAAAACTGAGACTGCATACTTGCCTGATCGGTTTCATGTTTGTATTTGTCTGCCCATTCCTCAATGGTCTTCTTCTCAGTCTGAGTTTGGTGCAGCTCCTTCCGGAGCTTGGCAATCTCCTCCTGAAGGCTGAGGACACGGTTGGTTGCGTTCTTAGCCTCCTCCTCACTCATCCGAAGCCTTTCCACGTCACTCCGCAGCTTCTCTGTCTCTGTACTATACGTGATCTCCAGGTTGCTCAGCTTCTCCAGCAGAGATTTGTACTCTTTGTTCTTTGCAAAACACAACACACAGAGAGCAGCTGTTGGAGAAGTTCTCATTTAAGGGAGCCCTTTAGTTCCCTACAGAATATACCAGATACGGGAACAAAAGAGTAGCTTCCCCATTTCCAAAAAGTTTTAAACTGTTTTTATAGAACTGCTTAACGAGGTGCCAGAACAGTCCAGTCTCTAAGCCTGCACATTAACATCCCAAACTAAAATCAGACAGGGAGCCCATACACATCAAACATGATCACCTCACCTTCCCCTTTTAAACACAGCAACTGATGTGTTCAAATGAATTGACACTTCAAATGAGGTACTGACAGTAAGGAAGTGGATGTTTTCTCTCAGTGATGCTGAGAGACACAAACGGATGCTTTACTGTTCCAGTTCTACTGTGGTCTCCCATTTTCGTCTAACAATGCTCTTCAGCAGAAAAGAGAACTGATACCTTACAATGAAAATTCAGTGCATGTTTCCAAGAACGCCCACAGTGCTACTGAGAAAGGTAATACAGGACTTCTAAATATTTTCCCTGAGGTCAGGGAGCTTTTACCTGCTCATCAATTTTTCGCTGCAGCTGCATGATCTTGTTCTCTAAGCCAATGTGAAGCTTCTTGTAGCGTTCTACAGACCGGGCCTCTATCTTCAGTTTCTTTAGCTCCCTCTTGGCCATCATGCGCCGGTAACAGCATTGCAAGTAAACAATTGCCTTCAAGGTCCTATGGTAGTGCACTCGAGCCAGCCAGCCTCTTATATGTTTCTGAATAATGATAGATTTGTGCTCCCGAAGCATCTACAGTTAAGAAAAAACACCACAAGGGGTATTAGAGTTGCAAACTACACCTGTTCAGTTAAACAGACTCCATAATGAGAGGTGTAAAGGTGACATACTCATAGAGACACCTTAGCCTGAAAAGAGAAACGTCTGGTGATGAGTAACACCAAATGAATATGGAATTGATTTAAAGAAAAAAGAAGAGGAAAAGAAGACAGGAATCAGGAAGTTGTTAGGGAACAAAATGAAAAGGAACCAGAAAGAAAAGCACGGAAAGAAAGAACTGGAGGCACACTGAAGAACCAGGCATTCCTTTTTGTTGATGTCAGATCCAAGCTAATTACAAAAATATACAGTACCTGTTGGCAAGATTACAAATACAAATCTTTTTTTTTTTTTTTCCCCTGCATCTTTTATCTTGAAATATCTTAGAATCATTGACATATGCTGCACAGGAGTCATCAATACAAAGTTTAAAATTACCACAATTGATATGCAATGCAGCTATAACACACTAGAACCCAGAGTAAATTGTAGCAGCTGTTAAAAACAGCAGCCATAGTCCAGCTCAACAAACTACAAGTTCCAGTCAGTTTTCCATTTGGTTTTTGTTTTGGGAAGGAGGGGGGCGTTGCCTTTTTGGACATATCTTAGAGTTGCCAGTATGGAAAAATCTCCATTCATTCTAATCAGAATTTTTCTATTTTAACAGTTCCAACTTATTTCATGGCAGAAATTTCAACCATAGCTTTGAGATGTAAAAAAAAAAAAAAAAAAAAAAGTCATAGTAATTTTTAAAAAATAATTTTTATCAAAAACCAGTTAAGAGTGCCAGTGACCTTCATCAGTACATTAGCTAGAAACTTCCAGTAGGAAGAGTCTACTGTTTGTTTTTGGATCCTTCACCAACTGATTCAACCAGAGATCCCCCAGGTCTGGCGAACCTGAATTCCAGCACACCACAGCAATGCTCTGAGAGCCTGCCTGAACCCACAAAACTTCCAGGACTCTGAGAACTTTAGAGTTCACTTAATAAAGCTTCTGCAAATTAAACAGTTTATTCTAAAGAACTAAACTACTTAAGATGTTATGATACTTCTTGTGTTTGATAATTTAAAGATCATATGCAGTTCAAATTCTTACAATGATTTGTCACAAAGCTCGTAAGACAAGCTAGTAGGGTAACAATAATTTTATTTTCTTATATACTTCTTATGAAATGAACTGAAATGCATTAGAAGCACTGCATTTCCAGTACTTGGTTAAATACCACACTGAGGTAAGGAAATAGCTCTTTTAAAAGTACAGCAAGGTCAAAAGCCAAAGTCCTTCTGACTGCGTGTCATGCAGTTAGTATTCCTGCCTGCTTCTTCAACGTTTCCTGGAAGAGTCCTTCAGGCTACCCCCAGGTGCCTGAACAGCCCGAATACAAGTAGCTTTCAACATTTTCACCTCAAGTTTGAAAGCAACAAGTCCCATAAAATACCTCCATCGTTCAGAGACGGTCCTCATCCGGCAGTGAATTCTCACCCCCATGCGATCCTGTGAGGAAACAGGCGACTCCAGCGTGAGAGTATCAGAAAAGCTACTTATTTTCCCAGGTATTTCCCAGGAAAGCTTATGTAAAAGCTGTGGAGAAACTAAACTCCTTGTCAAGCTGAGAAGCACATCGCAATGTCTCGGGCAGAAGCTTTCCCCAGGATGCGTGAAATAGATGATTCAACCATTTTAAATTCCTTGGGTTAGTCACGTGACTGCACCGCATGCCCTCCCTTCTAACAACAACAACAACAACAGGGACCTTTCACAATCCTAACGAACAACACGTGTACCATATATTACCTACAGAGTCAGGGCTCAGCCCAAGTGTGCTGTCACAGGGCAGCCTTTCGGTTTCACTCACTTGCAGTCATCATGACCTGCAGAACAGCCGTGTTTACCTTCCCGGGGCGGTCGGAGCCTGTGCTTCTCTCTCTGCCCATCCCTGTGCCTCAGCTTTAGCCAAATCCCACCTTGGGAGGACAGTGCACACGCAGCACACCGCCGGCACGCTCCTCAGAACTTCATGCTTTACTGTGGTGCAAAACTCACCGCTCAAGGGGATATTCCCAACAGTCGAGTTCGTCCAGCCCTTATGAGGACCCCCTCAGAAATCTGCCATCTCCATTAAGAGGGAATGAATGCAGCAGGTTTATAAAATGCTGTGCTACAGGTGTGCATCACTCACACACGACTAACTGCAGGCATACAGAATCAATCACCTCCCGTTTCCCTAAGTACGGCCCGCATATTGCTGTCACCCACGTTTCCCTATGTCACGTCTGTCAGATCATTGTTAAAAACAGTCATCTCCCAACATAACACATGGTTTTCAATAATGAAAATGCTCAGGATTCCACAAAAAGGCAAGTCGATACCTGTACAAAAAAAAACCACCCGAGTCAAGCATGGCGATCTTACTACTTATAAATTCTTATCTGAGACTACTTGCTTTCAAACTTTCTGGTGAGTATATGTGTATATGAGTATATGTTAGAATGCTCTAATTTAGACACTTCCACATGTGACTGTGCAGGCAACATTAATACAGAAGAAAAATATACAGACTCTTCAAATACAAAAGAGAAATGTGGAATATAAGCACTAGTTGGCTTTTGGTTATATGCCTTCAATATTTACCTGCTTGGGATTAAAACAGAACTCTTTCAGCTAACTTTTTAGTGAAATACATGGGGATGCTGACCAGTTGTGTAAGGATGGGGTCAGGAAGGCCAAGGCATGGCTGGAGCTGAACTTGGCAAGGGACACACAGAATAGTAAGAAGGGCTTCTACAAGTACGTCAGCCAGAAAAGGAAGGTCAAAGAAAGCCTATTCCCTCTAATGGGCAACACTGGCAAACCGGTAACAACCAATGAAGAGAAGGCTGAAGTTAACAACAGAGGGACCTGGACAGGCTTGAGAAATGGGCCCATGTGAACCTCATGAGGTTCAACAAGGGCAAGTGCAGGGTCCTGCATCTGGGCTGGGGCAACCCCAGGTGTCAATACAGGCTGGGGGATGAAGGGATTGAGAACAGCCCTGAGGGGAAGGACCCCATACTGGTGAATGACAAGATGGACATAAGCCAGCAAAGTTCTCTCAAGAGAAATGTTGTAAATCCCTGTTAGATTCTCCACTGACTGTACTGAAGGTCTTGGTGCATTCATATTAGATGACAATGTGAATATCTCTAAAATAAGAAATTCATTGATAGAAGTATCAGATCTTCCTAATTTCCAGGTGCTGTGCCTCAATCCAACCTGTGACATTTCAGATTCCAAAGGGGACACCACAAAGCAGCTCTGTTCTGAAAGTATGTGGAAATAAAGCTAGAGTGAAGAAGTAAAACCTTATGATTTCTTACCATTTGGTATTTGTTCCTGGCCATGTAACCTCTTAAGAGAGCCTGAAGAGCAATAGTAGCATCTCGCATGCACTGGTATCTTTTGCGGACCACATACATGCGCTGGAACTTCTGAATAGTGATGGCAGCCCGTGTTCTCCGCAGAAACGTGGCATAGCTAAGCAAGAAAAAAATTATAAATAATACCTGTAATTATTTTCCAGTGTTTGAATACTGTATTTTTTACATCCTATAACTTTATCCTCTTTCTCACGGGCTACATTTTCTACTTCACTTTCTTCATAATGAGTGAGTGATATAACATACTTACTTGCTATTCTACCATACGACAGTACAACAGAATGACAAATTAACAGAAATCTTGCAAGGTTTTATGGGGAAATGTTTTCACCTCCCCTGAGAACTGTGCTAGAGAACCAACAAGGCGAGCTTAGCTTAATTTCTCATCACCTTTTCTTCAGCTTTAAAGCTATTTCACTATGCCACTTTCCAGATCTCCTCTCCTAACCCCAACCTGTAGGAAATGTTTGCTTGTTCTAGGCCCTCTCAGCAAGACAATTACAAAGCATCTTGACATAAGCCTCTTTCTGAAGGTTGCTTCTTACAGTCATCAAAACCAGCTTGTCTTTGAATGATACCACCTGTAATCCTACCCTTTCCTCTGGCCCATCCATGGTCATCCCGCAGAAGTCAATCCAAACAAATTACTCTGATGTATCTCCCTTCACAGCCATACCCTGGATAAGGAATGGGCTCTCCAGCAGGACAGACCCAGCTGAGAGGGCACATGGAAACTGGGCAATAAGGACTCACCCAAGTGTCCTGCTTTACCTCGCCTGCAACGTATCTTCTAGTACGACTTGTACTCTGCTCCCACTAATGACATACTGTTCTAAGCATCATACAGCCAGGGTGCTACTGTCCTCCCAGGAAGGTCAAAAACGAGCAGGACAGACACACTCATTATAGTCAATTTCCTTCATTTCCCTGGAAAATCATTTCCTCTCAGCCAGTATAGGAAGGAGAGAACAAATGTATCACATTTAAATGTCCTACTTAAAGGGATGTGAATTGAGGCTAGTGTGGGTTTTCCCACGAGCATTGCTTACCATCGTGCTTGGTACCCTCTGACATATCTCTGAATGGTGATGGCAGCCTTCCTCATACGCACGTACTTCTTTCGCATCAGCCAGCCTCGGATTGTCTTTTGGATGCGGATACAGGCAGCTCTCAACTTATCTGCCCTTATTTTTTCCAGATAGGCTACTTGACCAGCCCGGAAAAATATTTTTGTCTTACCGAACTGGTACTTATCCTTGTCCTATTTTCAGAGGTAAAAAGAGGATCAGTTACAGCCTTAAACGTTAGTGGATTAAAAAAAGGTATGAAGGGCTAAATGAAAGTACAGTTAGCAAAGAGGTAAAATTCTCTGTGTAATATTTCAAGTAAACCTAGACTTAAATTAAGTAGGGGATAAGAGTATTTCCTTTGTATGATCCTGTTAACAAATTAATACAGTAAGGCCACAAGCATGGCCTAAGAGAGTAATGTGATTTTTGCTTAGACAAGAATGCCACAAAGATTCTAAGAGATGTGGAAGGCTACAGGAGGTGACAAAGGGGCCCAGAGGATGAAAGCAATACAGGTAATGCACGTGCACAATTCCCTACTTAAATTGTAAATGATCCCTCTGAGTCATCCATCTTCAACCATATTACACAGCACAAGCAAAACAGCTGGGGCTTCAAACATGTACACGTCGCTGACTGCCACCGGGACTGAGCCAGAACAAAGCATCTTGCTGCAGCTCAAACCCAGCTGAAATTTCACAACTGAACCGGAAAGACAATAATATTCTGTCTCTACAGGCTGTCGTACTCATTGGAGGGAAAAACTGAGAATATACAAAGGTACATTGAAAATAATTAATTTTGGTGATTGTTTGATGTTAAGTTAAAAGGAACAGCAGTCAAAGAGCTACAGCTTAGGATACATTTAACACTACACACTAACACTATAAATAGACACATGCATATAAACCAAAAGATTTTAGTTAAGTCCACCCAATGACACAGAATTTAAGAAGCCAAGCCCCAAGTTGCCTGCACAGTATTTATTTTTTTGTTTCCATAAACAACCTCACGTTGGCATTGCACTTCAGCAAGGTACGCTTTCTTGCTTTTGTATCTTCAGTAGACTTTGTCTCTGACTCTTCTGAGTAAGTCTCAATTAACCACTTTCTGCTGAGAACTGGCTCTTTGGAGCCTGCCTGCCCTCCACTGTTCATCAGTCCTTAAGAAATCCCAAGAAACCATCGCCAATGGTGTGGATGGCATAGCCTGGGAACATGGGGCTGCAACTGGAGGGAAGGGGCAAAGCAAGAAGCTGCTGAGGGTCAAGGGCAGCCACAGCGCTGAGACATGGTGACGAGGACAAAAGGAGTAGAAAAGGTTGACTTCAGCACAGGAGCTGAGAGGAGCAGTGTGAAAGACAAACACATATAGAAACACCTCCACATCAGAAAGCCTTCAGATAACTATACTTAAGGTGTGGTTAATACATCTTGCTGTTAAGCAAGGTAAGGCTCACCCTCAACCCACCCACACTGAAAATCCCCATCACCCTTTCCTGTGATACACTGGGAAATTCTACACTTCCACTGCTAATATCGGTGGTTTGTACTTTGTAGAAGTACTGAAATTGTCTGGCTATGAGGGAGGAAGGGACACTATCTTTACGCCTTCAGATTCCAAACACTGTTAGCACTACGGATAGTACCAGAATTAGCTTTTCCAGGACATTTTTACACGTCTGCTTTCGGTCACTAAGGACATCTCTCTGCTTCATCAGAACACGGTAACGGCTGAAGAACTCTTGGTACGTCCACCTGCCCCAAAAACAGAGACAGTGTCAGCCCCAACAATTAATAATTCTCTTAAAAAGAAGAACTGCAGCTGAAAGCAATCTAAAAGAGTGGCAAACACACCTGGAAGGGAAGCCAGCTGCACTGATTCGGATGGTCTCCAGGACGCCACAAGCTCTCAGCTGCTGCACTGCCCGTTTTTCATCAAATCTACAGAGGAATAAAAAGACCCTGTGGGTGTGGGGCTAGTTTTGCATTACATGGGACCTCTGGCCCTGTGCACACACAGGACAGGAATGGCACAGAGGGGGAGCAGAGGTGGGATGTGATGGGTGGTTAACAAGTCTAGGTAGTGCTTCTGTGACTCAGCGGTAACAGACAGCCTGACCAGGGAATTGCCCGAGCCCATCAGCTGCTGTGAGCTGCTCCTCCTGGCCTGTCCAAGAACCAGGGCAGTCTTTGTGTGCCCAGATTTTCAGCAGACTTTTGAGAAAAGGTCTAAGCAAGTTCATAAATGAAAAAAAAAAATATAAGGAATAAGGTGCTGGAATCTGCAAAAGCAAATTCCAGCAAATGTCAAATGAACTTAAAGAGCGGAAATTGCCAGCCAGACTTGACACAGCTAGCAATGAAAATGCTGGTATTTTTTCTCATATAGCACCCGAAACAAACAAACAAACAAAAAATCATCAAGAAGCATTTTGCCCTCTGTTCATCCCAAAACATCTCCTGCTGTACGTACAGGTACACACGCACAGAGTCCATAACACAGTTCACTCCTGAGTGAGCAAGGTTTAGCAGAGCCTCGGTCCTCCGAGGGCTCGGGCAGTTCCCTCCCACGCAGAGGCTGCACGGACCATACATGAACCAGCTTACGTGAACGGAAACTTGAAGTCGTTAGGCTTAATGCAGCGCACGTAGTGTGGGGTTGTAGCATTCAGGGTTTCCATCAGCAGATGAAGAGAGTTTCGAAACTTTTTGGAAAAAAAAAAGGGGGGGGAAATATTAAGGAATAGCCTCATTAAGCTCAGTCATGTTTGAGATAATCTCAGGAAGCAGACAGGATATCTGTTTATTTGCAGTAATGCTTTTGGTAATAAACGCCAGCTTGTTTTTATTATGGCAATAGGTTTGAGTTTCAGATACCCTCTTTGGGTGAATTATTTTACAGTGAGACTTGTAAATGAGCAAGGAGTAAAGCTCCCATATCAGTATGTGATAAATTACAAAAACATGGGATAGACTGAGTTATTTTCAGCTTTTGATATAACCCTAATCTTTGTCTGATCCATCTTTTCATTACTATACCTCATGGCATATTACTAAATAGCCATTTAATTTAAAATAAATTTTAAATCAAATTTTAAAATCAGTAGAGTAGTAAAAAAAAAAAATCAACTTATTTAGCTCCACTGATCCCAGTGTCAGACCTACTGAAAAGAACTTTGTAAGTCCTATATCTAAGAATTTTAGGAGCTTTACTTAAAGAAGTATTAGGACCATAAATTTCTAATGTACTGCAGTATATTCTTCTAACCACAGAATATCCTAGTAGATAAAGAAAACTATGAAAACATGCCTCAGATGTTTTAAACGCACTGGTATGCATTTCCCTCTTTCTGTTGAACTCATGGTTCTATTTCTACACAGAATTCTGCAGATTGGCATTCAGTACAGTAGCATGAATAGCCATTGCCATTCCCATCCGTAGTTTGATATAGCTTGCTTGGGGGAAGTTATAGAGAAATTATGAATATCCACATTAAACGTTTTCTGAATTCCCTGATTCTCATTTTATAGTGTGTGTAACTCATTACACTGCACAGATGCTGTGCTAACATCTTTGTTAGGGGATTGACAACCACCCAAGGCAGCAGACAAAGCCCAGGCACTTTTATGGTGATTTCATCAGACCTCTGAGCACCCGAGAGACGTGGCTGGTTCATCTTCCAGAATTGGCAGGGGACCCTGATACAAAGAACTTACGCTCCCTGACAGCTCATTTATATTGCAGGCTGTCCTACAGTAACATAAAAAGAGTTATCCACACAGAGCTCCTGGAAGCCCCAGGCAATAGATGAACACCACTACTCACTAGCAAAGTGGTACAGGCTGGCAAGCAGATAAAAATCGAATACTAAACTGTCAAAAAAGTTCCCCTTGGCTCCTCCATATAGTCTGAGGGAAAATCTGTCATATATAAAGCACTGACTGGGGACAAACCATCTTGAGAAAACATCTGCTAAAACTACTGAGTGGAAGGTAACAAAGAAGTGAGTTCTCCAGCCTTACTAATCAGCATACTTTTAATCTCATTCTGGCATGTACACATGGATATTTTTTGTTTAGCCCATTGATAAGTAGAACAAAGTTTTCTGGGGACTGAAATCCCACTTTTGATTTGAGTCAGATAATGTGGCACATGATCAAAATGACGCAGTATCAGATTTTCAAAGTTTCTCAGCATCCAGCACATTAAATCTGTTTTGAAAAACATGAGGTTTGGTTTTGGCAATAAGAACTGAGCTCTCTGAAACTGTGGTCCAAAATATATTAGTAATTAGGGAATATTTGCTTCAAACTCTAAGTCAAAATCAGCTGCACCTGTCTCAAAATCACAAGGGATCCCAAGAAGCACCAGCAACACCCTGACACTTATGAGACAGAGGGAGGTAGAGATTATTTAATAGAGCTGAATCTTCAAACTCACCTGATGTCCCACAGTTTTCTTATGCTCCTTGCTGGCTTGACCTGGCCTGGCCTTGGCTGGTTTTACAGCTGTTCGAGACAAAGGCACGCGCCCTGAAGGGGTTGCTGACGTGGGACTGAGGACTTTCTCCTCATCCTGGAATAACTCTGGCAGCAGCTTAAACTGGTGTAACAGCAGAGAAACACAGAGAGTAAGAATCCAGCAAGTGATTGCACCCGTTTGTGTTTAAGATAGTTAGAATCCGGGCTCAGTTTTAATAAGCATGGGATTCTTTTTAACTCCACATGGGAACAAATGCAAAAAAGCATTCAAGCTAGTAGTATAGTGAGTGGGCCATGATTTAATACTAAGAAATTTGTAGGTTTGATCAGTGAGTCTCCTTTTGAAGATAAAATTCTGATTTGAGTTTGTTTTTTTTTTCATAGAGCCAGCAATAGCTTCCATGTGAAACTGTTAGATACTGACAGCAGTTTAATAAATACCAATTGAAATTATATATGGCTGCTTCGATCTAAGAAGGAAACAACAGGGTCCACTCATATTCCAGTGGTGCATCAGACTCCTCTGTGGTTGAGAAATATCTAGGACACTGAATAATCCATCAGGCAATAAAGAATATTCCTGCTTTATCAACTCTAAATTGAAATAATCAATTTAAAAGGGGAACCATGAACTAAAAAATTCCATTAGCCAAATTTATCTGAGTGAAGACCTACTCTCAGGCCAGTGGGAGTGGGGGAAAAACCTGAAACATCTTTCCAAATATCACTCAGGGTTTGTGGTTCCCTTTCCCTAATGGCTATAAAATACATCCATATAGAATAGCTGCTTTGAAGTAACATATAACTAAAAATAACACCACCTGGTCTTTCTACTGACAACTATAGCACTTTAAAAGCATTATAAGAGTTAGAAAATCTGAACTTCTCTACCTGTCAATGAATAATCTTTTATCTAGCATCTGTGCATTTTATCCCAAGAGATGGGAACAGTCAATTTTCAGTACTAGAAAGTCTTGGGCTAAGTACAACCTAAAAAAATAAAAAAAATGGTTTTGCCTTATAAAAATTGGTGAGCATGCATGATATCCAATGAAACATGCTGCGCAACAAAATGGTACTTGTGCTCTGTGGTTGTGCCAGATGGGCTAGCAGAAGGCATCAAACGTTCCTCAGTAGCATCCAGCACAGCACTCCAGCATAATATAACGACTATGAATGCTTTGAAGGTGTCTTAAATTCCTGAACTAAAACCGGAGTATCACACCTTAGCTTTATCTCACCTGGGTCTGCCAGATTACAAGCACAATCACCTTAGATTACCTCTGTAGCTGGTGGAGGAATGACATTTCCAGAGGGTGATTTAGCCTGTCTCTTTCCACTGACTCAACAGAGTTCAGGATGGGCCACCACCACCTCATTCAGCTGCCTGGGATCAGGTGGAGTGAGTCAGTATGCACAGGCATCCGAGCTACAGAGCCAAGTCTTTTCATCCCACACAGAAACTTATTAGAATGCAATATGCTTTGTCCAAAACTCCTGATGCTCTCACACACCACAGGTGGGGTTGGGAAGGGGGTCCCCAGTGCCTGGATTGCAGATGGATGAGCTCTTCTAAGCTATCAGTACATAAGTCTCACTCCATTTTTCCAACCCTGGGAAAATCTGCCTGTAAAAACGAGCAAGTGCATTTCAAAGGTGCCATTTTCATCGACACTGCTTCAGTTACCACATGCAGAAGAAAGGAGCAATGCATGGGCTTCTGCAGCGAAGGTCAACAACAGGAGAGTGCTGCTGAGATGATCCACACTGTGGGGACATTCATGTTTTCGTTTGGTTTTGGGTTTTAGTATCTTATCAATTTTCTTGGTTTTGCAGAACACTAGGAGTGTTCAAAGAGAGGGAAAACACTGATCAAAGGGCAGATAATTCACGTGGTAGAAAAGAAGCAAGCATTTTTTCCCTGCAATTTTTTCAGACGACCTAACAGACATGCTGCTAACAATCTTACAGATCGTTTCTTTCAATACAGAGCCACAACAGAAGATTTTAACAACATGCCAGTAGCAAGCATAAAAGCTAAGGACTGCTGTATTGCTTTCATGACACATGCATAGAAACCGAACTAGTTCAAAGAGGTTCTGTGGGTGGATTTATAGAGAAGGCCAAAATAAATAACTAAACACTAGTGTCTGCCACGAGCAGTGTGTGTCATGCACTTTGGAGAGCAAAGAAGGATTTGAGCTGTATGTGAGAGTGGGAATGGGCAGGATGACAGATGACGCATTCAATTTAGAATTACCTTCTGTTGAATGTGCACAGCAAAGCCAGAAAACCGACAATAAAAAAAATAAATTATCAGAAATACAATTCTGAGGGCCTGCTGAAAAATAAAAATGAAACACTCTTCTTTTGAAAAATCTATTTTCTTCACAGCTGAAGTTTTGGATTTTTTTTAAAACACCAGTTTTGATAAAATTTTCTACTGGGGAAAACCATGTTGATTCTTAAGTATTTACACTGAATTGACTCAATGTACTGAGCCTGTCCAAGCTGTCATCATGCTCTTATGGCATCTATGTCCCCATCGTCCCATCCTCACTGGACTACGTCCCTCAGAGCACCCCTGCACCTCCTCCCTGAGCAGCGCACTGCCACCCTGTCCCTGCCAGCTCCCTGAGGGTGCCACCTGCCTCCCACACACACAGCGACTGACTTTACTCCAACCCCTTCAACGCTCCTCTCAGTAGCGAGTCTGCTGTGGTTTTTCATTATACTACATGTTTTAATCATTTAGCTTCCTATATCTGCTCAGAATAGAAACAGAAGAGAAAAACGTTGGTTTTCCTGATAGAATAGTATCATTTTAAATAGCCTGTCCTTGATACCCAGCTTCCTGAGCCATTAGAGCTAGCAAATTCCCAACAGCCATCACAGTGCAATGTCAAGTTAATTGCCTTTACATTTCAGAAGAGCACAACTAGCACTTTTGCCATTAAAGCAAGCAGACGATGCCACTGAAGGCCTGTTCCATAATATTCTTTCATGCAGTACTTTTCAGTTCAGATGTTATCTTTCTTTCACAGTCATAGAGGAGGCAAGACTCCATAAATTCTGGTTTGTGTCCTTAGGGTCTACACATTTTATTCCTCTCTCATTTTGCTTCTTCTCCAGAAATTTTCTGCTCAATTGTCTTCAACAAGAAACTTTTGTTTTCAAATGACAAAAATTAAGGGCTTAACTGTTAAGCCTTCTTATACTGCTATGGTATATTAGAAGTCCTTGATGTCTTTAAGGAAAATATAGCAAACTCTTGGGAAAAGTTAAAAAAAAAACACAACCGAAAAAAACCAAACCCAAACACCCACCCCAAACAGTGAAATCAGTGGCTAAATATAGACTGATCTTACATAGAGTAAAACAGGGCTACAGGACTTTCTAAATTCATACAGATAGCCAAGTAAAACACAAACTATGTTCAATTTCAATTGATCTGATACTATGGAAGAAATATTTCCTAGGTTCATAAGAAATTTCATATGATCCTTAATTCAAGAACTCATAACTACAAAAGAAGAAGAAAAAAATCCTTATACTAACCTTACTTGATTTTAGGACCTTAATTTGTTCTTCATAAACCGTGTCTTTATTCTTTTCCAAAAAGCCTTCACATTGATATTCCACCTGAAAATGATCATTTTACAAAAAAGTATTTAAAGTATTTAATAAGTATATTTTGCATAGCATTCACCAGCTGTAACATTCACATTTAAACCAGACAATTCTTGTGGATGTTGAAAATAACAGCTCTTTGTTAAATATAGATTTTCCTCAGAGAGTGCTTTCCAGTAAAACATAAAACATTAAAACATATAGAGATGAATACTGTTATTGCATTATACCAGATATATTTCACTGATGAGAGATGCCTGTGGTAAGACAGCATGATGGAATGGTTACAGTAAACGTGAAGAATAAAAATGTGTATTGAGTATCTCCTTCACTGAAGTGATCAGGGTTGCAAAACTGTGAAATCCAGATGCAACTGAGAACAAAGTACCTCATCTCATTAGCTGAGAGGCAGTAAGTAGATCTGCCTGCAGCTTATTATGAAAATGCTTCATTTGTACTCAGAAAGACTATTCTGATCAGAAGCAATAAAGAGTCTTAACGTTGTTACAATACATAACAATCCTCTATCACAGGGCCACGGGGAATCCTGGACCAAAGAACCTAGTATTTATTCCATTGCCGTAACTCAAGGCTGAACAAAACCCTGAAACTGTTGTCAAAAGTCTACATCTTAGAATTTGATATTAAGTAACATAAGTATGCTAACTCTCATGAAGTGTCTCACATTACCTCTTCAACTATCAGCAGAAGTGCAGAGTATAAAATACAAGAGCAGACCCTTACAGTTATTTTATTCTTCTGGAGCAGACAGACTGAAAGCCATCAGCAGCCCCTCTTTCAATACAGCCATTTATCGGTGCTTACACACCACCACCACACCCCAAGCTGCAAAACATTTCAAAAAATTCCTAGGGGGAAAGAAGGCAGAGGATGTCCCCAAGGTCTACCCACAGCTGAAAGCCCACCCTGGTCATCCCCTCAGGTACCACTAATGTTCTTACTGCAGGAGACAACGCCACGAGAGGGCAGCAGAATCTCTGCCTTCTCCCACAGAAGACAACGTCAAGGCACAGAGGTTACTAACATAGCTTTATTTTTGCCTTCAAGATGTCTGCATCCACGTGAGCACACAGGAAAACATAAAATGCTTAGCACATCAGAGCTTAGAGCTTTGCCAATACCTGCTTGGAGCTGCTTTTTGCTTTCCTTGGCCCTCACTGCTCAGACTAGGCATAGGAAAGCCTTGTTTTCAAATATCAAGGTTGAGCCTAATGAGCAGTATATGAAATATTAATTAAATCTTTCTTGATCTCTCATCCACCAAATAAAACAGAACTCCTGAATCTAAACAGTCTTGCTGCTTTCATTAAGGTAGCACATGACGCAATGAGAACAGGCCCCCTCTTCTACGCATAAATTCAAGATTCTGGGAGAAATCAAGTGGAGGGAAATAAAGGCCTCCAACCCCCCATGTCAGCACGTACAGACCTACTGATAAAAATCCCAGAGCTTCTCCAAACTCTTTTTTCGACAAAGCTGACAATATTCTGACAATATTTGTTTAACAGGACAAATATCTTAAAATTATTTTTAAATTTATTTATTTTTAAGCTGAGGAGTTGGCAGTGTGATGATGCATCATGGGAGCTGAAGAAGGCTCCAGTGAGATACCCCTCGTCCAGCTTCCCAGAGAGAGCTGTGCAGTGACCAGCAGAGCTGAGGATGGGAGCAGCACTCACTGCCCCACCACAGAGAAGAAAGCTGTGTTACCCTCTTCCCTCTTGGCACATTAAGATGGCAGCAAAACCAACACCATTTCATTGTGGCTCTTCAGCTAAAACTACCGTGAGATGTATGATTTTCTATGTTGTGTATTTCTATAGCATAACTGGAATGGATACAATTATGCTGTGATTTGCAAAGACACTAGAAGTTGTCATGTTTTGAAAAAGGATGGTTAGTGGTTACAGCACGTGGCAGCAGTCAGGAGCTCTTGTTTGTGTCCCTGGCTCTGCACAGCTGCCAGGTCCACTCTCTTCTCCTGGCCAGCCCTACAGGCAGACACAGAGCTTGCAAGAAGCCAAGCAGAGCCAGGGATGCTGCTGCCCAGTCGCTGTCTGCAACAGCCGCCCACCCCAGCGCCCCCTCCCATGCACACGCTCGGCAATACCAGCCATGGGAAGAGGTACCAGCGGAAAAGGCCTTACCTTGTCAGCAAAATGCTTGATGATAAAAGCCTTATTTGACAAACGTGGTTTTTCAAAGAGGGCACATTTATTCAAATGAGTATTGTATAGTTTTTGGGCCCACGTGTCATCCGAGCCTTTTGGCATCTGTGGAAGAGAACACACAGCTGTTTAAAATGTCCTGAGAACTTTTCAGTAGCAAAAGAAACTAAGACGACGACCACTTTGTGGTTTGTTTTCAAACTCCAACTCTTTGGATTTCCAGCGCTGCGATAAGCAAGGAAGCCAGTAACTGGCTGTGCTGATGCCTTTCCAGCCCTCTGTACTGGGCACCGGCCAGCAGCAGGTACAGCTGTATGTGACACACACCGTGCTAGTAACACTTCCAGAGTCACACACCTGCAGGCAGGGATCCAAGAGGTACCTGATCCGATCGAGCAGCACCTCAATGGGTCAGAATGCGTCCTCCATCATTAGAGATCGCTTGTGAATGCTTTGTGCTACACAAAAACCCCAAGCTGGGTTTCCACTGAAGTAGACACGCCACATGTCATCCCCTCTACATGGCTTGGCATAAATTAAATTAACGTAAGAGACAATAGGTGAGACACCAAGCAAGAGGCAATTTGGAGAAATTTAGCATGACCAAAGACCTCATTTGCTACGCTTGGGAAAGAGAAAGTTGCCAGAGTCAAAACAAAGGTTGATCAGAAACCCAGAAACAGATACAGACACATGATGGAGAGGAAAGGAAAAAAAAAAGAACATGACTAAAAGCATTCTTTCTCCTCCTGCAACTGCCAATTCTGTTTGTATGTCCTCCAAATCCTTTCAACAGCAGAGTGTCAAAATGATGGCTTTTCCCTGGGAGAGCCCAGAAGCAGGATGGCTGATGACCTCTTTCTCTATGAAAGCCCTTGAACACACACCTTGCACTCCTCATCCAACAGATCCAGAACCCCCATTTTGGCCTCTATGAGGTTGATGCACGGCTGATTGTCGTAGAAATCAATCAAGGTCCATGGTATTTGTTCCTTCATGTACTCTTCTTGCTCCAGCTTAAAGACGTGCTACAGGGCAAAAATAAAACAGTTTTCTGTGGAATGAAATGCAGAATAAAAACATCGAACTCTCACTTGAGTTCCTCTTGGCACATTAATCCAAGCTGTCAAGTGCCACACTAGTTCAACTGAACAAACCCTTTAACAAGTAAGTGTATGAAAAATAAATTAACCTTTTTTCCTGACCTGAAAACACCAGACTAAATTACAGTGCTCATTCCTATTCCCTGCAAATAAGGTCTGTTTTTTTCCTATCTATTTACTATATTGTCCCACAATTACCATAAGCTGTCTTCTCTTATAAAAAAACCAACACAAAACCCAGAAAAAGCCTCAAGCGCAGGAACAGCAACTTATAAAGTAAGATGTGCCATGCATTTATGATTATTAAATTACAAATACTGCTCTATTTCCAGTAAAATTTCACTATAAATACTTTTGGGTTTCCTTGTAAAAGAAAAGAGCTCCATTTTCTCTTAAATGGCTGCTGATTTTTTTCTAAGATGCCACATTGCATTAAAATATACTTTTCAGCAAAAATGACTCCAGGAGTATTAGCACCAGAAATCTTTGAAGCAAAGTTTTGTGGAAGATTAATCTGGTACGAAGATCAATAGCAATGCAGTTGCTTATTTATTCAAAAACATTATCACAAAAAACCTGAACTGCTTTAATGAAATGTGCATAGGAGATGAATTAAAACTTCAGGGAAAAAAGATAGTGAGATATTAAACAGGCAAAACGTGGCCTTAATAGCACAAGCTATGTTTTAAAAACAAAAAGACTGCTGACTCCAGTTATTCTAAAAGACGTTTTATCTCCCATTTAAATTTTAATGCACACTAGCGGCACTGGCAGGCAGAACTGAACCTGGAGCATATCCTAACAAGCAGCAAGGGTTGGTGGGCCACCACAAACCTCTGAGCTGGTCTCAGCTTCCCCCGAGCTCCGTGCACAAGCCCACGAATGCCTCACAGCTCTCTGCCATGCATTTGCCAGGCAGCAGAACACTGCCCTGACAAAGCGGTTTATCCCTTTTTATTTCATTAGCTTAAAGCCATCCTTCCCAAAGCAGCGCTCCTTAAGAGCACCCGGGGGAGCCATTCCCACCCTGACGCTTAACTGCTGCGTTACACACCGAGTTAATTCCTGACAGGAAAGCCAATGGTAGCATTTTATTGGCAACCATTATTATCCAACCTACATCCTGAAAGAAAACATTTTTCCACCGTAACAGAATTAGCAATTATGTAGTGAAAAATGTCTTCAGACATGTACTTCAGATGTCTTCCACACCTGCAGTACTGTGTCCAGTTCTGGGCTCCCCAGTTCAAGAGTCTGGAGAACTCCTGGAGAGTCCAGCAGAGGGCTACAAAGATGATCAGGGGACTGGAGCACCTCTCATAAGGAAAGGCTGAGAGACTTTTAGTCTGCAGCTTGGGTCTGTTCAGTGTGGAAAAGATTGAGAGGGCATCTCATCAGTGCTTTTAAATATCTGAAGGGCGGGGTGTCAAGAGGATGGGGCCAAACTATTTTCAGGGGTGCCAGGCAACCCGCCAAGGGGCAATGGGCACAAACTGGAACACAGGAAATGCCATCTCAACATGAGGAAAAACCTCTTTATTTTGAGGGTGGCAGAGCTCTGCGACAGGCTGCCCAGAGAGGTTGTGGAGTCCCCTTCTCTGGAGATACTCCAAACACGCCTGGACACGTTCCTGTCCAACCTGCTCTAGGTGACCCTGCTGTGGCAGGGGGTTGGACTGGATGATCTTCAGAGGTCCCTTCCAACCCCTACCACCCTGTGATTCTGCAATTCAGACCTCATTTTTCTCAGGGGCTGTGGGTTGTGGAGATGGGAGTTGGGGCCAGGCTGTCCCCCAGCAGCTGGCCCTCAGCCAGGCTCAGGCCGCTCCCAGTGGCAGGAGAAGGCTAGCTGGCTGCTGCCATAGACACAGACCTCCAATTTAAAACAACGTCCACCCCATGTACCTGCATGGCAGCCCAGTGGGTCTGTGTCCACTGGTGCTGGGTTTGGTAGCTCAGCAGGGCATTGACACAAAAGCCCCGTCCTTCATGCAAGAAGTGCTTACAGCAACAGCACCAGAGGGAAGGGAACATGGGGACGGTGATCTCTACTTAAAAAGCAAACACAATTCTAACAGTGACTAGAATTCTGCTGTGGAGCTGAGAAAACTCCAAGATACCTTGCGCTCAGCAGTTCTGATCTTCCGCTTATGAGGCTAAGGCCAGTCATGGCACTACCAGCACAGAGAGGGCACACCGGGGTGGAGAGCCCAACCATCATGGGTCCACCACCCCCTGACTCCCCGACACCCATCCCTGCCGCTGGGACGAAGAACAGCGCGGGGGGATTCGGTCCTGCGAGCAGACCCTGCAGGGAGGCAGGCTCCTGGAGAGAGCTCACAGCTACTCCCGTACCACAGCACAGCCTAGCAACAGACCTGGCATAAATAACTCGCCTCATCATTATGCAGGTAAGATATGTAATTACAAACGTCACTAGGGCTGAGGGGGGAGAGAATCGTGATCTCTCTGGAGGAGGCACCTCTCGCCACACGTTAGTCATCAACCCGAGGATGAGGCTGAAAATGCTCAAAAAATAACGCCGGGAGAAGAAGCGCGGGCGGCAGATTTCCAGCAGCAAAGCCCTGCTCTCTGCTGCCCGTGCACAGGCTCTCGCCGGAGGTTACGGAGACACGGCTAACTCCAACTTCTCCCACACGGTGCTCTCGTTGACAGGCAATCTCGGGGTCTTAATTGCCAAGTACTGCTTCTGTCTTATAATTGTTACTGTGATCGGAATTTCAAATAGTCCCAGAGCAGCAGTTAGTCATAAAATCTATTTCTAGGAGATAGTCGATCTTTCCCCATCCCCCAAAGCCCACGGCCAGGACAGCTGGCTAATAGACTGAAGGAATTCACCGTAACCACTGGGGACCCAATTAGCAGAATAGACTTGGGTGAGGGGAAAGGGAAGAGGAAACACCAGTCTTTTCCTACTTACCATATTGAACTGCTGCTGCAGTTTTTCGTTGGCATAGTTGATACAGAACTGTTCAAAGCTGTTGATTTCGAATGTCTCAAACCTAAAATATGCAGATACTCAAGATTACTAGTGCAGTGAAAAGAAACAGATGAAATGACCCCATAATTTTAAATTCCCTCCCTCCAGTCAAATTAATTGCATTATTCCATTTGTGCATTACTGCACAACCAACCACAATCAAGCAACAAAGCACACAGGGAAGTAGCAAATTGCAGTACAGAGGCAGTTCAGTGATGGTCCCTCTTTAGGCAGAAATGAAGAACGTAGAGGAGGACCTGATGTTCATGGACAGCATGTTAGTTATCTTTGTCCTCTGGAGGACCCATAAGGAGGAACCATAAGATGACGATTCCTTTGTAACTTTCCCCAATGCAATACATAAAAAGATCTACCAACAGCAAAAATCTGAAATCTCACTATAAATGTCAAACCTGAAAGTCAAGACAAAGATGTCAGATAGCATGTCAAAACTAAACACCTACTTCCTTCAGCTGGAATAAGTAGCTGCTGAGGGTTTGGGTTTTGTTTTTTTTTGCGTAATCCACGCAGCGCTACATGATAAAGACAAAGATGCTTTGCAGTAAGATAATTATGTAAGAGGTGACATATCTCTGACAAAAAGACTCACCCATAAATGTCCAACACTCCAATGAAGGAATGCTGTTTTACAGTAGCGTGAAGGGCTTTGTTCACATGATCTACAATCCAGTTAAAGAGATTAGCATAGATATGTTTGGCAAGTGCATCTCTGGCATTGATGGCATGAAGTTTAGAAATTGGCTTGATGTAGGTTTCAGTGGCAGTTGCAAGCTTTCTATGGCAAAGCCAGTGGGCCATCTCTTCATACTCCACACCCATGAGGTCGCAGAAGATGGTAAGGGGTTCATGCTTGGGCTAATAAAAACAATCTCATTAGGTCTTGAAACAGTATTACCAATAGCACACATGCAATCATGCAATCAGAACTGCCTGCCTGTAGTGATCCAACAATAAGCAGTAACAGCAGCTTCTTCAGATCTTCCTCCTTCAAAACGTAACAAGTTCCCTACCCACTTATCACATCCACATCACTGAAGTAAATTGGTGAATCACAGTTACCCCAAAGGCATTTTACTGTACTTGTCTTCACCAAAAAGCCCCACACAGACAACCTGCAACCTTCGCAAAAATGAATCACCAACCTTCACAGGGATGGACCTGGTATTTTGAATTCTTATAAATAACTGTCTCGGTTTTGAGTGAAGAAGCTAGAGAAATGGAGAGGACAGGATGTCAGCTGCATGCTGGGGGCAGAATGGACTACAGTTCCTCGGTGGTGCTCTCGTCTGCTCATGGCAGGGAGTGATGGGCAATGGGGCACTGCAGCCCACACCAAGAACAAGAATGAAAAAGTGCAGAAAGGTCTGGTCTTTAGTTCTCTGGTCTCAGTATTTAACACAGTATTTTCCCAGTGAATTCTGGAGACAAACATTAAGAGACTTGAGCACACAAATGATGTTCTATAACTCTCAAATTGGACTGCAGAAGTGAAAAAAATGACCTTTGTTTAAGCAGGTAAAATTAACTAGCAAGGCTTGTGTGCTGAGATGGGATAAGATTTTGGCATTAAAGAAATCCATGTTGTGCATTTACCATTCAATGAGTTAAGATACTACACCTCATGACTAACAAGCAAACCGATGGCTAGAAATCAAGGAGGACAGACAGGTCTTTCCTCCTAAGGAACTCCCCTAACACTACTTCCTCATCACATTCACTTTGTACCCGGTGGCTCAACAGCATGCTGACAAGCAGCGTCTTGACAAGGACAGATTACAGGGAACTGTTACTACACGCCCAATAGCTTCAGGGTACATCAGCTTTATCTTTCTATTTCCACGTCCTTCTGACTTCTCTGGGGTTTCTCCCAATCCTTACAGCATACAGGTCCCATGGCAGTGCTGTTACAGCTCCAAAATCCAGTTAACTGAGCATGTCTTCTTTCAGTTTAGCCATACCACTTAAAGTGGCTCAGAAGACAAAAATAAAGCAATAATAATAATGAACACTGCACAAAAGAGCGTCACATTAGGGTTACTCAAGCTGACATTAATTAAACTGATTCATTCACACAGCACCACGTGGAGCCCTTTGCTGAGCTCCCTGAAGCACCGTCACTGCACCACAGCACCAGCGCTTCCCAGGCACCAGTCTGCTCAGTGATGGGGCTCTGCAACACCATGGCTATTGTGAGGGAACAGCACGGCTCAGGTAGCAGATGCCATTAAGCACACTTTCATCACTGCCTGCTAGATGTTTACCATGTCAGGATAGGATTGCACCGGAATGTGCAGCTTTGTACAAGCTCATTCAGTGGGATACCTGCACTGGAGATACCCATTACAACACAGCCGAGCTCATCGTGTCCTGGGCCTCATCAGCTTTATATCTGTGATCATTAAAAGATGCTTTCTTTGTAGTGAAAACCTTTTTAAGACCAAAGAGGCAGCCTGTTGCTGTGGTTTCCCAGTAGCTATCCATTAGATCCCACGGACAGGTAGTGTCAGACCAGGCACGCTGAGCATCTGCAGCCCCATGAAGGACCTGTTGTCTCAGCCCCAGAAACTGGTACTGAAAATCCTTGAGAAAGCACCTGATAGTAAAATGAGAAAGTAAGCCTGCAGCTGTTGCTACTATTTGACGAGAGAGAAAGATGAAGACTGTGTAGTCCAGCAGCAGACATTCAAGGAAAGCCTAAAGGAGAATCCGGTCACTTGTAGATCCAATGAAGAGAAGAGTGACAGACCAGAACTTTTTTTTGTTTCTCTTCTCCAGAGCATGGACTTCAGTAAGATGCCTTGGTTCTCACTGAATGAGGAGTTTCTTTTCATATCAGACTTAGGCAGTCCTCATTGCTGACCTCCACCAAGGTGAAAAAGGACTGATAAAACCACGAAACTTAGAGGAGTCACACAAATCACATCTGTATATCCTACACTCATGTCTAGACATTCCAGAGGACTTTGCAAAGCATTTGCTTTGCAATTACTGAGGCCATTTTGGCATTTAACATTAAAAAACCCAACACCCTGGAAAGCATTTAGTGTGGGCAGGGAATGTATTCATGTAAGAATATGAAGATCTAGACACCTGTCCAGGACTTCAAAGCTACCCAGTCTGGTAGACTTTTCTAGGACATATCAATCAGAGTTTTGAAATGAAATTAAGGCAGCCAGCGTTATAATACAGAGAGCACTGTCTAAAGCCTCTACACTGAGAAGAGTTGAATCCATCTGCAAAGAGAACTGTGAAAACATTAAGAAATTAGAAACAAACATATTGCTTGCATTTTTGTATTTGTTACTCTTTTTCGGAAGAGGTCCCTGCAAACAAGCAGAAGGCAGAACTGCCAGAGTAGAAACCAGAGTCTTCAGCTCATGTACTACTCACAGGAATAGTGCAGCTGTCGGAATCCCGAGATGCAAACTCCACGTTGCCCAAGTGAAGGATGCCAGCAAGGATTCGAAAAATGCCCATCTGGTAGGTATCACTAATCCCTGAAAAATGATGAATAAAACATTTTGAATGGAGAGAGAAATAAAGAACCATGAGCTGCAGTTGATGAAAAATTTTATTAAAAAGAGAAAACCCGTGACTGCTGGTTTTTTCAGACTATGGCATTTGTCAGTACTGCTTGGGTCCACTTCTATTAAGTATATTTTACAACCAGATCAAAAAAAAAAATCCATTAAAATGAAGTATTTAATTTGCTGTTTCAAAGTGCTTTGTCAGTGACCTCCAACAATGCAAACATTACACAAGGGAATCCACCATTTCTGTTCATATAACATGTGCTCTTTCTACACTAGCGATGGGATTCCACTGCCGTTTAAATACCTTCTTAATGCAACTGAAGTATCTCAGTCCCAAATGTTATCAAACTCTCCTGTTTTTAAACACAACAGAGTATGAAGAAAACACACACAAACAATGCAGAAAACACTTGCTAGTATATCAGATTTGGGATATGATTGTGTTTTACAAATTACCTAGCAAAGTGCAGGCCTGCCTGGTGTTTACCATTTCCTTAGCATCATTGACACCATCAATCACAGGGCTTCCACCTTGCTTCGTATAGTGAAAGTAATTTGCATTCCCTGTAAAAAAAAAACAACCAAATCGTTTACATACACTGATGCAGAAATCCACAGCACACCTGTAAAGCTGTGTAATGATTAAGTAGCTCTTGGCAGAATCCATTATTTGAGATTTTGCCATCTGGCTCATAGGACCCACTTATTCTGGAGAAGAATTTTTTCAAGATTTAACAGTGAAAATAAGTATTCTAAAGCTACCTGGGTTCTTACAATAGGCCCTCAAGCAAATTGTCTACCTAAGCTTGGTTCAGACTTCCAACTGTAGAATAATCACTTTGGAAGCAATTATTCTTCAACTCTGATCCAACCACTCAAGAGGCAGGTGCCGAGTTGACAGCAGCAGCACTTTGGAATTATGCTATTATTGCATCCAGGATATTTAAATTATTCTACTTTGCTTATTTTCTTCTCATTTCCAATTTATGGTCCGGTTTAGTCTTAGGAGTATCTGTGATGGGTTCTGGCTGAGAAGTCACAGTCAGAGAACTGATAGCTTCACACCACTGTGGGGACAGTCCCAGGCTTCACCAGGAGAGCAGTAACTCTCCTGGGTTCTGTGTAAATTCCTGCGGCTTCAGTGGCCGTGCTTCCAGCTGCAGTAACAGATTCCTTTTCTTCTGATCTGCTAAGGTTTCAAGAACGCTGAAAGAGGAGTCTGCTAAATGGCTTCTTTAGTTATAATTACATCAGTTCCTTTCTTTCCTGTGTCAGCAGATGTGAATCCTAAATGTGCCAGGATGGTGCGGAAGAGCAGAGAAACACTTCAAAACCAGAATGGTATTTCAGAAATTGGCACTGACAGGTTGTGCAGTTTTCCCACCATGAAGCTAACTTTTAAAAATATAAAAGAAGCAATGAAATTTATATTGAATTTTAAAAATGATGAGGTGATTGCCTGTCCCAAAGTCATCATAATGCCCTTGTTTTGGCCAGTGTCAGTTCCTGATAAATGAGAAACCTTTCCTTTATTAACATTTTAATTTGAAAAATGAAAAACTGCACTTATCAGGTTTGTGATCACCAAGTTAGTAGAGATGGTGAAGCTGGTAACAGCCCAAGTGAAGTATGCAGAGGCAAGATAAGCTTTTCAGGTGTTTACACCAGAAATGGTAAAGTTCTCTAGTAGTTGGATCCATGGAAAAAAGGTTTTAAAGAACCAAGAGAAGAGAATTTCACCGTCACGAATGAAAAGCTGCTCTGGAGTCCAGGACATAGTAAGTCCTAGTGATCACAACTGCAGTGTATTAGAGCATGCCGAATAAACAAATCTGTTACTTCCATTTTACCTAAAAAACCTAAAATCTGAGATCTGTGATTTTTGTTATTTTCAATATATTTTAATATTTGAAGGTTTAAAAGTTTAGAATTTAAAAGCCAGCAATTCTTCTTTTGGTTCTATGGCTCAAAAAGCTCAGAGATGCTGCTTTGTACCTACAGTTGCACAACAGAATGAACGTGAATTTCATACCTAATCGTAGAGTTTTAAACTCAGGTAATGCTGCAGAGGCACATAGTTGGTAAAAGATGTGGTAATTTCTCTCCTCTTCTGCCTTTAAAAAGAAAGGACTTGATTATTTTTCACAACTTAACAAGTGCCAGAAACATCTATGAGTAGAAAAGAACTACTATGTTTAATGCTTTCTCTAGCATTACATAAAGAGCATACAAGTCGCACGGAAAAAGGAAAGATAAATCAGCATCTATCATTTCCTTTTTGATTAATTTAATCCATTTAGAACAGCAAGAAGCATGCAGACATTTTCACTTCAAAAAAACGTATGATTTCAGTTTTCAGAACTGCAGATTACTATTAAATATAGATCAGGATTCTATGGGTGGGTGAAATGATCATACTTAAAAGCTTTTCATTTTCCAAAAATAACTAATACCATTTGCCTCAGCATTTATAGTAAGCTGGTGAAGGGAGTATCTTTCTTGCCAAGGCAAGGCTGGAATTTTAAAATGAAGGACAAACACAGCTCAGAAGGTTATGACTCATGACCAACACCATAATTCTCAACTTAAGCACTCTAAATTTCGTAACTTCAAAATAATAAAAAGCCCAGAAAAGGACTCACAGCTAAACCATATGCAAGAAGTCTCTCTTATTTTTAAAATATACAACAGTACATCATGTAACACTCCTACACAATGCAAACTGTAATTATTTGCTTTATGCCTTTAGGCAGCCAGTCAAGGACAAGTCCGTTTTTACTGAGCTGTAGACTATTAGGCAGGCAAAGATGGAGAGGAAGCGTGAGAGACAAATAGGTTGCGCATCAGTTCAAGTGTGAAATAGCAAAAAGAAGACAGTTCAAGAAGGATATTCTCATTTGCCTAAATAATGGCAATTAAGACTCATCTGTAATTACTGTGATAGCAGTGGGTTTTAACAAGAGATCGAAAGTGAGCTAAGATGGCAGCTTTACAAACCACAACAGAGAGCTCTTCTTGAGCATGAGTGCTTTCTGCTAGGTTTTGAAACCCTATTCTATAATACTATGGTAAGTACAAACATATCTAGTAGTGCACTGAAGGTATTTCATGTTTTAATGCACAGTCTTTTTAATACACATTTTGCAACTACAGGTAATTCATACAATAAAGGGCTGAGTTGGTTTTCCTTCTCTCCTCCCCCCCGGCATGTGCTATATCACAAAGATATTATTACAGACCTCTCTTAGGAGAGATACCTAATATTGGTAAACAATAGCTTCTCTCTCTTTTTTTTTTTTTTTCCATAGTCATACAAGTATACAATAAGAAGATTGCATCAGTATTACCTGAAACACCACTCTTGATTTTTCCAAGAGGTAAGTTCTCATGTTAGCACCAATGATTCGATACCTCTTATCAAAACCAATTTCAATGTATTTCCCAAAGCGACTGCTGTTGTCATTCCTTGTAGTTTTGGCATTTCCAATAGACTGAAAAAAGGGAAAATTGTAAACGTTAAACAGCTTCTAGAAATTATAAAATCTATTTAATCATCTACATGGCTCATAAATACTTAACAACATCCATTTTGTCTTGGTTTCAAAATAATCAAGAATTTAATAAAGAATGACCTCTGCCTGGTCAGGTTAAATCAAAACCTGGTTATTTCGTTGACGTAAGATCTGGAGCTGATCTTCCTAGAAATTGTTTCATTTCCACGTAGTCCAATATTCCAGCTAAAAACCCTGTATTGCTCTCTGAAGTCTTCTAAAAGGAACTAGAGTCTAGCAGAATGCTCACACACACCCAGATTTTTTCTAAGGACTTAATAAAACTATAGCAATTATTTCACACTGTATATATTTATATATGTATGTGTACAGACAGAGGTATAGTACTTGCAACCTCTGTAAGTCTACCTACAATAAACCCATAGTCCATTAAACAGCCTCTGTATTCTGTCTGGCTAACAGTTCTTTATTATTATTACTCTATAATCACCCACATTTCCAAACTACTTATGCAAACCTATCATTATAAAATATTTACCGTGTGCCTAAATATAATCTAAAAATTAACATGTACAGACCCATGTCACTTGCCTGAAACTGAGTCCCTTTCATAACAGCTTGGTTACTGACTCGGAGACAGTCTTCAGTGCTGCCCTACATGCCTACTTTATCAGACTAATTCAATACAGCTTCATATATTAAATATTGTTTATTGTGTATTTCCTCTATAGTGCATGGTCCTGGGATGCCCGGGGCAAACGACGACTGTGGTTCCTAAACAGCCCAGGTGCATCTCTCTCTGCCCTGCCTCACCGGCGTTAGGATTCACCCCGCAACAGACACCCCAGGGTCTTTCAGAACTCAAGGCATGCAGATCACAACATGCTGAACTTCAAAGAAAAGCAGCATCTCTTCTCAATTAGATCCTGTTTTGGACGCATATAGTAATTTATGTAAAAAATCTAAAAAAATCCTCAAATATCTCTGTATCAAAAGGAACGACATTCGGAGTAACTCAGATACAGCACGCTGCCTTGTGCCATATGCTGATCTGCGTGTGGTATCGAGACCCAACTCTGAAGTGCCCCAAAACTAAAGACCATGGGGTTGCATCTACGTCCTAGTTCACGTAGCCATCCATAGGAACTCTGCACTGAAACAGAACTTGGGAAAAAGAAATGCAAGCAAATAGCAATGCTGAGCACTGGCATTCCAAACCCATAACCCAAAGTCGGGGGGGTGGGTGGGTGGGTAAGGGGGGCACAGGGTAGGAAGCGGGGACTAGACCCTCCAAAACCCCACGGCAGCAGCAGCGGCAGCGACACACACACCCGACCAAGCAGATGTTGAACGGGCATCAGATGAACAGCTGCTACAGAGGACGTAAGGACAAGTTGCACCGCTGCGGTTCTAAGAAACACTGAATTCATTCAAATGGAACACACTCAAACTGCATTTCTTGTGTTTTAAAATCATTGCTACTGTGATATATTTTGTTGTTGGTGGTAGCAATATAATATTACAATATTTTCAGAAACCAATTATCACTTTGAAAGGCACTACATATGAAAACAGTTAAGAAAGCCCTTGCTATTATAAGCTTGCTTACCAGAGTACATACTAAGCTGTACAATTCACACAGCAATATAGGGTAACAAAGAATGAGAGACAGGAAATTACAAAGATGTGTTTCAAGACTTGACAATTTCTACATTTGCAATAGGAAAACTGTATACAGTTATTGACTACAAAAGTAATTATTCAAATAGTTGCTAGAAATGCATAGTGGTCATTTGATACTACAGTGTTTGGTAGGCAAAGATAATGTGAAATTCTGACACTAATGATGGTAGCTCATAAAATCCTGATGTTTAGGTTATCCAAATAGAAATTAAAATAAAATTACCTTGTGTTCCTAAGATTTTACAATCCATTTAGCAAATGAGGAGTTCCCTGTTTGTAAAAGGAATTACTCGTTTTCTTCCTAATCTACATGGATAAATTTGTGTTTCTGTTGATTTATCAACTGAATAATTTGAAAGATTAATTTTGCTATCCTCCAGTCTGGAGGATAGCACCAACACCAGATTTCACAACACTCACACTGAAGATCATTTAAAGTTCAAGTGTTTGAAGTTAAAAGGGTAACTTTCATCCAATCATAACAACGTTTAAAGTAATTGAAATTTTACATATACCGAGGTTCACAAAATTATGGCTATCCCTAGAAAATAAAGCACTACTATTGTTTTATAGTGGGTAAAAATAGGTATGGGTTGAAAGTTCATGTCTAGTCCTCAATTTAAACTTCCTTGCTTTGGAAATTAAATCAGACAATTAGTGCTGAGCTGGTGGCCACTGACTGGGAGGTGTGGTCCAAGGAGCGAGAAAGAAGGATGCTTGGCTTAGGCTTAGAGACCAAACAAGACAAGTGGCACAGGGAAACCTGTAGACAGTTTGTATTTCACTCAGCAAATCAACAGCAAACTGCAGACCTGTCCTGCAGGGTGTCACTGTAGCTGTCACTTAGCAGCCAGGCGGTGAGGATGTGGCCACCTGCCGGGCCCTGGGTGCCACCTCCACGGTGTGCAGGGTAAAGTGGCAGGGCAGCTGGGCACCCCCAGTCCTGTCAGCATCTCAAGGTGGCCCAGGATGGAACAAGGCTTACTGCAAACCTTGGAGCAGTGAAAAGAGTACCTAGGATTAGCTCAAAATGACAAAACTGCCACTGCTCCCCAGGGATCAGGCTGTACCTGCTGGAGTAGGTGCAGCCCAAGGCAAGGCTGAGCTCCCCCAGTTTCCTCCATAGCCAGACTGTTGGATCCCACAACAGCAGAGCCCACTGCCCAGCGTGGCACAGCTTGTTTTATCCCACAAAACAGTTTCAAAACACCACACAGCACCACAAACCAGGCAATTACCTTGTGACAGAGCACACACAACTGTGATGGGGCAGCTATAGTTTGAGTAGCATGAACTCCTCACGTCAGGAGGAAAGAAGGAATAAAACATAGTTAAGTTTTAAAAATACCTGAGAAAGAATACAAAGGCAGCACTTCGCATTTCACATTCCACTGAGCACACTCCATTTATTCCTCTGTCCACTAAGACTTCCCACTATTGCACAGAGATACTAAAAATCTACCAAGGCATTGGCTGTCCCAAGCCTTCTCTTAGGTTGCCCATAGGCATGTGCACGTGTGTGCTTATGGACAGCACTACTTCTCCCAAGGAATTTCCCCAAGACTGTTTCTCTCTGGTGAATCACTTCTTACCATAGTTCCTTAACTTCAGCTACAACTTCAATCAACGTAAAGGCAATGAAACAAAAAAAAATTCAGATGAGCCCAAGAAATGTTTTCTGCTTGGCCACAACATCAGAATTACAGCATCTCCTGAGCTTCCCAGAGGCAGAGATCCTGAAAGCAGGAGGGAACTATACATGTTATCCCACAGCCTATTGCCAGCACCAACGCTCCCAAGCCAGTGGCTTTGGGACTTGACTACAGTTAGTTACACACATTTCTAGAACTGAAACATTAGTCTGAGATAATTATAGCAAAATTACATCTTCTCTCAAGTTTTCCCCCTCTGAAAGAAACTGTGTGCATCTTACGCAACTTTGCATTCTCAGTCTACCTTCCACAATCACATTTCCTGAAATTGAACATCTGCTTTACTCAACAACTCTCTTCACTTCAAAGAATAATCTACCTGCGCCCACTCCGTGATGTACATGGTAAGACCAGAAGTTTAAATCTTCTTTGGAATTTTACATACAAAAACACTCCTCTGCACTTGCATTTGGCCAGCGGTCTGGTAACTACCAGTGTTACAAAGCTGAATAGATTTAAAGCAGTATGCATATAAAAATTGCTTTGTTATGTGAAATACATTAACAATACCAAAAGATCGTCTCCTGCCCTCTCTCAATCTTTCATAAATAGTACACAAAATAATACCTAAGGCATGTCCTGGTAAAGAGACTAAAACCAAAATTTTAAAATATATTTATTTAGGTTCTTTGATCCTTAAAGAAGTATGGATTTCTTGCTCTATTGAATGCTTATCTTAGTCCCAGAATAACTGCAGCTGGAGGGTGGGGGTCAGTGCAGTAGCTCTCTTACCTCCATGATGGGGTTGGAAGCCAAGACTTTCTCCTCAACATTGGCTTCGCTGGCAGACCCACTGACTGTGGCAAAGTACCTCATGGCATACTTAGCAGAGACGGTCTTCCCAGCCCCGGACTCCCCACTGACAATGATTGACTGATTTCGCTCATCTCTGAAACACAAAGACATGTTAATTACCAGCTGTTCTCTCAAGGACGCTTATTTTTTTGTGTCCCCAACGTGGCAACAACCCTTCCACCATAAACGTTAGCAGTACAGCGATAATGTAAATGCAGAAACAAGGCTGTTAGTAAGGAAGCTGCCTGAACGGCTGATGGGGCTGTCTGCCACCAGGATGCTCTGCTGGGATCCACCACCGCCCAACCAGCGCCTGGAGCTGCTCTAGAGAACCTGGGAAAGTACCTGCTACCACTATCACTACGTCCTTCTGCACCTAACGCTGTCCAGAGTCTCTGGTAAAGTGCTCCACTAAATTATCCACTGCTCATTAGTAAAGATCATTAATGCCATCTTACAGATAGAGAAATCAACAACAGAAACCTTTCGTCCTTCTGATCTAATTATCAGCTTTTCCCAGCATTGTTCTGAATGTGAAAAACTCAAGCAGGGCTGTTCAGGACACAAACAGCAGCTCTGGAGTGAAGACAATCTCTTTGTTGTGAAGTAATTTCTTCTTGTTTAAAAAAAAATAATCTCCATTTGCTACTAAACATTTTCTCTCATCTCAAAGAGGGCTCTATCAATAACCCCCAACCGTATGACTAATAAACACACTACAAAATAACAAGGATAGAAATTAGCATTTATATAGCATGAATCTTTTAAAATAGAGACCATTCTCGCTTTATACAGTATTTTATATTTCCAAAGCAACAGAAGTTGAAATGAATGATATTTCAAAATACTCCTATAATCTTAACTCTATCTCACATCTCACACTGCAAAGTGGAGAAAAAAGGAATAAAATTTTACCCCAAAGCTTTACAGAGCTGGGACTGGGACACAGAAAGTTCAGCCATGCCCCAGGCCAGGCTGCGCTTACAGCACAGTAACTGTCAATGAAATTTTGGGCACACACATGTTCAGGCAGCACACAGACAGTCTGCAGAGCCTCCAAATGCCTGCTGAGGCCACCAGCAAATGCCATGAAGAAGAAGCAAAGAAATATGCATGGAAAAATTGTATGTGATTTCTGTAGCCTAAAGGTCCTCCAGAAGATCTGGGGTTCTATTTCTGAGACGGTAAAAAAAAAAAAAGCTGCTGATGAAATGATGAAGCTAAATTACAGATCATGCTATTACTCTCAAGCTGTTTCCTACCTTCAAAGACATCCCCAGGCCCCAAGATAAGAGCACAACTCCAGCATCTACTTCATGTTGCACAAAGACGTAGGCTAAAGGAGCCTCTGGGTACATCCCACATCTCCAGGAAAGCCAAGGTGGGATTCATTTAACTGAACAAAGGCACCGTCTGAAGCAGTTTTTCCATATTTCAGTAAAAGGAAATTACTTTAAATGGCTGGGTGCTGATTTAAATTTAACAGGAATGCATTAAGAAGATTGAAGCAACCTAATTTTATGTTCTCAACTTCCCTTTAACACATGTGATAGGTGCGAATGACTACAGCACAGTTCACACATCCACACACACCAAGCTGTCTGTTCCAGTGCGAGAGCTTTGGCAAAGCCAAACTGCTCAGCTCATTATGGGGTTGTATGTAGTCCAGGTCCTGTGGGCTGAACTGCCAGAGGCCCAGCCTTGGCCACAAGAAAATGGAAACACCCGCTGATGAGACCTTTCCTTGCAGTGGCCATCAAGCCTACTCTGCACGCTCCTCAGCGAGGTTTGTGGTGCCTGGGATGGCTTGTGGTAGCAATGCAGACTTCCAGCTGGGAAAGGAAGAAGAAACACTCTTGCTTCTTCCCTATTCCCACTCCCCAAGTCCACCAGCAGGAGGACAGATGTGCATGAGGGACAGGCAGTGGCCTGAGTTATATGGTTGCTCATCATCAAAAAGAGCAGTGGAAGGATGTGGTTCATCCAACCAAACACATAATGTCTCAGCTTAAACGTGACAACCCATAACAATTTTCCTCTCACACAGACAGTTCCTGCAGTCATTCAAAAACAGAGAACAATTTCTTCATAGGACTGGTATTACTCCCTTTTTTATTCCTACTGTGCTCTTTCAAATAGAAAAAAAAAATCCATACCATTCTAAAATATGAAACTTCTGGTCTGATTTCAGGAGCTGCCGAACACAGAAGATGGGCAATGACAAGCTTTTCATTTGCAGATCACCAGCTCTGTTTCATGTATTAAATATCATTAATATATGAAGACCCATGAAGCTCAAGTCCTATGAAATGTATCCTCTGATGATTAAGCTTATTTTTACCTTAGTTCCCAAAGTATAGAAGGTTTTCAGAAAACAAAGTAATGCAACCTCAGTACCACAGACTAAACTGTCAACAGAAGACTAACTGCTGCCAAGAGAGGAACGCTGAAGTAAAGGTGTCTCATTTAAACTCTCACATCCCCGAAGGACCCGTCTGTGAGTGTGCAAAGCGCCCGCTGGTTTTGCAGTCCCCAGACCCTCCTCGGGAGCTCAGGACCAGGGGGAAACAACAGCCTCCTCAGAGAAGGGAGCTCCATCTTCTCAAAGACAGCAATGAAAAAACGGGGTTGAAATAATTTCTCCTTAAGAACACTGTTGCTAATTACCCTAGAGTTTCCTTCCCCCACAACATAATATACAAAAATGTATTTTTCTCCTTAGCGCTCATTCATGTGCTCCGGAATAAGGGACCCATTATTATACTGCTCTGTAAGTAAACACACACACGCACTTTCCATAAATTCGCCTAGAGAAGATATGGCTGATTGTGTGCGAGCTACGAAAACGTTGCTGCCATCTCTTCTGCAGTGAATAGTTGTGTTTGCAGCAGCTACGGCAACCATGAGAAACAAAAGGCTCGCTCATGGTCTGCAGCAGAGTCCTCTGGCATCGCCCTCCCGGCGCTCCATCCACCCTCAGAGCCACTCTTGTCTGCACGAGTACATTAGTCCATTGTTCTGCTATAACACACTGGAGTGACCACTCTCTAGCACATTATTCTTTCTGCTTCTTGGCAGAGGGAAAGGAAAACACAACAAATGGGCCAAGATCACACTCGACATTTGAAGAAGGAGAAAGGGCAGCGTAACACAACACCCCAAACACAACAGCGGCAGGGGACGATGAGCTGTCACTGTCACAACACACCTAACAAAGAGGGCCTACTGAAGACAAAAAAATATTGTTACCTAAAATAACTTGTGTTTTCCATGCTTCAGGGAAGATGACTTAAGGACCAATGTCTTCTTGGTTATGTTGGAAGTTCAGTGCTCTGAGATACAATCTACCTGGAGAGACTACATGTCAGCTGATGGATGAAGCTGATGTAATTAAATTCAGGTCATTGTTACGTAAAAAGAGTTTTATTGAGATAAATTGTGCCTGCATACCTCAGCCTTGCTGACTGTTGATTATACATCCCCTAAAGTGCTAATCCCAGCCTTTGTTCTTTCTGGAGCTGTGTGGAGTGACTGAAAAGTCAATCATACTTAAATAATTGGACATCTTTGTGAATTAGCAATGGTTTGCCCATAAATTATCCATAGGAGCTTTCTGCAAAGTTCCTGATCCTTTTCAGGGAAGACTTGGCATATGGTCCTCCTACCACAGGCAGCAAGATACTTTAGTCTTTCAAGAAGGAGGATAGGGTAGTCCTGCCAGGCAGCTGTGTTCAGCTCTTATGTCATGAATGAAACAAAATGCCACACTGAAAAGAAAATAGTAAAAAAAACAGAAGCAAAATACCTTGGATAGTGCATGAAATGTGATGACAATTATTTTCAATGGTCTGGTATAACCAATGGTCCATCTGAAATATAACTTCTGCTTATGCAATATAAAATTCGCATAAGCAGGCTCCATTAAAAAAAAAAACCAAAACAACAAAAACCCAAACCAAAATAAAGGAAAAAATAAAGGAAAAAAACAAAGGAAAAATATCCCCAGAAAACACAAGTTAACAACACCCTGAGTTTTATCTCGGGTATAAGTAACAACCTTGGAGTTACTTTTAGTTAAATCAGTTGCCTCCAACCTCTGACCTGATATTTTGAGCACTTTACATGTCACCAGTCAGAAAAAAAAAGCTACAATTCAAACTTTCAGCCAATGATACAAGAAAGTAGGGCAAGAGTGTTACGTGTGACACCACTTTGCAGCCCAAAGGCCACAATCCATTATCCATGCAACACTTGATCTTCTTGGATCTTTTTCTCTGAATAAAGCACATAATCAGATTATTTTAAAATTAAGATTACTTCTGAATGGAGGGAAGATTTTAATTATGCTTTTACAAAGACAAATAAAGGAAAGCAAGCTGGGAGATGAGAAGGTGGAGGAGTCCTCTTTCACCCAAAGGTGGGTAACAACCACATCCTAGGATACAGAACTATATTGCAGTGATACGATACCAAGCCAAATACTAAGACGAATTACCTTGAAAAGAGGTGTTTAACGCCAGCAGGCTGAAACAGATTGACTGGGACCAGTTTACCATTCATGGATACACAAAGTATTGCGTGCATGCACCCTCGGGACCACACTGAACTTTTGCCATTTCTGAACAGTGCAGAACAATAAAGGAATGACAAAACCAAAATAAAATTTCAGTTTTAAGATAATTGGTCGAAACATTTCACAAGCTGAAATTGCTTGCAGAAGCGGGAGACTTGATTCCATATCCATTCTCTCAGGCCTACACTTTAAAAGTCATGTGAGGGTAACAGCTGTTTCTCAACAAATAAAAGAGCAGTAACACACTATGGAATAAATAACTGATAATTTAAAACAGTGTTACCTATCACAAAAATAATGCTGATGTGTAATTTTGAAAGGTAATATTCAGATACTATAATCCAAGCCATACACAACTCCACTCCTTATGACAAGTAATGGCCATAGAATGAGCAATAAATGTCATTAATTTTTCATATCATAATTCCGGTAAAGGACAGAAACAGATTTGTGCATAGGCTGGTAAATTTTGAAGACAATTTTGCTTTACCTACAAAATTCTGTCGACAGGCAATATGTTTATGAGGAAATTCGCTGTCAGAGTGCCAAAACAGAATTGATGTAGACTTCTTACCTAACTCCTAGAAGCTTAAGATTACAACCTACTTTCCAGCAGGGTTTTTTTTATGCTTTGAAAATTCATTCCAAAATTCAACACTGAAGATAGCTTCTGCTCAAAGGAGGTTCAGCACTGGGGAAAAAAAAGTTCTACAAGCTGACGAGATACCTTACATGCAGAAAAGTACTTTGCGGAACATAAATGAAATGACAATGCACAGAAAGTGGTTTAAAAAACATAATCCGTTTCAAGACGTGAAAAAAACCCTTTCTTGAGGATCTGCATTTATCTTAATGCAATACTTTTAATAGAAATGACTATTACTAACTTTAAATTCTGTATTTTGTAGAAATCTGAGGGAGATGCTTTCAGAAGGGCTGAGAATGGAGGAAACATGGCTGTCAGCTGGAGTGGGAGCAAGAGCAGGGCTGTCACCAGGCACCTCCAATGTGCACAGGGTGCTGTAACAACACTGCTGTGTCACTGATGGCTGTCAACGTCTAAGGCAGCTTTTAATGATTTCAGCTGACCAATGGAAAAATTGAGGCAAAAAAACCCAAAACAGTGCAAGAAATAAAACATTGAATTTACTAACATTAAAGGCAGAGTTGTCAATTTTCAAACAATTTTCATTCCTTAAGATCACTACACCCACTGAAGCTGGTTCCCTCCAAAACCAAAACAGCTTCCTGCATCACAGCCGTTTTTTCCACAGCAAACTGTCCAAACAGATCAGGATAATCAAGACATACAGAGTGAAAAATCCCTACAGATATTTTTGTTTACCTCCCTCCTCTATACCAACAAAAATTCCTCTCTGAAGCAGGAACACTAAAACAGTTAAAAACCTACCCATCAATAAGCATTTCAGAGGGGATTAAAGAGGCCCACAGCTATTCAATTTAATCATCAAAGCGCAACATTGTTTTTGTGTTTCTTTGCTTCCTATGACTGATGCATCGGATGTATCACTTGATCTTGCCTTTCAGACTCATGACTCCAGACCAAATAATGTCAAATAGATATATATATAAGCACACACACCACAAAAACATCAGCCTGAGAAAACAAACAAAAGGAATACAGAATTATTGACATCAACCTCAATATTCATATCAATCCATGCATACCCAACCCACCAGCATCTCTACCTGGCAAAAGCGTATTATTAAGAGCCAATTTATAAGATTCTGATACAGACTTTGAAACGCTTGCCTCTGATGAACTACTTCAAAGCTGAGTTGTCTTAATGCCATAGGTGAGATGATTGGCAGAAAAGATCAGAGTGAGATATCTTTAATTATATTATTGAATGGACAGACCAAATAACAGGGCAATTAGATGAGGAGAACATCAGGACTTAATTGCCTTTGATCCTAAACCCCTACGCTTGTTAACCTTGAGGACACTGCCAAGGTGCTGATCTTTTAAAGGAAGCTTTGTGTCAGGGTGGTTTGAAGGCCACCAACTTTAGGACATCTCCCCTCAGTGCTCCAGTGGCAAGAGGTTTAATTAAATCTAATGCAGTTTTTTTGTGCGGGTTTTTTTTTTTTTTTGCAAGTTACTACTGGTTTCTTCTTTTCTTTTGGAATAACAGGTTTAGGTTATGGCTGAGGGCATCAACTCCATGTCATATGATAGTTCCATTTTTTATTTAAATCAAACCAGCACAAACTGCTGCTAAAGGCCTGATCCTGAAGTCTTCAGAGGTTGAAATCTCCTACTGTTTCAATGCAAGAACAAGAACATAATAAAATAGCTTTTGTTTAATCTAGTTGTGACAGTCTGGTCTGCTTCATCTCACTGCTGTTCCTCTACTGCACTTCTGTGGTAGTAAAGTATACCTGTAAGCCTGAAATGGCTTTACATTTTCAAAACAGTGAATTTTGAATGATCAAAGAACCCAACACAAACTCCTAGGGAAGGAACCCGTAACTCAGGGAACATTTGGGATAGATCCTGTTCTCAGTATATACACATAATTACCCTAACATCAATGTGTGCTGTGCCCATCAAAGACAGGCAAGGAATTAGTGATACACCATCCTGCAGCTGAATTAAGGCAGCAGGAAAACCAACCCAAGAAAATAAATGAAAAACTCATGACTGAATTGCTGAAAGGTCAGATAGGCCCATTCTGAAATGTTGGCATGTTTGAAATCTTGCTTTGGAAGTTTGAAAACTTCCATTAGCTGCAGCTCCTGTGAGAGCCATGGAATTAACCAGGGACCAAGAGAAACCCAGCTGAAGCTCAGTGTCGTGTCTTACACCCTACACTAATGAAGCCGATTTCCAAACTGTACGAGGCTACACGTACATACATGCAGCTGACATGATTAAACAGCTCCTGCAATGCAAACATAACTCTGACTGAAGTAAGCAACCTATTTTTTGCAATCAACCTCTCAGCATCCCTGTTGCATATTTGTGACAGCATTCGACAAAAATAACCTGCAGTGTCTTCAGTCAGAACATTCACACGTCTTTGCATCTGAGAGCATGACTAAACAAATCTGTTCAATAAAGACCATTTTCCAGTTTCGCCCCACAAGAGGCAGCTATAACAAAAAACAAGCACAGAAAAAGTTACCAAATAACTTCCTCATTGGTAAGATGAAATAAAAGAAGTTTACACAATGCACTGAAAATAAAAGCAGCGTGGAAATGCTAAGTATCATTGCAACTGCTTTATTGATGTGCTCAAATAACTTAGAAGTACTGATGTTACAGGAATAGAGGGATACATCTAATACTCCACCTGTTCCAAACAGCTTATTCAGTCTTGCAATAATTACCTACAGAAAAGGTTTTAAACTCCTTTCTTGTGAAATCCATTGGCTTTCATCAGGTATCAATGTAAAGTTAAAAGTTCTCTGTAATAGCGAATGTTTTGTGAGCTTCACAGAAAGCAGCTTGATTAACTAATTCCCAGCCCTGGCAGACTCAAGGTAGCACTGACTCCAAGGGACTGGGAGTCCTCCAAAGCAGGAGAGAGGGATGAGGAGGAGAGGGACGAGAGAGCAGATGAACTCTGGGAAAAGGTAAAGCACCAGAAGAACAAATCCATGGTATAAGATGAAACGGTAAGGTTTTGCACAACTCATCTGAAGGCTCACTAAAGAGGTCTGACATCAATAAACGCTCAAATAAATAGAGCGTTTCCTAAAAACCCCTGTGACTGTAAACTTGAAACTGAACCATGTCCATATTTTCCTTCCTAGAACACTCTTCTTTTTTCAGCACAACATGTGGTCTGGGAGAAATACAAGGATTTTTTTGGCAGGGCTCAGCAGCCCGTGCTCTCCCCAAGACCTGCCCTCTAGAGTCCCCTGCCAGGGCAGGTCCCAGGTTCCCTCTTTGGGCAATCACACTCCTTCTCTGGGCAATGCTTCCATGGGCACCATTACTTGCTTTACTCAAAGACCAAAATTACTTTCTACATTTACCCTAAAAATGAAAGGCAGCTGTAAAACCCACCAGCCCCAGAAGCTTTAGCATGAGTCAGTGCAATATATTTAGCTTCACCTTTGCCTAAGTGTGGTGTTGTGTGGCAGCAAACAAGGCTGAACATGTTCGGCAGCACTTGTTCAGTGCAAAGCCCTTTGAAACTCAGCCCGGGGCACGCAGCATCTGCCAGGAGCCACTCTCAAAACTGGCAACTCTACAAAGCCAGAATTTGCTTTTCAAACAGATGTAATTTAACTGTTCAATAAATAAATAAATAAATAAGAATTCATTCAGCAGTTCTCTAATGCTCTCGGACTGATTGAGAACAGCAGGAGCCAGGTCCAGGCAGCCTTCCCAGCACCTCTCACAGCATCTTGCCCTTCGTCAACCTTTTGAACACATGATTTCAATCACATAGTTCTTTGCAGCCCTAAATACATTTCATTATCCCCTGTTTCCGGATTTGGCTCCTGGCCTCCTGAACATGGGAAAACACCTCCATTTTGTCCATTTACTTTCCAACATAGTCCACATAGTGCAAGCACATCTTTCCATTCTCTTTATGTAACTGCTTAGACCCTCTGCCCACGAGGTCACCGGTGATTCACAGAATCATAGCATAGTTCGGGTTGGAAGAGACCTTGAAGATCACCTAGTCCCAACCGCCCTGCCATGGGCAGGGACACTTCCCACTAGACCAGGTTGCTCAAAGCCCCATCCAGCCTGGCCTTGAACAGCTCCAGGGATGGGGCATCCACAGTGTCCCTGGGCAACCTGTGCCAATGTCTCACCACCCTTACAGTAAAGAATTCCTTCCTAATATCTAATATAAATCTACCCTCTTTGAGTTTAAAACTGCTACCCCTCATCCTATCCTACACTACCTGATAAAGAGTCCCTCCACATCTCTCCTGTAGCCCCTTCAGGTACTGGAAGGGACTCAAAGGTCTCCCCAGAGCATTCTCTTCTCCACGCTGAACAATCCCAACTCTCTCAGCCTGCCCTCACGGCAGAGGTGCTCCAGCCCTCTGATCATCTTCATGGACTCTTCTGGACCCGCTCCAGCAGCTCCATGTCCTTCTCATGTTAAGGGCTCCAGATGCAGGACTGCAGGGGGGTGTCTCACCAGAGTGGGGTGGAATCCACTCCCTGGCCATGCTGTTTTTGATGCAGCCTAGGATGTGGTTGGCCTTCTGGGCTGTGAGCACATGTTGCCAGCTCATGTTGAGCTTCTTATCCACCAACACCCCCAAGTCCTTCTTCTCAGGGCTGCTCTCTCTCCATTTTCCGCCCAATCTGTATTTGTGCTTGGGATTGCCCCAACGGACATGCAGGACCTTGCACTTGGCCTTGCTGAACTTCAGAATATTGGCACGGGCCCACTACCTTCCTCTGGAGGAGTCTTCCCTGCAACCAGGCAGCACTGATAAACACCACCCCAGCGCTCTATTTTTACCTGTACTGAGGGAAATCCTTATTTCCCCACTTTTAAAGTTTCTTCCTCGCGGTGCTTCTTTGTGCAGCGGGCACAGCCCCTCCTTCCCTGTGGAGCCACAGCATCCCAGCGTTCCCAGTGCCGAACCTCCAAATTCACTTGCATTGGCACATCCCAAAAGGTGCGGCCTGACACAGATAATTATTTTTTCCACCCTCAAAGGGCTGTTGTGCAGATTAATGAAGTAACTTTTGTAAAACACCCAGAATGTGCAAAGCGCTATGTAAGCGCTAAGGATTATTATTATTAGAGACTGAAGTGCTTTGAACCATTCTGTGCCGATGTCATGGTGAGGGGAAGAAAAGAACAAGCGAGTTCCTAGTGCTATGGCCCAGGAGCAGGACACCAGCCCCACTCCTTGGTCTGCTCCATGGGCACACCCTGCACCTACCAGTTTATTTTGACGATCTGACTGCTCTGACATGCTCTGACCCGACACATCCCGCTCCCCAGAGGCACCACGCACCAACAACTCAGAGACATCTTCAGCTGTACCTTGAGTCACAGCAATTGCTCCCAACTAAGCAGTAAATTAATTCTTTGTAAAATCATTCATTTTGAATAGGCATGAAACGTTAGTCCAACAAACCATGTTCTTTAACCACCTTTCTAAACATAATTCCAGCTTAACTAGGTTTTTTTGAGCCTAACAGCGTTTCTCACTGACATCTTTAGCTGCTGGAGAAAAGAAGACATTCTGAGCACAGGACCAGAGGCTGGAAGCTCAGCTCTGGGCTGACCCAGGCATGGCCATGGCACCACCTCTGCCTTACGAGTCTTCCACACAAGCAGAAGTTGATGTACCAGTATTAGCAGAGACAGACTTTGGTGAATGCTTGAAAAGTACCTGGAAAACGTGTCCCCTTCCATGAAACCAGCGTTACTGTCCAATATACGTGACCTGGCACAGAGACCCCTTAATGCTGCAGGAGATGAAGGCATGCAAAATATAGCATGTTAAGTTTTGTATATTGAAGAAAAATTAGCTTTGGGAAAATTTTACCAGGAAACCCATTTAAGTGCTGCACTATATATTACATACTCTATTCTCACCTATTTTATTGTCAAGCTGGTGTGATCAAGTCATCAGACACTAGACCAGGATTTTTGATTCAGGGGCTCTGCACCACCTTGGTGAACTCACCAAAGTTGCTCTCCCACTCCACATGTCTGTTTCACTTACAAAATGGAAGCAACAATACTGATCTCTTCTTTGAGAATCAAATCTTTCAGCAGACTTCGAGATCTGCTCATGGAGGCGAAATGCTACTGTAATACATAACCTGAATTCTCTGGAGTCCTTTCCAGCTGCAAACTCAGCCACTCCAAAACACCTCAAGTTCTTAAGCATCTTTGGGTTCTCTTCAATGACAGCTTGGTAAAAACCAGCAGATGTACTTTTTTTTTTTTTTTTAATTAACAAATCGCACCACTTGCCATTTTAATTGTATCCAGGAAACATAGCTCTTGACTGTAAAAATGGCAAAAGGTGAAAAGATAATGAATTGATGGTAACATCTCTTGACACATACAAATGAAGAAAACTGAGGTCAGCACATGCTGCAAAATCATGACAGATTGCACTCCAGAGGAGCCCAAAGATGAGCCAGCACTATGCAACTGATTTATCTAGGGATTAGTCAGAGGTCACTCCTGCAATAGTTTAGGAAAGCTCATTGCTTAGCTACCAGCAGGACACCTCACATGAACTCTAGCTTCCAGCTATGACCGGACTTAACCCTTTTGTTGCCTTAAAATAATCACTGCTCAGACAAGTGGGTCCCTGATGTTACGTCAAGTTGATTACCCCATCTGCTCTCTTGTGCTTGTAATACCATAACGTGCCAGCCCCAAAGTATAAGACACTATTCCAAAATTATCTGTTCTCACCAGAAAGGATCATTTCCCTCTTCATTCTAATTCTAACAACAAAGCCCCAAAAGTACCATCTCTTCTCAAGGTAAGTATTTAATTTTAAAAGTCATATGCCAAAGCCCTAAGTCAAAGGTGGCCCCTGTAGGTCTGCGCAGTGCCCACCACAGCAGGCTCTCCTTTCATAACGGGATAAACACTCGTGACGGGTTGTTAATCACCCCCCTCCCCACTTCTGCCAGGGGAGAACAGCGCATCCCTGTACCAGATACTCGGAAGCAAAGCAGCAGCTGATCAAATGTGCATTTTTACAAGAGGACATCATCTTGGGATGCCTGGGATAGCTGGAGACTGTCAGGCAAGGGGCTTTCAAAACACCCACTCAACAGCTCACCAAGCTCCTTTCGAACAAACAGCGACAGAAAAAATCCTTCCTGTAGCTGAGAGCCATCAGCCACACGCCGAAAATCTGACAAAACAATGAGGCAGCCTGCTCATTAAAGGTAATTTAATGAAGCAGATACACACCAACATTGAATAAATCGTTATACTTTTCCAAACAGAAAAAGCAAAACGTTGGAGACTGACGCTTTAAACTCTGTTGCCTTCTGCCCTGGTATTCATTGAGTTTCACAGGGATCTCATCCCTACCTAATTCTGTTACTTTCAACTTGGCATTTGCTAGACAGCTTTACTAATTGATCAGGAGGAAATCTCCAAGTTAATTTATTAAACTGAAAAGCACTGAACTCTGCTGTATCTGTCATCAACCACAAGTAGAACTGAACAAACCAGATCAACAAAGGGCTGATAAAAAATGACATTATCTTAATTACTGCAATATACCCTTACTAGGCAGGCAAAGTGATTCCATATAAGAGTGATTTAGAACTTCTTTCCCTAATAGTGTTAGGAAACTGATAATCATAAGTCTCATACATTAATGCAATTCTTAATAGCTTCAAGAGTATAATCATCAACATCTCCTCTTATTGCAAACCATACAGTTAAAAATGGAGGCTCATACTGAATATTACAAAGAAAATGAGCTGCACACCTGCTGATGGTTATGATTCCAACTGAAGTTGTAATCTATTTAAAAAAAAAAAAATTAAAATACTTGCCAACTGATGCCTTGCTTCCATTTTCATAGTTACCACAGAGGACTAACTGTGAAGTCTGAATTTCTTTATTTTAATAATTTGGAGACACTGAATTACAAAAGTGGTATGCCTTGTAGTTCAAAGTGCTCAACACATGCAAACACCCACATGCTGACATTGCAGTTTATATTTTTCTGAGACAAAACTGAATTCTTCAGTAATTATTTGCTACCTTTTAAATCGCTTGTCTGTCTCAAACACTGTATACGTTTGCTGAAGCAAGGCAAGCTGTCCATGAACAGTACACTGCCTATCTGTCAGAGCAGGTCCCAGCAATTCCCAAAAGCACAGCTGTGCCTCCAGAACCCCAGCAGCCCCCAGAGGGCTCTGCAGGAAAGCCCTGAGGCAGGGGGGAGCCCCTGGGACAAGTCTCCCTCCCACGGATCCCGCTCCCTGGCAGGTGGATCTCCTCCTGCTGGGATGGAGGGAGAGATCTGCTCCGGAACCCCCCCACCCGCCGGCTGGGGGATCGTACCACCCACACCAGTGAAGGTACTGGTATCTATGAGGCGTACGTAACCCTAAGTCTAACACAATTTAAATGCATCTGTAAAACTAGTTCATTGCTTATTTGGGGACAGCAGAGGAAAGGTGTTGGAAATGAAGCTGCCAGTCTGGGCAGAGGAGCTGAAGGAGATGGAGAGAGAAAAGGAAGAAGGCACAGAGATACAGATGAAAAGGGAAGAAGGGGGAGCGGAGAAGGAGGAAGACATTAAAAGAAATACTAATCCAAAATGAGATTAGTCTTAAAAGAGCTGTGCACGATTTCCTGTGCTGGAAAAGACAAGAAACTCCTGACCAAACAGTAATCACTTACTTGGTTGCCAGCTATGGGTAAAGACGAGCCATATTCCTTTCTGGCAACAGAACTGCTGTTGAAAGAGGAAATGATGGGTGCCCCAAGGGGCACACTCCTTCCCAGACTACACGTACCACACCACGGGGCTCCCTCTATACAGAGCACTCCAACATGAAGGTATCTGTGCGTACTGCTTTGTGCTGCCATTAACCCCACGCAGCTCCTGAGCATCTCCCTTTCATGCGGAAGCCAGACATGAGCTCCATCCCTGACAATACAGCACCCAATGTTTTTGCACTGAATTTTTTTTCCAAAGACACAGTACAAGTATTTAGTGTATAATCACTACCTGTCCCGATTGCTGTCACGGGGCATTTTCTATGGCTGAAGAAGATCAGAGATCATTTAGTTACAGCCAAGCATATGGAAAGAGCTTCTCAGCCACAGCAGATGGAGTAATGAAGCTGGCAAGAACAAATTCTAAATCATTAAATTACGAATTAACAAGAAGACTTAAGGAGTAAATATTTAGAAGAGCTCACTGAAGCCTTATGGATAGGAGCATCATGACCAGTTATTCCAGTGATCATTTAAACATGGAGTTAGGAATAAATCTCACCAATTAGATGCACACATGCAGATTAATGCCATGAGTAGCTACTATATGAATATTTGATGCAATTATTAAAGCATTAATGAAATAGTCACAGACAATGTGATTGTCATTTTTAAATAACCAGATGCAGAAATGTAAATCTGCACTTTTTTTTTCTTTAACTTCATAATTCAGGACTAAAAGGTGATTTGTTCAGAATGTAGAAAGTTAACTGAAGTTAACTTTAACTGAAGTTAAAAGGCAGGACAATTGATGAAGGAATTGGAAACAGCATTAAAAAATGAAATTCAGTGAGCAAATCCAGCACTTCCAAATGACAGAAGAAGTTGTTAAAAACAAACAACAAAAAAAGTAGAAAGGAAAGGAAATAAACATTAGGAAACTAAATAAACAATGAAATGGTTATGTCAGCATAGAGGAATTTTTTTCATTTTCATTACGTGCCCAGATTTCATTTTGCGCCTATGAAAGTACTGTCAGTTATTCATAAAAGAATAACAAACTGTTTATAACAAGTTGTAGACAGACAAAGGCATTAATTCATTAATGCATAAGGATTATTTAAGATCATTTCCATGCTTATATAACTTCTCATCATTTGTTTCAAAAAGGAACTTCTACCACATCTTATTTGTTGTTATTCAGGACAGCAGAATTGCTGGAGGATACAGGGAGAGCTGAAGAGCAGGCAATTAACACAAAAAGCAAAAAAGCCACAGCAGAAACTCTAGCCAAAATCTGAGCCCTCTGAGTCTTCCTCTGAGGGCAGAGGATGCAGACAGTGGCAGATAGCCATCTCCAGTGCACAGGCTTCAGCCAACAATCACACAGAACGCAGGAGACCCGGCAATTTGAGATTTCAACACAGGGTCAGCCTGCTCCAGACAGTGGGTAGAGGCAGCTGGTGGAGACAGATACCCCTCCAACCTCTTACTTCCACTTATTAACATTAAAAACAAACATTCTGGGAATTTGTATTACATCCATCACTGACATATAACGGCAGATGACTGTACTGTGCCGCAAACGTAAAATCAGGCTAATTCTTATTTTGTAGAGCTTTTAGAGGGACTTGAGTAGCAAGTCTTTTTACAACAGCAGTGATCTAGATCTGTAAAACTGTGAGTGAGACTTGAAGAGCCACAATGCAGATGTGACTACCATCACATGCAGCTTTGCCTTTATATTCCCATACCAGATTATATGTCTATTTTCTCAGCAGAAAGGAAGTAAAGGAAATACCTCCACCACTCAACAGTGCAGATGGAGGGTATTTTTGAAACTGGCTATTTCGAAATTATCTTAAATCATAAAGTGTTGCTCTGTACCGTACTGTTTTCTTTTGAAATTATCTATTGCGTGGGTATCATGAATCACCATTTCACGTCCGCAGCTAACTTCACAGTGTACAGATTATTTTATTCATTCTAGCTCTCATACGGATTCTTAAATGAACAGATAGCTAATTTCAAAGATGAACATTTTACCAGTTTCAACCCATTCTCCCCTTGCCTCTCCCTCCCCTGCAGTACCACTTAAGAGCCATCACAATTAATCTAGAGATCTGTCACTGTTTTCACTTGATTAATTTGATCATGGACTATATTGTCAACAGTCAAAATTGTATCAATAGCTCACAGCTAACCAGAGAGGATACTGGGGACCATCTTGTTAACCACACAGCACCCCAAAAGATCTTTGCCCAGAAACAAAATACTTCAAAAGGACCTCAAATTGGCAGGCTCTTGGGGTGAAAGGGCAGAAGTTTCTAATAACCACTCTCCTTGGGTGACAAGTTCATTTTTGTGCAATATTTAAAGAAAGGAGGATCTCCTGTGCAGCTGTTACAGTGTCCTTAGAGACATAATTTCCAGGCACTCTGTGCAATCGCTCCTCTGCTCCCTCTTAATTCACCAACAGCCACAGGCAGATTATGAAGCTGGGACTTTACCAACGTGACCAGGAGCCTATAATAGCACTCATAAGCCCTTTTTTTTCTTGTTGTTAGTACCACATATAAATGGAAAACAGTTAAGAATCTAGCACTTTTCTCTTTAAAAATACACTGATAATTAAAAAGTATCTCCATATTTTGACAATCAAAGTAAAACAACATAATCTTATAAAGTACCATGCTAATTTTAGACCTAAATACTGACAAGATCTGTGGTTATTCCTGTTACCTGTCAGTGGCCACGACCTCCCCATGACATTCGTAACGCAGTACTGTTCGCCAACTTAGGCAAATTACCTCTTGTGAAATGTACTAAAACACTGGAGAAAAGACGGATCTTGCAAACTATTTCACGAGCTATAAACTAAAGAGAAGGCCAGTGGCCAGAAACTTTAAGTCTTACTCCTTTTAGGAAAAAAAAGTAATTCAGGCCTAGTGGTGTACAAACCTGGCCATCTGCTTGTATGCTTCTTCAGCCACCGCAAAGATATGTGGATCCATATCCCCCATATTTTGGCCACTGTATGCATTGATGATATCTTCGCCATAGATAGGCAGTTGCTCATAAGGATTTATGGCCACTAAGACGATACCTACAAAGGAAATGAACCAAAAGGAATTATTAATAGCTGCTTCAAAAGAAAACAAACCAAAAGGTGGCTTTAACACAAACCATTGTTCTTAGCCTTTCTAAAAATACTAGCTAGAGAAGAATAAGGATCTGATATTACTGACCTCAACAAATATTTATTCTGACCACAGTTTTGTGTAGAAAAGGAGTCAGAAGAGTTTACTTCTATCCTGCTTTAGGAAACACATCAGGGACAACTTTTAAATTTTTTCCTCTATTTGCCTTTTCTAAAGCCAGCGAGCATGAAACAAACAGATTCAGAGTGAGTGGACTTGAAATACAGCCTGCTCGGTGCAGTAAACCGATGAATGCGCGTTGCACTTCCCTGCATTTTACTGTGAATTACAAGTGATACCACGATTTGTGAATTGTAACTATTGCATGGCCTCGCTGACGGCGGGTTTGGATACGTGAAGTGTGTTAACCCTTCAGCCATTACGCTGTGCCCAGGAACAACATCTTCAGGTTTTATAACAAGCAACAAAGGAGAGTCATGGTGCAATTTGGATTCCAGCGCATCTCTACCAGTCAGGCAGGACAACCTTCTGCTCAAAGAGATCAAAAAAATACACATAGACATATTTCATAGGGCTGATACCCAGCGGTATACAGTCATGTCAGGAAATTAAGTAATTACAGCTCTAGAAGGCACCATAAAACCCTCATCTAATAGATCTGTCTGTATGACTACTTACAGTTTCCATTTTCTAGTTTTTCCATCCCAGTTAAATACATATCTCCCTTTTCAACCACCACTCATTAATACAGCATTTCTAAACTCATACCATCCTCTTACTCTCCCCACACAGGAGAACTTAGTCTTGCTCCACACACCCTTCCCAGACACAAAGAGACATCTCAAATGCTTTCGGTATGGTTTTCTTTTTCATGAGAAATGAGGATTGCTCTGCCCAGGGGGGTGATTTGCCAAAGATTACATATACCTTTCTCTCCTGCAGCATTTACAACGGGTAAGGAACACCTGTCTGCTCCGTGCAGGGGTGAAAACAGTGATTGCTGCCACATGAGAGCCAGCCACGCCAGGCAACCTGTGCTCTCTCCTCGACATGGCCATTCCTACTCACCTTGGCAATGGGATAAGAGGGCAAGGGGGAAAGAAACTCTAATTTTACCTGTGCCTATTTTAAAAATAGAAATTCTTCTTACACACACACATATATATATATTTGCCTAAAAGTGACACTGCAGGTGCAGATGGCTGCACAGGGACTGTAGCAAGCATGCTACACATGCTCCTTGGACAAACCATCGCTGAAGAACCTGCGCCAGGAGCACGGCCACGGCCCTCAGCTCACTTCTAAATTTACTCAAGAATTCACGCACACACACACTTCCCCAGTGCAGATCCCAGCCCTCTGCTCCATGCAGATTACAGTGGTGTGACGTCTATCCCAGAAACTTTCCATGGAAAAGCTGGGAGAAGTGAAAGCACCTACAGCCTGGCACTGCTGCCAGGAACATCATCCCATTTTTAAATCCTGGCATGCATTTATAGATCAAGCACAAGCCATAGCAAAAAACATTAAACAACAATAGAATATCACTCGCAGAGAGATCCAAGAGACCTTGATCTATTTCCTCCAATATATGGCAAGTGTTATGGCCAGACACACCCATGTAGGGAGAGTCGGTGTTTTTCCATCACCCGGACTTCACTGAAATGACTCAGGAGCTTGAGTGAAAAGTCTCTATAAAAACTTATGCCAAGTTCTAACACTGTAATCATGAGCCAAAAAATAAGGGGGGGGCAAGGAGGGGTTGGGAGGGGAAGGGGCCTCAGTACTAGCAGACTCGAGGAATATTTTCAGTCTTGGTATTTAACATCTGCCCTCTGTAACTGTGAAAAAGTAGTAAAAAGTAAGGGTGCGCCACCGAGCTGAGCCTCCCAGGCTTGCATGTCTAATCAAAGAGACATTAAAAGAAAGCTGTGTGAGGCTCCAGACAATTCCCTCCTGCTTTTGGCTACGTTGGCAAAAATAAACCCTTCAGAAATTCCAAACAGGCAGCCCCGTGACAAGTCTCCAGCACATTAAATCACTTACCTTCAGTAATGATCTGTAAAACGTGCAAGCAACTGCCACATAGAAATACCCAAAACAAGTCAGTTAGGAATTATATGATTTCTATGGAACTTTTAAATCCTGTCTCACAGGACTATAATCCAGATTAATTTAGATATAACATCTCTTTATCTCCACTAAATCACATTGCTGTTTTAAAAAATATCATGGGTCTTCCCAAATCAAGTTTATGTGTGTTTCTGTTCTTACAATTACACTGAATAAAACTCTGGGTACTCCTTTTGCCATTCTTCTTAGATAATTCTTTTATCTTTAATGTATTCACCCATTTGTGGACAAACTGGATATTAATATAAATAATTTATTAATTTAAACTAAAGTTTGCTCCCCTGCATAGCAGGCAGTACTTTCTATGTCTGAACTAACCAGCAGTACTCACTGAGGCCTCATCACAGCTCTAGCAGTCTTTCCACGTAAGCATTCAAATTTCCCTTTGCAACTTTTCAACTTCCTTCATTTCATGTCCCCAGTAGTAAAGCAATGTTATAAATCACCTCTGAATTGCTGGTGAAAGGCTGACTTGAAATTAAGAAATCCAGAGGTTTTTCTGTTTAAAAGCTTGGATTACGTCAAAGTGAAATTTAAAAAAATTTAATATCCATGTGACATATTACACTAAGGACAGTTAAAATAATTTCTAGCGCCATGGACATCCATCCCCCCCAGTTCTAGTTCTGCTGGTTGAGAATAATGCTACCATAGTTCTACTGGTGGATTAAAGTCTTTTTAATCTCCTCCGGGCTAGATCAGCTGGGTTAGCTTAAACCACCTTCACCGGGTATTTAAACTAACCTGGGTGATGTGTGAATCAGATTACGGAGGCAAATACAACTCCTCCTGCAGGCAGAGCTCCAAGGCAATAATCTTTGCAGAGGAGAAGCAGCCTGTCCTCAGAACAGGAACTGATGGGGCGGTTTGAAAGTTGAACATCCGTGGCCAAAGGATCTGATTTTCAAAGGCTGACAGGCCAACATTATTTTCCTTAGCTTACAACATAACGTACGTACCCTACGTATGTTACCTACCTCCCAAGCAAATAAACCCACAGCATTCTGCATTCCTCAGGTCACCAGTTAGTGTTAAACCTCCTTCCCCTGCACTTGGACCCAGGAGGGAAGCCCCACGCTCCTGGATCCACATGTTTCTAACAAACCAACACACAGTTCCCAGATCCATCACTTCAGACTTGTTTGGAAGCAAAACAGCTGATCAAGCTCCTCCACCCCTGGCCTTTTGTCAGACCCACTCCATGAAGAGCTAAAGGCCTTCCAGCCCTATGAGAAACTATAAAACAATGAAACTCGGGCTGAAAACCCCTTAACAAGCCCAAAAGCCCTTTCACAAAACATTCCCCCATCAAGTGCTTTGCTGTAGGGGCACTAGGGACAGAACCATGCACAATGGCTACACTTGGGGATCTGAGATGGTTTCCCAGTGCTGGGAACCAGAACTCAGCAGGGATTGCCCAGAGAGGCCGCAGTATCTCCATCACTGGAGGTACCCAAATATTCAGATGCTTTCACTGGTCCAAGCCCTGAGCAGCCCTGATCTAGTGAGACCTGTTGTCAGCAGGGAGCTCCACCGAAGACTTCCAGAGGTCCCTTCCAACCTAAATTATTCTGTGGCTTTAGTCATGCTTTGACTGCATGATGGGATGAGACATGGGTATGAATCATCTCCTGCTCCTACAGGGGGTGGGCTGGCTGCAAGCGGAGGGAGACAAAGTCTGATTCAGCCCCCCCATGGTCTGAGAGCAGGACTGGGAGCAGATGCACTCTGCTGAGCATCCACAGGTCAGGAATAGCTGGAGTAAAATGCAGCAGGACACTAATACCTGCAGTCCACCCATCACCACCTCTTTAACATGCTGGCGGCCTTAGCTCTCCATACCTATCACCATGGGTGGAACTGTAGCCAGGAACCAGGAGAGGGAAAGTCTGACCCTTGGCATCCTCCATGTGCAGACCAGGAGAGGACAAGGCCTTCAGCTGTAAAACATTAATTCCTCCTTCAGCCACCTGCAGTCAGGATGAGCCGGTATCTGCCAAGGGCCACCTTGCAACGTGACTTCCCTACTCCACAGTTGGCGAAGCAGCACAAAGTACAGTGAAATTACAAACATCTAATACATGATGACATCAGGATGGCTCAATATACCCTGGCATGTGATACCCAGAACAGGGACTGCCTTACAAAAGTCTGATTAGAGACAAAGTTAAATTGCATATTTAAAAAGAAATCATGGGGCATGTTTTCTGCTGGCATAAACTGAGCTACAATTAATATGAAAATGACAATTGGACTATACCTAGTAGAAGAATGTGTCTTAGCCTTCACCAGACAATTCCAAGAAGGAAATTTTCAGTATCTGGTTTCTAGAAATCATGTCATCATATTATGTTTTGTTTTACTCAGCTTAAAATGTAAAAAAATTCACCAGTGACTTAAACTGTTTCGTATTCACTAACACAATATCCAAAGTACATATATCAATCTTTAAAAAACTACCAAAGTTTTTCTATTGAAAACGGACAAGCGCTGGCTCATGTGCTGTTATGGATTCAGTCCTGTAGTGACACTGACTGGAAAACACGAAAAAGAAAATAAACTGGCATCTCCTGTACAGAGACAGAGGAGCTCGATGCAGAGTTAGGCATAAATCCACCAAACCACACAGGCATCTGCCCCGTGTGAAGCTCTCCTCCAGCCCGTGCCTATCTAAGGGGAACACCAACCAGCCAGGAATCCCATAAAACACATAAAAATCCCAGCACACTGAAACTGCTGAACACAGATTTTATAAACAGAGTCCACTGGGAAGGCAGAGGGATACAAAGCAAAGTCAATTTACTCTGAACCTTAACGCTTTGAAGTCTATCTAAAGCACTTAATGACCACAATCACGGGGACTTTCATAGAGCAGCCCAACAGATCCTGTCATTAAATGATTTTAAGTTAAAAGCATGCATATCAATAATCAAGTTTCCTTTTGCTGTCTAGCGTTCTAGGTATAGATTATGGTATGAAAATACAGTACTTGCCACAATAGGTATAGATTAGTTTAGAGTCTATAAATCGAACTTTGAGGTTGTGTAAAACAGCCGGTTCGTGGAGATAACTGAGCGCCGTGAGGTCATTTTCACCAACAAGTATGTCAGGGTTTCGCAGGGGTGGGAGTTCCTTGGTCTTCGGATCTAGACTATATTCTAGGTCCTGCAAATCAAACAGAAATACATGGTGAAAGAGCTGGTGCTTAGGTTTTCTCATGCAGTCCCCCAGCCATTCTTCACAGCAAAAGCCACTAAGCACAATGCAAGATTTAATTTTTTTGGTGATTTCAGGGGGCAGTTCTTTCTCCAAAAAGGTCATTTAAATTTTTCCAAAAGGGTTTTCTATATGCAACAGGACACGATAAAGAGACACCATCTTTTCAAACTATTACTTAAGCAAATCCCTTTCTCTTGCTGCTATTTTTTTTTATTAAATAAAACAAATGATGTTATATCATAAATCTAACTAGTTTTTCATCCTATTTTCCTCTTGAGTGGAACAGAGAAAGCAGATTTGCAACAGTCTATAGCCAGCTCCATACACAGTAATATGACATAAAAACATTGGCAGAATGCCATAAAGAATGTATAAACTGAAAAAAACATACTACCTACAATTTTTGCAAATATAAATTAATCTCTAATGAAGAAGTTTTAATTGCATCTGTCTCTAGATCTAAAATTACTTTATTTACCAGTTATTTTCTTGTCCTCACACAACGTGACTTAATTGGCAAACACCTCCATTCTGCTACATGCGATACTCAAGTGTGCAGCATCCCCACACAGCCCAGAATATGGGGGGGGAATTATCCTGTCACATTAAAAAGGTTGTACTCAGATTGCCATGTAAGGATTATGAGTGAGTCAAAGACTGAAATGCATTTAAGTAAAATGTTTTATTTAGAAGCTACTCTCTATATATAATTTGTTCTTTTTACTTCACAGCTATGTAGGTCTCTACATGAAAGTAGGATATACTGGTAAGAAGAAAAAAAAAAACACTGGTGGGAAAAGAATTTAAAAATAAATACTTGGCCAACAGCAGTAGACCTTTATTTTCCATGGGAAGATCTCAGGGATCATCATTGTTATACGTTAAAATTAAATAACCATTTAATTGGCATGAAAAAAATGAACCAGCCTTCAACTAGAAGGATGCAAGCTTTTTGCAGACACGTCGTGATTTTTCTCTACACCATACAGAGCATTATTTCGTAATGCTTTTAATCCTTGTTCTTTTTTATCTTTACTAACCCTCTGAAGGTTACGCTCAACTTAAAAGTCACAATTCTTTCTCTGCAACATTGTTCTCCTAGCAACACTGTTCTCACTGGAATATCAAAGCAGGGTTATAGCTTTAATGGCATAAGTAGAAAAAGATGATGTAACTGAATGTAACATGCAGTGGGATAAAAGCAACACATGTTATTTTAGTTTTAAAAATCAGGAAAAATGTTTTTTTGTAAATAAATGGTATAATTTATCACACAAAAAAATACTACTTCAAGTCGGTGGACAAGAGTAATTGCACATACATAAATACAGACATATTTTGACAATATGGCTTCCTGTGTAAGATACATCAATCTCCGGTCAAAAGCATGAACAATCAGCTTATGGACAATACCCAGACCTACCTTTCCCTCTTCAAGTCGAAGTTGAAGGACTTTATCGCCAGGTTTATAATCTTTGAGAAGCTCTGCTGACTTCCACACCTCCTCTGGATCAGGGATCCAAACCCTGGCATACTGCAATACAAGAACAACAGCAAAAGATCTGTGACTTTTTGTTGCAATATAGTTAAATCATCACTATACATGACACCCAAAGCTTTTTTCCTCTTTTTTTGAAATACTTGTTTAAGAGTCAAAGCCTTAAGCAACAAACAAGTTAATTAGTACATCTGAGGTGAATAAATTGTTTATCTACTGATAAGATGCTACACGAGTTTAATTTTATGGCCTACAGAGAAAGAAAAGGGCAAAACAATGCTCCAAGGTACACATTCAATGCTGAAAATCTGCAAATAAAAAAAAGCATTTTCAGAGAGACCAAAAACTTAATTATCAAAAAACTACTTGGAGAAACTCTTCTGAGCAGATTCTAAATACATTTGCAACATAACTTTATGTAGCTTTATTTTTCCCCAAAGAGAATACTTGGGCACACTCATGTTGATGCAGGCAAAGCTATCTGATCTCGAGTATTAAAAGCTCTTTCTTTTGTGGTTGCACATAGGGCAAGTTTAAAAGGGATTATCTCTAGAATGCCAAAAGAAAAAAAATGAAAAGATCTGGTTGAAGAGGCCTCCAAATAATAGGAAAAAAACCCCAAACCAGCATTCCAATTAATGACCATTTTCATGCAAACTTTATTCATGAAAGTAACCCAGAGCAAACACATGACTTGTTTTCGAAAACTGAAAGAATATTCATATTTTTAAATGAATGAAGATATAATGGTTATCTCATATTCAAGAATCAATTAAAAGTATATGGAAACCATCTAGTTACTTATTCAGTTGCATGTACATGCAAATATGTACGTATGAAAACCACTCTTGAGTAACACAAGGAAAAGGCTACGACATTTTTAATCTATTAAAGCTTCTGAACCGATGCTCTTGCACTGCCTAGAGAGCAGGGACATCACCCCACACCCCACACCTTTGCAAACAAAACAGCTTCCTGACTTCAGAGGTGCAGCCACGTTGCAAAACATTCTCAATCCACTAAATTATTTCAAAATAACTGTAACACAATTGTCAAAGCACGACATTTGATGGCAGAGAAAACAGCATTTGGTCATAGAGCTTCATCACCTAATCTTACACAACTGATTTTTGCATAGATCTTCTGCCTCAAAGAATGCTAAGGCTGCTTTTTCTTTTTTTTTTCCCTCTTATTAACCCAGTTTTCCCGCTACTAAAAATGACAAACTTCTGGTTTCTTCTAGGGATTTTTTGAAAGACCTAAGCTTCATATTGCCTTCGTGTTGCAAGACAAGAAAGGATAAAATGATTAGAGCCAAGGCAGAACTTTGTTCTTTGCAGTAAGTATGTGGTCGTGGGGTTTTTTTCCTTTGAGCTTTATTAGTTTCATATATATTTGCAATTGTTTTCAGTACAAAAGTGCAGTATTATTTTATTATTTACATACCCTCTTCCCCATTTCCCTAAAAGATATGAATATTGATGAATTATTTGAAAAATGAAAGTGATTCCTGTGCAGAGTACGTGCTCTGGCCACGCACCGAGCAGGGTCTGCAGCAGTCAGAGAGGCCAGCAGAGGCGGTGGAGCAGCTGGGCAGTCCACAGCAGAAGCCATGGGTTTGGGCACTTAGATTATCAGTGTTCAGCCCTGGTGTATCTCACAGGCGAAAAAACCTCGCTTGAGTTAAAATGAAGGTGTGTGCTAACAAGTGTATGTGCCGATGCAAGGATAAACCTACAGAAACTACAGAATGATTCCACTGGAGTCAAGCAGTACGCTCAGAAGCAATGTCTTCTTTCTTTCCCAGGTGGTTCTTGAACAAAAGATTCCCTGTAAAACTTCCTATACACACATATATCCTAATGCACCTGTTCACAGAACTTTTTTATTAAAAAAAACCTCAACAAACAAACAAACAAAAATACTAAGCAAAACAAATCCTAAAAAAAAAAAAAACCTGTGAGAAAGCAGGGAAGTTTTTTATTTCAGCACAAAGATGAAATCTGCAGTATCAGATACAGCTGAAGACCAAATGAGTACCACACTTTGCCCAGGGTTACCCCCAGCCACCCTGCAAGAGCTGCAGTTCCCCATCCTCAATATTTCAGATGGGATATTGCTTCCCTCTCGTCACAGGAATTAACAGCAAGCAAAGTAAATGTAATACAAAAGGGGAAAGTATTTAAACACTGCCCAGCAAAACAGGTTAGCAGGCTGCTCCCCTCTAGGCTACACAAAGAAAAGTTTCCTGATACAAAAGAAGCAGTAGCCTCATAAAACACAAATCCTGTTAACTTCAGGCAGCAAATGCTGCATAGCAGTCTCTAACTACATGATCTATGCCAGCATGAAATGGGCACCTTTCATTTATTCAGCTGAAACTGTGTATTTTCTGCTGTCTGGAGAAGGGAAAGAGAAAGCAGAGAACAGATCACCATAGAAACTGGGCTACTACAGACAGCTGAACCTTCCACACGACACAACCCTACAGAAATTAAAGTCATCTTATAAACGCTAAGCTGTAGCTTTTTGTCTCCAGCATCACTGCCTATCCTTAAACCCCTGCCAAAGAAAACACCTGGTAAAAAGACCAGGTGGGAGGAAAGAGAGAGATGTTCCTAATTATAAGCATTGAATCATTTCACAACACTCTCACCTCGCTAATTTAGCAGAGTGATTTGCAAAAATCAAATTTTCATTCTATCTTTTATACAAGCAGTTGAGGTTCACACCCCATTGCTGCCCAGCCTTCAGTAGGACCCGACGCTACCGCAGAACACAAAGCACCACCACGGGCAGAAGGAGGACCAAGGGCCTCTCTTTTGGGAAATACCTTACTCCAGTGTCTACTGTTCACCCCTCTTTATTCATTACTATATAAAGTCAATTATGACGACATTGAAATAAGACTAAAATATGATAAACTTCTAGAGACACTGATTTACAAATCAGCCTTCTACACAGGGAAAGAAATTCTAGCCTAAAAATGCACTGAAATGATAAGAAAAATTATGGCAAGGAACATACTGAAATGATGCCTGACGATGATCAACGAATATATTACCCTTTGCAATAGTTCAATGTAAATTTTGAACCACCAGAATAAAACTGCTGATAGATGAGATAACAACATGATTTACTTAAGGAAAGGCAGTGAATGACATTTTAGGTAAATATTGTCACCCCTCATGACAACTTAAGCTTACCGATAGTGTCACTCACACCTTTCAGTATTGATTTGGCTCTAATAAACTTAATTTTGCTACCCAGGTAATAACGTTGTGCTATCCCTGTGGGTATGTTTCTGGCTCACCACTGATGACATCTTCCTGTCCTACTCGGAGGCACAGGGCTGGAAGAGGCACAAGGAGAACACACAACCCATAGTCCTTCCAGCCCATCTCAAAGGCACACCAACAGCCAGCCATCTCCAGCCCAGAATTCACAGGACCACCACTTACTCTCAACCAGTTAAAAAAAAATTCAGAATTACAGAATTATTTTTTTTTCAGATGAGATACTCTTGAATTCAGACGGAAAACAAAGAAATAAATGCACACTGACAGGGCTATTTCAACTCAGTTTCTTGCCTAAACTTTCTTCCAGGCTCAGCAGACTGACATAAAAAACTCCACCACCTCCAAAATCACATTGAAGTGTGGAATCACCAGACTTGGTTCAAGGAAGGACAAGCTGGGCTGCTGAGAGGCAGTGGCTTAGTGATGTCAATGTAGTGACTCTAAAAGAGTTCACAACAGAAAAAAAACACAGGGAGAAGTTTTCATTTTTCACTGGCAGGTCAGAAAGCTTGCTGTTTTACCACAATTTTATATAATAAGAAAAAATAATAGGAAATTGCAGTATTCTCTCATACCACATGATTTCATCTTAGATCACATGAAGAAATCAGCAGACTATAATAATTATCTATCAAATGAGACCATATGACTCACAAAGCCTTTCTTCTGAGATATTAACCTCTTGAAGTACTAATTGCCATTGCTGACAGAATGGAATTAGCAATGCCAGCAGCTCAGCAGTCGCTTCAGCACTCACAATAGCTTTCCACTCCCATCGCACAATCACAACTACTGCAGGAGGAGATAGAGCTATCTTCCCAGCTCAACAGCTCTTTGATAAGAGCTGAGAGAGTTCATGAGATTATCTACATCCTAAAAAGAGAAAAAAACCAAAATGTCAACTCATGAAAAGCTGTCCCTAGTTTCTCAGGATGATCTACTCATACAAGTGAACTTGGACAATGTTCACTTCAGCAGAGATCATCTATTTACTTACAGACAGCCTCAAAAAAAACAGCCTTACAGGTGTAAATCATGAAAAACTTAGAAGATGCTGCCCCTCTCTCTTTGAAGGATGACCTCATCTTGAGGTAGGCATAAAGCAACTCGTTAATGGCTGGATCAAAGAGATACTATCAATGCTGGCAGTGCCAGCTGAAGGAGCTGATGGAACACCAACACGTGGTGAAAGTCAAAGCTAAATTTGACCAAAAGCATTCAATATTGATAACCGAACACAGCCACCTGGAGAGAGCAGGCCGCATTGAAAAGAAAACTGTCTGTGGCAGCGAGGCGTAACTACAAATCAGAGCACAAAGTTGTAAAAGTTCATGCTGCAAAGTGCTGGGCTTATCTATGCAAAATGCTAACTTAGGAGAAAAGGATTTCCCCAGCTCTGTGATCTCCTTGCTTGGGGTTGCTCTGAAAAGGTAATTTGGTGCTATTAGAATAATTTCCTTTTGGCCTTATATTTTCCTTTAAACTTGGTTCACGGTGCCACCACCAGGGATGATAATACTGAGCCTAGAAACACTTGAAACAGAAAACTTCACCTTTTATATTAACAATATAAGCAGACGCAAGGCTGGGTGAGTAACAGGTGGAACACAAGTCTTAACCAGCCTGGATGCCCTACAAAGAGATCCTGGTCGCCCATAGACAAGGCCAGAGAAGGTCCCATTTCTTCCACTGCTAAAACCACTAAAATTTCTGCCGTCACACGGGCAGCCCCAAGGATGCCCCGTGTTTCTGTTAACCAAGGGCAGCTGCTGCTGCTCGCAGTTCAAAAGGAAAGGTAAGAATTGACTTTCCTTTCATAAAAATGCCTACTAACCAGGAGGGAGCGGAAAGTAGAGCATTTCCACGATAGGCAGGCTGGAACAAAACCTCTGACCGACTCATCTAAATTCTTCCTATGACCTGAGAGAAATAGCATCATTAACTTTGCAAAAGAATCAAAACAAAACCTATCAATTTTCTTAAAGGCAGTAGCATTCTTTGGGCACAGAGCATTATTTTCTGTCTTGTTGCTCAGCAACAGCCATTTATATACCTCCGATACAGTTTAAGGCCTGGTATTTAGAAAGTATTAATTTTAAAAGACATTTATATCATGATATATAGTGCAGAAAAGCGTATGTGACAATTCGTATTAGTGTTTTATCCGACAAATAATCTCACATAGTTTACCTAATAGGAAGATCAATAGCCCCATGTTACCACATAACACTGACTGGTAGGAATTTCCTGGCTGGTGGCACATAGAGCACCCACACAGGGACAGGGGGATCTGGGCTCTGAGCTGCACCCTAAGCCACCACCACCGGCTTTGCACTTTTGGGCCAAAGTGCCTGCAACACCCCAGGTCAGGCACTGCATCCTTCTCCACGCACACAGAAACTACCCGAGTCACAGCACAAGGGAAAAAAAGAATCTGTTGTACTTGAGTATTTCATGTACTTGAGTATATACATCCACTACATTTGAATCCTAAGGATATAAAATTTGGGACTGTTTGTTTGTTGGGGTTTGTTTTTCTTTCTCTCTTTTAAGCATCTTATAAGGTATTCTTAGTAACTCGTGGTGGCTCCTAACACCAACACCAACTCATACATTGTTTGCCAAACACACCTCGATTGTACAAGGTACAATCAAGAACTACCAGCATACCACAAAAAATCACTGCAGCACAATTTACAACTACCTTTGGCCATTCACCTGAAACTTCACCTTACTTCAAAGTGATCCAAAAAAAATCTAAATCCCAAACATAGGATAAATATATACATGCTACTGTAGGGAAAAAAAAAATGATCAGCAAACAGAAATGTAATTTTTTTCATATTTTTAAATATTACAATTATTTCCACTGAAATTCAGAGAAAATGATCAACCTGCAAATCTACACACTGGGCCTGACATCAAGGCCAAAAAACTCGTGTGTTTCACTTTAAACTACCAAGCCTATCAAAGAACAGTTATGTTCTCAGGTTGTAGTTGATATGATTTTTGAAAGACACATTTTTAAGGAGTTAAAACACATTAGAGCATTTAGAGCATAGAGTTAATTTTTCTTCATCTTGAAAAACACAGCTTTCTACATTTTATGTTGATTGTACTTGAACTTCTCTTCAAAACGCAGTGCAGAGGGAGCCAGATCTGATTTGTACTCGGTCGCTATTGACCCAGACAATTCTTTAGTTATCCCAGTGATGCCCATTCACTCCCCCTGTGCACGGGAAGGATGTTTGTCAGCTCCTGGCGTAATTCACGGACCCGCTTTCACAGACTCCTCTCCATCCTCAGCCATGGTGGCTCGTACACTGTGATGCCAGTAGCACCCACCGCTGGAAGCCACCGACAGTGGTGGGGAGTCACATGCAACCCCACTTGGGTACACCATGAATTTGCCCACGTGATGCTTCTTGCAGGGCTTAATTAAGGCTGTATTATCAACGGAGACACAAAACCAGCCAAATAACCACAGTAATATCAGCGAAAAGAGCAAGCAGAAGTGGGACAGGAAAATACTCTGACTCACGTCAAACTTTGTTTGGGGTCATACCCACAGAGAGAGGCAAACATGGGACGGCATTTCCACCCCTACCACCAAAATGAAGGTCAGCACTGAATCATATGCTAGTGATTGCAAAAAGAAGCATAATTAAAGTCTGCCTTGAAACACGTAATTCATCCAACCTGAAAAACATGTTACAAGAGTCGTAGAAGAGTGGCCACAAGAAATTTAAGGGCAAATGCAACTACTACAGGCACCCCCTGAATATTAAGCTAATGGGACATCTTGCATTGAAGAAAAGGATGTGTGATTTCATGCCTGTGTGCTTACAGTGAATACTGTGGTATATTACAAAAAACCTCCAATTTAAAAATAAATTTAAAACCCCCAATATTTAAGGAATACACAAAACAAAAAAACATTCAACATGTTATGATTAACTTCATGGGTTTCTGAATTGAAGATCCCAGAAAACAAATACTATGAGATGAAATGAAACAAGTGGTTGTAGGATTTTGTTTTAACACTAAGATGACGCAAGTCATCATATAGACTTCACGGCACAATTAACTAAATGATGAAAGCAAGTACTATTTCCAGGCCACTGGTACAAACTCAGTCAAACTCTCATGCTTCTTACATATTTTTCCATGCTGATGTCACACCACCAAATGTCGACTTATTTTTCTCTTGAATGGATTTAAGATCCTATGGATGCTCTTCATAATTATTTTCCCCTAAGTTTCTAGGCACCTCGCCCCCAGCAGGAGGGTAACTGACTCGTTCCTTGCACAGCTCAGGTTTACGGTCCCCCATGACATCCTGCTTGCCAAGTTGGAGAGGTATGGATTTGATGGGTGAACTGTTCAGTGGATAAGGAATTGTCTAGATGGTCACATCCAGAGGGTTGTACTCAGTGGCTTTAAGTCCAGATGGAGAGCAGTGACAAGTGGTGTCCCTCA
>JAOQGH010000069.1:28338662-28463151 GCA_025769975.1 Gallinago jamesoni | reverse complement strand
AGAGTCCGCTCTCAGCCATCCCCACTGTCTCCTAAGAGCTAAACAGACTCAACAAGCCACTTCTCCTGTTAATTACCAGCGGTGGCTTTTATTCTTTGTGAATTACCCCAACAGTCTTACCTACAGCCACACCTGCAGCGAGGTTAAAAGGCAAAAATGAAATCTTGATGAGCACTGAGGGAAATGCAACAGCTTTCAAGATGTTCCAAAAATAACCACAACTTTCACCAAACAGCCTGGAGGTCACAGACTGGAAGACAGCCCTGAAGGCACAGCTGCATTCTGCATTTCTGACTGCTCCTCCTCCAGGCTGCCCTCCATACTGCTCCTCAGACCCTCCATCAGCATGGTGACTTCTCATTCATACTTGTTATTTGATGTTAGATTTCTATCTTCTTCTCCCTTAACACTTTAAGAAGCTTTACCCCGGCCTTGAGTACTTCCATGCCATTATTACTCAGGGAAAGATCTCTGACAATTCTTGCTATTATCCCAGATTAACAGGCCAGAGACTCAAACCCATGCCACTAAGGAGAACAGATGGCATAAAGACACAAGATCTCTGCTTTTGTCAGTAATCCATTTTCACCTTCTTCAGAACTTGCATTAAAATTTGCAGATACTCACATTAAAAGTTGGGTTGATATCTGCCATCCGCAGACATTCAGTAGCAATGAAGTCTTTAAACTTCATTAGCAACGCCTGATGTTTCCTGCGCTTCCCTTCCAGCTGCTTACTGCCCGGGACTCCGCACGAAGGGGACACCTCTGCTGTAATCGCACCAGCTACTTACCCTCTTTTTAAAAACAAAGCAAAAAACCCCAAGCAGACAGAAAAAAAAGACCCCCAAGCCTTTTAGCAAGCACTGCTCTCTTCTTTACATTTTAGTTGTACGTAAACAGACCAAGATATATAGAAACAAAACTAACTACTGCGACTAACTGAGAGCAGACAGCAAAGTAGCTGTAGCGTGAGAGAAAAGGTGCGGGTTGTGACGTGGATGGCCAGGAATAGGAAATCCCAAAATCATCAAGCTCATCAGCTCAATAATTCCAGTGCATTTCGCCCTTGCCCAGCGCTGGGCAGTGCGGGTTACCCACCTCACGCCGTGTTTCACAGGAGGCTGCTGCCTGGGGCAAGCCGAGAAAGAGGGCGATGCTAAAAGAAGATGAGTGGGGCCGTGAGATGGTGGGAGTCCTGAAAGCGGTAGCTACTCCTGGAAATGCACTCTTGCTACTGAATATTAAAATTGGGTTTTAAGTAGACAGACTCTTGCTATTAAATATTAAAATTGGGTTCTAAGTGAACAGGCCCTAACTTACTGCAACACTGCATAGACAGAGCTTAAAACAAAGAACTCGACGACACCCCTAGGGGATGTTTTCATTCGTTTTCCCGTAAGAATTACTTTGAGCAAGTATAGGACAGCAAAGTTATTTCCCTGCAGTAAGAGGAAACAGAATCAAAAGCCCAACTTTCAGATTTGCATGCTTGATTTCAAAGCATAAAATTAAGCAATGCGATTTCTCACACGGAGTAAAGACAAATCTTTGCAGGACCAGGGTTAAGCAAAGCCAGGCAGCACTGAGATGGAGGAGGAAATGGTGCTGTCCTCAGCAAAGGGTGGCACCAAGCACGGCACTGGCAGGGGCATGAAAGTGCTGTTCTCTGCCAGAAAAGTCACTAAAAGCCTTGCTATTAGCAATGGTAAACGAGGCCTTAGCAACCAAATTGTACAACTCTCCATCCTGGATGCAGCTCAAAAGTAAAGCCAAAAAAAGGAAAAAGTTGCTGCACAAAGAGCCTTTGAATTCAACAGTTTGAATTTTCTCTGTCTCCCATGACCTTTAGGAAACAGGATTAATTTTGTGTCTAATGTACTTCTACTTACTTGAAAGTTTTGACATCAATTTAAACCAACCAAACTCTCAGAAGCATCATCCCCAAAGCAAAACCATACACCTCCTGTGGTGCATCACGAGCGGGGCTACGGTCTATGACAATAACTTAAGCAGAAATATATAGTCTGAGGAAAAAGCCCAAGTCACAGACGTGATGAAAATTTTCAAGAATCATGGGTTTATTCTGACCCTAACACCTTCTTTTCCGCAAAAGAACCATGTGTTACAAAGGGAAAAGAGGAAGCTCTTCCTCGCCCTGTCAGCGGTGGAGAAGACAAGGGCAGGTACACGCTGCTGCCCCAGCTCCTTCGAGTGGCCGGCTAACGCAGCAGGAGGAGCCACAGCCTTGCCCAAACACCGCTTCTTGGCCCTGGCCCCAGCTCTACCAACACTCGCTGTCAGAGGCAAGCGTGACACACGCAGCCGTGACCCCTGTCCTGTCACAGCTGGCACAACACTGCGTCAGAGAGAACCTCTGCACCTTCACACGCACGGAGGAAAACCCAGACAAAGTGAGAAGTTTAGACCCCGCTTCATCCCTAACTTCATCCATGCAGACCAAGCTGAGGTGACTTTGATCATGAGGCACAGAGCAAACCACTGGCTCTTACCAGAGGAGCTCTTCCTGCGTGACAGTGCAAAGAGAAACTGGGTCCATCCTCCTTCCCCAGCCAAGATGCTCTTCAAACCAGCAATGTCTGTACGGACGCTCACACGTACACACAAGCATCAAAGACCCCAGCAATAAAAACTAGACTTCAAATAGTTAAGTATCTGTTCTGTGTATGCTTTGTGTTGTCAAGTCATGAAATCCAAATTCAGTGAACGTCCTCATGGGACACCCTGAGTGGCTGCTCCTCCGAGAGGCTCTTCTGACTTGCCAGAAATCCAGGTGCCATCCCAACGGTACCCTCAGGATGGGCCAGCTGCACACTGCTTTTCCCTCACAGCAGAAACACCATCCATGATTAACTTCACTATCACTTCTTGCTTTTTTAAAATCCTATTAAAAATAGACCAGCCAGAAACAGAGAAACCTTGTGATACCGGCCATTTCTGTGACTTCCTCCAATTCAACTGGTTCAATGAGCAAATTTCAATAACAAAAATGCTTTCTTTAGACCTAGAGATTAAACAATGAGTTTCATTAAAGAGTTAGACAAGTTACATTGTTATTAGAACACAAGGAGAGGATTAAACTCCTAAAGGCCCCAGGTACATCTAAGAGCCAGGTACATCTGCCCAACCAGCCACCTGTCCCTTCCAACACAACCTGGAGCTCTGGGGCTCACTAAAAGATAAAGGTGGTCACCGTGCACATTTACTGTCATAGCTCAACAGCACTTTATCCGATCATTTATTTATCTAAAAAATAATAGTAATGCCATCTGGCACATGCTACAAAATCACTGCAGTACAAACATGCTGCAAATAACCAGTGGCAGCTCTATGTCGAGCCATCACTGTTCTGCAAGGATTGCTGGTGACAGTTTAGGGGGGAACCCACATAATCCACTAATATTATTAGGTAAATGTTTTAACATGATATGCAAAGAATTAAACATCTAAGACCAATTATTATAAATGGGACCTTCACAATTATTCCTTACATGCAACAAAGAATTCACACAACTTTCAAGATCAGGTCTACAGAAAAAAAAAAAGAAATAAAATAAAATTTTGAATACAGAGCTATGATCTTCTCCTCCCCCAAAAGTAGCCCCCAACGGTGCTACGCTTTCAGCCCTACAGCATACACCCTCCCAAAAACTATTTGCAAGGAGGTCAGAGGAGCAGCTTGCCATCTCTCCGTCCCCACCGCCCTGCCCAGGGTGGTACCACTTCCTTCTCCTCCTCTTCCTCCTCCACCGGACACGTGTGGAGCCCAGGGAGCAGCTCTGGCCCACACTGGGCTCCAAATCAACCCATGGCTCATCTTCCTCCCCAGGGCTGGCAGCTTCTTTTAACAAGACTGCTGACACGTCACAAAACTGCTGTTAGAAAGCTCAGAGTTTTTCAGTTTCTTGGGCTGCTCTGGTTGGCATCTGACCACAGGAAGACATTTATTCATTATTTTTTTTAAAAAAAAAGGTAATAAAATGTCAAGGCTAGGTTACACCAAGTACTGTTAGGCTGTTGGGTAATTATATCCCCGGCACCTTCAATTTGAAGGCAACTGGAATAAAGTTGGTGCGCACAGTGTGATCCGTCACCAGCAGAGCTGCCATCACGTTGGTTCCAGTGACACAGCAGGACCTCAAGGCAGAAAATCACCTGGAATACCCCCTCTTCTGCATTAGATCTTGAGAAGAGGCAGAGATAGAGTTCTAGAACAGACTGTAAAGGCTGGCTGTCGCATGCAGGAGTCATTGCTTGGCAGCACACGTTTGATTTCTGCCACAGCCTCTGCTCTGACCCGCCGGGGTCCGAGGCCGGAGCAGAGCGGGACGCCCAGTTTGTGCTGGAGAGGAACAGGCTCCTCTGCAGGACTGGGCACCACCACCCCAGGAGAACTGCGTCATGTTTGGAAAACACTTATGCAAAAGTCTGAAGAAGACTAAACATAAGACCAGTTATAAACAGGCCTATGCAATTAAGGCAGCTTTCTTTTTTAACTCCCAAGAAAAGCCCACTAACAAGCACAGAAATTTGGAAATATTTCCTCTCTTATGCCCGGGATGTTTTTTTCTGCTGTGTTCCCCTGCCCGTGTGCCATTAATGTGCCCAAGAAGAGCCATGACCTGGTCAGAACCTGCCCCTTGCCGTTTTCGCGTGCCAGGAGCCACCGGGGCCGGAGGGGAAGAGCCAGCCCAGCCGCTGCCTGCCGGCGGCCCCGGGAGAGCCAGAAAGGGCTCCCTGCGACGCCAGGGACCGCACAAGTGGGTGCTTGTTCTGTGCAGTTCCCTCTGAGGCTCCCCTAGCTCAATCCACTGCTCCTAAACCCTAAAACTGAACCATCTCTGAAGGCCAGCTGCTTGCCCAGATCATGCTCTCCGGCAAATACTAGTTACTGATTCCTCTGTGTTCCAAGGAATATTTCCACTCACTTTACCTGAGAATGCAGTAGGTAAGGCAGGAGCAAGCTGGAGCTCACTGCCCCCAACCCCAAAGATACTGGAAAGGGAGCGACATATTGGTAGCAGCAAGAATAAAAATAAATAAAGTGTCTGACTGAATGGGTAAATAAATAAATATGCACATGGCACACAGCTGTACAAAACCAAAACAGAAACCCCGAGAGGGCAGAGCAGTGTGCTCTAGGAAAGCACCACACGAAAGAGAAACAGCTCAAACCCAGGGGTGGAAACGTGGTACAAAAATGACTGAATGATGTCAGCTCTTCACTCTGACTTCAAAAGAGGCGGCACAAGCACAGTGTCTGCTCTGCCTCGGCAATTCTCACGCACAGGCAATGGCAGCACGTGCCGGGGGTCGTGATTATACACCTGGAACTCACAGTCTCACAGGAACGGCGGTGGTTCGGCCAGTGGGGAGAAGTTGGAGAGTTCCAGGCCCAGGCAAAGCATTCTGGCTCGTTCTTCATTTCCACGGAAAGCAAACTACATTTAACAAAGGCCAACACATGGCCTAGATTGCCCCTATCAATTTTTATGGGTCATCAGAAGTAGGTATATATCTGTTGTTGGTCAATATTTACTGAAGCGCTGATCAGCTACAACCGAGCACTTCTCAGCAGGGCTACAGGGATTCAGGAAACACATGAAGAGTCTCCCAAGTTTGTTTCCAAAGTCAAAGAACCGAAACTTTCAGAAACAGTCTTACAGCAGGACCACCAACCTGCCCTTGACAGAGGTCCAACAGGACAAGCTAAACACAGCTCACAAGCATAACATTTTAAATAGGAATGCCCGTGACAGAACCCACGGAGCAGTTTTAAACCGGTGCACCCCAAAACTGAAGGGAGTGTGTGTACCTGCAGCCTCACCGGGCACAGGAGCACAGCGCAGGGACAGTTCGGGCCCCTTGCCCACAAGTAGCTTGAGAGCATGCTGCAGCCAGCCCTTCAACCTAAATCCCAATTTCCAGATTAACTACAGTCATGTACAACGACGGGGCTGTCTCTACAGTCACCACGCTTAGATACACACCAGGATGAACCAAAGGAACAGGATTGCCATAGCACTGCCACGACTTCTTCCAAAATGCGTATCACTGGTTTCTAACAAAAAAATAATTTGGCTTGGGAAAATAAAGAGTTCCTTTAAGCTATTTCAAGAGGGCACACGTGGTAGGGACAGTGGGTGCTACCTTTGCACTGACATGCAAAAGAACCAAATTTGAAGGCTTAACGGTGCATGTGAGGAAAACTGGACACACTGAAGCACACGGCGGAGAGCCCCACCGCCACGGACAGCAGCTGGAAATAAGAACTCTGCTTCTCCTGTTCTCAGACAACCTTCAAAGGGACGCTGACAGCTTCTTTGCTACACTGGTCATCCCACCATTAACATCACGTTACCAGTTCCAGGTAACTCACATGAACATGGCTCCTTGAACAACTCGGGCAAGCTGGGAGGTGGGTTTCCAGTTGGGAGAGGGTAAGGGAGCTGCCAGGTCCTTCCCTTCGGGACACACATGCAATCAGCAGCGATGTCCTGCAAATCCACAGCCTGCCCTGCTCGTCCCCAGAACAACTCTGCCAACGCCACACACTGGGTGTCCATGCCACATGGGAAGTTCTGGTGCTTTAAGCAGCTGCCCTGAATGACAACCCTGACTCTGCCTGATGCTATAAAAAAGATGTGAAAGTCGCTCTTTCTGTGCCTACATATGCTCTAAAGAGGACAAGAGTAGCTTGTGGAGTGAGAGTAACACACGGGAGCAATCTCACTGGCCATCATCACCCAGCGAGTCCCTGCTGGAGCATCGCCCTGTGCTTGTTTGACTTGGTGTTTGCTCTTTTTACCTCTGCCTGTGCTACAACCTTAAATCTGTTATTTGTGTTACTTAATCAAGGAGGAGATACTGAAAGTGATTTAAACAGCAGGATGGTTTTACCTGGGGGAAGAGCCAGCAGAAAGGGAAGACAGCAGAGGCAGCCTCTCTTGAAGGGCCATCGTTCCCATCCCAGCACCATGCCTTTCTCGGGAGCTACCAGGGGCCCTGAGCTTCCCACTGTAACACAGTCCCAAGACAACAGGACTCCTACATCTTTGGGGAAGCTTCTGACCAAAAGACTTAGCCACTCAAGAAAATTAATTCGAGGTCAGACAGGGTTGGAAAATAAATAAAATTATGCAGATAATTATTTCTGACCAATTCTTTGAGACATTTTAATTCCATAATAAGATCATCTACAGAGAGACATATCAAGAATACCTTTCCAAAATAAATCCTTATATAGAGGAGGTCTGCTGGGCACCTGGAAACAACTCTGCAGTACCACTGTTCCCTTGACCAGCACGCCAATTTTCATCCCTTTTTGCAAGGAGAGTTAACAGAGACACCCTTCCGTGAGACCCAAGAAGGCACCAAGATGCCTCTTATCAACTAACGCATTAGGTGTTCTTTCGGGGGTGCAGACACACACCTCACTTCCTCACATTCAATCTCTCCTGCACAAATACACCATTCAGGTGAGGCCAAGCCTATCGAAAGGACCGTCCCGTTTGGTTTGTACCGACGCACAGTCCACGTGTTGTCCACCACATCCGCCCAGGAGGTCAACTACTCAGGCCAAAACAAAAAGGTGGTCTCCTTTCCCTTCTCTCCTCCCACAAAGAGCTCGACAGGGGATAACGCTGGAGCATTGCATAAAGTGGCCCGAGGATCTGGATGGCACGGCTTTTGGTAAGACACGCTCTGACTGTGCAAGATTTTCGACAGAAGCATTTGGAGTTTGCCACATTGTACGGGGGTGCTCAGGTCTGGTGACCCTGGTCACCCCTTCTGCCCTGAAAAACCCAGGGTCTGATGTATTTTTTTTCGTGTTTTTGTGCTAGCCCAGGGCAGAGCCCCAAAAGCAATGCCTTGCCCCCGGGTAAAGCCACCGTTCCCACCGCCCTGGATGCGCAGGCTTTGCCCTCGCCAAGGCGCGCAGGGCAGTGACTGTTTCCGGGTAGAAACGAACGCACAAGGCTAAAAAAGATTAGAAAAACGTCCCTTTAAAAAGCGCATGAGAGTCACGCACCGCATCCCTGCTGACTGCGGGGCTTCTGAACCACTGCCCAAAGAATAAACATCATCTAAAGGCGCAGCGTCACCCAGAAAAGGCTGGTTTGATTGTTGGCGAAGGAGGTTTTCTCTACAGGGCGCGGGACGCTATCGCAGACGATGACCGAGCAGCAGGATCGGCGGGGAAGGGCTATTCTACCCCAAAACGGCGCGGCGCATCCCTGCCCAGCCGGCCCCGCAGCCCGCTCCCGGCGGCTCCCCGCTGCGGGGAAGGGCAGGGCCGACGGATCCCCTGCGGGGCCCGGGCCCGTTCCCAGCCTCACCGGGGACCCGCGGGGCCCCGACCCGCCGGGCCGGGCACCTCGCCCCCGCGCCCGCCGGGATGCGGGTCCATCTTGGGAAGAGATGCCCGCGCCATCCCTCCCTCTCGCCCTCCCGCCGCCCGGGCCCGCTCCCCCCGCCGCCGCCCTACCTTGGTGTAGAGCTCGGAGGCTGCCATGGCGCCGGGCGCGGGCGGGCGGCCCCTCTGCGGCAGCCCGGCGGCGGGAGGCGGAGGCGGCGGAGGGAGGAGGAGAGGAGGAGGAGGAGGAGGAGGCGGCGGAGGGAGGATGCTCAGGCGGCGGCCGGGGCGCGGCGCGCCATGTTGCTACCTGGCTGCCGGCGGGGCGGGCGCTCTGTGCATGCCGGGAGCGGCGGGGGGGCGGCGGCGGCGGCGGCGGCGGGGCCCCCCCGGCGGGCGCTGCCGGAGCCGAAGGCAGGGCTGGCAGGGACCCCCCGGCACCGGCCGCCGCCAGCCCCGGCCCAGCCCGCTCCGCCTCCCGCTCCGGGCAGGGACCGCCATCCCGCCCCTCTCGCCCCAGACCGCTTCTTTTTTTTTTTTTTCCCCCTTTTTTTTTTCTTTTTTAATTTTTATTTTTTTCAAATGACTCATTTCGTCATCAGGGACGGTTATAAGGCGCGTCGCTTCCCTGCCCCTGTGCCGCCGAGGCGCGGTTCCCAGAGCCCGCATCACCGGTACCGGGGGCGGTCCCTGCCATCACCGGCCTCTCCCCCGCCGGCACCGGGGGGACCGGCCCCATCTGCTCCGGGTTGGCCCCCGCGGCTCACCCTGCTGCGGCCCCTGCCCGCCTGCCCGCCCTCCCCGCAGCCTGTGCTCCGGCACGCCTTTCTCCAGCCGCCCAGTCTCCCATTCCTTGCCTCCTCTCCCCGGCTCTGATCCCATCCTTCGCGTTCCGTCCCGCCTGCCTCCTGGCCGCCCGCACCGGGACACCGGCAGCAGCGGGGCCCAAAGCAGCTCTTTCCATAGGCAAGCCCAGAAACGGAGGTACATCTTAGAAAAGTTTAACTTCCACGTCAAAAGGGAACGAAAAGCATAATCCATGTTTTGTCTAGGTCTTGAGATGGCAGCTCATTTGCCTTATGAATCGTTATTGGGTGTTTCTTACAGCTCACGCTATGACAAGAGTTTTTCTGACAGCAGAACTGAAGCTACTGCTATCTTTCTCTATTTTCCTTTTTCCTCCTATTTCCCACCAGTCCAAGCTGTCCAAAGTACAAAACCAGTTTGAAACGGGTCCCTTTGACACACTCCTCACTAAAGTGCTTTGACTTTTTAAGTGGCATCATCTCTGCGAAATTCAACTGTTCAGACAGCAGCTCTCTGTTCAGTGGGTGGTACCCGGACTCCCCCCGAAACTATCAAAGAAACAAATCTCTTCTGCAGAGAAAACGAGCCGTGAAAGAGGTTGATCAGTTCAAAAATCACTCATCAACTGAGTAACAGCAGAAATAAAAATTAAGCTATCTTCACTCCCAGAATAAACAGTCCCAATAAATGCCATCATCTAGCTGTGCTTTGCTGCTGCTATCAAAGAAAGGAGATGGAGAAAATACCAAGCACAAATGAAAAAAAGTCATGATGAAAACATGGAGCCTTACCTGGAGTTTGTATTAGGCACAGATATATGGTCTTTACAGGTAGTAAACTAAGGTTAGCAAATTCAGCAAAAAAGGTTAAAAAAAAAAAACTATCTTGGTTTTGCTGAGAGAGTTCAGAGTTGAAACTGTAATAAGAATTTAATACCTTCCTTCCCACGTTCTGCCAGTATGTCCAGGATTATCAACCACACTGGTGCTGCCCATGCCTCAAGGCTCACTCCCATCAGCAGAACCGGACACCTGCTCTCAGTCCTACGAGAAACCAAGAATTGGTGCCTGTGAATTGGTGTCTTAGATCTGGCTAAGACGTTTGCCCAGCTGCTCTTCACACTGACACTGGGGCAAAACAGAGAGATCTATAATAAAGCTACCGGTCCTCTTCCATGTGTAATGCTAAAGTGATTTGGGGTTCATTTAAGAGGGCGATCATCCCCCTTTAACAGGCTTAATCTAAGAATCTGGATGTATGAATCACAGAAATCTCAATTTTGTTTTCAGAAAAGACCTAAACCTCCCCTCTGACTGTGATGCCTCATATCTGATATTTAAGACCCTTCCTCCAGGATGATATCTATTTTAAATTCAAAGACACTCATTTCAGGAGTTCATTTGGACTGTGGATTACTGTATCAGCCTTTCACAGCTGGAGCTCAGGAGCCAAATGTAATTAGAAGCCCCAGCAAAAAATAGGTATCCGAGTCCAAAATACGCTATGATTTGACACAATTTGCATAAACCAGGATTTCAAATCTGTCATTAAGGACAGGAATTGGGGGCACCGAAAGTTGCCAAGAAACAACCTGTTTGTAATGCATCTAGACTGACTGCTTAATTATTGCTTTAACATGCATCTTCTGCATCAAAACATTTGCTGGCAAGATTTTGAATGTCCTCATCTCGTATCTTGCACAGTGTCTTTTCAAAAAGATCACTTATGGCATTTAATTTCAGAGGATATATCCCAGGGTATTCCAACTGACAATGTATGGCTGATGTAGCTGATATATGATGTAGCTTACATGACTCTTTAAAGAGCGTGGCTCACTTGTACTAAAGCAGGAATAAATATCAAACCGTTCAGCCCAACTCCAAGTCAAAAAACCAAACATTCATCCTGCTTGCGTGCTCTCCCAGTCTGTTCTTCCCAAGCCACAGAAAGCCCCCAAGTCACCAAATAAACAAGTTGCTGCAGTCCTCCTGAGGAACGTGGTCGTGTTCTGCAAGACCAACCACTAAACGCAAAGCTTCTCCGAGCTCCGACTGCAAGCACATCTGGGCCATAAGCCTGGATTTACTTGGCTGATTGATGCCACTCCTGAGACTGGGGTAAGTTACCCGAGTTAGAGGCGCCGGTGGTAACGCAGCCCTTGCGCCGCCCCAGCCCGAGTGAACCGACGCTGCCGCAACCGGGCATTTCTCTCCCCGGTTCGTCAGAGATGCAGCGCACAGAGGGTGCTGCTACGCGCTTGGAGACTGAGCTAATTGTGTAAATACACCACCTGCACCCTACAGCTGCGCAACGGTCAGCACCTAAGTCACAGTCTGGACATGAGAATAGCTGGACTTTTTCCAGCATCTCCATTTCTTGAAAACGTTACCGGACTCGGACCAATAGTCTATAGCAACGCAAACCTCTATATGCCGAGCTAATTCCCAGATATCCCCTTCGCTCAGTGCAAGGGACCAAAACAACCATCTGTTACGGAGTTTTCAAACAATAAGCTTTAATTGCCTTATTAGAAAAATAAGCACTGAAATATATATAAATGTGATTACATTAAAGTAATTCTGTAATCTAACATACTAGAATCCAAAGCCCAATCATATTTTTTAAGGTTACAGAGTAGCAAGATTTAGGGTTTAGAAATTTTCCATAGAGAATACTGAAGTATGCAGATTCTTTTAGGAAACCACAGTAAAGACGAGACAAATCTCCATGTTGCAATAAAAACTAAGTAGATCAATTTATTCTGTATACTATACAATGTGTAAGTTTGTAAAGAACAATTGACATTTTTATCACCTTAACATCTTGACTGGGTGTAAATATGTCCAACAAAATGTACTCCCGTGGCCTTTACACAAACACTGCCCTACTACATCAAGAACAATGAGAGGGAAGCCTTTGGTGCTACAGATTTGGGGACATATCTGTGAAGTTGTAATTAATCCACTTACCTATGTCGAATAAAACATTGGTGCTATCTGCTATTATAAGCCTACATGAGTACTACTCTAATAACTAATTAAACACTATCTTTAAAGGCAAGATATGAAAGGGACCGTCAGTCTACAGTGTGGACAGGTTTTTTTTTGAAAAAGGTAATTATCAAATGGTAAAACTCATATAATACATTATGTACATAAGTTTGGATAGCTGAGTTATCTTGCTGGAGTAAGCTGAAAGTAAGCATCAATTTGCAGTCATTTTTGATTTCCTGTTAAGTGATTATTGGACTTAGGTTTTATTCAGTGTATAGAATCAAAATAGCTGTGCCTGCTGCTGAGGTCTGTCAGATGTGAAGGCTCATAATCAGTCATTGACCTAGTTAGTATTACAGTACTTCAAATATACACATGGTTAATATATTCATGGCTGAATTTGTAGCAATCTTAAGAACTGCAAGTCACCAAGTGAACATCGGAAGAGCTTGTGTTGTCCAACCAGCAGGACAAGCCGAGTTGTAGCTGAGTGGAATGTTTGAATTTAAATGGCTATTTGTTTTAAGCCTTTCCAAACACCAAGACAGCCCACCTTCAGTGAGCTACAGAGTAGTGGCACCAGACAATACACAGCAAGTCACCGTAAACTGTTCAAAATGTGTTTCAGGCCCAGTCCTATCATTAAGTTTCAATTTCATTTATACATACAAAAATAAAGAGGGATTTTCACATCAGGACAAACATCTATAAAAAGCAGTTTGCTTCAATATATCCAGTTTCCTTGCTATTCTCCTAGCCTAATTTTTTACTTAAAGAAGTAGGTCTGTTTCTTCACCTGTTCTGCAAAAAAATCACAAACTCTTTGTAACACCAGTGGAGGCTAAGGAATAACGACAGGCTTGACAGAGCCCATCCAATTACAAGAAATAAAAAAAAAAAAAAAATCAGATTAGCAATCTTTAAATTTTCTGGAATTACTGCTCTGAACCGAAGACATTATATAGACACCCATGTACTTTGCTCATGTTCTGATCAAAAGAGGACCAAATAAACATTAATTTTCTTTTAGGTTTGCCTTCAGAAATGAGCATTGCAGAAAATATGGGCCAGTGTTCTTTCTGACTAGCAGTTCTTTACCCTGCAACACCTTTCCAAATACGTCAACATAAAGCACATCCTTCTACAAACTTGCATCTTCAACTGTTTTCTCTTATAACACATTGGCGCTTTGTTTTTAATAGGCTGTTTCAGAATTGTTTCTTTAAAGAAAAAAGTACTCAGTAAATTGATTTTTTAAATAGTTTCTTATACTCCCAGAGAACATCAAGGTTGTGATTACCTATATGAAAATCAATTACATTATGGATCATATTGCACTTTTAACATTCTGATTTCATTCAACAAACAATCACTTAACTGCATCAAGTTACCTATTGTGGGAAAATAACAGAAGATTGGCAAGGAGCATTGTAAACATACTCAAGTGACTTGCAGCTGAGGTGTCAAAAAACTCACATACTAACCCTTGGTTTAGTCCTGCGTGGCTGTCAAGTAGAACATCTGTGTTTAGATAACATAGGCTTGTGATAGACTTAAAAGGAATCCTATCAAACATGCTGGAGATTCCTGCCCTGCTGTGGGAAAGATCAAAGCACAGTGGTAAACTACACCTGCGCGAATCCCTGATGTACAGGGATACACCAGCAGGTTTGGTGATCCTCTAGCATGGACCGAGCTCCACAGTGCCTGTGTTCCCGCTTGTGTACCTCTGTACCTCTGCTGCTTTGGGGATCCCCTGGTTAGTGAGGTAACAAAAATAAATTTGCATTTCATCCGTGGTTCTGTGGTTGTTCCTGCGTCCTGCCTGTGCTGTCTCACACACCCGTCTAATATAAACTATGTATTTTGACAATCTAGTACTTATGACCTGCATAATAAAGATGAACTGAAGTTCATTCCCACTTTCTGACATGAAAAGTTAACTATTTCTCAAGAGGTCATTATGTAAATACCGCTTACAGTTCTTTAGTTTCCCCAAAGCCAATGAGGGGCTGTTGTATAACAAAAAGAGAAATTTACTACCACTTCAGGAGTCCAAGAAAAAAAATAAATTATACCCTTCCTCTTCCAGAAGCCTAAAATAGCCCAAAGACAATTGCATATCAAACCTTAGCAAGTCTAGACCCGGAGTTTGCCACACAGGAAACTCTCCAGAACAGTACATTTAGCCATCTCCCATGTAATCAGACAGAGCATTTCAACTTTAAAAGCTTAAAGAGCTGCTGAACAGAAAGGGCACTTGCCTCCAAATATAGGTAGAAATTCCTAATTTATATTTGAATCCTGGACATTGTTGTGAAACAAAATATAGCACAATATAGCATAAAGCTGGGTCAAGTGTAAATATAAGCGTTTCACAAATTTCAGGTATTCAGTTTTTACTTCCAGTAGCAAGATTCTGGGCTTTTAGTTTCAGGACAAGACTTTGAAAGATACAGAATCACTTGTGCTTTGATTGGCACATTATCTGCTTTTTAAAATGTAAAACTAATAGACGTTTGCAAAAGGTTGTGCAAAACTATTGTATTTACAAAAATGGCACAAGAGTGAATTCAACAGTCTATGCACATGCACACTTCATTCACATCTTCAACAAAAGTGTGTCCTAAGCTACGAAACGGAAAAAAATACCAGCTTCAACAGGCAGTTGTCAATAAGCACTAGATTCACAAGAGTTACACCAGAATGGGCAAATATTGCCCAAGTAAAAACTCTATTGTTAAAGCTGAAACAGGTTTAAGGCCGTTCAAGTTCAAAAGCAGAAACAAAATTCAATCAGAGCCCTGTCTTTGTTTTTATACATGCTTTACCATCTAGCAACTTGTGGTCTAAACCTCTATTTTAGACAACAAACCCAAACACAGAAGAAAAACCCAACACAACTGGAGGTTATATTAAATACAAATATGCTGTAATTAAGATGAAATAACAAAAGCAGAAACATTAGAAGTTGTAAAACTTGCGATGTCACTTGCTGGAACCAGTCCTACACTAGGAAATGGGCAATATGTACATTTTCAAGTAGATTACATTGCTCTAACCAAACTTGTCCTTTTTAATCAGTGCATTGTTCTCAACTAGTCCAAATACTACACATTTTACTCTTAACAGTACTCCCTTACAATAGCAGCACATGCTATCGCTACCTGCAAAGCTGTCAGTCTCATGACTTAGTGTAAGAAAGAAAAAGGGGGATGTGAGGGTGAGAAATAACTATTAAGGAGAAATAACAGGAATGAGAATAATCATGCAGTTCAGCTGTTCTCGTCAGCCAGCCAGCTTGCTAGCAACAAGAGATGGTTTCCGCTGTGGAAGATCCTGTGGAGTAGGAATATGGTCACCAGTGACTTCTGTCTTGTCAGGAGCTGCAGTAGGCAGTTGCTTATTCTTCATCTTTGCTTTAGCCATGTTGTAATCACCAGAATCAAAGTATTTTTGCTAGAAGACAAAAGACACATATATTTAAAAGCCTGCTTATCAGACGCACACGATGAATGACATGGTTAAATAGTTCTTTAAATTTTAAAAACAGTTATAAAATGTTCCTAATTTGGCAAGGTAGCTCTACATCAATTTAAAAAAATAAAAAAATCTTACCAAGACTATTAAGCACACATATAGCATTAAATAAGCATACAGTTCAGGTTCTACACATACCATTAAACTCACACCATATATGAACATAATTTTTGCCCTGGTTTTCCCAAGAGCTCTAGTTTCTCAGAAGTGAAACCTTGGGGTTTGCAAATTTTGTTGCAGCAAACAAATTCTGCAACACAGAATAACCAAACAACTGAACAGCATGAACTAAAAGCTGGAGAACACAGCCTGCTCTATCATACCGGAAGATCAAAGTAGCATGAAACTGCATGCTATCAAGAAAACCTCTTATCTGCATACATTAAAACAGTGAAACTATAATCCCTAAAGTTCCCAAACCAATTACTTAGTGAAGTCAAATCTACTCCGTAGTCCTTCTAAAAAACACTATGTGAAGGAAATTCTTATCCCACACTCCAGGTTTCTTCTGAATACAGAAGCATATTAAGCTTTAATTTGTATAACAGTGTTCCTTAATATTTCAGCATATTTTTATTAGTGTTACCTTTAACAGACTTTTTTGTTGTCAGGTTTCTCAAAATATTAAGTTATCTATGGATGTTAAAGCCAAATGACTGTTATGATTTATCTGCATCACAGCAAGATAAGGCATGGAATTTCATCCAAGATCTACATGAAGCTTTCAACTGCTCATTGATACATTTTGCAGGAAACATTGTATTTTGTTTACATCTTATATGAGGTCTACCATTAAGGTACTCGGAACCTGTGATTTTGAACAGATCGTCACATGAGGCAAAAAAAAAAAAAAAAAAAGATTCAGGACAAAGATTTACACTAGTAAGTGCTGGTTACAGTCATTTCTGAAGAGAAGACTCCCTAGTTACCTTTATACACTCATTCCTCAGTCAGTTGCACAACAGCCGTCACTACCTGCTATGTTTAAGTGCTTCCAGGCGGCATGTTACTACCCTACTTTACTCTGCACCAGAACGAAGGGGGCCTGTGCTTATGCAAGACCTTCTGAAAGCAGCTTTAATTTTTCCCTACCAGAACCTTAAAGTTACCAAATCTGTTTTTCCCATGCAGTCAGTAGTATATCCAAGACCACACACTTTTTATTCATACACCTTCCCAATTCAATCATTGTGACAGCGTAATCCCTACTTACACCCCAATGTTCTACCACTGCATCTGCAGACTAGACCTCAAGTTACAAAATGATCTGATTCGGAAAAAGGCTTTCATATTTTGCCCTACAAGACTGAAGCAACCAAACAAACTTTTAAACAGCATCTAAATAATAACAGAATTGTTTAGTCTTATGATGTGTTAATTGCTGTTAACAGATATCTGTTTCTGTCCATGTAAGAGCTCCAAATAGAATTCCTCTACAGGAGCACAGTGTAGCATGGTTCTCATCTACTCTTTATCTGCAGAAAGCATGTTCATAATGGTGTGTGCACCCAGTGCAGAACATTTCTGGAGAGTAAATATCAATGGGCAGTGCATGTCCTAGTTGCCTTATCAAAGAAAATCTGGGATACAGTTGACTACATATATTTAGAAGAATATCTGAGAAAACCTACCATCTTTCATGTATTAGAATATCAATCCATTTCTTTAACTTATTCCTGTATTTTCCTCTGATTTACTCTAGCTTCTCATAGATGGCCTATGGTATTGATCATCCCTTTCAAAATGACAACGTCTGTCCAGGTGTCTTCGTGTCACAAATGCTATCTGAAAGCATGCTCACTATCCTCACTCTATTTTAAACTTCAGCAATCCAGGCAGACAGCTGTATTAAGTAAAGATGCTTCCTCATTTAAGACACTGAGCACACTAAACAAAAATAATAAAAAATAAAATGGAAGGAAATTATTACCACCATATCAGGTGTGGAGAATTGAAGAAGGCAGATTACAAATTTAAATCCACAACTTTATAACACCTTTCATCAGTGCAGCAAAATCCCAAACGCTCAGTCAATTAAGATGCCTACTAGTCTACCTCTGCTCATATTTGAAAATATAAGCTGCAACAACTTTTGCATTAAATAGTGCTATAATCAAGATGAAGATATTGTACAGATTGTTATTGTTTGTGGTGCGTATTCCTTACATCTGCAATGAGTGCAAGCAGTCGAAACTCCTCTATGGGCATAAATCCTTAGGGACTGGATGCTGGTATTTTTTCTTGAATTATCATCACAACTTATACTTACCTTCTGCATCTAAACATACACTGAACCCACTGAAGTCTCCTTTAGACTGCCTTTGACCACATAACAACATAACTCACAAAAGGAGTCACCTCATCTACCACCTGCCCATGCCCAAGAGCCATTAACTGTGCTGCACATGCTCCAACTTATGAGAGAGAGCTTATCCAAAAAAACCTGCCAACAGTAACAATTCCTAGGAGACAAAAAAAAACAAAAACACACACAAAAAAACCCCAAGCCCAAAACAAAGAAACAAAAAAAACCCCACAAAACAAAACAGTGTGACAGCAATGAAAGCACCATCAGAAGTAGTGGTACACTAGAATGCCTGAAAGGCAATACATAATTACTTTATGAATAATTAAACTTAAAAAATAAACAGTTGAATAACTAAGAAAGTAAGAGACACTGGTTAAATGTGGAAGAACACTGAAATACTAACTCTCTCTCCATTTTTCATTCAATCACCATTTTTTGGTTAGGGCATATATTCAGAACTACACCACCATTCTCAAGCTGCTGATGTCAGACGGCACCTGGTGAACTTAGTGTCTGCTGTGTTACATCTTCTAAAAACATGGATAGTAAGATTGGACATATGTTTTGAGGACATAAGAACAGGCAAAATAACATCAATACAAAACATGGATGCAGTTCTGACCCTTACTGTTTACTTTGGGTTTTTTATGAAGTCTATTGTAGCAGCATTGAACCGGTTTCTAAGTTTAATTTTTTCTTTAAAGTGCAGTGGAGCCATTGATGCTGTGAACAGCTATCCTGCCAATTTGGCATTTGTTTTGTGGAAATAAATTTCTCTTCCTTGTGCTTTCACAGACAAATGTTAAATCTCTTAGCACTCTTACTCACACAAGGGCCTGTGGACCAAAACAAAAAAAAAAAAAGTCACAGATACAGGAATTTTGTAATTTCTTGTCCACACCCTGTGGACAATAAAGAACTCACTCCTTTTTGAAGCCTCTTCCTCAAGAAGTCTGAGCCTCCTGGCTTCTGGCCCAGATGAGGATATCTTGCTTTCAATTTTGCTTCTTCAGCTTTTTCTGGGCTGATCACCTTATCCTCCATTTCCTGAAAGACAATTAGCAATACTGCAAATGAAATCTACAATAATGAACTATTTACGCAGAATACCTTTGCAGGTAATTCACCAACATGCTGATTGCTGCTACCAAGTGAACATACCAATTCTATGAATAGACAGTTTCATACATTCTCTCTCTAATGCTGACGGCAACTGTGGGAGTTCATCCTCCCATCTTAGATACCTTTCCTGGAGACGCGTTTGAATCTAATCAATGCGTTTCACATTAAAGCAGTCTATACTAAAATCAAATTGTTCAATTTGGGAAAATAAAAGCACCCAACAAAAAACATATTTTGGTCAGAACAAGGGTTTCACTAAAAACAAACAAATGCTGAAAGCTGGGCAGGCGCAAAAGGACTTATTTTCAGCTGCCCCTGTTTGGTTATGCATTGCCACAATCTATGACTGCTCTAACTGTAATGTGTTGATATCCACTGTGAAACAGTGTTAAAGTAGCTTAGTCTCAAAAACATGCCTGCTATCATATCAATAGCAACAATACTGTATTTCTCTATACATGTCTATAATTATCCTAAAATTATGAGTTGAAGACAGCTGGATAGTGCCTTTGTGCAAAATAAAATGCATATTTTATGAGTATACTGTAAGATATGGGTGCTCAAAGTAATCATTTGAAGACACTCAGTTGGCAAACACTGCAATTTGTACATCCAGTCTTTCAACAGTGACCTCTACTTTACACTCATCTGTTCCAGTCCATGCAGTAATTTGATGTATAAAGTACAATTTCTTCTATTAAATCACTCCTAAAATATCTTCCATTCAAAATTCTTGTTTTCCTACTTTCCAGTACTTGGCCACAGGCATTTCTATTTTTGTTTTGGCAAACCATTGCTAGTTCAGAGAAAATAGATATTGATTGACTGCTGTAGTTCTTGAATTGTTATTATCCTCTGAAGTCACAGAACGACTTTTAGGCAGGAAAGAAGAATTGCCGTTGGAATCAGGAGGGCCTCACATTCATTCACCTGTGACTAAGGTCTCATATCCGCTTAAGAGCTGCTCAGACAGCCCCTTCACGCTCTTTTCCATCTGTGTCATCACCCTTTGCATTGCATGGGTCAGCATGACTGCACGCACTCCACAAGAATGGGTTACAGAAATTAATTCGACAGAAAAATAACCATCTCTCTTTTTTGCTTTTCCCCTGCTTCACTCGGTGAAGCACTTGGGTTGTGCTTCACTTGGATCTGTTTCCACAGTCTGGATCTCCAAGCAGCTGCACAAACAGGTATGTTAGCCCAGCAGCAAGGAGGACAGAGGAACACAAGCAGCTGGGAGCTACTTAAGCCAGAACTACCAAAGAACACAGCACCCCAGTGCTTTCCTGTATGTCTTATAAAAGCTCAAAGTTCTATAAATTTCAACATCTTTCTGGTAAGAAACCTCAGAAGCAAAGGTTGTAAAAACAGATTTAGAAGATAACATTGTCTAGTTACTCCATTAGCCCTAGAGATCTCAAAGATAGCCTTGCACAAAACAGTGGGAATCTGAATTAATAGTTCTACCAAGGAAAGATAGAAATTCTCATAATAGTTAAAGAGAAACTTCTGTGAGGACAGGAATCAATGCTTTTTATTAGATGAAAACACAGCTAGGCAATAGAATACAGAATACAAATAAATTTAAAGGGCAAAGTTTTCCTGACACTACTGAACACAGAATTATACTATTCTCACTATATTATATCATGCTAGCCAAGTGTTTTCATGTGTTATAAAGATCATTCTTCAGCTGCTGTTCTTCCTATTGTGCTTTATTATCATTCCAACACTGACTGGATTTTCTCAAAAGCAACCCTTTCAGCTAAACGCTTTCAACATTTAATGCTGAATCACTGGGTACTCACTGTTGAGCCAACAGACAAAGCATTTGAGAGGGCATGTTTTGCCAATACTAACCAAAAGGAGATCATTTTTAAGAACAGAGGGCCAACAATAAATAGCTTACATAAATATGTATTCATGGTACATCAAAGGAGACACATGCAAACTCACAGGGCTGACAAATCATCACACAGCAGGCAATCAAAACACAAAGTACTTTGTTATGCATCAATGCAGCTGAAAAAGATACGGACTATGGTCACTTACTCTTGATGACCAAGAAAAACTAAGACTCAAAAAACTAGGTAAGACAAATTAAAAAATTTCAGTACAAAGATTTGGGCTGTCAAACGAAATCAGCTGACAGCAAGTTCAAAAAAATATATAAATTCTTCACTTAAAATATAGTTAAGTTCCAAAACTCCTTGCCAAAGGATACAGCGTGTGCCGAGAATTTAGATGGATTCAGAAAGCAACTCAATGCGTTCATTCACAACTCAGAAGGCTTTTAAACCACAGGCTGCTGAGACCTGGGATAGTTTTCTGGGGAAGATCACTGCATGCATGTACTGACCTTCTATTCTTCTGTGGACTAGATGCTACTGAGTGCTCCAGGAGGTGTGCTGCCGAGCCACGAAGGCTTTAACCCAAGTCGACAAGGCAATTCATACATTTATAACATTCTCCCTTGAGTTACAGAAGCAACAACCAAGTGACTAACAAATGATAGGGGGGTGGAAAACATGATATACCACGCTCTTCTTCCAAGTGACAACCACACAAAAGTTATAATTTTAGTTCTCTACAGGAACTTGACACAGCTAATGAAGTCTGCTTACTTCACTGAAAGGATCTACCAGGAAGGCAGCAGTTACCTAACTCACTTAAAGATAGCTTTTGCTTTTAATCTTTGCAGAGCGGTGTAAAGTTCCGTATCTGTTGGACAACTGAACTGCATAGCTAAAAAAAGAGCCACCAGGATTTTTGAACTCTGGTATGAAGAGCTCATCCTCTTCAGCAAAAGATATTGGACAAATGTAAAGCAGAAAATAGGAAAAACATGACAACAGCACAACTCTACAGCAAACTGATGTGACAAAAGCCAGTCAGAAACAAAACACACCACTTCTTCAGCTTCCTGAAAAATATAGGCTTTTAAGGCAAAAAGAGTCAGTCAACCAAGCATATGTTCTCCAATGTCTGAAGTTCTTTGTTGCTGGACTTCCCCCTGCCACTATCCTGAGTTTTCACACAGAGAACAGGAAACGCTGGGCTTTGGCAAGTTTTCAATTTATATCACTCGTTTAACACCTTTCTCGCCTAAAACATGCAGGAAAGTTTAGAAAAGAGGTCTTATAGTGAAGACACTGCCTCAAAGTTCATTTAGGTGCTTAATCTTTTTTAAATATAAATATGAATAAGTACTGCACAATGGATTTTTTTATATAAGTATTTCAGAGCTAAGCATTACTTGAGTCAATGCGCAATTTTGCCTACCCAGACAAACAGTTTTAGCAAAGGCTAAAATTGCAATGCCATAATAACACAGATATCACAGTATTCTAACAGAATATATACTCACAGAAAAAAAGAAAAGTTTTATTTTATTGATGTTATTAATTTGTCTTGAACACCTCACCAGATTAAATCAACGATCACTAAGGGACTCCTGTCTCTCCAATAAAGGGTAATTTTTCGAAACAAGTGCATAAGCACTGCATTTCAAGATTTCAGTCTGAAAATCAGCCTCAGTCACCTGACTTCATCAGAACACACTAGAAGGCATCACAATAAACTCGCTACCACATGTTTTACTGTGCTCTTATTACAGAGCTATTCTAGGAGTGCTGCATAGGCCAGGGACTGGCCAGGGCTTATTTTTACAGGCTCTGTAAAGGAACAGCAGGCCTTCAGTAGTCTAACATGAACGTAAAGTCGAGCTGTAGGACAGCCACATTTAAGAGTAGATTACAGACCTGCCATAGAAGCTAGTTTTGATTACTGCACCTATTGAAAAGGTATCATTCCATACCGACCCCCAAAGCTTGCCTACTTATATGACTAACTCATATTACAGATTATAAATTATTAAACAAAAACTGGACAGCTGAGGTAAATTAAGCTTTTTTTTTTTTCCCAGCGTCCTTCAAAGCAGCACTTGCGTTTCATAACTGCTCCCTATCAGAAATAGCTGTAGGGATTGCAACTGGGTCCATGTAGCAATGACAAGACTGAAAACCAAACGGCTTCTTAAAGTCACAACCAGCAGAGGGAAACTGCTAACAGCACACAGCCCTCTAGGAAGCCAAATCCTACTTAAGAGACTACATAATTTTTAGTTACTGAGATGACATAATACTGCCATGATGGGATAACCCAGCCAGTTATTCTTCCTAAAAGCCTTACCAAGAACAGGCCACAACCATTATGCTTTAGTTATTTCTCCTCTTAAATAGCTTATATTAAAAGCTGAAAGTTTTCTAAAAGCGAAACAAAAGTTTAGCCACCGGATTATCACCGGTTTGCAGCCGCTGCGCCTGGGGGCTGCAATTCTTTCCCCCCGGAGACCCGGGCAGGCCGAGCAGCCGGCCGGGGCCGGCCTCGGGAGCGAGGCCGCGCCATTCGCCCGTCCAGGCCAGAGCAACGCCAGCGATTTACTAGAGCAGAGAAATTCCCCGAGTGCAGAAGCCAACATGGTGGGGCCGCTCCTCCGCCTCCAGCCTCCGCCAGCCGCGGCCGGCAGAGCCCGCGCCCCCCCACCCAGGCCTGTAGCGCGGCGCCGGCCCCGGGCCCCGGCCTCCCCGCCGAGGGCCGCTGCTCTGAGGGGGAGCGGCGAGGAGGGCGGCCAGGACCGGGAGACGCCGCCTGAAGGGCCGCGGCGGCCCGTGCTGAGGCAGGGGAGAGGCTCGGCCTCGGAGCCCCCGCTCCACCTCAGAGAGCGGATGGCGGCTGGAGAAGCCCGGCGGGCCTCGGCAGGGCTGCCAGCCACCCACCTTCTGCTCCTCGGCCGAGGCGGGCTCGGGACTCTCGGCAGACATGGCGCCGCGGCAGCAGGACGGCGGGGAGAGGGCGGGAGAGGGAGGCGCGACCGCTGCTCCTCCGCGCAGCGCAGCGCTGCCACCGCCTCCCGCACAAGATGGCGGCCGCTGGCAGGACGGGGCGCCGGCGGGCCCAGGCTTCCTCCGCGTTCTGCCTCCCCGGCGGCGCGTCCGCACTCCCGCCGCCGCGCAGCACCCACTTCCGGGTCCGCCCCTTACGCCACGTCCGCTGCCGAGCATGCCGGGAGGTGTAGTCCGGCGGGACCTGCGGTAAAGGGTGAAGAATGGAGCTCTGCTGCTCGGCGCTGAGTTCTTTTTGGCACTATTACAGATGAAAACACGAGGGGCCGAGTCCTCAGCAGCTTTGCTTGAGGATCCTTTTTGAATCCCAGGCGCCTGCTGGCGGGATCGCAGGTCTCGGCGCCCGCCAAAACCTGGCGACAGGGCAGTATCAGGCCCTGGGAGGTATTTTTGCCCTCCCCATCTAATTTCACTGTCTGGCAGAACAATAACCTCCTCTGGACTCTCTAATAACATAAAGGAGGGGTTTAAATAGCCCACTGTTAATAAAACTTTAGGAGTACTTAAATATGAGGATTATGGGAACAATAAGGTATAGATTTTACTTAATATTTGCTTAAGTGAATGTACACACCCACTTTCCCTATACAAAAGGTATGTTCCTAGCATCTTACATCAGTTTCCCATGATTTTGCCCTCCAGCCCCCACGCACTGACCTGGCCTGAGCGACACTGCATTAATTTCTTTTTCAGTAATTTTACTTTTCAGTAAGGTCTCTTCTAATGCTTGGGAAAAGTGCATTTCTAGAAGATTCTAGTGTCTGGATTTGTGAAAATATTTACTTTATAGCCAGCTATGGCATGTGGGTTTCAAGGCCCCAGGGTCTTTGAGCCTTGCCAGGCGCCGGGGTGAGGAGGAGCAAGACCTGGGCACTTGGCCCAGGCGGGGGCCAACAGGATTATTTCATACCTTGAACATCACATTCACTATAAATTAGAAACTTTGCTGAGGAGTTCCTTCTGTTCCTTGATGGCTGTGATCTCCAGAACTCCTTGCCCCAGTGCTGGACACCTGAGCCCTTCCCTTGCTCCCGAAACCCCAGCGCTCGCAGTGTCTGACATTTGCTGGGATGCACAGCTTCCTGCTGATAGAACAAGTAGAGTATAATTTTAATGTATTTTATATTGGGATCGGGATCAATATTGCTTCTTTTCTATTATTAATGTTAATTATTTAGTCTTGTTCTATTAAATCTGTTTCTATTTCAACCTTTGTGTTTTCTTGTTTTTTCCGATTCTCCTTCCTGGGTGGAGAAGGGTCATTGGGTGATAAAATAATTATCTAAATAACAATAAATTGATGTGGGTTCTTCAAACCCTAACTTGCCAGTGTCTGGCATGCCTTCTGGCTGAGAAGCAGCACACACTCACCCCACTGCAGCCCCTGCACACCTGTGTGGTACAGCAGCTCCAGCACAGCTTGGGAAGGATGGGAAAAGATGGGCTTTGTGCCCTGAAGGTCTAGAAGACGGACTGAGACAGCTCAGAAAAGTCTCTCAGACAAAACAGAAGCTGTGAAGTCAATGATTTTGCCACGTTTTACTAAAAGCCCCCCAAACCAATAATTGTAAGCATGGGGGTTTTTGAGTAGCCGAGAGATTCACCCAGCAACCAGGATTATGTAGTAGCAGGAACTCAAGGAACATGCACACCCCTCGTTCAGAAAGGGATACAGCAGGGCAGATTGCACAGGACAATCACAGAAGGCACCAGGGAGTATTTTTTTCCTAATGACAGAAAAAGCAATTATAACAGTGGGTTGCCACGTTTACAAAATAAGGAAGAAACAGTCTGAAGGTTGAAAAAAAAATAGAATGATCATCAAAAGGATGAAGTTCATGGGTTTTGAAAAGTAGCAGAACAGAGCAGTGACAGCAGACAAGAATGCAAACTTCAGGAATTTCTTTCAAATCTCTTAGGAAATTAATGTGAGGAAAACAGTTTTAAGGATTCGGCAGTTCCTTAATGAAATTATTTCTTTAAGAGAACAAGTGTAAACAGTGCAGAGGAAGGATGGGAAGTAAATAAAGAACATCAGGAAAAGAATGAGTTCTTCAGTGGCCTCAAATGCAAGGAAGCAACATATAGAAACTAGGTCATTTTTTTAAAGATGTGCATCAAAAGCAGATCATGAAGACAAAGGACGCATCATTACTGAAAATTCCTGAATGACTATGTAAAGACCAAAGGATTTAATGTTTCTTTTGTTCAATCTGGCACGATGAAGATAGCCAGCATAACAAAAATTGTAATGGAGTATCACATCAAACTGGAATAAGGAAAGATTGGTTTATGAAATACTTGCCATCAGTTCTTTTTTTCGTTATCTGGTAAATATTTTCAATTTGGATAAAAAAATATACTTGAGGGTTTACAGAACTGACTGAAGCAACCTCCAATTCATTAGTGTTCATCTGTATAGGAACCTGTAAGAAACGAATGGGTTTCCAGGAGGCTGATTATATAGGAGTAAGGGGAAGACAGAATACAAGCTATATAATTAAGCTGTCTAATCAATAATTACCTAAGAAATCACCTAAAATAAGCACTCAAAATCAACTGAGTAGCTAGACATCAATTCACAATTAAGAACAAGGGTTTCATGGAATCACATTTCCTTTAACAAAAAGGAAACACGCCACATGAAGCGAGCGAAGGCTGATGAAGCTCCAGACACCTTTTGGCATTAATAAGGCCTCTCACACTTCCCTATGCAAATTAGGGAAACTTTACTAGATGAAACTTTAATGTGGTGGATGCAAGTTTTGTTGGCAGTGGCCATCAATTGTTCAAATGGCAATGCTGTGTTTAGTAGGGTTTCACAGAGGGCTTCCCAGGGCCAGTACTGTTCATCAGTTTCACTGGTGACCCAGATAACATATAAACTTTATTAATATTAGCAGCATGTACCCAATGTAATTAATATTACATTGGGTGAGAGAAGCTACAAGAACACTAGAAAATAATTGCAATTCAGATTCAAACAGAAGATCCAATACAAAATCTTGGGTAGTGGGAGAATGAAGTCCAATAATGACCCACGGAGGAAAGCTACCGTACTGGGAACAAGCAGGTAGGACACCTCTGTCATACTGCAGAACAAGACAAATACAAGTTGACATCTCCTGGTACTGAAAAGTCAAGTCTTATGGATTAAAGTCCTCTTCATACCTCCCATTATAAGACTTATCAACCAGTTCTTCCTATTTAATTGGCACAGAGAGGCCTTGCTTTGGATGCTGTGTCCACCTTGAGGCACTTCAAGACAGATTCAGACCAAAAGAAGAAAGCAAAGACAGAATTTTGAGAGGTACAGAAAATAAAATCTACAAGGCAATGCTGACTGAACAGTCTAGAGTTGTCTTAGATACAGAAAACAAGACAGAGAATGGAGGTACAATAATTGTTTTCTTTGCTTACAGTGAAAAGGCCAAGTAGTATTTGACTTCAACTGCAGCAATATTTAGTGGAACATTATGAATAGCTTTCTCGTGATAAGTACAGTTTAGCACTGGAAGAGATCACTTGGAGCCTCCATCACCAGAGGCCCTCATAAACCAACAGAAACCTTTGTCAAAAATAATTCTATATAGTTCAAGCCTACTGAGGAGTAAAGAGAAGCAGCAAATGACTCTCAAAAGTTAGTCTAGTCTCATTTCTTAACCCATGCATAGAAGGTCACGTGGAATTCAGTTCAGATTTTATGAACGTTCAGCATTTCTCCAGGTGTGTCCCTAATGGAAAGTGTTAACTCAGATCAAGCTGAGACTGACTCAGTTAAATCAAAGTTATACATGAATTATCTAAGGTCACCTCCATTCTGAATCCATACAGGGAGGAAGTGTAGTTTGCCTATTTAGGTCAATACAACTTTTTTTTTCCTTGTAATCTACATGTCCACATAGACATAACTTGTAGTGACCACATATTCAAAATCCACACATCTTTGCAAGAAGGATGGCTTGAAGAAGTCATTTAAAGTTATCAAGATACAGGCGTACAAAGATTGCATACTGTCAGTCCAAAATAATAGGGTCATCTACTACACATGAATTGTGACTTTTCATTAAGCATGTTCTTTTCCCATCCCTTTTTTCATCAAGTATGCAAGCAGATGTGCACCACGACACAAATAAAAACTCTGAGGATACATGCTGTTTGCTTATGACTCAATAGTAGCTACAAAGAAACTAGGACACATTCTCATTATGCTCGTCTAGAATCCAGTTCTGTACACAGCACAACTGCAATTGTATTTGACTCTTCTGCCACCACAAAAAAAGCTTTTCTCATTTTACAGGACACACAAATGATGAGAAACTGCAAACAACCTCATCCTGTACAGGTTTTACTCTATATAATAAATGCTAACTAACCTTTGAAAACCTGGTGTAAGAGAGGGGAAAATACTGCTGAAGTAGGGAACGGACTTGGTAATATCTGAGCTTTGCTCTTCTGGAACAACCGTCATTTGGATGTACAAGACAGTTGATAAGTATCATCTGGAAAGTCTGGTCTCCCTTACTTTCCCTGGCAGACTTCCTGGAGATTTCACGATACACTGACTTCTCCTCTCATCTAAGGGCAGTGCTGAATACACAAAATGCACATTCATTCCTTCTCCAGAGTCTTCATCAGATAAGCATGTTATACTTCCAAATATGAAGGTCACTTTTTGTATTACTGACACTCTGAAAACCTACAGCGATGTAAAGAAAAACTTAAATCCAAGTAAGACAATTGAGAAACTCCAAGATCTTCACCAAACATTATAAAGTTCATCTTCATTATTAAATATATACTTCAAATATAATCAAATGCTTCTAACTTTATTTCTTTCAGTTACACAGTTTAACACTTAGCATAAACTGTTTATCTGACTGTGTTTTGGTTTAGGAATACACATACATATTGGAAAATATTTATATGCCCAATGTAGCATTTCCAGTAAAACTTCCTGTGGCCACCTAGTGGCTTAAATGGAATTGACCTATTAAAAATATTTAGGATTACATGAAGATCCTCCTTATCTAAAAATAAAACAAAAAGTACAAGTTTCATAGCTTTTGCATATATTTAAGATATAAATACTAATTTGTTTGCACAGTACGTCCTTTAACACAATCTGAAAAATCAAAAGGGTGGGAATTTTATGTGAAAAAAACTAAGAGCAGAAAGCAAAATTAAAGCGGCCCTTAAGGAAAGAAAGAATGAAATTGAGGGAGCAAAATATGAAGGGAGCAAAACCAAAAAGAAATATGAGGGAGCAAACCAATGACCTGAATGCATGAGTAAGTAAATAAATCTGTACTATGGCATTATTGAATTTGTATGTGAGAAAAAAAGGAAAAAGGTACCATTAAAGAGAAAAAAAGAAGAAAGCTAAATGCTTGCATAGTATGAAATGTTATGGAAATTCATCTGTTGTCCCCATTTTCAATAACTTAAATGAATATCACTTAAAACGTCACACAGATTAAAGACATCTGTATATATTTCAGATTTCAATATTAATGCCAAAAATACATAGTATGATTTTACATAGGATTTATGCTACATTAGAACACTAAAGACAAACATCACTTGAGTATTAAATGAAACATTAAATATTAAATAACTGAAAAATAAAATAAAAAGTGTAAACACTAAACTAACTTGGGAATTTGCTATTGCAACACATCCAATGAAGTGGTTTTAAACAGTACAAAAAGATTAGATTTAAGTATGTTTCCAGTCTACTTGGAATACACAAAGCTCATTCCAGAAACCTTTTAAAAACTGGTCCAGGATCACATAAGAACCTTCTCCCTCTTGAGCGCTATTTTCATTCCTTTACAGACTTGACTTTATACTGTCATCTCTACCGAGCTTCACTTGCAAGGAGTAATCAACAGTAAAACAAATACTTTAGTTTGCCATTGTTTGCTAGCATCTTGGTGAAAACTGAGGATTTGTCGGAGATTCAGTGTAAGATTTGAGTTCATATGCAGCGCCGCTATCAACTTCCATGGATTTCCGAGAGAATAGGAGCCTTACATCTCTGTGGAGGTAGATCTTTCCAGATTTAGAACTCTGGAACCTGAAAAGATACAAATATCTGTATTACCTAAAACAAAAGAGTCATCTTTAGATATTATTGAATTAAATGCATTCCTTCAAGAGACTAAGGCCAAAAAACTTTTGAACATAGAAAATTAGTCAGTTAAAATGGAAGAAGAAAAGAATAACCTAACATTTTTTATCTACTTTGTTTCCTTTGGCATTTAAAGGCTCTGTTCCTAATCACCAATGCAGTGCACAGCGTTGAAAATGGCATGGAATAGTTGAAGTTCACCCTGCAATCGTGTACATTGAAGATTAAAGTTCTCACCAATCTAGAAAGGCCAAAAGTGCTCTCCTGTGAGTACTCCTGAAAATGCCCAAAGGGTAAGCACATTCAAAAGAAAAGGTTCAAATACCAACAAAGGCATATATCCATATCAAAGATATATTTCAGTGCTAGCTATCATGCAGACAGATTTCATTACTCTCTTTATAAATGTACCAGCAAGAAGTTTACTACTGCTTCAGTCCAACTCAAGAAGCAGTAGGTACATGCATCTCCACAGGCAGACAAAAAGAAGTCTTTCACACAGAAATACAGAGCTGTTTCAAAGAGTCTATAGTTCACTGGCCCAATCACCAAAGTAAACAGCGGCCAATTCCTGGGCCCATTCATCTTTTATGCTGTGGCTAAACAGCCTAATTCAGATCCTCCAAACCTGCCAGAAATGTGCCAGTTCTACTTTCCCTGAGATTTAACAACTATAGATAAAGAGACAAGATCTGCATTTCAGAATACTGTATTCTATAGTCTTCATCTGGCAGGACTCCTTAATTTCCTTCTGACCAGGAAAGGCAGGAGAAGGAGAGCCTCAGGAGCATTTCAGTGGCAACTGAACTTAGCGTTGCTATCTGTAAAGGGAGAAAAGCTATTGCTATTGTAAAAGAAACAGAAAAGCTATTGCTACTGTAATGACAAAATAACACCATTACAAATGCTGACAGTGTAGTGCACACTTATTATCACATGTATTATGATTTGCACTGATTTTCAATAAGCATTTTCTCATAGACCCCACTGAAGCAAAATTAGTATCTCTAGAATAAACCTAGCCATAAACAGACTGAAATTCCAAGAGGCAGGAGACAGACAACTACAGCAGATCTGTGAAGGTTCAGCCTCTGGGGTAGGCAGGTTGTAGAAATGAACTCTGTGCCACCCTTTTGTTGAGGCGAGTGATGCAGAACAGCCTGTAGTCATACCCACAGCCAGAAAAAGGAAGATTCTGCTCTGCTTGATACAGCTGTCATAGGCATTAAAAGTGGTGGGATCCAGCAAAATGCTCCTAACTGGCTCCCACAGAGCTCCCATCAATCACCATTTATTTGCTGGGTGCTGTCATTGTGAAAGCCCTTTACCTGGTAGGCAAAGGGGAGAAGATTCTTTCTTAAGGGAAGACTCTGGAGGTGAGCACAAGAAGGAAGAGTGAAAGAGGAAAGGGACAAACCGAACACCACAAACAGTTAATTTAGCATGTAGCACTTAAAGACATTTTAAAGTGAAAAATTTTATTGAAAGATCTTTCGCAGTAAAAGTATGATTGAAGTTAGAAGAGAAGATCTAGCTTTCAAAGGTAACATCATAAAGAACTCAATTCCCATTTTACACATGGATCTATCACAAAATAAGTACCAAGGTCTATTTTTAAACTTCTCAAGCTTACTATTTTCTATTACTGAGAATTCTGCAAGACTCCTTCCACCCAGTAAATAACGCTTCCCTGTAACATGGCTTTTCTAAGTAAGACACTTCCCAAAAATTGAAGGAGGATGAACGGGGGCCAGCAACAGAGTTTGGGGGATTCTTCTCATCTTTGCTTCCATCACCTAATTTTTTTCTTTCGAAAATGTTTATCATAGTAATTGGGATTTAGAAACATTGCTTTTCATACATACAAATACATTGGAATAATCAAGAGACAACCATTTCATCCACGCTTGTGGGGTGGTGATGGAGTCGCCAGCATGGGACTGGCTCCAGAGCTGTGGCAGCTCCAGTAGTTTTGTTTGAAGGAAGAAGTAAAGAGAAGTAAAGTAAAGAAAAGAGAAGTAAAGTAAAGAAAAACACAACAGAGGCCTCTGACATGATTTCCTAGGAACAATACCAATAGAAAAATACAGGAAAGGCTTAAACACACAAGTATCAGATGAGCTATAAAGTACAGCAGGGGAAAGAAAGTGATAAACATTACTGAAGAAACGACAAATACAAGCCTAACCCCCTATCTATGTCTTACAGGCCATCAAAATTCACAAAGAATAGAGTAAGCCACAGGAACAGGATATAGCAGGATGATTACAAAACCATATGTAGCAAGATGGTTTGCAAATGAAAAAGACTAGATTTTATAGATTGTGTTGCAAAAATCATTAGGACAAGGATAGAAATTTCCAGATCAGGAAAAATGCTGAGATCAGAAAGATCAAAAAGCAACTAGTAAATCAGTAATCGCAGATGTCTTCAGCTCCCACCAATGAATGCATCATATGCCACATTAGGAAAATTATTTTTTTAAAGAAGTTTCTCAACTTCTTGAGGAATCACTACTTTTAACAACCAGTTTCAAGCTAGCCTTCAGTAACTACCAATTTAGCCGGTAAGTAAGAGTAATTACGCTCCACGCAATTGGAAGAGGCAATATGTCAGTACTAAAGCTGTTGACCAACCCTTAGAAACTTGAAAAATGCTGAGCTGTGGGCAGGTTAACTGTTTAATTGCATTTTATAGGGGTGCTAGAACGTGACCTAGAAACAACTGATGGTCGTCACCCTCCCAACACTGGGCAGAAACAAAGCGTGGGCAGAGCTGGACTCACATCTCTTATGCTCGTATAGATTTAATTACAATGCTAAAATCACTGCTTCATATGCAATAAAAAAAATTATCCCCAAAGCATCTTCACGAAACCACTTAAACTGCAAGTGCAATTCTTTAATTTCTTACAGTGAATAAAGCTCTGCTGTCCATGCAAGCTACATTTTCTATCTGCAGCTGTGGGTACAAATACAGTTGAATAGCTTATTGAACAGTATCTCCAACATACAAAACTACATGCAGAAGCTGCATACACAATAAATCTGACACTTTTAAAGAATATTGTAGAAAATCTGGCCGCCAACATTAAGCTCCAGACCTATGCAAGCATTTTTGCTGAATTACCACTTGAAAAGAAGCTTTCATAATGTTGAGTGCTGACAACTGTGATTAAGGCCTTGCAAGCAGATGCGACCACAATGCAGCTTACTGGTGGTGACTTCATTTGTTTTTCTGAGCAAAGTTTCAACATGTAAGCTTAAGATGCTTGTTTTCAACAACTACTGAAACTGAAAGGCTGTTCTAGGTCAACTTGAGTAAAAACAGAAAATAACTTAATAGTTTAAATTTTTTAGGTTTGCATATAAGTTTTCAGTAAAACATGTTTGAGGAAACATTGCTGCTTCTAAAAATGAAGTTTTAAAACCAACCTACATATGAATTAATATGTAGGTTACTATATTATAGTATACTATATATATAGTATACACTACTATAACTTTTTAAGGTCTCCCAATTAAAATCCATCTTAGTAAAGAAGGCCACCAGATTGATAACTGAGTCTTCTGTAAAATCAGCAGTATTCTCTTTAATAAACCACAAGACAGGTCAACATAAACTGCTGTAATACTTCAAGGCATTTTGCAGTTCTTCCATTATGAGAAAGGACACACAGTTTAGGTTCATCTCTGAAGCACAAAACTGCAGATACTCACTTTCCAAAGTAAGCAGTTAAGCATCATAATTATCAGACAGTTTGTTTCCAGCCATAAATGGATGCATTTCCAATTACACATTATAAATCCTTAAGTTAATCCCCACTAGAGGTCTGAAAGCTGAGCTGAATTGTACAGCTAGTTTAGAAATAGGAGCATCAGAACTGCTACATATCTGTGTCTCAGCAGGTATCATAAACAGGAAGCTCATGAAAGGAGACTTCTAGCTATAAAAGACAGAGAAGAAAGCAGGTTTGCCTTCAAATAAAATTAATTACTGAGTCTATCTACAAAATATTTACAAACTACATTAAAGCAGAAATTGTCAGGGGACACAAATCTACTGCTCTTCATGCCTGTGTGCCAGACCTGTCTGGCCACAGATTTTTGTCCACCTCTGTAGCTGGTGCCTGTCCCCAGTTCCTCTGCATCAGTTAGATCAACACTGCAAGTGAATAGAGCCTTTTAACTGGGCTACAAACTCTTTTTCAGAATTTATGCCACAAGAAAATTTTTAGAAGGTGGTTAAGTTAGACATGGCAAGTTAGTGTTGCCTGAAAGGATGACTTTCAATCTAGGCTAAAATTCAGAATAAAAACACAGTTCAGCAGTCTCATCATGATGCTATTTTCACACTCCAGCAAACCAACACTTTTTTTTATTACTGTCAACTTTCATTTAACAGGAAAGTTTGGCCTGGAATCACTGCCCTAGACAAAGTTGTGTTTCAAAAGTCTGCCAGGTAGAAATCAATGCCACTAAATAGGGAAAATAATATGTACCAGAATTAATTCTACAACAGGTTAGAGAGAAAAGTGCAAGAGATTTGACTTTGTTCTGCTTGCTCGCTTCAGAATGTCAGCTGCTGTTGGGTTTCTATGTGCTGCAATGAAAGAACTGGGTCTACACGGATTTGGTTTGTTTATTACAACAAATGCAGGCAAAAGTCTGAGAACTGTAGAAGGACAGAGGATCCATCATTCCTCCTTTGTTTCGTACTGCAGTCTCCAGGACATCCCCAGAGCAGCAGCACACTATCTGGTTTCAGGCAGTGCTTTGTAAATCATTTAAGGAAGATTGTGTGAATATTTTATAAAGTGAAAGGCATTATCAGCAGTATTGAATTACAAAACAGGTATTTACATTTTTACCATTAAACTCTGTATTTTTAGGAGTAACTCAGAATGCTTTTCACATTACAAGCTATTCTTGTGAAGAGGCATGTGTGTAGGACACTAGGCAACATCTCTACATCCAATCTTAGTTTTGGCTTTTGCCCATATAACATCCACACTATTTTCTGCAACCTGAAAAAAAAGTACACTGATCCAGCCAGAACTAAACCTCTCTTGCTAAGAAAAGAAAGAGCTTTATATTTTAACTTGTTTCTCCCCAGCAGAATCCAAATTATTTGTTAGCTCTTCTTCCTCTACTCTCTTAAAAAAAGAAATAATGAGCTAAATTTTGGCAGGTACTTGTTATTTTGTGGTTTTGTTTGTTTGGGGGGAGAGTTTGTTGTTGTGGTGGAGTTTTTTAACTCCAAGGAGCTTACCTCAGATGTATGAGGTAGCGTAGTAGCCTTTCTTCAGTCTGTTGACTATTTTCTTTATTGACAGTTCTCTTGATTTCTCGTCTCACAGGAACAGAAAAAGTTCTTTGCCGTAGGAATGTTTGATGATTAGCTGGCATTTCTCTCAAGTCATAGATCACCACAAACATCTTCACCACAGTTTTGTTTGGGTTAAATAAGGTCTGAAAAGACAATAGTTCAATACAATACTCTTTAGAGACTAAATACAATACTCTTTAGACAAATTAAAAAAAAAAGAAACAACAAAAACCCCCAAACCAAACAAAACCCATAACAAACTCCACCTGCCAAAATAGTCACCATCCTGGATGCACTTTGTTTCAGTGCCACACAGAAATGTTTATGTAAAAACATTTTGCAGTTTTTTCTGATTTTCAACACTTTAGCTACTAGCAAGTCCCATTTTAAAATACAATACTAAACACAACCTGATCTGAATGAAACACTCTCTTAATTGTTTTAGAAGGATTTCAGAATTTTGACTGTGGCCTAATTACTTCTCCAAAGCCATAGTGTCTATTCTGAATCTTCAGTAACTGATTTTAAGTCTCTTCACAACACAGGTGGGGTCAAAGGTTGGGATTGGGTTTTGTCCCACAAATTACACATATATTTCTACTTTGAATAACTACAGTACCTACAGAGATGTACATTTCCACTGCTAGCTTCATGCTCATCTCCAATAACCTCACATCACCTCTGCATGACTTGACATTACTGTTTTCAAGGCACCCTTATCTGCTGAGTACGTACCACTTGTATTGTTCCTGAAGGCGGTACCCGATAACCCCTTTTACCAAGGGACTCTAAAGTAATTACACCCTAGAAAAAAACAAAGACACATTTAGTTCACAGGAAGACATATAGACAAATCAAAATGTTCTGTTCATTTATTTATTTGAAAAATCAATCTGTAATGTATAAAAACTAAAAATAGGGAAGGCAATGCATTTAATACGCAGTTAGAACTCAACAGTAGGGGCCTGACAGATATTTTGGCAGATCATTAAAAGCTGTGCAATAAGGGGCACATTTTCCTCTTGAAACAAGATCCAAGTTTCCACAACTTCAAACTAGCTGTCAGGGAGCTATGGCAAAATAGAGCTTTCTTTTCAAAATGGCTTGTAAATCAAAGTGGAAGATTTATCTCTTCCTTCCCATTTTTGTATCACCTACAATCACACCAATAATACTCCAAATCTCACAGAACTGATTTCTGCTTTTCAAACGGCAGCAGATGCATTGATGTTCCATTCTAATCCAAACTGTAGCGACGATGACATCTGCTTTTGTACCAACTGGGATCCACAGAGCCCCCAAGTGTCCCCCCGAGGGCTGTAACACTGCTGAGGCCATCCTTAGGGTGCTGCCCGCGAGCACCTGCTTGACTAACCTGCAATGCACAACTGTTGGACTCCACTGCACTGGGCTTAACAAAACAGAGAACCAAAACACCCACAGAAAACAACAACAACAACAAAAAAGACCCCAGAGCAGGGAAACTAGCAATACAAACAGAAAACAATGTTTCTGATGATGGAGGCACTCTACAAATGTCCTATTAATCCTGGGAGACTCAGCCCTAACAGCATGTTTAGAGCATGTGGAAAAGCCTGAAACAATGAAACCCAGTTAGGAAAATAAGCATTGCTACTTTAACCGTTTGAGGAACATCATAATCCCTTCACCTCCTGGAAAATCACGTGAAATAATCCAGAAAGTTGAAAGCAAAAAAATAACACTTCTTTGCAATGGTTAAAAGAAGGTATGTACAAGTTCAAACTCTATTACTCAAACTTGCAAAGCCATCTCATTTTATGAATGCTTTTAAAAAACAAAAGGTCAGAAATATGGTAAGTGCTATGAAATTGAAATCTAAATATCAGGATAATCAGATGTTCAATGCTTTACTTATATGTTTCAACAGACTATACCATAATTTAGACAGAAATACACATATGAAAACCTCTAAAAATTAGGTCTGTCACCCAGGTAACACTGAGGTTCCTTAACAGGCATATTCATTCAATACTAGCATACAAGACAGCTTTTGCTTTTTACAAGGGAACACTTTTAGACATCCCAAACCATGCTGTCATTGTAGAAACATGGAGCAGAATTAGCACAGAGATACCAAGAACACAAATACCACGTTGGTGCAAACACCAGCAAACCATGCAGCTTGTGAGTGCCATGTGTCACTCCACCTCAGACAGTACTTGCTTTAGAAGAAAGGGCTGAATAACTTCTGAGTCTAAGGTCTCCGTCAGCAATTGTACCTTGGCCTGCACCTAAGCCACTTGCTGGCAGAGCGGGTAGTTGCCCAGGGCAGCTGCTTGTTGGGACAACAAAATGTATCCCAGTAAGTCCAGCTATTGCCTCACTGCCTATTTTAAGTTAGATGGATAAAAAGAGATGGTGGGGGTTGATCGCTCTAGTGTGGAGGGAGACAAGAACATTCAATATCCCAAGATGAGAGCAGCTGGATGGTGGGGCAGAGCAACGGGAGGAAAAGCACTAGTTAGGGAAAGGAAGACGGGACACAACTCCGTCATAAGCAGTTGAAAATAACCTAGGTCCCTGCAAATTCCCACTTTCTGAACCCTCTACTCACCGAGCTCTTGTTCTTCACCTCCACCTATTGGAATTTATTTAAAATAAATCCAACCACACACTTACCATGTAAGGAGAGGGCGCGTTATCATCTGAAACGCTGTAGAATGACACTTCAACTGGCAGAGTCATGTGTGTGGGACAAAAGACTCCACTTGCTCCCACTTCTGCTGTGAAACCCTCCACAACGCCGAGCGGGTCCAGGCGAAAATTCAGGACAGATTCCTGAAAAACAAAACTCATACAGTTTAGGAAACGAGGTTATATAAGAACTTGGGTCTTTCGTAAGGTGACCTGACAAAAATTAACACCGAGGCAAATATTACAATGAAAAGCAGAACATTCAGCAAGATGATAGTGGTTTAAAAGAAAACATCATCCAAATCCAGCCATCATCCTACTGAAATCGGTGCAAAAGCCCACAGAGAATTTTATTGCAGCAGGATCTATGCATGATTTTCCTTACAGAATCTGAAAAAAAAATAAAAAAATCTAAGATCTGTGACTTTCCTCAACATATTCACTCCACATTTCACAAATAGGGATTATGATACAACCTGTTAATGCACTAGCTATTAATTGTTCCTATTGGATATGCTACATGAAGTGAAAAGCTGGAGGCTACACTTCAAATATGTTCTGTTTACTCCATTCATTTAACACAGCTTTGGTGACATATTAAACAGAGTGAAAATGCAAATCCTTTTGTCTAGGTATATGTATTATAAACATGAACAATTATGGGTTGTTAAATCTCATTTTGCAACAGAACACCTCCTAACTTTACCACAGTGTGAAATAAAAGTCATAAGCAACTCATTGTATCTGAATCTCTGAGACAGAAGACGTTTGGGGCATAAAATACATACCTTTATGTATGGAAATTAAAGCAAATTTTATTCAATTTAATTATAAACTTTTAAATTGTAATCAGGCTGGAATTGTTCACAGTAATGCGTTTTTAAAAGTAGTCCAGAAGAATACCAAAATACCACAAGAATTCTAGAGAATATGCAATACCTCAAAGTTTCCCAGAAGGCTGAGACTTGTTACTGGTGGAGCACTAGAACTTAGAAATGGTTTCCCATGGTTCTCTGGATCACTGTCTCTGTTTATACATTGTTGTGGGCTATTAAAAAAAAAAAAAAGACAGAATAAATATAAAGGATAAACACATTTGCTTTTGTCTTCTGGGTATAAACAGCTCTAGAAAGAATCCTTTACTTGCTGTAATTACAAAATATTGTCCTGAAGTAGTAACAGTTGAACATTGCTTGCTAATGCTTCAGCAAAACATTCTCCAGTTAACTGAAAAAATACTTTCACAAGTTTTACATTTCAATGGATAAAGCCAATAAAACTGTAGGTTGCTCATTAACTCCATTAGTAGGAACCAAACTATCAGATTATTTTCTCTTGTATGCAGGTATTTTTGTCTCATATCCTGGAGTTTCCAATATCAAACTACCATACTAAAAGCTGTTAATGCTACATGTATTATTGTATAAAACATCGTGGTCAGTCCGTTTTAAAAGTTAAGTACTCTGAACAAGTTAAGGCAAAACGCTTAACCCATTCAACACTAAGAATAAAACATAACACAAAAATAACACTGATTTGAAGAAGAATCAACGATGACTATGTTTTCTGTTTGAAAAGTCAAGTGTATCTTACAACATGCCTACTCCTGCACTGGACAAAGTTAGTCCCAGCAGCAGCTCCACAGCCACGTCCCAGAGCCCTGCTAACCTGAGACCCCCGGGGCACCTCGGCTGCCAAGCCTTATTTCAAAATAAGGATTCTTTTGAAAGGCACCCATTTTTTGTCTTTGCTAACATGCTTCGTTGTTGCATGCAGGTATATATGCATACAGGCATTAGGTCTCCCAAAAATTCTTAACGTTTATGGTAAATAAAACACACCTTCTTGCAGACAGACATTTCAACTGCAGCACTGACGAATCCAGATCAAAGCACCCAGACTGTGTTTTTCTTTGAGGAACCTTAAGAGGGAAAGAAGATGCTAATTTGAAAACTGAACCTCCAGTGAGGACAATTTTGCCAAGTAAGCATGAGTTTGCCAAGAATTGTTATGACATTACAAAATTAGAAAAACAGAGCAGAAAAGAGTTAACTCCTATACATTCTAAAGTCAGTGAAGAAAATTCTAAAATTATAAATGACAAGACTTTACATTCTGGTTAACAAGAAGTACTTAAATAAAAACTCATTCAAGAGGCTGATGTCTCTTTGGAACAGTACAAAACATTACTAATAAACAGGCTGTAACAACTCCCATCCAAGTTCCCTGAAAATATGATAGCATCTACAAGCACTGAAGAATAAAACATATCACGTGTTGATTACACATCACAATTTCAGTAGTTTTAATTGGGACTACCTTTTTCTTTAGAACTCCCAACAACCTGCCAAGAACAGTAACACTTCCCCAATGCCTTTCTGTCTTATCACAGCAGCTTTGTATCACTTAGTCATTCAATGACATCTCTGATTGCTGAAGAATATACGGTACAAACTGTTCACAGAAACAAAAGCTTTGGAATAATAGGCAATCAAGTATTAATAACTCAAAAAAAACTCTTAAATGACAAAATACGTTAGCTTACACTAAAAACACTAATCTTCAAAATACTTTCTTTTGTGCTCTAAAATAGCACTGAAGCTTTTTTTTTTGCCACAGAATTTTCTATTGTCACTTTTTGTTAATCTTGATAGGATTTCAACAACTACCTCTAATATTTTCTTTTCCAGAATTTTTGTTCAATTTCATTTGAGTGTTAACTCTCAAATTTCCACTTGCAAGAGTATTCACTCTGCCACTGAAAGTAAACACACACACACACACTAGGTGCTTTGTCACATTTTCTACCATATGTAGATATTAAAAGAACAAAATAGCTCTTTTCTCATTTAAAAGACAAGTTATAATTTCAACAATAACTTACAGGACTTGATAGTAGAGGCAACCCAGTTCTGGGATGAAAAGCCTTGGTTGAAGTTCCATCCAAGGAATGAAAATTATGTTTCCGCCACGTATTTGTGTGTTTTAGAGATGGTGGTGCTTTCTGTCAGCAAAACAAATTTACTCAGTTATCAGTGGGGCATTTCAGTGATCTATCATGGTAATATTTTGCTTGCTGTAATGCAGAAGACTTCTGAACCAGGTAGATCTGCACCACACTAGCATATTATGAAATAGTATAAATTCCCCTTGACTCAATCTGCAATCACACAGACTTCTCAGTAAAGATCACATACCATATTCAGACACTGGTATATTTATGAAAAGACAGGATGCCTAACTGCCTATGGAAACTGTCGTTCCCAATGCTATCACATGAGCAGAATAAGACAACGAGCTTCTCAATGTTAAACTTCTAATTAAAAAGGTGTGGAGGAGGCACTACTGGCCAAATGTTACTTCAGATCACCAAGAAGACCACAGGAACATGCTGCTTCCTATGAAGTCAGACTTAAATCCCTGTTCATATCAGTCCTTAGCAGATACAGGGTGCACGCTATCTGACAGAGAGCAGCTGTAGGAATTAGTCTCTTCCTCGATGTATTTACCTGTACATCTGGGTTCTTCAGCCGCTCACTCTTAACTACGCTGTCTTCTGTAGATTTCTTCTGAGAAGTGCTTTGGATATCAAGGCCTATTGGGTCTTCATTCTCATCATGTGCAGTTTTTGCTTTATCTTGTTTGTTTTTGTTTTTGAAACTGTCATGGTCTTTACTTAAATAATTTTCAATACTAATAAGTTGAGTATTTTGCTCATAAATATTTGGTTTTTTGGAGTCCTTATCTAAACACTTGAGCTCATTTTTGTGCAAAGAGTCAGATACCTGCATCACAGTTGCTTTTTTTGTACCTTCAAGTATTCTGCATTTATCTATCTGTAAATTGTTAAAACTGTCCGTGCCATTGTTCTCACTAACAACAGTTCTTTCTTTAAGTTTATTTGTGCAAATCTGTTCATCAATGCTGCTGAAATTTGAACACTGTTTAATTCTATTGGTTATCTGGTCTTTCTGTGCATAACCAGTATGTATCATTTCCAATTTATCTGGCAATTCAGATTTATTTTCTTTAATACATGATGATAACGTGTGAATGTTAGTAAATGCATGAGAAGTTTTATTTGAAGTCTGATGAAATGCATTTTGGACAGCTTCACTGGGTTTTGCTAGAACCAGTTTTCTTCTTGCTTGGAGTTTCAGAGAAGACTTTAATTCTCCATCAAACCTAGAAGGACTGATAGGAGTATCAGGTGTCTTCGTCCTTGATTTACTGCTGTCTTCTAACAATAAAAAATCAGATTTAGCCAAAGAAACAGAAGATGATTCCTTGCCTTTCTTCAGCAAATTTTCATCTTCATATGTACTTTGGAAAATTTTTGAAGTAACTGGGCTAGTCTCATGCACTTTGAATGGACGCCCAGTGACATGAGAAGTGGCAGGATCACAATGGATCAAGTGTTGAGCAATCCTTGCTATCACCTCCTGCCGCTCCTGGAGCAGAGAGTCGATCAGGGGATTACTCTCTCCTGCCATCTGACGGCCACAGTGGTTTGCTGGAACACGGGCATTGAGTGGTGGGACCTCTGGTATTGCTCTAGTTTTGCCTTCACCACCACCTTCTTGTATTGCATTGTCTAAGTTGGCAGTAGAAACAGGGGAGGTTTCCTTGCCTTTCCTTGGCAAGTTTTCATCTTCATAAGCACTCCGAAAAGCTTTTGGTGTAGCCGAGCTGTTTTCATGTAAGTTGAATGGACGTCCAGCAACAACTGGTGAAGTAGCTGGATCACAGTGAATCAAGTGCTGAGCAATCCTTGCAATGACTTCTTGTCGCTCTTGAAGTAAAGAGCCTATCAAAGGATTGGTTTCTCCTGTGGGCTGATAAGAGCAATGACTATTTGAAACACGGGAATCAACTAGAGAAAAGGATTTAAAAGTTCTGACAGGTGTTTCATGAGACTGTGTCTTATTGTCTGCTGTAGCATTATAACAATGAACTTTTGACTGCGATGCTCCGAAGTCAGATCCAAGTCCGGTAGACGGATAAAGTTTTAAATTTCTGATAGATGTAGTAAACTCAGGCATCTTTTTTCCATTAAGTAGGCTTTCAGGTGTCATTGTCCATGTCTGTTTCCCACAGAAGCGCTGTGGACTGGAGGTACCGCATTGCTGCGCTGCACTGGAATCGCTGTTCTGATGTAACTTATGCTCTTGCATTCGCTTCTCATAAAAGCTAAGGTTGGTGTGAATACTACAGGTCAAAACTGGGTAGTTTGATTGTCTGGGCAAGGACTGGACGCTGACTCTCAAGGCCACATTGTGAGAAACATTAGGAACGGGAAAGACATGCTCAGTAGGTGTCTGGGAGAATGTCCATTGCAAGTCCACATCTGCAGCGCTCACCCTGAAACAATACAGAAGAGCATTCACAGAAATATCTAAATGAATAGTCTTTAATAGACTACTATGAAGAGTCTACTTCATAACACAAATATCTAAGAAAAAGCACTAGAGCCAGCAACTGCTGTACTTTGTTGGGTATATGAATCCGATACAACTGCCAAATACTGGGCCAACAACACGGCACCTTCCAAAAGCAAACAGGAGTGAAGAATGGTTTTAAGACAAGTTGCAACAACCTGCAAACAGCAAATAAGTTTTTTTCCATCCCAGACATACCTGTACAGAATGTTTCGGGGAACAGCACCATGTGAAACACTCAGCCACGCGCTCAGCTGAGAGAAGAAAACAAAAGAGCGAACAGCCAATAAAAGGGTCTTCTCTTCAATAAATCGATCTCCACTCCTAAAATGTATTCAGAGAAACACAGAAATTTTGGTAAGAATATATGAAGAGAACTACTAGAACTAGGACATTTTCAGATCTTTAGGTGAATCAAGCAAAACAACAAAACCCCTCAAACATTTTGAAGATTAGAGAGTCTGATTTGTTTTTTATCCACACAATACTTTATACAATTTAACATAACAAATAATATATAAAAATGACCATTTTCATACTCTGCATTGCATGAGGTACACTGCAAAAAAAGCACAACTACAGGAAGACTAAGATTTAGTCTTTCTTAGATCGGTCCTCATAGCAAAGGGCCAGTTCAAAACCACTAAGCAATTACTTTCAGGACTTTATTATTACAAGGTTCTTGCAACTATCAGCTAATCCTAATAGCCAACTTACTGTCGAGGAACTGGCTCCAAAATCCACCTTTCTAACAGCAATGCATCTTGTTTGACCGCAGGATCATTTAAATCATTCCCCTCTGTGGTAGGGCCTTCATCACTATAGCAACAGTCTGGAAGTAGCATCACTTCTACCATGATCGGAATATTGTTCTTCCACAGTAGCATAACCTCAGATCTGGTTCGCCTGGCTTGACGACACTGAGGGAAAGAAAAAATGTCAACATATGCAAGCCATAAAATTACTAACTAGATTTAAATCTACTTTAAAAACATGTTCCAAAGCACTGGAAAAGGCTAAGGGTCTGTTTGGTCTCTTTCACCAAATCAGAGATAAAACTCCAGAGCTATTAAATGAAAAATAATTAACAAATCCTTTATAGTTGCCGTTTGAACAACTTCTGTAGAAAATTACAAGAACTCATAGAAATACATTTCCCCAACCACCATACTTTGCTACCTATTACTTTTCTCTCCACAAGTCATCCTCTTGGATGGACACACTCAAGCAGTATCTTTATAAATTCTGTGTCTTGGAGCGGGCTAACTTCTGCATGAACAGTAACTTAAATTGGCACAGTATTTAGGAACTTTTACGTGAGAGACGGAATGCTCCAACCTCACTTCCCAGTAGACTAGCTAGATCTTATGTGCTCATGATTTTTGGATCACTAACTTTTCAACAATACCTGGAAAAGCAAAAAGTTAGGCAAGTCAGCCTACGTTTTCTCAAAAAAAAAAGAAAAACCAACCTTAGACCAATAACGCCAAGTATAGTGCTTGCCATTTGCATAATAAAGACTCAAAGGTACTGCATTCTGGTAGTCGTGCAGAATTTCATGTTCAAGGATAAAAGGCTTAATGATCTCTCATTTTAAGGACAGATCTATTATAAGTACAATACTGAATTACATACTTATTTAAATGCAGGACTGAGAGAAAGCAATTGTTATTCATGCTTAACGTGGAGTTCTCAGCTGACTTTAATCATGGCAGCAAGGGTGCATGCCATGACACTTAAAATGAAATGCGTACCACCATACCTGTGCCAGCTTGTCGCTGCATTCATGCTTAGTTGTTGGCGGCTGACTTGATTGTGCCGGTGGGCAATGAAAGCCCTCTGTTCTGCCCTTGATCGAATACTCGGGCGTTCGACCTTCGGTGATCAACAAGGCCAAGGAAACCAGGAATTCCTCTGCTTCATACTCAAAGTATTCATCCAAAGTATCTGTCGTTTCAAAAAGACAAAAATAATGACATCAGCTGTATAGTAAGCTTTCAACTGTTGGCTGTCCCCATAGTTTGTTTCAATTTGCACTTAAAATGAGAACAGACAGGCACAGTATCAGACTGGCTGCACTCCCCATGACGCCCAAGTTACTGTATCACCACAGAACATCTTTCTTCATCCCTTAATGTAACTGCAAATAGACAAAATTAGAAATGCTCTAAAGAAAGTTTCATTTAGTAACTGGTCAATGCATCAGATTTCAGCAGTACTGAGAAACAACTGTTTGTGTGGTGAACCACAGCTGGATCACAGCTTCTCTAGAACAAAAGTTTCCGGGGCTCGAGCAGAAGTCTGATGGCAGTATGAGTTGGCATCGTTAGTATCATGTGACAGATAGAAAGAGAAGCCACAATACATCATAAAATACATTAAAAATTGAATTAAAAAAATAGAAAGATTTACTTCTACTAGAAGAAGTGGGACACAATGTTCTTTAAGATTTGTATTGTGAGTTCCTCCTGCTGAGCGCTTGAGAGGTCCATTTTTAGTTACCATTAACACACAGGAAAGGTTCGCAAGGAACATATGGAGTATTCATTGTTTTGTACCATGGTCAATCTAAACTTGTGCAAAGAATTAGAACTCAACAAGTCTCTGCAGACAAAACAGCAGCTGGCATTGGTCTTCATGAATTACCCTGGCACACTTGATTCCCAGAGGTAGGATGCACCAGTCCCCCGATTTTATGGTGTTTTGTAGAACACCCTTCTTCTCCTCCTCCTCCCTCAACACGAGGATGTCACACATCATTCAAACAGATGCAAGTACAACCAGATTGCGTCATTCCCCTCTCTGCTTGGAAATGCTTAAGTTTCAAAGATTTAGTTACTGAAGAGGTTACAGAAAATTCTCTTTTCCCACAAAGCTAAAATACATTCACTTCAAAGTTTATTTTAAGAGCAGCAAAGAAAAGCAGGTGAAGGCAAGGCTGCCAGTGATTCTTTACCTTTATTTTTACGCTTTAAGGGAACAAAAGCGCATGACTTCTTCAGAATTTTAGCTTAAATGTCCCATGTCATCCACCAAAACAAAGCTGCCACAGGGACAGTGTTAATTTCTATTCATGTTTTGATCACCATGGTCTCTTTTGTCTTCATTCCCTAGTAGGCAGAGTACTCAGCATACACAGCAAGACAGACTTGAGAGATCCACACAAGAGGGGACGCATGAAACAAAAGCTCCAATTAAATGTACAATTACCTGTATATGCAAATTGTAAAGTGTGTATAACTAGCTTTAGCATGCACATATTTGCCTAGTCCAGGCTTGTACTCCATGGACCCCAGGGCTTACAGCCTGTTTTGTGGGATCTGCATAAAGTAAATAAGAGAAGTCAGCCCACTGCCAGGGGGCCCAGTTCACAGCGCAGCAGTACTCAACTTTACTGACTTTTTTTTCACCCTTTTTAAAGGAATGCACTGATACAGCTGGGTCATTTGGGTGGCATGGATGGCTATAACTGGAACCTTCTTCCCGCTGTGCACTCCCATCTCTCAGTGGCACAATGGTATGGCACTCCTGACCTGCCATACACACCACATCTGCATGTGCACAGCTGGGAAAAGGTGCCAGGTGTTGTGATGGACTGCCCCAACCAGCACAGCTCCTGTGGCTCCATCCTATGGGGTGAGGAGCAGGGAAGGGGCTCTTCCCAAACAGCCGCCAGTACCAGTTGCCTGTCCCCCACCCTAGGGAGCACCCCGACAGGGAAGCGACCACGGTCCCGGAAGAACAGGGTGCTGCCAGGATAATTCATCTGACCACCGCCTGCCCTCAGGCAGAAGAAAGGCCAGAGGATAGATTAATTACCCGGGATGACCCCATACAGCACGTGAACAATTCATTGCATCATCTGGCACGAGTTAAAATGGTCATTCATCTGAGAGATGGCAGAAAATGACTAATAAAGGATGCATGAAAGATTAAAGGAGTGGTAAATAACAGAGAGGACAAGACACTTAGGTAGTGATATGAGTCACCTACAAAATTAGGCACCTGCAATTGTATTATTTTTTTTTCTGCTGGAAGTCTGATGAACAACAGGCAAGGCATACTTACAGATAAGGAAATGGGATTTAGAAAGACTCTGAAAAGGATTTGGGTATTACAGCCGACAAAAAAAAAATAATCACAGTATTATCTTGCTGCTAACACAAGCGTCACACTCATCTTTGTATGTCCAAAGGCCATAGTAATGTTAAGAAAGCCACAGCAGGAAGGATCACTACTGGAGTATTTTTCATTCTCTGACACAGAAGTTCCAAAAATCTAGAAAGTGTTCAGCAGGAATGATATTAATTTAAGCAAGAATTGCCTCAAGAACAGACAAGAATAGCCTGCTTAGCAGACTAAACAGGAGGGGAATTAATCCTTAAGAAAATGTGCAAGAGGAATCCTGTTTAGTTAAAATACATAAAAACACCTATGGTTTTAAAGAAAAAAAATAAAGAGCTTGATTAAGATCTGCATGTGCCTATACAGTCAGATCCTATCTCAAACACCTTCCTACTGTAACATAAGTGTCCACAGTAAGATGTGACACATGAAAATTCATGCTAGAGAATTTTAAATGGCAAGTAAAATAGACATGGCCTTTAATTAACATTAGCAGCTTACCATCTAAAGCAGTAGACCTTCTATTATTTGGCTCTCTTTTTTAGAAAGACCCACAGTTGATCAAAACCTTCTGGACCTGACACAAATTAACAGATAAATCCTATGGCCTGAGTGCTTCTGGTGAGCTATTTAGATTCTGGTAAAAAGCCCACCACCTTTTTGCTTAAAAAAAAAAAAGATTCCGAAGCTTATATCATATACTTAAAATGCTCAGTGTCTTCACAGATATATATCACAAATTGACATAAACCATAGACAGTTTAAGCATGTCCAAATGCAAGAGCCAGTGAATCTAGTAAATGAGCAAGATCTAGTGAATAAAGCAAGACAAATAAATCTGAAATAATCATTATTCAAGATTCAGAATACATGTATGGCATTACGTATATAAACAGATAAAACTTATTTTTAAGTTCAATTTACAAACATCAGACCTATTATTTCAGAAGCAACCAGCTTTTTGCCTTAAGGATGGAAGAGGAGACCCATCTAGCTAGAGAGATATATTTGTATTGGCTGCAGTCATAAAAACACAATGTTGTTTCAAAATAAAAACTGCATCTCCTTAAAGGATTATAAACAGCATGTATTGAACTAGGAAACAGTACTGTTTCCACAACAGCATTACAAAGACAGGGCTAACACTTTAGAGTTCTGTGACCAATGTAACAAACCAGCTACTTGATCTGAACTTCTAAAAAAATTAAAAAATTAAAGCATACATAACAATGGATGTTGAGAAATGTTTTCCTACAAAGGTCACATGGCATATTGACTTCTTTTAGCTCCACTGGCTTTCTATATAATTTAGCAACTTCTAAGAGTTTTCATAAAGGAAAGAACCCTATAAATATTGAAAAGCCTGGTAATTGTTCCTATACAACAGACACAGATGATGCAAGTTGATGTAATTGAGGACACGGGTGGAAAGACATTTATAGAAACAGCAAACTCAGTGTTCAATTAAAAAAAGTCTTACTGTGTGTGTAACTGTTTGCTTTTGTTTAAGAATCAGCCCTGCTTAAGACACACATTGTACATTGTGCATAGGATAACCTCAATCCTATAATCTGACTACACAAATATATTTATTATTCTGCTCATCGCTAGCAATGCAACATGGAAGTATATAGCATAAACAAACATCCCAGCAGTGTCTGGGTTTTATTCCCCTTAAAATAGCAAAAAATCCAGTTAGGTGATTCAAGTACACAGGAATTAAAGTAACAAGGCACTACAGCCCTTTAATCAATACATTGAAACTAAAGTTTATTGACCAGGTGGTCACAAGAGACAGCAGCAGATGTCACACTACTCTAGAAGGGAAAAAAGAGAAAAATACAAATTTAGACTGAAGCTACTACACATAAACCAAACATCCAATACTGGAGAACTGAAACCTGGAGGCATATCATATTGTCTCTGTCTCTTGTATGTAGCAACTTCAACAAAGACTGACTTTCTCCATCTTCTGCACAAACAGAAAACCCATTTAACCAGAGATGTCACGAAGACAGTCTTCAAATCCTTGCTCTCCCCTGTCCACCACACACACATATGCACAATCACTGGTGCACTGAAATAGAGTAAAACTCAGATCTCCCCCAAAAAGTTAAATTGGCTTACATCCTAAAACATCTATGGAAGTTAGGCATGTGGTACTAGTGAGTCTCAAATGCACCTAACTGCAACCCAAGGACCCTCCCAAAACTTCAGTTAATCCTGTGGTGCCCAGCTGACTCCTTTCCCAACTAGGTCACACTTGTGTGGACCAACTCCCTTCCCTCTCCTACTGCAGCATTTTCTGTAGTAATAACAGAAAATGTTTTCCTGAAATAGTGTATTAGTAGAGCATTTAATCTATTTTCTAGACTTAGACAGGAAACATTTGGTATCCCATAACCCATTGTGCTCCAGTGGCCACCAGATGATACATCTGCCAGCCAATGCCCTGTCCTGCCCGGGGACAGGCAGGCAGTGAATGGTCCCAGCAGAGCTTCTCCTGCCCTCCTGCCACAACCAGGCAGTGCTACAACTGTAATCTTTCTTACTCCATGCTTATTTTATTGTCCTAGCACCTTTCATACTGCACCGGACACCACAAATACCTACCAAGTTTGTCCTCCCCTTCTCAGGAGGAGAGTTCCTTTTGGTAAAGTGCCATTCTTCAAAGAAAGACAGATTTGTTCAACTTGAAATATCCATTAGTCCTGACCTCTACTGATTTGGAGGGCTACTTTTTTAGAGAGTCCATGGAACACCTACCAATTGCCTTTAAACATGCTCTGTAACAGTCCAGACCTTTAGGCATCCATAATGGATTTTGAAGGCCACTGATTTAAAACAATCATATTTCTATTTCACTTCTTAGAAAGCTGAAACCCAGTAAGCAAAACACTAAACAAAATACAGAGTGCATGGTATAGGCTGTTCCGATTCCCAGCTGACACAAGCCCTGCTCCTGCCCTGCCCCACCTGTCCAGCAAGCACCATGGCATGCTTGCCCACCTCTGCTCTCCTTCCTTCATGTGCTACAATTTTTTTGAAAGACTAAAAATTTTGCTTGCATCTTATTTTTTTTACTTTTAATACAGGCAGTCCATAAGGAGATGCTTCTAGTCTAAGAGTCCTGTGGCAGGAGACTCAGGCACCCTGGAGAAAGGGGGCTGTCAGCATTCAGAACCCATCACCTCCTAGCAAAGGCATCACTCTGCATTCAAAAAATTCCGGCAAAAGCTCTGTGGCCCTTCCCCCAAAACAGTCAACTCTGAATAAGTTTTAATATCTTGCTATTCCAAGAAGTAGGTTAAAGGTAGTTCCATATTTTAAGAGTAAGGCAGGGATTCAAGAAACTACTGTAAAGGAAATGAAACACAATGTAAACATTTGACTAACAGCTTCTCTTCTGGAATTAGAAACACCTACAGATGCTTCAGTTAAGTAATTCCATGTTGTGCTTCACTTCAAGAGAAAGCTGCTCTTGAACCCCCCCAAATTCATGATTCTCTGAATGAGCAGTCATGTTGTGTCTGCATATTACAAACCAGTAATTATATCTGAAGTCATATGCTTCAAAAGCCTTGCAATATTAAGAGCTTAAGTATAATTTAAGCTATCAAGAGTTAAAGTCATGAGATAGCCTATTTCCTTCAAGAAACAAGCCATTAGTTAAGTGTACTTAAACTCAAGCAAATGCAATGGAATAGTTTCTCACCTTATCTGAGCAATATTCCTATACAGTTATTTTTCCCCCCACATTGACTCCTGTCTTAGATTCTTAGGGCTCAAGATCTTTGAGCTCAGGGACAGCCACTATGAAAACATGAAGAGAGCAGCACAGTACCTCAATCTTATTCTTGCTGTCTCCTTACTTTTCCCAGGGCACCAAACTGAACCGCTACCATCTGATTACCAAAGCAGTTCGGCTGTTGGCAGGAAACAGCAGCATCGGAACTTGACATTAGGATTGATGCACACCTACTATTCAAAGTAAACAGAGTATAGGCTATAAACAATTGCAGGACCTACTTAGTTTGTGTAGGACAATAGGAAGATACCTGCTTTTCTGTCGTTACACCAGTTTGTTATTAAAACAACAAAACAAAGCAGACCATCTTCTAAGTAAGGGGATATTCTTAAAAATTAAGACACAAGTACATGGCAGCTGATGAAGTTACTCCAGAGCTCCAGAGCAGTAAAAATCAATCAGTACCAATCAGTGCCATCAGCCTCACTCCAGACTGTGGCACTGCAGTAACTCCCCTGCTGTGTGTGTGTATCACTGCCCATCTACCGCATGCCTCTGCTGGGTGCCTCTCACACCACCCTGAGCTCATCTCCAGGCAGCTTTACCATAAATAAAGTCACCAAAAAGAAACTGGTCTTAAAATCAGTCTGGGAGGGAAAAAAAGTATGTACAATTCACATTTAACTAAACCTTACTTAGTTTCAAACAGCTTAATAAGTACAGAAATAAAATCCAGTTAAATTAATTTAAAGCTTAAATTTCCTGCAGTAATCTCAGAAACTACCGCTCTTTGAGAGTCTAAAATGCAGACTGTTAAACTGATCTGGGTGTTCCCATTTCGCTTCCTGCGTTTTGGCTGACATCCTATTTTGCCATCACCATAATGCTTACTGAGTCACTTCTCTTTTTCTAACTGTAGCTTTCTATTTTTACTTAAGCAACAACAGCTTTACGTGCTTCTTTTGGTTTTTTGGGGATTAAACCAAAACCTAGATCCAATATTTGCATTTTGATTGAGGAAGCTGGTTTTACTTTCTCTTACCTGGACAAAGGAAAGGAAGACTTAAGAACAAATGATGTAAGCTGAATTGTTTCTTGCTCCACAAGGAAATTGCAGATTGTGAAGTAGGTTAATTGTTATTATTTAATTGTCTGTATTTAGTAGAAGGAAAGCAATATCTGAAAATGTGAAGTTTGAGGCTCATTTCAAACCTCAGTTTGCAAAAAGTTACAAGAGAACTTGTGTATTTTAAAATACAGTTGTTCCAGTGTATCCTGACATGGCTAAATAAGTGCTGAAATGTCAGTGTAAAGCTGTAAGATTTTCAGTGCTACAATGTTCAGCATTTTAAATATAAGCCAGTTGGAGGAACAGAACATACACTTTTTGCTGATCCCTAAGCTTACTAGTCTACAGAATGGGTTACAAAAGGTGCTACTTGTACTGACATGCTGTAACTGGACAGGTACTGAAAGGAAAGAGAACTTGTCTCAGTTAATGCCTTTGCTTAAACACACATCAATTTGTGTTTTCCTTTATACGACAGTTTCCTAGATTGTGGTTTTGTTAAATGTGACTACACAAAAAACTCTGAAGTTGTATTATAACAAAACAAACACAGTCAGAAGCAGACTACATAATTTCTCAGTTTTCCATTCATTCTTCTCTAGTTTTTCACATTTTTCCTTGATTATCTGGTGCTCTGCCTAAATTACATCATATTAGAACAAACTGCATGACTTGATAAATCTACCTGAACAAAAAACCTTAATAAAAAAATTATAAAGCAACAGAATTTCTAATGCTGCAGCTCAAAACTATTTATTTTTTATAAAGGTATTTCTGTTAGTTCATGCAAGAACACAATTAGGAGAAAACATCTCTTTTAGAATTAGTATGTGGCACTAAGTAGAGAATAGACACTCAGCTGTAACTGGAAAGGAATAAAGGGTTTAAATGTAGCCTTTGCTCTCACTATCAATACTGTGATTTACCAACCTCATAAGTATGCCGATACAAATTTTGCAGAATTGAAAACAAATTACTGAAATGTTCCTGTTTTAAATCCCACCCTAGTTCACAGGAGGAAGCAAGGGCAACGTGAAGATCAGACCTAGGCTAGCTTCACAGTCACCGCCACCACAATGTGAAACCGCATCCAACATGCTTGCTTTAGGGAGCTGAAGGAGCCGTGTGTCACCCTAGAACAGAAAACAGAGTGCACTTAAGCTTACAGAATATCTGAAAATTTCTTCCTAAGGTGTTTTCTGGAAAAAAGTGCTTTTACATTAGAATACAGATTTTCCAATATGAGATTTCTAGATTTATATTAATTTTTTTTTTTTGTGCTTCCTTTACTTATGTTGATGACTGTTTCATATTTCATCAAGGCTTCCCCAGCCAAGGGAACTGTGTTTGGAGATGAGAATGATGACGGCTGATGACCACCTTCACATTTATTACTCTAATTCAAGAACCAGCTTAGCAGCAACTACATGGCTGAAGACACAGACTGAAGGCTTTCATCAACTCACTCAATTTGAAATTAGCTGTAAATATGGTACTGCAGTGGCTGCATAGCTGTTGCTTTCTTTTCAGAGGAAGCCCAACATGAATTAACACTGAAAAAGCACATGTATTTGGCTAAACCTCATCTCTTTCTGAAGGCGTATCATCCATGCAACAGTTGCAGCAACTGAGAAATGGAAAGCTCAACTCCGTTTGGAAGCCAAGACATCCCTCCCATTAAACAGGTTGACAGCAGCTCCGCATTAAATTCCAGCTGTGATAGCATTTTTATAATACATAAATAAAAATACATGCCAGAAGTTTTATTTAAAGCCTTAAACACAATACAATTCAGGACAACAGACACAAGTTTCCTCTTTAATTTGTTTAACAATCCAGCTTGACAAAGATTCAACTATTTGCAGACTTCTGCAATATTTTATACAGAGATTGGTTTAAAGATGGAAAACAGTAATTTGTGACAATAAATCACTCTCAGATGTTACTGGAAAACAACATGGGACTGTTTAAAAATCCTCTAGTAGGTATTTCAATGCTTATGAAAGCTGCCAGAGAGAAGCCCTCTACTTAAAACACAACACATTTACATCTTGTGCTGACCGGATTTTTGCTAAAGTGACAGTTTATTCCTCTATATCTTGCCGTCTTCACAACATACCCAAGTATCTTGGGGAACAGCAGTCATAGTGATGTAGGGGTTACACTTGACAAAAACCGCTGGTTCTTAATGTTTCCCACTAACACTAAAAATTAGGGTATTTCATGCTTTATCTCATCACCTTAAATATTTATTGTGCTTAGAATCTCTGACAATACACTTGCAAGTGTTCTTGTGCTTATTTTCCTCTTAACACTGATAAAATAACATTTCTTTTCTGAGGAGGAATGTAAAGTAGCCTTCAGCTCTCAAACTGATTTTGAGTGAAGGATTTGGAAGAGTCATTAAAGGCCCGAACAAAACTGTAATGGGAGCACAGAAAACTTCTGCTGGGGAAGGCCAGCTACGCTCTGTGTGAGCACAGGTTCCACTTGAGTTTAAAATCACCAGGAACAAACTGGCATTCTTCTTCCCTAAGAGCATTACAAGAAAAAGTACCGTTACATCATGAAAATAAACCAGAGCAAATCTGAAAAGTGCGATGTGAAAGCACTGACTCATTTTTGGGTGGAATCAGCAGGGATGCCACAGCTGCTGGCGTCAGGGAAACCCCCTGAGAAACGTTCCATGTTGACTTATGGGATTGCACCTTACGAAAACTCTTCACTGAGCATTCAGCCTTCAACACAGGATTGCTGTCAAAGCAAGTGAGGTTTTATAAGTACTAAAGCACTCAGCCTTCCACACAGCCTGAAAACGTTCAACAACCAGCAGCTAAATGTTCTCACCTTCATGCCACTGACACATGCCAACAAGCCCAAGCGATGGTTTCTGATAGCCATGATCGACAGCCTCAGTAGTTCTTAACTTCATAAGTGAATTTAAGTTTGCACAAATCAGACATGCCTGGCAATTCCCTGCTTTTAATCTCTTGAAAAGTATCTTTCTTCAATGTACAGAAAGGTACAAAATGTCTTCATAAAGACTACTAAGGAACCTCTTGTATGTTGAAATTCTCCTCAAAGCTATCTATCACTATCTATTTTTAATAGATACTGCAAGTTTTCGGTTTTACTATGGTAACAAAAAATGCACAAAACACCAGTAAGCTAAAGAAGGCTGTGGGATGGGGAAGAAGCCTAGATGGTTTGGGGAAAAAAACCTAACAACCCAAAACTATGACCTAGTCCACTTTCTGGTGAAAGTAGTCTATTCTATTAAAAGACTATTAAAAAAAACAAAACTGAGGCCTCTCATGTGCATAATTAGTATGGCATTTCTTCGGGGACAAGAATTTTGATCATCATCTAGGGGGTCTCAACATTTTCAAAACTGTTTTGGTTTCATTACTTGCATTACAAATTTGGTAAGAGTGCAGAAGAGGCACTATCAGCAACTCACCCGCACAGCGATAAGCCCTGCACCCACCCAGAAAGCAACCCCTGTCCCACAAGAGCACACAACACTCCATTTCAAATATTCTATTGTCTTAGAGGAACCTTTTAAAAAAATATACGGTTAAGATTAAAAAAAAAAAAAAAGAAAAAAAAGCCCAGAGAATGCCAGCCCTTGTCACCCAGGTCAGCTGATATCCCTGTTTCAATTAACCCGAGATCCAGGTAGGTGAAAGTTAATTTGCTTTGTTTTTATATTCTAAAGAAGACAACAGTCTGTTGTCTTCCACAAGGCTGAAAAGATCCAGGTCCAGGAATTAAAAATCTGCAACTGCCTGGGCAGTAATGAACTTTTAGTACAATCCAAACCATCAGAATAGTTGTTTTACTGCCTAGACCTGCTTCATCTGTGCAAATACTGAATAGCTTGATGGACGCAGGTTTTGTTCCTCCTTGTTTTCACACAATTTGAAGAATCACCAGGATCTAGCTAAGTGACTTTTATCTTGTTACAGTTCAGATTTACTTTAAAAAAACCAATCAGATTAATGAAACTCTGGAGCATTCAAATTTGTTAGGTTCCCTCCACACGTACACACACCTTGGAAAGTACCTTTTTAAAACTGGCCCCACTTGAACACTGAAATTTCAAATAACATACTTGTTTGCTTACAAACTTTAAGTGTCTGCTTTCCCTTCATTCAGCCATCCTGCCAGGTTTGCATTGCAGCTTTGAAGTTTACCAGGAACATCCAGCTACCAGGCACCTCATGGAACGTTAAGTTTATGACAATCCTGTACGCAAGACACTTGGCCAAAGTGCCAAAATTAACACTACGAGAGCAAAAATATTAGTGGTGTATTCATAACATATCTGTTCAAAACAGTTCTCCCCTCTCAGGGGAAAAAGTGAGTTCACGGATGACTGCGCCGTTGCTGGCACGCAGTGAAGACAGGCACGGCGAGGGCCAGCAGGCAAAAGTCTCCCCGAGCAGCGCTGACCTCGAGTCACCCACCACCCCTGGCCTCCACTCCCCCTTTATTGGCTGCACGTGTGTTTTGTAACACCCTGTACTGCGTATTCTGAGAACATACTTTCCAGAGAACCGAAGGGACAGGGCTCACCCCTCCGCAAGCACTTCCAACCCAATCTCACCAGCAGCAGCAGCATCCTGCTCCCCAAGATAAACGAGCAGTTTATAGAATAGTAAAAGGATCCAACCTCTACGTTCACATGCTCTAAAATCAGGTGACCTGGAGTCCAGAGACAGAGCAATAAATTATTAGGCAAAACAAAACACTACACTAAAAATAGTGTACACGAGCAGCATATGAAGGACAGTTTTTACCCAAGGCCCTCCACAGCCTGTTTTCTATTCTGTGCAAAAACAACTGACATAAGCAAAGACAGACAAATAAAACCCAACTTTAGTTCCTCCTTGATACCTTGCAAATATATATTTAAGCAAAAATACACAGCAGGGAAGAAAAAAAAAAAGGTTAAATTTGGGACCAGTAGAAAAGATATTTATGTCCAAAGTAAATATTCAATGAAACTTAAATTGGAAGATGTCAAAATTACTTTCTTTTAGAGAAAATTGCTCCAAGCTGCCTTCAGCTCCAAAATGCCAAAAAGTCACTATCTGCTACACATCAGCTACTAGCATAGTTCGAGCAACATTAAGGATTTGCCCACCCATCAGGTTTAAAAGACTTAATAAATTATTGTGAATGCTCAAGTTGAGCACCAGACACACAAAAAAGCCCCAAAACCATCACAGAATCCAAGCACCTGACAAATATAACTGAAAAGGTTGACAAAATCAAGTATCAAGAAAATTATATACAGATTTTCTGCTAGAAATCAATAAAGAAAACAAATTCCACTACTACCAAGTGACAACACCACATAATTTTGTTGGAGGAACAGGATCTTTTTTAAGAGATAACAAAGAAATAAGTGTAGAAGAGTATAGTAAAAAAGATTTTAAGTTTACATAAGACTACATTGGCCATTACTGTAAACAGTTGGTTTTCGCAATCACTTATCTTCAAGAACTAATAAAAAACATATCTAAGAGATTTTTAGCACAGAACATTTTATTCTTACCATCTGAATTAGAGGCTGATCTTGAAAGGACCAGAATCTGGCATGGGAATCCAGACAAGTAACCTGCCCTCTACGTCCCCAGAAAAACATGCAAATTCACTACACCCAACCTGATTGTTGGGTTGGATCCCTAAGAAAGGGCATTTAGAGAATCACCTTCAGCACAATCTGGTTTTACTCCTGACTATGGAAAAACACAGTCTGAAATCCTAGATTTTCCTCAGAGATACATTCCTCACAGCCCAAGCTGTGATGAAGCTGGAAACGTGCCCTGCCAGCGGGGACCTCTGGGCACAGCCCACGTGAATGCCACCCGGGCTCCAGCTAGCAGATGGCAGTGCCTTATCTGCCTGCTCAGGGAAATGCCAGTGGCGCCCGCAGGATTTCTCATGGAATTCACCACCGAAAAGGAGTGTGGAAAAAATTACATCTCACCAGCATCCAGCCTGTGAGGAAGGTACCTCTGGTTGGTCTCTAACAGGAAACCTGTTTTTCCCCCGTTGCCTCTCAAAACATCATCTTTCATAACAAACAAATGACTCTATTTTTATTTTTTTTAAAACTTTCCAAATCTTCCATGGCTTACCACCACTATGTTGTCTCCCACTCACTGTTGCAGTAAACTTCCAATTAGCCTCTGATTACTTTAATCACTTGCACTTCCTTCCCTCTGTGTTGTCCTATAGCCGGGAAGAACACACCTGGTGTGAAAGGACTCTGCTTTCCAACTCCTGTGTTAGGGTGATAAAGGCTTGTTAGCCTGTACACCGGGAGCACAGTTTATCTGTCTGATCAGTATTATCCCTTTGTTTCCTTACAGTCTTCTGTTGGAAGTCATTGATTTCATGTTTGATACTTGCATGAGGGCTGAGGTGAGGATGGTCTTTCTTTCCATGTAAAACCCGATACCTGAATGTGCCTCTTAATTCGTATCACAGATAATGAATAATAATCTCCAGGTAAGAATTCCATGAATTCGCTTTCCTTCTCTTTAAAAGTAACGTTTTGATTGAGTTATGCACCCGGAGGCTGAAGAATTCCTTGATCCATCTAGATAATCAAACACAGCAATATGATACACTCTGGAAATACAGTTTGAGCATATAGGATCATTGAATTGTCTAGGTTGGAAGAGACCTTTAAAATCATCTAGTCCAACCTAACTCTGACAAAAACAATAAACCATGTCACTAAGCACTATGTCAACCTGTCTTTGAATACGTCCAGGTATGGTGCCTCAACCACTTCCCTGGGCAGCCCATCCCAATGCTTAATAACCCCTTTCAGGGTAAAAATTTTTCCTAATATCCAGTCTGAATCTCCCCTGGCGCAACTTGAGGGGAGATTTCTTGTCCTATCGCCTGTGACTTTGGAGATGAGACCAACTCCCACTTCTCTACAACCTACTTTCAGGAGGCTTGGTACACACCTAGGTGAAGGACTTCATTCTGTAAAGAAGCTACTGCTGTAGTGTAAGACACACAGGCATAAACGTACCTCACAAAACCAGCAAGAGCTGAATTGACAAAACAGACTTACAACAGGTTGCTTATCCCGTATGAGAAGTGACCTGCATTCAGTAATATACACAGGTCATCTTCACAGTTTTCCCAGGGGCCAGTTCAGAATCTGCCTCAGAAGCACTTCCCTCCAGTAGTTTCAGTGCCATGAAGTTTAGTCTATATCCTAAAAGGAGATATTGAACCTTCTGTTTTGAATTTAATTATAGTCGGTAGAGGAACTGTAGAGTCACTTTGCTAGAGCAGATAAAAAGGACAGCACTGAGGGTCCTTCCAGCATCCTACTCACAGCAGCCAAAGGCAAGCACCTTCACAAAAAGAGCATGGACAAAGTAAGGCTGTAACGGTATTTCTTCAGAGGACTCTCCCCATCTTTCACAATTGCACCGAAGGGCCAGAGAAGGTCCCACCCTGTCCAGTGGCAAACAGCTTCGGCCCCCTCCATAGCCCCTGCTACAGACCTCCACTGTCCTACTCCCACCGAGAAGGACAAATGTCTGGCTGCAAGCGCAAGGCAGATGAAAGGCCCCATCCACCCCACGAGCTACAAGTTCCTTCTTGCTCCTCAGTACCATACTCAGGTCAAACACAGAGAGCTTTCTACTCCCTTCTCCCTTGCAATAGTATTCTACTTGCAGTAGATAATTTTCACATTAAGTTAAATGAAAAGGATTCAGACAGATCTGCTCAGATTATAAGCGTTCTTATTTAAACTAACGTTTTAACTGCCAGGCATTTTAAAGTATACCGTACTTCAGATATCTTTTAGAAAGATCTTATAGGAACTAAAATACTCAAGGCCTCTAGGAATTCATATCCACATTTTGTTAGTTTATGTTTTCTCCTCCTCCAGCTGGCCTGCTTTGCCTTTTAAAAATTATTTTAAAGTTGTAAAACCAACAAGTCATCTTCAGTTCCATAAACTTTGCTAAAAGTGTTAGTTACCATGGCAGCAGCAAGGAGTCTCTGGGTCAGGATGCAGAGAACTTCTCTTGTTCCATCTGATCATTTGCATCAGAAGTTCAGCCATCTGTTATTAACTATTTAACAACAGTCCTGCTTGTTAGCGCTGGTGCTTGCTATTTAAGTTTGTAGAATCTAACTCCCCACCTTCACCCCTTTTGTAAAGCTCCTAATTATCATGGAAATTCACCCAAGGGCTCAGTTATTTTTCAGGTAAGATGACCATCATTACTTGGGTCAGTATTCTCCTTTCTCACCAACAAAAAGGCATACACTTATCACCAAGCTGTGCTGACATGCCTGAGGGACAGTATGCCATCCAGAGGGACCTGGACAGGCTTGAGAAATGGGCCCAGGTGAACTTCATGAGGTTCAACAAGGCCAAGTGCAGGGTCCTGCACCTGGGTCGGGGCAACACTGGGTATCCGAACAGGCTGGAGGGGATGAAGGGATTGAGAGCAGCCCTGCCAAGAAGGACTTGGGGGTACTGGTGGATGAAAAGCTGGACATGATCCAGCAATGTGCATTCATCATGCAACCATATCCTGGGCTGCATCAAGCACAGCGGGGCCAGTAGGAAGAATATTCTGCCCCTCTGCTCCACAACGGTGAGACCCTTCCTGTAGTGCTGTGTCCAGCTCTCGAGCTCCCAGCATAAGAAGGACATAGACCTCTTGGAGCAGGTCCAGAGGAGGGCCACAGAAATTACCAGAGGGCCAGAGCACTGTGAGGACAAGCTAAGAGATTTGGGGTTGTTTGGCTGGAGAAGAGAAGGCTCCAGTGAGACCTTATTGCCCTTTCCAGTACCTAAAGGGGGCCTACAGGAGAGATGAGGACAAACTTTTTAGCAGGCCCTGTAGCAACAGGACAAAGGGTTATGGCTTTTGTCATGGCTTGGGCCAGGGGCTCAAATTAAGAAAGGTTTTTATACTGAAGGTGGTGAAACCCTGGCCCAGGTTTCCCAGAGAGAAAGTAACTTTCAAGGCCAGGTTGGACAGGGCTCTGAACAACCTGATCTAGTTGAAGGTGTCCCTGCTCATTGGAGGGAGGTTGGACTAAATGACCTTTAAAGGTCACTTCCAGCCCAAACTATTCTGTGATTCTATGACTTATACTGACACCATCGTCTGGGAGCAGCTTTATTATTAGAGACATCAATTTGAAAAGAATTTCATCAGACAGTAGATGATGTGGCTGAACTACAAAGCAGGCTACATCTCTCCCATTTAAGCACACTCCACTACGTGTTATATTCCCAAATTCCACAGCATCCCTTGATGTTCTCTATCCCATCTTCTCAATATTGCAAAAGAAAACAGTTTTGTAACTTCATTTCAGAGTACAAACAGCATAGACTCAACATTACTAGCAAATGAACACTGCCTTTTATCTGAGAGAATCTGAAATATATTCATCTATTACCTGTATACATTAAGAAAATAAAAACTTAGTTTTCATATTTCCAAGCTTAGAATTTTGGAGTTAAAAATCTTCTACCTTATCTTGACTTCAATATCTTAATTCAGGTCTATGACCTAAAGCAAAACACTGACTCTTTCTGAATCTAGTCCTAGGAAAGCAGGCCACTCTTGTTGTTCCTCACCCATCATGTTCTCAGAAGAAAGTGGGAGGCAATACAGTGTCAAAAAGGGAACAACATGACTGTTTATTTTACTGCTCCTAAAACTACTTCACACACACACAAAAATTATTACTACTAGGAGCAAGTAAGAGGCCTTCAGCAGTAAGTCCTTGTTTCAGTCATTTCACCAGGAAACACTGCATCACATATGCTAAGAGCGTTCTGTTCACAGGCACAGCCAGTAAAGTTCAGATCCTCCAAACTTATAAAGTGAAAGAAAAATTTGAAAAGTGTTTGTGTGAGAACACAGAGAGCTGCAAAGCATCAGAAGGCTAATTCACACATACAAATAACAAGATGGCATTTTCCAGGCTAGTCTTCATTCAGACGTCAGGCAGACCAGCAGCCTGTTATATGCACTAGCAACCTCAGTGCAGCAAGACCTGGGGCAGAGACTGCACTGAGTAAGATGCCTTCTCAGATTCTACAAAGATGAGAGATTTGGTAGATAAAACCACACCTGCATAGGATAGAGCTGATAAAATGCCATCATTTAGAGTCCCACACAATAGTGTATTAAAACAAGAACCCAGGCAGTTTTATTACTTCTGGTTCCAATGAGAAAGTTCCATGTTCAAGAAAAGTCTCCATTACATATATTCAACTTCACACAGTGGATTACATCCAGGACAGCTTTCTATTAGACCATGTCAACTCTAGAGACTTGGGTCAACTCCAAGAAAGTATGCAAAAACTGATGGCATACCTAAGCCCAAGATAAATACAGTCACACTGGGGAAGAACTGTTAAGAACATTTCCTACCCAAATGTGAGGCACCTACTAATGCCACTCAGCTGCCTTTTTTATTTGCCCAGAATAACTGAAAAACAAGAAAATGAGAAACAAACCAGATAGCACAAATGCATTGTTAATAATAAGGCTTTTGAAGAATATTCACAAGGAGAAGAGATAGAAACATTGAGAATTCAAGAATTTTATTTTAATGGCAACACATATAACATTAGATATATAGTACGCAGGTTAAGTAGGAGCGGATACTCTTACAACTTTATTATAACATCGTGTCAGTTAGAAATCACACCCACAAGCTGGAAACTTTTGCAGCACTGCTGCTAGAACAGAACTAGCTATGAGGGTACTTAAAAACAGCACACAGAAAAAAAGCATGGGACTTGTTAGGAAGTGTCCTCAGGTAAGGAATGTAGATTATTTTATCTGAAATAAAGAAAAAAAGAACACCACAAAAAGCCCAGAGCAAACTATTTTCATGACATCTGACCTCTTCTAATGCAGTTCCTTTCTGTATTCATCTTCTCTTTGTGCTTTCTTACTTCATCTCCCAAAACACTGATGTTACAACCTGTTCATTGTCATCTAAGCAGTGGGTAATTTATCTTGTGGAACTTTGTCAGAACATGTCTGACCACCCAAAATCCTCCTCCTAGCTAGTGAGGCTACCTCCAGCTTCAGTAGGTTTGTTTCAGTATTTGCAGTCCAGATTATTAGAGAGTGGGGTGGAGGGAAAGGAGTAAGGCTAGCAGACCAAAGGCAGAGACTGTACTTCTTCATTAGAAACGCAAGGAGCTCTGAAAGAACCGAGGTGAAATTGATGATGGTGGAGCAGCATGAAGCTCCTCAGGTAATTTTTCCAACGCTATTAACCTTCACCTACAAGGCCTGCCCTTAAGCGGTTAAACAGTAACCTGCAAAAGTAAAAAAGTTACAAAAGAGACAATATATGCTTCTCATTTAAAAGATTTCTGGGAGAATGGCCAGGCCCATAAAATTGTTTTTAAACTTTATTTGGGAGGATAAATGAGGACGTTACAACTCTCAAGCTGTGTAAAAGACTGCTTATTTTAAAATGGACACCAGAGCCTACTATGGAATTTTGAATGCATAAAACAATAGAACATTTTTGATAGTTTTAGAAGCGAACTGTGTCACACAGCACAATTCAGCTATTTACAAGTTTCCACATTGTAAGTCATGCTATTAAGCTTTAATAGTCTTCTAGTACTCAAAAAGAATAAAATGTTACATAGGGTCAAAATTTAAAGGCTTAACAATTTCAGCAAAGAATCTAGTTTGCCTCCCTCTCTCCTAATATACGCTAATTGTCTACAGAGCAAAATGGCAGACATTTAAAATTTAATATATGCAATTATGAAATTTCACTGTGTCCTCTCATAAATTCCTTACTACTGTATAAAGCAACGCTTCAGTGATTCAAAAATCAATATTCCCACACAAACCATGAGAGTACACTAGTGGAATTGTTCCTCCTCCTGTATCAGGAGGTGAACATCTAACACCAGCAGGCTCGCTTGAGCTAGAGCTCCAGTACCTTTCAGAGGAATACCAACAAGCTCTAGACCCAGGACGAAAATATAGGCAAGCACCTCGTCGGAACAACATTTGCATTTTTAGAGAACAGGTTTGCATGAAAAGGAATGGATAATCCACAATTCAGCACTGAGTTCAGTATGGTATTTAATTAGCTTTAAACATAGCATGTAGTTGAGCAACCAGTGAGCTGCTAATTAAAAATACATATTTTTAGTTGCCCCCAAAGCTGACATATTTGCATCAGCTTCATCTGCCCCAAGACAAACAAGTAGTGGCAAAGGGCTTGATAATGCTTTCATGCATTGTTTCTAGCAGAAATCAAAATACTGTAATAGTTTCCTCCTGCCGGTGAGAAAAAAAAAAAAAAGAAAAAAAAAGGAGAGAGAGAGAGGAACTTGACCTACATAACAAGGCACAGAAGAAACTCAGTTAAACTTCAGCATGTTTTTGGGGGGGGGGGGGGGATATTTTAATTTTTTTTCCTCCATAATAATGGAGAGTCAAGCAGTTACATATGGCTACACTAACTACAACTGCTGGCTCATCTGTCCTTTAACTAGATGTCTCATTTTTAAGGCTTAAAAATATCCCCTTCCTGTTCCAGGCCATTTAATACTCTTGCCCTAACAATGTAATGAATTAAGAGAGTTAATTTTTAGGCTGTCCATTACTTCCCTTGAAAGGGAGCTTGAAAGAAAAAAACCTCACAAAACTCAATCTTTCATAGGCTCAGTCTAGGAAAGGAAGAGCATATGGTGAAATTGTTTGGGTTTTGTTGGTGTTTGGTTTTGGGTTGGTTTTTTTGTTGTTGTTTGTTGGTTTGTTTTTGGTGTTTTTAAGGCACTCTTTTAAGCCGAAGCACAACACACTTGTGCAGCTCTGCCGGAGAGGCAAACTTCAGCACAGCCCGATTTCAGACAAACACCACCAGAACCCGGCAGGCCACTCTCAGGGTGACACAGCTGGAACTTCTTCCAAACCCGGGAATACCGGCCGGCCCGGCGCTACCGGCCTCCAACGACAAACACGCTCGCCCCCCACCTCCCGGAGTGTTGTCGTCCCCCGTCCCCGTCCCCCCTTTTCCACGACACTCTCAGCCCCATCCCACGGACACCCCACGGCTGGGGGCCCCGCGCAGCCCCGGGGTGGGGGGGCGGCGGGGAGGGAGGAAGGGACCCCCGGTTCCCTGCCGGTACGCACCTTCCCGGCGCGGCCCGCCGCCCCCGCCGCCGCGCCGCCGCCGCCGCGGGTGGGTGCCCACGGCATCTCCCACAAAGGAGGCAGAGTAGGGGCGCGCATAGCAACAGGGCCCGGGCGGCGATTGGCCCCGCCGGGGAGAGCGCCGGCCTCCTCGGCGGCCCGGCCCGGCCCCCCCGGTGTCCGCCCGCAGCACCGGGCGTGAGGAGCCAGCGGGGCAGGAGAGGTGAGCGATACGAGGCGGAAAAAGGCTCCGCCGCCTCCTCCCGGGGCCGGAGCAGCACCCCCGGCTCTCCCAGCCACCCGCAGAGACCCCCACCCCAGCACCCATCATCACCCCCTCCTCAGTTTTTCAGTGGGTGCTTTGGGGGACTAATTTACGAAGTTGGTTTAAGGGAGTAGTCTCAAAACTACGGGTACATTATTCCAGGTGCAGTCTAAACACCACGCTGCTGTCCTCACTGAAGGGTTTCATCCGGTGCGTACTTATTCGGGTTTGTTCAGCTTCGGAAAAAATAAGCCTTAGAAGACACCTTATCAACACATTCTGGTACTTAAAGGGTGGCAACGACACGGAGACTCCCTTTTTACAAGGAGTCACAGGGAAAAGACAGGGGTAATGGATACAAGTTAATCCTGGGGAGATTCCATTGGACACGAGAGGAAATTTTTTCACACTTAGAACACTCAGCCATTGGAATAATCTCCCCAGGGAAATGGTGGGTTCACCATCTCTGGGCACTTTTCATATACAGCTGGGTAGGGTGCTGGGCCACCTTGTCTAGACCATGTTTTTGCCAAGAAAGGTTGGACCAGATGATCCTTGAGGTCCCTTCCAACCTGGCATTCTGTGATTCTATTTACAAGAGCTCAAGTCAGACAAGATTCACCATATTAACATAATCAGCACACACACACAAAATCTCTCAGCCTAACCACGTCACAAAACAAAAATAAAAAACTCTTGTTCTGTAATTAGACGCCATGAAACTATGAGAAGTCCAGATCAAACTAGATTTCATGACCACATTCAAAATCCAGTAGCACCCATTAATCCATTCAAGAGCATGGGAAACATGCTACTTACTTCACAGAACAATGACTTTTCCCCACTCACATTTTATATAGCAGTATCATTTAGCTGTGGTTGTGAGAAAACATAGCCTACACCAGATTTTTAAGTCGACATTTTATCCGAGGAAGGTTGGATACCTTTTAGAAGTTAGCCCATTTAAAGATTGCAGATACAGATAGTGCCTTTACAGAAAATTATACACAAAACATACCATTTCGTTAGTCACTGACATTCAGGCTTCCTGTACATTTTATCTCAGTTTGCTTTCCAAGTATTTTTCTTCCATGGAACATTTACTTCTACAAAAACACTGAAGTTTACACAGTTGTCTGAAAAAGCAGTTTGAAGTTTTCTTAATAAAGCAACCACATAGCCTTTGAAAAAAGTACTCAGATGATTTTCTTTAAAGCAGTTATTCAATATGTATGGGAGGGGCAAGAGGAATATTTATCACATTGGTAAACACAGATGTTTAAAAGCTTTGCTAACAAGAGGCAGAAGCAACAACCCCAAGCCAATTCCCATGGGGGCTGGCAGAGACAGCATTCAGGAGCCACCCAGCTGTTTTTACAGGCCAACTAACAATGTTTTAGTGAAGAGCAGCTGCCTCTAGATGACAGGCATACCTACCCACCACAATGCTCCTGAACAGTCTCCACACACTGGGATACTGGAGTGAAACCACAAAGAACCTTTTCACACCTGATATTCTTCAAATACAGTAAAAGTAGGACAGTGTGTTGACACTCCAGCTTTTAAGCTTACTGTCCTAAGCCAGCCCAAGATATACACAGCTGAGCCCTGTGCGTATTTGTGGAAGAACACCCCAGAAATGGATGCTTCTGGCCTAATAAAATGCTAAATTTAGAAATTACAATATTAGAAATTAAATCAAACAAACCCCACCTTGAAGCATGCTACTCATTTATCAGTTTGATCTTGTATTCTTCCACAAACTCCAGCAGAGGCACAAGGTACTTAGGATAATAGGATATTGCTAGTGTGACCGAACAGAAGAGAATACAGTAGCACATAGATACACATAGTACTTTATCCTAAACTGCATATTGCAGCATCATAAAGTAGCTGCACTTAAAATATTAATACCCTTGCAGTTTTAATACTGTGCAAAATGACTAATAATAACCAAGATACACAGACTGGATTTTAACACACCTTCTGCCACAAATAGGATAGCACTTACTAAAATAAAAATCCATGAAGTCTTGATAGGAACGGATTTTATCCATCACAATCTTTAGGAATAAGCAGTCCTACACATTTCACAAAGCAGGAAATCCCAGCCAAGCAAGGTTCATCTCAGTATCAAGTCAACTACACATCAATTCAGCAGCACTTGCCAGCAGACATAATTGGCATCATCCCTGCATTACAAAAAACACCCAACTTCAGCCTTCAGAGAGCCATGCCAAAGCACAGGATGTCTAGTAATGAGCTAGTTCAGAAAAACACTCTAGTTCAGATCCCAGCCCTGCCTGGGGCAGGAAAAGCGAGGTGTACACGCGACCCCTAAGGAGTGAAGCAGAAGTGACTTCATGGCACCTTCTGTTCACACCGCCTAGTTGTACAGACCAGCTAAAAACAAGAGCACATTTCTACCAATGCATCCCTTGCTTGAAACAATCATTTTGGATTGACTTATTAATTTGCAGAACATAAAAATGCTAAGCACTCACACAGACAACCCTATTCCTCTTCCTCCTCCTCAGAACAAAGCTGAGCTCAGTTCCTGATGCTTGCAATTCATGTTAAAGAGCTGATATACCATCCACACTATTGATAATTTATGTATAGCTTTCCTTTTTTTCTGATGTTTAAAGTAAGATTTTATGAGTAAGAAAGACGATTAATAGTCTTTCTAGTGCACCTAGGAAAGTTGAAAGTGTCAATTTTAAACCAAAATCAGTGCAGATCATAACATTTCATACTAGAAGCTTAACTGAGAATGAATACAACCAGGTTATAAAAAGTGTCCTAAAACATTTATGAAACTGAAGGCCATTATATATTCTCAAAATGAAGATGGGATGAAAGAACACAATGCATATCAAGCAGCATCACTTAACCTTTTCTAACAGATCCAAAATACTTTCTCACAGAAACTTGTTAAATCAGCAAGACTATCAGTAGCAAACCTCCAAAGGCAGTACAATAATAGCCAGTTATGCCAATTTTAGTGAACTCAATCACTCAATGTAAGATGAAGCAGGTGTGTATTCTAGCAGTTTTACACTGATCTCCTGATCTTCACCTTCCTCCTGTTCCAGACCCATATGCTGGTTACATGGTTCCACTCATTCAACAGCTGACACCCCTCTAAAAGGGGTCTCCGATACCCTCCCCTGTACTAACATGGTGTAAGTGGTTATGCTGTCTGAACATCCTACATCAGGAGTACTGCCACTAGCATCGTTAAGGCAACAATCACTACCCAGCCCTCTCCTCCATTTCTAGTCCTCCAGACATGTTGTTTCTCATGGCTTCTCCCTGGTAAACAAAATTTCTTTGGCCATTTGAATAGCCCGTGCTTGAAAAGGAAGAAGTTGTTTCCCCTTCAAAATAAAGAGAAACAAAGCCAAACTTTCCATTAAAGGGCATCTAAAGTAGGAAACCTTGCATAGGAAGTATGCTTAAAGAGTTAAGTTTAAAGAATTATACAACAGAGAAAAAAAGATTTACCTTTGAGCAACATGAGCACTGATATTAATCCCTTTCCCCTAACCGTGTATTCCCAGTCCATACTGATCTTGATTTTTGTCCCTGTTCATTTCCTACTGGTAGGAAACTCCTCCTCCTTTACTCCACATCAGTGGAATATTTACTAAAGCTCTTCTCTTTCTGATACATCTGTTCTCTTCCCCCCTACCCTTAAGTCCAATTACTTCATCAGAATTAAAAGCCTGATTAAAAAAAAAAAAAGAGTAAATAGATAGGATGTCTTACTGGGGCTGTGTTGTAACTATTCAGAGCTAACATGCAATGGAAACGCGCTGATACTTGCGACTCTACAGAAAATGGCACAAAGCATCAACACAACATATCAAAAACTCCACTAAGACAGAAATTGTGCCTTCAGCAACTAGTCATCGCACACATTTCCTCAAACATTACTCTTAACCACTCTCTCTGCCCCTCCAAGTCTGCAGATCAAACTTGCTGACCTGCCTGAAAGCGTAAGTGAGCCATGGCTGGTTTCGCTTACATTGTCAGGCCAGAGCTCTGGCAGGGGACCAAGGAGAACAATACCTGGCAGGGGAGAAGGGCATCCCACCACTCGGGGGAAAAAAAAGCATGCTGACCACAGCAGCTCTTCCTGCACCTCTCTTTCCCCTGACCCTCAGAAGCAACCACCACCTCCCACCATGGTTCTGACTGTACTGAGGACATGGGCTAATACTTGCCATCCTCAACTCTTTTGCTGAAGTTCTCTCTGCCCTTCCCTCCCTCACTATACTCAACAAGACGATATTTGCTCACCACTCTGAGAAAGAAGCTTAATTTATTCAGCACAGAGAAGTGTGAAACATGCCCTAGAAATCCTGAAGGCTCATCAGTGGGCAAAAGGAATCCCTGCACGCACAGCACCATTAAGAGGTTAAACTAGTACAAGCAATCACCTGCTTGCAGTCTCACCAAAGAAGTTCACATAGTAAAATGGACTGACTTACCAACCTGGTTTCAGGGATCTTAATAGAAAAAAATCACTAACTTTGCAAGATACACGATGTAAAACAGATAACATGGCACAAGTGCAACCAGAAATTCCTCATTTCAGATACAAGTTGGACTTTCTTCTGAGGTATAAAAAAAAAAAAGATAATGTTTTTTCCCTAGGAACAAAAAAAAAAAACCATATTTCACAATAGGTTTGGAAAATGGATTGATCACCACTAAGAGAAAATTATAAGTGCCCCATGGATACTGGGATACGTAGTGGACAGAGAGACTGGATGCCTTCCCACAAAATCAAAAGCATTAAAATCAAAATAAATATGTATGGAGGGACTGAAGAACACCTCTTACTGCTTTTACAGAAACAAAGTTGTTCATACAACTTCTCAGTAAGACTATTTTATTCACCTTTATTCTTAATAAGGGTTCTTCCCTTCAGAACACCCATGGAAGAGTCATTAGAATTTCACGTATGTGAAGTGCTTCTTTCCCCATGTGTTCATCTGCCTCCACTGATTCATACACAGCTCTTCCTTCTCCAAATTATCCCTGAGAGTGTTCTCATACTATCCCATTACATCTTTGTATTTTGTGTCAATATAACGTAGTAACACTATCCCAGAAAGCAACTTTAAACAGTTTTGGTCCCAAAGATAACATTAAAAGATAATGCAACGATCACTACCGAAAAGAACCAGTCAGGCCCATTTAACAAGGAAGAAAATATATTAATACAAGCAAGTATAAACATTTCATTTGGTCAGCAAAACACTGAATTGTTAAGAGCAGCTGGAGAATTTTCATGACTCTAACAACTTAGTTGTACTGTTTACAAGTAGACTTTATGAAAAAATATCTTTTCCAATCTTGGAAACAGTTATGCATGCAGATCAAGAATAAATACACATGACCTCGGCTGTGTGCTTATGGCTATATTCATCCCACCCTGCACCGGACACACAGAAAAAGGAACATGTAATGAACGTGAAGTTTTCCAAAGCCCAACTACCTACAAGTCCAGAAGGCACTCTTCTATATTTTCATTCACCTAGGTTTATAGACATCCTTAACTGTCTACTTATACATGAAGTTTTTGTACTCCGCAGTACAAAGGTAACTGTGCAATTGTACATGCACTTCTAAAACAATTTAATCTTAAAAAGTGGCTTCTGTCTAAACATTAATACAAATGACCTGCAAAGACTGAACAATGTACTACCACCTTGAAATACAATGATGTGAGACACCTTCAAAAACCTAAAAAAAACAAACATAGTATCACATCAGAATGAAGAAAGGCGTTATTATAGCTATAATTACAGTTAAACTGCAAGACCTTATTGACTAAAGGAACACCTAGTCACTGCCGGAGCATTATCCTTAACTTGTTGCTGATAGGATAAAAGGCTACAGCTATTTCACCACCATTTAACAGTTGCTATTAGCAAACATTTGTCAAAATAACAAAGAAACATTTTGTAAATAGTGAAGTAGACAGAGCAAGTTCTTTTAGCAAATATCATATAGCTGGTTTGTTCCCGTCAGTTACTCTGTTTTTACAGAAGATTTCTAATTTTAATAAGCAGAATTTCATTTGGCAACAAACTCACATCTCTCATGAGAATCTGAATTTATAAATGTTAGCTTATTTTTAAAAACTGGCAGACCTCAGATCCAATAATAGTTTCATCACTGCCCTTAACAACAAAGTCCAATCTAATACGATTCAGCCCAGGGATGTGCTCTGGCACATCAAAGTTTCTCACTTCAGCAAGTGAAGAATACAGCCAGAAAGGCCACTTATATAGCTCAAGCCTATGGACTTGGCATATCTACAAGCCCCAAAATACCCACCTAAATGCCACTCCATCAGCATCTGGTTTAGGAACAAGAGCCCCTTGGTTTTATTTGAAAGTAATCCACATCGGAAAGGCAGGACACCCCCACACACCCCCCTCTTCCTGCCCATCAGAGCTAGCCTCTCACCCCATGCACCTTCTGGCACGTGCCCCTGCGTGGTGGAGCGTGTTTGCCAGCACAGCTTCCTCCCAGGCCAGGGAGCAGCGTCACCTCCATCCAGCTCATTATCACCCAACCTGCACTTACCTGTGGCAACCAAGCCCCAAGCATTGCCCAAACGCTTTTGGAGTGACAGCTCCACTAAGCAGGAAGCACCTTATTTCCAGTTTATTACTTTGTTTACTGGCTACATCATTCCAACACGGAAAAGTTTAAGTGCTTTGTGACATTTCACTGTGAAGATAATATAAAATTAAAGTGTCTGTATCGTGGCACAACATAAGACACTAAAATACCACTTACACCTTTTCAAAGGATATTTTCACTTCCTGATCTGAATACTCTGCAGCACATCACCTTTGCTATAAAGTCTTCCACAAAAATCTTTCACAGAGTTGATGTAGGGCATAAAACTAAGTCTTGTTTTAAAAACAAGGACATTATCCAGATCTCCTAATTTAACAATTAACTCCGTAACTCCTACACGGTCTCGTTTTGCTCACTTTCCCCAAAAAATACGCCTCCTCATCCTTCCTCCCGAGAATTTGAAGAAGAAAAGCATCCAATCAACTGTACATGTTCATTAATCTCTCCTCCAGCTTTCCTCACAGATACATCCAGAAATCCTTTGGCTATGTTTCCAACAGCAGGTAGTAAACAGACTTTTGTTTCACTGAATTTGTTGACCCAAAAGAGTTATCTCTTTCCATACCAAACTGCCAAATAAAGTGGAAGAAAGTCTCTTAACCCGGTTACTACAAAGAGACCCGGAGGCACATATTCCAGTTTGACTTGCAAAGAAGGAAGGAGAAGAGAAAAAGCAATCTTCAGACTGATTGTTCCTCTCCTGAAGACAGAAAGCCATTTCTTTAAATTAGGATAATCTCAAGGAGGGAAATAATGCTTCAGAAAGTAAAAGACAACAGCTTTTTGCTTAATTTGTAAGTGGAAACACAACAGTCTCTACACAGAGAACACACAGCAGAGGAATAAACAAAGCAAGGTAATAAAAAAGTAAGAAAAGACTAGAATAAGGTGATAAAAACCAGCCAGCATGCATTTAGAGACAAAGGAGCCTGTCTTCCTCCTTTTAACTGATCATTCACGCAGTGAGGGAGGGGGAAGGAAGAGGAAGGAGCAGTAACTCTGAGCTAATTAGACTATAGTAAGACTTTTGATGTCTTGTAACATTCCCACAGTAAAATATGACTATACTGTAGATTCATCTAAACCACAAGATTTTTTCCAGTTGTGCACCAAGTGTACTCTAAGAGTACATAACAACCCTTCTGAGCTTGGCAGTAAGCTATCACCCTGACATTAGGCAATGTTTTCATTAACTCCGATGGTGAAACAGTGTGTTTATACAGTTTAGGAAAAAAGCTGAACTGGAAGAGTTCGCAAGCACTCTGCTACGAAGTCTAGCTCTGTCTTCCAAACTCAATAAACTGGCAAAGCGATCAGAAGTCATTAGAACGAAGTTCAATAGAAGCAAGAGCAAAGCTCTGTACTTGAGAGAGGAAACAGCGGTCCAAACATGCAACAGAAGCAGCTGACTAGGCAGCTGTACTGCAGAAACTAAATCGTGATGATATCATGCATCAAAGCTGATATGTTGTTACTGCAGAAAGACAAAAAAACAAAACTCAAACTTCATTCCAAAAAAATCATATGTGAGAAAGGCAGATAAATCATTCTTCTCACTGGCACTGGCGAAGTCTCAGCTGAAGCAACGTGACAACTGTATTTTAAAATGCTTCAACACTTCACTTTAAGAATGGTAGCGTAAAGAAAAGGTAAAGCCAAGCCACAGCCATCAGTATTTTAGTTACTGCATTCTCTGGAGCTGGTATAGAGGTAGTTATGCGGATGTGCTTAGAGCAACCACTGCCCTTCCACGCTGACACCCCACCTGATGGGTAAGTCCTGAGAGATGCTCAGGGGACATGTCCTGTGCCTCTGCATGGCAAAGGAGTAAGTCCACATTTTCACCTGCACTTTCAAACCTCTCTTCCTTACTTGCAAAACTGCTCCACAGGTTTGCTACGCAACACTCCACATTCCATCTCCTCCATATTGCTCTCATATATTGCATGCTTATGTCTGTAATTTTCAAACTCTCCTTATTATAAAGGGAGGTAAGTACCTGAGGGCCCAATCTCCCTTTTTTCTTCATTTCTGCTCATTCCTCTCACCTGTTTTCAGTTAGAACACTATACAACATTTCCTACTTTAAAAAGTGGTTACATGTTTAGATCTCCCCTTTCTTCTCCTGCACCACCCATGTTTGCTGGTGATAACAAGAATCTTACTGGTAGTATGACAAAGGCTAAACCATACCTTCTCCTAACATGTCTGGGCATTACAATCTTATTAAGCTTAATTCTAACTACAAGAACTACATATCTCTGCTCAAAATGGATTCTGATATAATTAGTTGTAAGAATAAAAAAAAAATTAAAACAAAGCCCACCAAAATATTTCAAGTCTTTTTAAGTCTGTTTCTTTGTGTTTCACTTGGGGTGTGTGTGTGGATTTGCAGTCTTCTTGGGATCTGGAGGGTCTGAAGCAAAGTGAAGGCTGTGGCACACTGAGTTTTCTGCTTCTCCCCTGTCCTTTGCTATTTATTTGCGACGATTGGAAGCAGGTGACTGCACACTTGACTGCTTGTGTCCTGCAGTGCAGCTGCCACGCAGAAAGCAGCACATGTAAACATTTGCATGATTCCTGCCTCCTAAGAGTCTCTGTGGGCTGCATGTGGCATTTAGGCAGCACTTTCACAACTCTCTTTATGCAGGGTATTGCTCTACAACATCACACGCAGCTAAGCTAGAGGTATTTACCAAAATGGCTGGAGATACTCTCCAATGTTTGGCAAGATCCATCATTTATTTCAAGATTTTTGTTAATTATCTCAAAAGAATTTCAAGACACTATTTCTGAAGGGTTTCACCCAGTGCACAACAGACAATTTACAACAGATAGGAATCTCCATTTATTAACTGTCAGCTTAGGAAACAAAAAAGAAAAAACAACCAACCACAGAACCACAACCCAACAAAATAAAAACTTGCTTTCTTTATAAATTTGGTTCCCTCTACACCAGATTGGTTAAAAAAAAAAAAGGTATCTGATCTCTTGTCATACAGCAACTAAAAATGTTTCCAATGCTCTAACTTTTTTCTGCCTACTAGAAATTAGAAAAAAGAACAGATAAAGGTCATATAAAGGTTTTCAACTGCTACAGCAGAACATTTTAAAACTGCAAATATTGACTTGGGTTTTACCTGCCTATTTTGAAATTTTATTTCACCTTTCCAGTAAGTGGTTTTCAAACTTCAGGGCCTGGTATTAAAAATCTAAAGAGATTCTAAAAACAGCCTGCCTTGCTGCAATTGATCAGGTGAAGGTTTAAGCAATTAAAAAACAAGGAGTAAAGCAAAGAGAAAAGCTTGTTTCAAAACTCTAGTACTTAAACCCCATTAATTTATGCATATGTTTGCAATCAGTTCTGTACTATCGTCATACCATATAATCCTCACCGCATATACATACAAGAAATCTACCCAAGAGTGGTCATTTATGCGGTGTCACTATTAGCAAATATGTCATTAGCAAACCTAATTAAGATGTGCATGTCATGTTAAGTGCTAGTATTTAATGCACAGACATCTAAGCTCTGCTAAAGTGTTTCTCAAAAACACCAAAGTGATTATGACACAAAAAGAATGTGTTTTTAAAATTGAAAGCAACCAGCTAAACAGTAGAATCATCAAAACTTTTAGAAACCTAAGTATCCAAGCAAAGAAGGTTTTTTTTAAATTAACACTTAGAATTCTGCGATGACACATGATTTGTTTAAATAAATAATAATCTTGCTTTCACTAACAGGAATCGATAATCACTGCTCATGTGGATCAAAATAGAAGTCATGACATATTTTCAACTCTAGGGGCATCAGCAGCTGTTGCTATACTGCAAAAGAGCTGAAGTGTTTTTATAAACAGATACATAGACAGCCGACTTTATTTTTCTGTAAAACCAGATGTCACTAATCCAGATAAGACAGTAACCAAACGATCGTGAAAAATCAGTATTTCGGCACACGTATTATGCCACATCTCCTTTGTGACTGGAACAAAAAAAACCAAACCACTGTCAGGTTATAAAACACCACAGATGGAAGTTACAGTTATCTTCAGGGTGGTTTTCAGCTACATTCTGGCATTTTTGTGCCTGTGCCGGCATTGTCTGCCGATGCCCGATTTGCCTTTGAGCGACTCAGCCTGAGCACTGCAGCTGTGTGCGAGCCAGCCGGCTGTCTTCCACACGCAAACTGCAGCATTCCCACGGCAGAAGGAGTTTGCCAGGGTGTTCGCCTCCCTCCCTCCCAGCCAAGACAATGGGGAGCCGAAGGGCAGCAGGACAGCGGGCTGGCGACCCCCTCGGAGGGTGCCTTCGCAGAACCGTCACCCTTTCCCGAGGTGAACGCCGATAGCCGGGTTCTCTCCCATCCCCCCAGAACGACAGGGAAGGGGATGAGGAAACACCGAAACAGAACGCCAGGCTACTTCTAGAAACAAAACAAAAGATAAATATCTCGATAAACCGTTTACCTCGTTCCGGCTTCATTTTCTCCGTCTCCTCGGAGGGGTCTGGCCCGAGCCGAAGTGCTCCGCTGCTCCCCCGGACACGACTGGCTGTCGCTGCCTCCAGCTAGCGATATTAATTATTTTTTTTATTTTTTTTTCCCGTGCGTGTAAAAATAATCAAGCTGGAGGGAGGCCGCGCTGCCGGGGGCTGGCCCACCCCGCGGCTCACAGTGGGCCCGCGGGCGGGCTGAGGGCCGGGGAGGGGGGGCTGAGGGCCGGCGGCCTCTCCCCGCGCCCGGCCGGCCTGTCCTTCCGTGACACGGCGCCGAGCGGGGGCTATTTATAACCTGCCGGGGAAAGAATCCCACAACAACAGACCTCGGCTCTGACTCACCGCGGCCCCGGGCGATGGCAGTCCCGGAGTCCCCTCCCTCACGCCTGCCTTGAGGAGGGTAGCCGGCCCCCCTCCACCCCCCCCGCCGCACCGGGCCCCCAGCTCCGTCACCGGCCGGTGGCTGGCGGCGGGGGGCTGCCCGCCACCTTCATCCCTGGCCCCGCCGCGCTTCGCCCCCCTCAGACAGCCCGCGCCTGCCGCCGCCGCGGAGCGCGGCTCTCCATGGCTCTGCCTCCTGCCCTTCCTCCTCCTCCTCCTCCTCCACGCCGCTGACTAACTCCCCTCCTCTCCGCCGGGCACTCCCCGCCTCCCTCCGAGCGGGGCACACACATCACAGCCCGGCGGCGGGCAGGGCAGCTCAGCCGCGAGGGAGCCGCCGGCAGGGGGGAACGCGGCCGCCGCCGGCACAGGGCCTCGCTCCGCTCCGCGCCCATCCCGCCCCACGGGCCGGGCCCGCCCGCCCCCCGACTGCGTCACGTGACCCGCGGTGACCAATCCCTTGCCCTCACTTCCTGCCTCGCCCGCCGCCGAGCAACTCGGTTGTCATGGCAACGAAGCGCCGGCCCGCCTGGGGCCTACCGGCAGCGGCGGGCCCGGCCCGGCGGCGGGGAGCGCGGCCGCCGCTGCACCGCCGCCCCGGAGGGGGGCTAGCCGCCGTTTATCTGTTCACCCAAATGGCATCCGTCCCCCTTACAGGTAGGTTCCCCCCTTCTCCCCGTGGAGGAGAGCGGCCCCTCACTCACCCGGCCCTGGAGGCCCCTCCGCCTGTTCCCTCGAAGGCCCTCTGCCTCCTCGCCCCGCACAGCTACACAGGTGCCTCCGCGCTGGCGCCCCGTATCTCCACAGGAACGCCTGCCCATCGCTGCCGGGATTTATACAGCTATATATATAGGCGCCTGCCGAGTGGGGACTCAGAAGTGTGAACTGCCCGGTCAGCGGGAGGTTGCGTCCCCACCCGCTCCTACCGCCCGGCCGGAGGAGCTGCCGAGGGGTGGAGGCTACCTTTGTGTCCACGGCCCCAGGGGGGGGACACTGCCCCCCACATGCCCGCTGGCTGCCCTGCCTGGCAGCGCAGGGCTTGACGATCACTTCACACCGATAACGATTTTATCCGGAGAAACAATGGAGTCAGCTGGGCTGCGCTTACACAACCGCCTTAATCCAGCAGCCATTCAAGTTTCACCGAAAGGGGTGGGCCTGCGCCACCCCTCATTTCAAGGCCTGTCTGGAAAAGCCCGTTGGGGGTCACCAACCTTCCTGTGGCTGTAGCCCTTTCCATGCCCTGAGCCCACTCCATCGGGGTGCAGGCACACTGCTAATACGCCCGCAGAAAAGGGGGGAACAAACTGCTGTGGTGATAATAATGAGGGCAAAAGAAATAAGATAATGCTAAGGCAGAAGAGACCTTGGGCAATCAAAGAAAACAAATGTGTTGTATCGGCCCGTAGATAGCAAAAAGACACAAGGAGCCTAACCTGGCAAAACTGGGGCATTCCCTTAAAACTGCAAGGTTGCTGGCTGTTACAAAGTGTTGAAAATAAAAGTATGTGTCCTTTGGGTGAATTTAGCTCATTAAAATGTGAAAACCACACCTCCAAATCTTAAGCTATGCCTCTGCTAGATGAGACCCCCTTCTCACTGAGAACACATAGTAATCTATGAATGTACTATATCTTGAATTCAAAGTGAGGATATGAGTATCCAGTAGGAGCTTATTGTGATATCGTGAGCCACAAGTGGTAAGTATAATATGCTAATTAACCTGGTTTTGTAAAATATAAAACTTACGATGTATAAGCCAGGGTGTGCTGGCTTTGTGGAGTTTGCACCCAGTACCCATCTCCGCTCAGGCATGAAATAAACAAGTATCTCCACACTGTGTGAATTGGTTCCTTGTGCACCGGGTGAAGAACCCTGATTTGGAACAACACAAGGGTTCCCTCTTTCAGCACGGGCACAGGTCTATGCAGGCTCAAAGCGCTGTGGTGTGACAGCAAAGAGAATGGAAAGAGTACCAGGGAATGGCTAGTACTGGGGCTGGGACAAGCCCCATAGACAGCCTTGTTGCTCTGAGTTGGAGTCAGTCAGAAAAGACAGCTGGGATGATAGAGCCCTCTCTTGCTTTAATGTGATCCTGTTGGGTTCTACATAGACACAGCCACACCTCTGGTCCTTACACTGGCAATTCCCTGCCACTGTGATTATTGTTTACAAATGCATCCACCTTATAGGCAGAACCCTATGGGGGCACTCACTCTCTACAACAAGATAACTTATAAATATGCTTATCTTCTGGCATTTCTATAGGGGAACAGCACACATGGCTCGGTCAACTCCTCAGCCTTTCTGGTGCACCAGGATCCCTGCAGATGGACTATACACCTAGGATCTGTGTAGCCACCCTCTTCTCACAGCTGGCTGAGCTGCCACTGAAGATATTGCAAAGAATGTAAAATTTCAGAACAACTCAATTCTACGCTGTTTGGCTCATATGAACTGCACCTATTTCCCTCTCTGATTTATCAGTTGTACATCATGACACTGGGAGGGTGCTTCACCAAATAAACCGTCCGGTAAACACCTCTCATTTCAGCCATATCCTGAAATACATAGGCAAGTAGGAGGGCATCACATGCAGTGCTTTGATATTACACTCATAAGTACATGAGTGTCACTTCTGTTGCTGTGTGACTGCTGTAGACGTGTTTAGTAATTACAGATCTCAGAGCTCTGCCGGATGCAATATAATTGCAAATGTGGCAATCCAGAATTATAAAAGGAGGAATTTGACAGTGTAGATGTATGTATATGTGAAGTTCAGCATGACTCCACTGAGTATGATTCAGCCACCTGTCAGATCCTCCTACCGGTGATAGTCATTCTAATGAAAAGTCACATCCTTTAGGCCACTAATTGTTGCTGTAAGACATTACAAATTAGTTTGTCACTTGTTCTAATATTGGTTTTACAGTCAAAATCAAATTTGCCATTCTACTGTTCAACTACAACTGTAGCTATTTAACTGTTATGCTTCACATAATATTTTTTATTAGCTTTTAAAGTCTTGATCTCACTTCAGTGCTATTTTTTAAACAGCTCACCAAACACAAATAGGCCCAACTTCCAAGAAAATTCTCTCTCAAAGCACCGTTTCCATAGTGCTTTCTTAATTAATGAGCCAAATAGTAAGTGCACAGTTTCCCATTACTTCACAGTTCTTATGAGGATTACAAGCCAATGGGAAATGTAGGTGCCAGGCTGAAAACCATGTATCATAAATAAAAAGTTCTAGTGACTATGACAAGAGTAACACTAGTCTGGACTGCAGAGTCCTATTCTACATGGCTGCATAGGAGATTTCAGGGTCAGCTTCCTTTCTTGAGTCAGACCATGTCTGGGCTCGGAGAGCAAAAGGTATGTCCAAGATCCTGCTTCACTTCAGACAAAGAAGGATGGTTTCCCTTTTGACCATGTAGACATATAACAGATCTGAAAAAAAAAGCAGAACAGAACATTGAGAATGGTTAGAGACATCTAATTATATGGTATGTATAACATTAAAAGCAAAATAAAGGTAAAAAATAAAAAAACCCATTGTGTACCTAGTTTGGCTAAAATGGCTAAAAATGGCCTTGAACTCATAACTTTCCTCCCAGTCACCAAATGAATGAGCACTGCATGAATACACAGAGAAAATAAGGCATAAGGGGCTTCCCAACCATGGGAATTCACTTACACATACTTGGAAATTTTTTGAGAACAATGACAGTACTGAAATGGATTTCTGACCTCAGAAGCTGACCATCAAGGTAAAATATCTGAAAGGTGTATGGCTGCATTACGCATCACACAAAAGCAGGATTAGCTTAGAAACACTAACAGAACTTTAACCACCCTCACATTGCCAAGTCTCAACCAACATGTGCTTCTGGGAGCCCAAGCAGGGACAAAACCAGGTTTCTTATTAGTTTGTGTCTCATGGTTGGTTAACGTCGGTGTCTAGACAGGTGATATTCACAGGCTCAGGTAGCAGCATCCCTGCAGTCAAAGTGGCTCTTGCATATAGTTTCTGGTGTTGAAAAGCGTTGAGTTTTGGTGGCAGACTCTTTCGCAGTGGAAACGTTAGCAGGGCTGCTCTACCTCCTTTTCCTGCAATGCGTCAGACCTTTATTCTCTTATGAACACTACCCATGTGTGAAATTTCACTGAGACTGGCCATTGGATTTTTTAAAAAAAAATCTTTGCTTGGGGCAGCATGACACAGTGATGTCACATAAGCCTTGTTCATATAGAAATTTTATTTTTTTTTTAAATAAGATAAATTTATGGTTGTGTTTTCTTTCAGAACTTTAGCACTTTAATGCTTTTGGCACAGTTCCTGCAACCTGGAACAGAATGTATTTTAGGCTATATCCCCAAGTGTCTTTTCAGCCTTAGCTGTCACAGAAGTGATGTCTGATGCAGCAGATCAAGATTCCTGTGATTCCTGGAGACAATTACTGCCTGTTAAGTGATGTGGCACAACTGCTTTTGACATGGCTGCCACCTCTGTGGTATAAAGCCACCACACGAGGGAGAAGATTATAGCCAAAGGATGAAGACAACCAGAAATAGACTAGAAGATACAGTATGCAATGAAATAAATTTGAAATGTGCTAAAAAAAAAAAAAAAGTCCTGTAATTTAATTGTCACTAGTAGGAAAGAGCATTACAGTAGAAATGAGTTATGTGCTTGTAGGAATTTATTAGTCCACAAGAGCAAAAGAAGCAGCTGTTACTGAAACTGAGAGAATTAGAAACCAATATAATTAAAATGTCAATATATTCTAAAAGTTTAGTTTAGGGGTTATAAACATTTTGGGTTTGGTTTTTAATTCATCAGTATTTACAGATAAGTGGGTCTAGTTGAATGGAGGAGAATTCATGATAATTCTTTACCAAGATACCTAGTAACCACAACAAGCAAGAATGACTTGAGAAAAATGTTTTCTGTACGTATGCCTACCTTTGTGTTACTGCCATTGGCTTCAGCCTCCAATACACCTGAGTGTATGTTTTAGCCCCATTCATCTTTTTTTAACAGCTAGATTTAAATATTTTAGCAGCATCAACACAATCTGATTAAAAAATGCAGTTACATTTGGTGCTTGCCTCAGGATCAAAGAGAGGAAAGTAAGTTCATCTTTTTGTTTTGAGTCTCCAAACACAGACCGTCATACCAGAAGATCTGTCAAGGTGGGCTATGCTCATGTTCTACAGAGTAGCGCATGGTGAGAACTCAGCGTACTGAGTACGTGCCGATACAGTTATACATAGGAATAGGAAATGGAAACCTCCAGCCCAGGATGTCCAACCTTAGCCCATAACAGTATTTGAGCATTTAAATAGAACAGCCTGGTTTTCAAAGGAAAAATCATCACCAGCTCCCATTGACTTCAACAGAATTTTTCAATTCACAGCAGTTTCAAAAATCAGCCCACCTCTACACAGGTTCCAAATTATGTAACTAGACACCTAATTTTAGATACTTATTTTTTAAATTTTTGGCCTTTGGGCTTGAGCCTCATCTTACTACACCAGCTCTCCCTGGTATAAATGCATCAATTAAGTCAAGAGAATTACTTCTACAGGAAACCTGTCCCACAACTGGAAAATCAGGATCTGCGACAGAGTAGGAACAGCAATATTTTAGTCTTCTTTCTTAGAAATACACAAATCATGGCCCTGGTGCTGAATATTTTGAAGAGAGTAAACAAATGTAACAAGTGTGCATCAACAAGTGCTCTTCTCTTAGACCCTGGTATTTGCTAACTTACAGGGATTTATCTTTTCATACAGTTCCTGCCAAAAACCTCCATTGCTTAGTTTCACTACTAATTGGCCCTTTCAAAGTAAAAGTATATAGCTGTAATCATGTTTTAGCTCCTAAATTCACTTTTTAAAATTAGTAAAATTACATCTGGGATGCTTTTTTCCCTGTGTGCTCTCAAATTCCTTTGTTTTCCAAGCAGTACTTTCTCACCAGAGACACAGCCAAAGCTAAGTTGAGGGAACTATGAGAATCACAACACAGTAACTGCACTCCTCTCCAAAGGAAAGCTTATCCTCCTCACCAGAAATAATTTCCTGGCCTCGACACTTTGCTACTAAACCTTGTTTACATACAGGAGATTCTTTTAGTTGGAAGCAACCAGTCCCTGTCCTGTGCTGCTCCTCAAGTTCCCCAGATCACATGGGATGCCCTGTGCCACCTTTGCTCTTCTGGCAGCAGCCACAGGAGCTTAGCACTTCTCAGGGTGGAATCTCTTCTCCTGCTGCTCTTCCAGACCCTGAGGTCTAGCAGTCAGGCCTTCTTGCCAACAGAAATCAAGCCTTTCCTGTGTTTCTATAATTCACTTTGGAAACAGTAACTTCTATAATTTCTGTTTGGAGCAACTCCTGAGATGATATTTCATAAATGCTGTGTGCTGCCCTAGTAACTGGTCTGTGATGTGCAATCAGATACCAGCTCTGAAAAAAAATAGTGCTGTCTCATCTGGAGTGGTGAATGGTGGTAATGGCAATATACAAGTATGAAGATAGACACATGAAGGTTCTGCTTCACAAAAAGACTAACCACCTATTCTAGATAAAGGCCAATCTAAGCAGATATCTACTCAGTGAGATCACAACAGTTAGGTTTCATTGCATCAGCACTTGACTAATCAGGCTCAAATACGCTGAAAAGTAAATGATGTACTTGTGAATAGATCATTAATTTCTGAAAGAGAGGGAAATTATTCTCTTTTACATAGAGAGCCATCTTTTCTGTGGCTGTAATATTTGTCCTAGACTAGAAACAGTTGGGGTTTTGGGCTTTCCCCCCCCAATATTTTTTCAAGGGGATTGTGCAATTCTCTGATGAATGCTAACATTACACAATGTTTACCCAGAACTAAGCTTGATGCAAACATTAATCAGAAAATATATAGCTTTACATATTAAAAATGAAGTTTTTGTAGCAACAAGTCCTGACATTCCCTGAACAGAGGCTAGAGACACGTGTTTGCCAAGAGAAACAGCAAGATGTCACCAACAGTAGATGTTTTTGGGAAAAGAGAAGTACAGTCCAGAAGTACAGTACAGTTCCAGTCCAGTTTATCTCTCACCACTCTCAGTTTACTTCTGTGCAGGTATATCCAAGAGTTATACCCCAGTTACTGATTGCAGTGACCCAGGCAGGAATCCAAGCTTTACAGTTTACATTATTTGTATTCATTCCAGTGGAAAGCGAGTGCATCACACTTGGAAGGAGGTGTGTGAAGTTTTGCAATGCTGTTTTCCTATTGCTAATGGCTCAATCTATCTTGCAATAATTTCCCGCACAGTTCTGCACAAGTAATTGCACCAAATTAATTGCTGGTGTAACTCCATCTGGTCAGAGTTCATGAAGTTCATGTTCTGATGCCTCCGCCAGCCCTGTTGTCTTTCCCTCTTACACAGCAGCCAGGTCGTGGTTTAGCTCTGTACCGACGAGTCAGCAGCGCATCCCAGCAGCTTCTCCCAGCTGAGAAGACCCTCATATGGACTTTGTACCATAGCCACCTTTTGCCAATTTTTTCCTACGTGGCTGTCTGCAGCCTTGCCATCGCGTTCAGCCTCTGGACTTGCCGTTTTCAGGCAGTGCTCATCCTCTGTCAGGTTAGTGCCCATTTCATGGACAGGTCCGGCAGTCACAGGTGAAGCAGAGCCAGCGTCCCTCCAAAGGGCCAGCTCTCTGTCCATCTCGCCCTGCAAGCATCGCTCTTGCACCTCAGAGAAAACTGACACAGTGAGCACGTTCACAACACATTAAAGAATTACTACAGCTACGCTGCTCAGCACATTGACATTACAGACAACTTTCCACAGGCACCATAAATGAAAAGGATAATTTGTTTACGTAGAGAAGTGATTACCTTGCTGGAACAAGCAGTGCAGCCTATAGTTCCACCCAGGCTAAATTAATACCACAACTCCTACTAGACTTACCAGAGAGTAGGGCAGGAAAGTAGCACGTAGTTAAATACAGGGCAATGGTTAATGTAACCACACGCATGATTTACAAGAGAAGCTGCATATCATTTTACTGAAGTAGTCAGTGAGTTGGGGCTTATTAGGTAAATGCCAGAGCTATTGCAAAACTGCATGGCCTCATTCTAAAACTTCTAGTTGCATAGTCATTAGCCAGACCCCTTCTAATATATTCATGGCTATTTAGCGGTGTACACTATGTGTTAACACGAATGGAAAGAGCACTGAACAGAAAGGGTTGCAAATAGTCATTGGAACTGATTTTTCAATAAAGAAATGGGAAAATTACCCAGATCCAGGTTTCGCTGGTTCCCAATTTTTTTCTTCTTTTTTTAAATAAAAAAGGATTCCCTAAAATTCCACTGATTAGCTGCTGTCCTGTAATTGTATAGTCCATAGTGAAGAACACTACAGGTCATCTTGCTCTCTGGCAAAGTTTGTTATATCAGATGTGGGCCCAGCTCCACTCTCTGCATATACCAAATTTTTCTTGATAAAGACCAAGCCTACATCTCTCAGCCCAAGTGTGGTGTTTGTAAGCTTTGCTGTACCTAAACCAAACCAGTTTATCTTTTCAGGAGTCCAACATCCTCTGAAAATGAGAACATAATAGCAACTATAGCAAAAAAATAAGCATTAAAAGTTGAAAACAGAAAGGCCTGATTGTACTTTGCTGTGTAAAAAAAAAAGGAAAATACCTGTGCCTGGCAAATGTCATCAATGGTGAAATCCTTGGCCCATGTACAAAGGTCAATTCCCCTTCACACAGAGGGAGCTAGGATTTCAACTCGAGCTATATTCAGTAGTGCTTCCTCTGCTACTTTCACACTACATCAATTATATTTTTAATCCTTACAGTTGATTTATTCTCATGCTGTATAACGTCATTTGGAGGGAAAGGGAAGTTGACGTTTGCTCAAGGATCTCAAACAAAAGGAATAAAGAACAGTATATATATTAAAAAAAAAAAGGCAGCACGCTATGAAATTGCTCACCTTTGGATGTCAATTAAAACTTGAAAATGAAAAAGAGCTCTGTACATATTTATAGCAAAGTCAATCTTTACTTAATTAGGCTAGGTTGTTGGGGTTTTTTTTAACTAGCAATACAGTTAGAACATTGTAGCTATATCTGTGCTTATATTGCTTTTGGCTCCTTCTGAATTTCTTGGTTAATTTATTTTACCTTTAAGTTGTTTAACTGAGTTTCTTTCTTTGCACAAAACATAAGCAGCTTCACTGCCTGGAAAACAGAGCCTGATTGTTCTCCTGCTTGCACCAGTGCAGATCAGCAATGATCTCACCAGTCTATAGAATTACATCAATGTAAAGCTGAGAGATAGTAATCAAAGCCCTTGTTTCAAAGTTAATTGTTTCTGCTTAGAAAAAAAAAAAGAAAAGAAAAGATGAGTACAGAACAGAACATTTGTTCGCCTTCTCAACAGAAGTGCTGCCGTTTTGGCATCCGATCTGTGTGGGATTTGTACACATGGATCACGTTTCAAAAACAGGGCTGTGGTCACAACCCACCGTGCTAAGAGTCCGTTTCCTTGCTCTGATTTTAAGGAAGGGGAGGGTTTTGTCCCTGTTTGTTTGCTGTCATTGAGACGACTTTTTCCACTGTCCAGAGCCCGTAGCAAAGTGTCACCAGCTATCGGCCATAAAGCTCCAGCAACAAACACATGGCCCGTTCAAGGCCCTTCCTCAGCTTTGCTTCTCCGAGTCAATTCTTCTGCACATTTAATACTTTCAGATTTTTACTTGGCAAATGAAAGAGGCATCATACCAAGATTTGCAATTTTTTTCCCTCCCTTCTTTAAATAAATATATTGCTTGTGAAAGGGAATAAGTCGGGGAGCTGGGAGGAAGATACAGAGTTCACAGAGCTCCTGGGCTCTGGCCGGTCTCAGGAGGCCACTGTTGACTGCAGCATCTTCAGGGCTGATTTAAGTTATGGCGGACACCTGCTGGATGCCCCAGCACAGCATCACCTTGTGGAGACAAACTGTGTGAAGTTGCTTTCCTCCCATTCCCTCCATGGCTCTGGTCACTGTAGTGCTGAAACTTTGCTTCTGCTTTGTTACTAGCCTTCTGGATTCACCTCCCTTATGTTTAAAAATCTGGGTCTTCATTGCAGTGGACACTTGCCCCTGCAGCAACCATCTGTAGCCAGAACCCACCCAGTCTGCACAGCAGAGGAGAGCCAGGCTTGCACAGCCACTGTGGCAGCTCAGTAACGGGGGATGCTGCCAGAGCCCTCATGGTCTTCTGAGCTACCACCACACACAACTGACACCTGGCTGCCCCTATCCTATTCCTCCTATTCTCCATTCCTACCCCATGCGGCGCTACAGGCTTGGGAAGAGTGGCTGGAAAGCTGCCCAGCAGAAAAAGACCTAGGGGTATTGGTTGGCAGTTGGTTGAATATGAGCCAGCAGTGTGCTCAGGTGGCCAAGAAGGCCAACAGCATCCTGGCCTGTATCAGGAATAGTGTGGCCAGAAGGACTAGGACAGCAGCTGTCCTGCTGTCCACTGGTGAGGCTGCACCCCAAGTACTGTGTTCAGTTTTGGGCCTTGCTACAAGAAATACATTGAGGTGCTGGAACACATCCAGGGAAGGGCAATGCAATGGAGCTGGTGTGGGGACTGGAGAACAAGTCTTATGAGGAACAGCTGAGGGAACTAGGGTTGTTCAGCCTGGAGAAAAGGAGGCTGAGGGGAAACATTCTCACTCTCTACAGCTACCTGAAAGGAGGTTATAGTCAGGTGGGGGTCAGTCTCTTCTCCCAAGTAATAGGTGATAAGATAAGAAGAAACAGCCTCAACTTGTGCCAGGGGAGGTTTAGGATGGATATTAGGAAGAATTTCTTCACTGAAAGCGTTATCAAACATTGGAACAGGCTGCCCAGGGGAGCAGTGAATTCATCATCCCTGGAGGTATTTAAAAGACAGGTAGACATAATACTGAGGGACATGATTTAGTGGTGGTTTTGGCAGCGTTAGTTGGCTTGATGATTGTAAAGATCCCTTCCAACCTAGATGATTCTATCCCTGTTTCCTTCAGCAGATTTCAAGGTCTGACCAGGAGTGCTGGCTTTTGCTTGCACTGCAGGACTTCCCCTTCTGATAACAGTCTCCTCCAGCTGTGCTATAGGTGCCCAAAAGCCTTACCTGGCAGCAGTTCCAGACAGTTCTCTAACACCGGCTCAACAATGCCTGTATGGCATTAGCAGGGATTAAGCCTGCGCTGATTACACAAGCCAAAGCCACACGATCTAATTGACATGCTCTGCCTCTCAAACAACTTTCATCAGAGGTTCCAAGTGGAGTGATTTACAAATGACAACCAAATTGATGTTGATCTGGTTTTTTTTTCCCCACATCATTGTTCAAATACCAGAAGTACCATGGGTGCTGATCAGCTCCTTACATAAATACTACCTAGCAAAGCAGTAACAACATATGTTTACAGAATAAAACACCTGAGGTGCCACAGCATGCAGATAAGCTACAGTTTACGTTGAAGAGAAAACACAGAGATTCCCTTGCACTTCTCTGCAGTGAGGGAATCTATATTTTCAGTAGTATAGTTACAAGGAGGAAGATGAGCAAACCAGAGGTGAAGAAAACGGGAAAACACACTAGGTTACAGATAAACATTAACTGCTGAATCTAGCTGGAATGTGAGACCGATCAGCTCTGATCAAACAGTGGTGGTCCTCACTGCACCCCCCAAAATCTGCTCTTACCCACAGCTGCAAGGAATTGCCAGGGCAGCACTGCCCTCAAAACTGCAGAGCCAGAGAACCCCAGGTGGGCAGGTCTGCGTTTCTTCTCTCTTTCAATGGATGCTAAACAGTGTCTTAACCATCTAGAGTACTTGTGAGAAACCCCCAGGCCACGTACCATGTCACCTATCATAAAACCTAGCTTAGTTGAACTAAAGACATGTTGAAGAGCAAGAAATGAATGCCTGCCCAGCACATGTAGAATCTATACCTCTGGAAAGGCCCACAGTTTGATTATAAACTTCCTCTACCCTCGACTGCAACCCAGCAGCCAGAGCACGTGGTGGGGACTTGAATCCCAGCTGACCCCTTCCCCTCTGCCCCAGGACAGTCCTGGGTGGTGACAAGCAGTGTTGTCAGGACATTACGGTTTCATGCCAGAGGTCTTCAAGGAGACTGAACCTCCAGAGGAGATGGCTGCCAGACACAGAACACTGGCTGCTCTGTGCAGGCAGTGAGAAAGGCAGTATTTACCTACTGAAATAGTTGTAGCTTAATTATTTATTTTTCATGGCATGTAAAGTCTCTGTTGAGCAATGAGGCCCCATTGTGTGCCACTTACAGCAGGCATAGAAGAGGAAATATTATTTCTATAAAGAAGTGGTATCCTGCAAAGGCAGGGCAGAAACACATACACTGACAGAGAATGGAGTTGAAATGTTCATACTTTAAAAAAAATTTTTTTAAGAAGTGACACATTATTTGCTATTATTACTTTGTCAGGAACTCAAGGAATTTGTTAAAACTCATTTTCATCCTAATAATATTGCAAATGAAATGCACACTAAACCTGAAAAATGCCAAAGGAGTAGCTATTCTTCTTGTGTACTATGCGGCAGTTTAAGTATCATTTGTCATTGAAAGGAGAGAAAAATAATAAAAAACATTAAGTTCAGTCAGAACATAGTGGCAGGAAATATGGACGGGAAATGAGGATTCACAATAACTACCAGCGACAAGCTTCATATTTTCAGTCATTTGTTCTTTATCTGGGGAGATAGTTTGAAGCAACACTTTTTCACTCACTTTTGGCAAGGGAGCAGGCATGCAGTATACCCGTATTTCAATGTGTGAAAAGACAAAGTGTTAAAAATGTCTAAAATACCCGTGTCGGCTGTACTGATGCCAGTGAATCTTAAGGAAAATGTGTGTTGCTTGAGATACTCTGTCCTGAACAGTATTTACAACACGTATAAATGCAGAATCACAATCAGAGGGTTGTTCTAAATTATAATCTGGATTTTCCAAAAATGAACCCTTCCCTAACCTCTCCCATGCTGGCTTCACTCACAGGCCTCTCCTTGGCAGTGCTTCCCAGGACTTCACTCGACTCCGACTGCCTCTGAGGTCGCTTCCAGATTCTTTTCAATCCAATCAAGAAAATTTGGAATAAGAGAACAGTGTTAGAGTACAGCTTGCTAACTTAGAAAACACCAGGAAAAAAATGAAAAATTAATAGCAAAGGCTATAAAAAAGAATGAAGAATAGAAAAATGCATTGCAGGAGAAACAGCCCTTTTCCCGTTGCTGCTCTGAAGTCACACACATGCATGGTTTTGCACTAAAACCCCTTAAAACCACTGATTTTTCCATCTTTTCAGATTTGGATTTGTCATCAGGTGTTTGCAGACTACACGAAGCACAAGCCTTCTAAACAGCCTCTTTTGGTTTATACACATTAATTGCTCCTGCTGTCAGCCAGAGGGAGATGTATCACCAGTAGGATAACATATAAAGTTAAGTGCTGTCTTGCCAGGGAGCGTAGAATAATATTCTGATTTTTATAGCACCTTTTCCCTACGGCCCACAAGGCACTTTACAAGTAAGATTGAATTAAGCTTGTCAGCACTCTGTATGGGAAGTAAATATTTCTTTATGTTAGAGAAGGGAAACTGAGGCATTAATATTAAGTCCCCAGCAAAGCATTTAGCTGCATGCTTTCAAGCCCTTTAAACTTCTGACATGATTTAATTAAGCACATACTCAAGTGTTTCGCTGGAATACTGCCTAAGAAAGACGCTACAGCCACACTGCCAATTTAGTCTGCAGCTGGGGAGACGCCACAAGTTCCCCATCACTCCTTAACAACAAGACCTTTTTTTTCCCCCCTAGAAATAGGATCACAGCTTTCAAGTCTCACCTGTATGGTGCATCGTCACCTGAGCCTGGATGAGTCCTGGGAGGTGACATCCATCCCCAGCAGGAAACCTGCCCTGTGGGGCTGGTGGGGGGCACCGACCTCAGTGCCTGCTGCCTGTCAGCACGCTGCCATGGGGAAACAGCTTCTGTCTGGTGTCCCAAGTGCCCGCTCTGATGCAGTGTGCTGATAGGCAATTCTTCAGCACCTCAGCCTACGGTGGTATTTCTCATCTGTGAACATTTTTGATGATTCAGGTTCCTGCCTCTGGTGAACCCCCCGAGCAGCGGGGTGCTGAACACAGCTCAGCTCTGTTTAGATCTAATCACAGACCTGCCCCGACTTCCTACCGCAGCTCCGGGCCAGCCACCCTGTCTCAAACTTGCTCTTAGGTGTCTCTCCTCCATCCTGTTTTTCCCAGGTCTGCCCGGATTACTTCTGATCACACAGATGTGCCTTTTCATTGCCAGCTTGGCTGCTGAAGGTTCAAACACCATCTTAGGTTTCATTAGGGCTGGTACTCAGCTGGAGGGCTCCTGGCAGCTCTCGGGGGAGCAACATACCCACTCCATGCCTCACCACACAGAGCTTTTGGGCTGAAATCCTTACAAAACTGGCAGTAAACCTACATCCAAGTACCATATATGTTCTATTTGCTCTCTTTCCTAAGGGGTCTAATGGCTATTTGCAGGCAGCCAGGTGGGACCTTGGAGATGCTGCATTTTACAGCTGTGTATTAACAGAGACTGCAATCAGCTCTGATTTTTCACTACTACACCAGGCTGTGAACCTCAGAGGCTGAGGAGCAGCTACACTTTCATGAGAAGGATGTAGCTGCTGCTCTGTTTGGGCCTGTTTGAACATGAGTGGGGCCTTGGATTGAGGGACACAGCGACCGCCGGTGTCACCACGCCTGAGGCTCAGTTCACCACTCGGTGTCCAGGAAGTTCTCATTAGAGACTGGGTGCCAGAGCCTCCCCCAGATGCACCCTTGAAGCAACCATGTCATTGCAGTTCTGCCCAGGCAGCCCCTCAGAGCACGGCAGGCTGCAGACCCCTGGGGAGCCCAGCGTGTCAGCGCAGGTGGTGAGGACAGGCCACCCCTTCCCGCACCCCTGGGCTGTGTGTGCAGCCTGCACCGGGCACCCAGCACCCCAACAGCACCCGGCCTGTCCCAGGGGCTGGGGGACGCCTTCTGGAGAGCCCAGAAGGGGCAGCTTTTCAGACAGGCCTTCTGGAGGTAGCCAGCATCAGCTTCCAGCATGACATTGCTCCTGTCCTAGAAATACCTAGAAACCTCTCCCCAAGGTGGGGATTTATTCTGCTGGCTACTAAAGGGATACTGAGCTCAAGAAAAAGAGACCGAATCCTAAAATCATCCCAACAGAGGAATACACAACTATGTATTTCTGACCTGAGGGATCCTATCCCTAGATGAAAGCTGCAAGTCCCCTCCAGCAGCCCAGATGCTGTCATTCTCTTCCTCATCAGACCGATGACAGTACTAACAGCCAAATAAACTGAACTTGTTTCTGTCCCTTATTGCACACGACTTCCTGCAATTTAGTGTTTGCCAAATGAGGCACAATGTGAAAAAAAAAAAAAAGTGAAACATAAGAAAGGAGCAATCTGAAGCACTTCTGAGGTCAAGTGCTTTGAAAAATGCAGGGCTGTATAACTCTTCAGGGATTTTAAATCTGTTTTTAATGCATATCTTCATACTGATGACCCTGCAGAAGCAAGCCTGACATCGAAACAACCCTTTTAAATTAATGTATAGATAGTACATCATTACCAACATTACATATACTCTAATTAAAGAGATAAGGAATATATAATTTCCATCAGTTGTGAATGACACTTCTTGTGAGTTAATTGCTCCAGGCAGTCCTCCTTTAGAAGTGAGAGGAGCTGAAAAAGCTGCCAAGACCCATCGGATACAAAGGCCACTAAAGTTAGTTGAAAGCCTGTATGCCAGCAGTCAGCCTCACACTGGCCACTAATTTGCCCCCCAGAGCTGCAAGCAAACCTCCACCGGCCTGAGAAAACTATTACTAGTCCCAATGTTAACATCATGAAGTGGACCTCAAAACTCACGGCACAGATTTTCAATGAAAAAGAAATACAGCTGGTAGAATTTGGCATGTGTTATGCACCTTCTGGTCCTGAAGTTTTTAGGAATTACCATCGTGACATATTTTCCTATTTTCATAATAAACACAACAGCTCAAAACATCCTCCCAAGTGAAAGTTAAAGTTCTCACTTGTGTGCTTTTTGGCAGTGAGGCTTTAGGGAAAGGCTAATTCTTGTGAGACTTTTGGTAAAATTGAGAGCAGGCACTCACATCAATCTGAATGCAGGCTATTCCTGTGAGCATCCAAAAAGGACTTCCATGGAGCAGGGCAGGTCTGGGAACAGATCAGGAGCTGAGGTCAGCCCAGCACCTCATAGAATCGCTCTTCAGCCAGGCTTGTACTTTATGGTCTTTAAAAACCCTATAAATAAAGTATATACTCATCACTAGAGATGTAGTCATTGCAAAAGGTTCCATATCCGAATGGGAGGAGTTTGGATCATACCAGCTGTACAAAGAGAAGCCTGCTGAAACATCTGATCCACATCCAAGTACTTTTCCGAGCTTGCTGGCAGAGCTGGGACTGTGGTTACAGCCCATCCCTGGGGCTGTAGTCACCTTCTGCTTGTGACTCACCACCTATTCCAGCCACTGATGGAAGGATGCTGCCCTTGCTGCACTCCTGGCCCAGCAGAGCCACCTCCTCCACTAACCCCTTTGCCTTCCCAGGAGGAGACAGCAGATGGCTGGGAAGTGAAGGTGGTAGATTGATCTGCTCCTGGGACAGGGGGCCAGCTTCAGCCTCCCGGGCTGTCATCACTCTTCACATCCTCAATCCCTTCCTGCTTGGAGACTGCTGCTTGCAGCCACACAGCTGCCTCCCACTCATTCCCAGTACCCCCCAGTGTGCTTGTTTCCTTTGCTAAGAAATGGCTTTAAGCTTAGTCACCCCCAGCCTGGCTGCGAGGGGCTGGCAGGGGCCCACCCTCACTGAGGGCGTGATCCACATCCAGCAAAGCCCATGGAAACTTCTCCTTGGACACAGAGACCCAAGATCCTTCTGCAGACATTCTACCCAACTGCAGCACAAGTCAGGCCCCAAGGAATCCCACTTCTCCTCAGTGCTTCGAATATTTGTGCTTTCCTCCTGCTGCCTTTGCTGTTTATACCTCCATCATTACCTGCGCCTTCTAATCGGCACGTTCCTATTCAAAATAAATATGCAAAGTCTCCCCCTGCCTTTGAGGAGCACACAGGGTGAGGTCTGCACAAAAAGGAAGGACAATGGCTTTTCCTTCTTATATAAAGGAACACTCTCAGCCACATTTTTCCTTTGGGCTTTCATCCAGAATATTTCCTAAGCAGATTTCTTATCTTGTTTACCCACTTTGGGGCTCCAGTGATCTAGACGAGTTGGGTAACTGGAGAAATCAGTCCTGTTGGTAACTCCCCGCTGCCTTACTGCGGCGTGTAATCTTCCAAGGACAAGGGGACAGATCAACAAAACCCATTAGTACATCAGACAGCCTGAGCCTGGCCCCCTGGGGGGAGGGGGAGAGCTGTCCTGAGGAGCCCCCCAGATTGTGATACCCCAGGGATGAACCATGGGTTTGGGGTGGTGACTTCATATGCTTTTCAGTGTAACAGTAACCCTTGTGTGCATTTCTTTTGGAGGGGGCATGCTTTTCTGCAAAAGTCCAGGTACAAAATTTTATGTCCTCTCCTTAACGGGAGCCCCTGGGCCCTGCACAGCTCAGGTAGGTCTGGGAAAGGTTCCCCAAGCACCTCCAGCCCTGGCCATCAGGATGGCCACACGTGCCTCAGGGTGTCTGCTCAGCCAGGGGTTCGCCCTTTACAAGCTGCTGAGCTCAGATGGTATTTTCCAACATGAACCACAACAGCTCATTTTCTATTTTCAGTGACTGCTAAGAATATGACAAGTTTTCTCTTTTTCCTGTGAATCCAACCACCACACAGTTTTTCACTACCATAAAGAGTAAAGAAATGTCTAATCCAGGATTTAAAGTAGATCCAGGAAACCCCTGCTGTCTTTTCCCGACTAAAAGAGGTTTTTAAAATAAAAGGCAATCTGAATGTGGCTTTAGAATCCTAAACTGTAGCCCTAGGTCTGTCATTAGGAGAAGAGTTAAATATCATGGAGATTTGCTTAAAAGGGAATTACTGCAGCCACTTGTATTTTAGTAAGATACTTACATTTTATGAGTCAAAGTGCAGGCAGATGAAGACCTACATGGAGCCAGGATTTGTCCCAGCAAGCTGAAGTGGAAGGGTTGCAGCAAGGCAGGAGAGGGTCCAGAGCTCTGCCCCTGCCCACAGAACAGCAGAGGACTGAGAAGAGAAGATGAGGACTTGGGGTTTGGTAATAACAGTGGAAATTTGCCACTCGTTGAGGCTCACCCTTGCTCACCTGGCTCGAGCCCTTCACTTTACATAACTTGGAGAACCTTCCCTCAGCAGATTTTTATCTGTACACTCTGCAATAAGGCTAAGAAGTGTGATGCCTGCTGGGGCAGTCCAGCAATGCCACCCCGCAGCCTCAAGGCTTGAGGTTCTGCTTTTTCTCCCTCTTTTCCCTTGACACCCAGGGATGGCATTGCTGTTCATCTTGTATGGCACGCTTAAGAACATGCTGGGTTGTTGAGGTGGCTAAACGCTGTGAATCCAGCACAGACACCCCCCTCCCCCCCCAAAATCCAGAAGAACAACAGTAAACGGCTGAAGGAGAGAACTGAGCAGGCAACCTGTGACAAGCCAAAGGTCCTTGATAACCAGAGACACCTTGCTCCTACCTGTTAGGGGCAGGACTGCTCCCCTCCTGTGGGGCCACAGGGCATGTGGACAAGGTCAAAAGGAGACAGTGTAGCATCAAGGGCATCCTGGCCACCAAGGAAATAGAGGAGTCTGAAGAGACCACATAGCAGGAATGGCCCTGGATACATCAGAGTTTGAGAGAATAAAAGGTGCTTGGGGTAAGCCCCATGGATTTACCAAGAGAACACAGCAGTAAAGTTTCAGCTGCTACAAGTCAGGGTTAAAAACCCAGAGCCAGGAGCAGTGCAGTTGTGGGAACAGAAGATCGTGCACACAGTAGGATGCTTATGTATAAGAATGCCATAATCAAGGTCCTCATACACGTACTGCCCATGAGTAATCAGAGATTAAGTCCAGAACAGGTTAAGAAACTGTGACTAGTGACACGCAAGAGGTCAGAGCCTGCTTGACAGCACTTGGAGAAAGGGTTTGCATTAGCACACAGCAGCGGTGTGCGGGAGTGGATGCACATTGGGAATATAGCAAGTGCTCCTTCTGCAATGCTGTCACACCAGCACTCAGAGAAAAGGCAGACTTGAGTTTCTCCCAGACTTTGCAAGAGAAAGATTGTGAAAATAGCCCAGAGAGCGCAGTCAGCGAGTGCAGTAACAGCCAGCCTGGGAAAGTAAGCACAGGAGCCGAGAGCCCACCCTTACTGCTTCCCCAGGAGCCATTCCGAACAGGGACTAACACAGGACCCAGATAAAGCATGGTCCAGGTGGGGAGAACCAACCTGGGTGGCTGCATGAAGGGAAAGTCACTTCTGGGCACAGCCCTATTTGGTGTCTGGTCTCGTCCATCTGGGTGGAGGAGGCTGTGAGGGAACGGGGCAGTTCTGCTGCTGCTGCCACTGCTTCATCTGCCTTTAATATCTAATTTCTTTCTGTTAGTGATGTGTGAACATTTTTCTCAGAGGAAAAATAAAAGGTGGGCAGGGATTTGGGGAACCTTCAAGACTTGTCACAGACTTTTCACAGTTCACTTGGCAAAAAAAATCTGCTTTGCCTAAATAGATGCTACCTTACCCCTAGCTTGGAAAACCGGGGACTTCTGTGGACTTACACTTGCTAAACCTGGGCCTGAAATAATACTGCAGCTTGTTCTGGCTGCTTTCATGTTCCTGCAGATCATTTCCTATTTTGCCAATGCAGTAAATCAGAAAAGCTCACTATTGTGCATGTTCATCTGAACCAGTGTCCACCTGACTGCAGCACTTATTCTCATTCTTAGGCCGTTGCAAACCAATGATTTGCTTGTAACATTTTTCCAATACACTCTTGGATATTTTAATTGCTTTATTTGATACTAAAACTGTTTGACAAGTGATTGGGAAAGAAGAATTAAGCAAGAGTATCCAAAATCTATATTAAAACAGCAAACTCCCATGTAGTCTCTAAAGAACTTGGAGACAATCTAAGGTTTTTGGAGCCTGTGTAGCAGCATGTACTTGTTCCTACGTGGAATTTCCATAATTCCTCAATCAATTACCTGGAAAAAGTGGCCATTTTAATCAAAACCCTAAGGGTAGATGAAATCATGAGAAAACACGAGCTTTATTGCAATGGATATTGACTGTAACTCATTAAGATGTTAAGGTATTGACAGCCCGTTTGATGAGAAAAATGTCTGATAGCGAGTGTACATAACTGTGTTACAGAGAAAGCCGGTATCAACACATCATAATGAGTAACTAATGATGTCTGTGGCCTAACGAGGTGATTAAAGCAGTATCCTTTGATCTATGTCACTGACTTGATTTAATGCCATGCCGAGATTGAATCTCTGTGCACCACTGGGGAGATTCAGGTAATTTGAGTAATTCACTAGCTTCGTCCACGCATCACCAGGGTTATTTGCCATGAACACAGTTGCTTCCGTAGCCAAGTCACCCTGGGTGGCACATGCTGCCGAGGGAGAGGCCACTGCTCCTGCCAACAGCCCCTTGCAGAGCTCTCACTGCTGCACAGAAGGGGTCTCACACAACCTTCTGCCACAGCCATGGGCCTTCCCTTCACCTCATAATCCCTGCTCTCTTACAGACCAACACCACTGGCAAGTTTTGGAAGCATCCTCTGCCAAAAGAATCAGAGTGGTTTGGACTGGAAGGGACAGTAAAGATCATCTAGTTCCACCCTTCCTGCCATAGACAGGAATATCTCCCACTAGACCAGGTTGCTCAAAATTGTGTCTAACCTGGCCTTGAACACCTACAGGGATGGGGCATCCACAGCTTCTCTGGGCAGCCTGTTCCAGTGTCTCACCACCCTCACAGTAAAGAATTTCCTCCTAATATCTGATCTAAATCTACCTTCTTCCAGTTTAAAACCATTACCCCCTGTCCTATCTCTACATTCCCTGATAAAAAGTCCCTGCCCATCTTTCCTGTAGCCCTTTTTAGGTACTGGAAGGGGCTATGAGTTCTCCTCAGAGCCTTCTCTTCTCCAGGCTGAACAGCCTCAACTCTCTCAGCCTGTTCTCACAGCTGAGGGGCTCCACCCCTCTGAGCATTTTCGTGGCCCTCCTCTGGAGTCACCACAAGAAGTCCATGTCCTTATGTTAGGAGCCCCAGAGCTGGACACAGGACTTGCAGGAGCTCATAGAAAGAGGCTCTGCTGCCTCTCAGCCAACCCCTTCATGCTAAGTGCAGGAGGGCAGTCACACTGCACTGAACCAGGGGGCTGTGTGCCTGGCACATGCTCAGCATCTTGTTCAAAACACTGTGCTTGTCTGGCAGGAGAAAGCCTTAAGCTCCAGTTCTCTGGGACAGCAACGAGCGTGTCAGGAGCCCAAGCCTGCAGGTGACACCAGAGATGTAAAAGCTTTGACCATCACCACATGAAGCTGTGTAGCCTGGCCACCGGCTACCAGCTTATATCTGGCTCGTACTTTTAAACATCCAAAAGTTTTTTCACCCTTACCAGGGAGAAGGCTGGTTAACCCTTTCATAGGCATCACAGCAGCTCTTTCAAGCAGCCCTGCCTACCCATTCAGGCACACCTTGGGTAAACAGTGCTGCTCTGGGGGTACAGTTGCTCAGTTTTGGGGTGTATTTTGTTCATAAGGATACCAAAACACAAGAAAGTCAGACCAAAGTGACCAGTGGGGACAGCATTGTGTGCCCAGGGCAGAGCATGCAGCAGCAGCTCTCCTCACTACTTTTCCCACTGGCAGCTGTTTTCAGTTGATACCCTGAGCTGCGTGTGGTTTATGTATTAGCAGCCACTGTGGCTTTCACTTGCCCCAAAGGTTTATATTTTGCACTGCAGTAGTTCTTTCTAAGGAAGCTGATAATAAGGATTAGTTTTCCCTCTTGATCATCTTTAAACTTAAGTGAGAATTAGTACCGAAAGTATAACTGAGCATCCAATTCTGGGCCCTGCCCTTGGTCAGGAAATTATTTTACTTGATGAATAGACTGGTTTTGTACAAATGGTTTTTTTCCTCTACAATAACTTACAGTACCTTGGCTCCCATAAGCATGGGTGTGATACTGCCATCCCCATCCAAGCAGCGACTGTCTGCCAGGGAGAATAATAGCCCACTTCACAGCCTCAGCTCTCCCTGCAGCACTCTAGAGCTCTAATGGGGAGCAAATTGCTCCAGGCTTGTCCCAGTCTCCCGGCAGCCCCAGCACAGCCACCCTTCCCAGCCTGCTGGAGACCCCCCTGCCATCGAGGTGGGCCCTGCTGTGGGTCCCAGCCATGCAGACAGCACATACCTCCATCCCTATCCCCGACCTCATTAGCCCTCCCCGGGCCCCCACTTTAGGCTTTTAGCACTTATTGTTAATGTATAATAAACAATTATAATTTATAATAGACAGCATCACCACCCCATCCCACACAGGGCACCCAAGCCACCGCCACCACCTCATGCGTGCAGACACAAAGCTCATATCTCCCCAAATACAGCAGACCACCTTACCAGGCACAGCTCCTCCAGCCAAAGGAGAGGATGCTCAGCTTGGGCAGCCTTTATGGGCCTGGGTTAATCACATGCAAATGAGCTGCAGCTGAAGCATCACCCGTGCTGCCTTTACCCACCGCTGCAGTGCACGAGGCCAGGATCGGTGGCAGGACGGGCAGCCCCCAGCCACTGCCTTTGTCCCTGGGAGGGTCTGGGTGGAACAGAGGCAAGAGCAACCTCTCTCCCTGTGCTGGGGAGCAGGTTTGCACTCTCCTTGCTGTCCCCAGTTCTCAGTTTCTACTAGTGCTCAGAAAACAAAGTTTGTGAAGCTCATATTGGTGTTTGGGTGTTGGACACCTGCAGGAAGCCCAGCTGGCTCCCACAGTACCCTGAGATAAAGGGTGTGCGCAGAAGAGTTAAATATAACTCCAACACAAATCTAAAGCTCTGACACACTGAAGTAAGGAAGCTGTGCAGGCTCCCGAGGAGCCCAGCCGTCCCTGTCTGCGGCTGGCCAGGCAGTGCCATGGGGCAGCGAGCTGCTGCGTGGATGGGGACATCCCAGGGGCCACCCTCCAGTGCCTGGGGTCAGGGAGATTACTGACCAAAATGACTCACGTGAAATGGAAAGATGGGATGGGGGGTGCAGAGAGAGGTCATGGCAGGGGGACCTGCTGCAGCTGCACCAGGCTTTGCTCACATGCTGCCCCTCATCCTCCTTGCCCTGTGGGATGAGAACCTCAGAGATGGTGCCCACAGCTGCCTGATGGGCTCCAACCCTGGGCCATCACCAGATGATTACTTTTTCCAGACAAAGCATTTTGCTGTCTCCCTGGAAGTGTTTTTCTCTTCCAGGTGAGGGTGCACGTGGCCAGGGGTGTTAGACCCCTCGCTTTGCGCCATGGCCAGCACCCTTCCGTGGAGCTCCTGACCTGAGTCAGCGCCGAGTTATCCCAGGCCTGGCCAGTACGATGCTGTGAGACTATGTCCCACAGGCTTCCCACCTCACCTTTGCCTTTGTGCTGGCCCTGGAGGTGGGTGACTGGTGATGCTTTGGGTTCTGGCATGGTCTTGGGGTACCAAGCCCCCGGGGAGCCCTCCCAATGGGTGCGCTCAGTGCCTCTCCCAGCTTAGCACCGAAAAGAAATTGCACATCAGGGGCATGGGCTGCAGGCACTTCCAGAGATAAAATATTGTCAGTAGAGTTCAGACCATCCATCAGAATAAATGTAGCTGATGCCGTGATTTATGGGACAAAGATGAAGGTTTAATCCTCCTCTCAGCAGTGCAACCCGATTTGCCACAAAACCCTGTTAAATTTTGTGGCACACGCTTCATCACTTCATTAGGAGATAGAGAGAAAATGGTTCGATGCATTGCTGAATCTTTTACTGCCGGGGACTCTCCTCCCACCACTCCCGAGTGATGGGTAATCTCTCTGATCAGATCCCCGGGAAAAGACCCCGTGGGATTACAGAGCGCGGAGGCATTAACAACAGTGACAGGAAAGGAATACAATATCCCTTTAAACAATTAAATATTGATCCTGCGGGCCTGAGGTGGACTCCATCACACAACAGGAAACACCTCTGTGAATTAGTTTGGTGACATCCATACCCTTAGACGACATAAAGGAAACCAGTATTATTTGCTTCACTTATTTTCTTAATGTTTTTTCCCTCAATTAGAGAAATTCATCCAGTATGGACCACCTTGCGGACTCTCAGCCCTCGCATCCCCTGGAGCCCACCCCCCTGGGCACCATGGTGGAGCTGGACAGGGCTGGGGACCCTGGGGGCCACGGGGGTGTTGGCTGGGGGCGATGGGGGCTGCAGACCTCGGCTCGGCTGGAGGGAGGAAGACACAGGCCCGAGGTACCGTTTCGTGTCCTCCCCTCCCCGTGGATGTCCCTCCCTCCCTCCCGTGACATGTCCCCGGGGGGCCCCGGCCCCCCCTCGGCTCAGCCTGGTGCCTTGTGGCTGCACCCTGAGAAACAAAAGAAGGCAAGAAATGTCTAAATTTAAAGTGCTGGAAAATCCAACCTTTTATTTACTACATTTTTGTGACTACATAAACGCTGAAACATTGTAACACTGAAAAGCATGATGACATCATCACTTGCTTTTTTTCTTTTTTTTTTCTTTTTCTTTTTTTTTTTTTTTGCTTAGCAAACACAGCAGATGATATTGCACGGCATAAAGTGAGAACAGTAGCAAAGCTTAAAAAAAGTAACTTAAGGAAATCTTAACGCAGTACAGGAGATACTCATAACCAAACCAGAATAATGCCTAGCGCATTACACTTGTCGTCGCTACACACAAAAATACAGAAGAAGAAGCGCTTGACTAAGAGAGATTGAGGAAATATTAGCAATCAACCGTAATTAGGTACAATAATCACTTAGTCTGAAATGCAGATGCAACGCATAAACTACTACTGCTTCCTAATGGGCAAACTAAAAATGACAGCAAAGTTGTCTTTTATCAAAATCTTCGCTTTGTTTTCCTTTTTTTTTTTTCCTTTTTTTTTCCTTTTTTTTTCTCTTTTTGGTTTTGTTTCATTGCTCTGGAAGAACTCCCTCTCGCTCTTGGCAGATTGCCTACCTCTACGGATGGGGGACCTGTGATTGTCTCTGCGCCCTCTCTGCGCGGCGGCGGCTGGAGCCAAGGGGAAGGTCGGGGGGCGGCGCGGGACAGGGAGCCGGGGGGGCATCTGGGGAGGGGCTGGGGGGAGCAGGGGGCGGGGGGGACCCAGGCTTTGGCTCAGCTGGGACTGGACTGCAGACAGGGGGTGATGAAGACAACTACCAAAGCAAGTAAAAGACAATGCTTTAACGTTTATTTTCATTTAACACTGCTGTTGGGTTCAGACTGCAAAACTAATGCGGTTCCACAGTGAGGATGCAACAAATGCAGAACAGACCGAGAAAAATCAAACAAGGAATGGGAAAAGAAACCGTGTCTCCCTAAGTACAGTGCTGTCCAGCGTGCGATGGCTCCTGCGGGATTCGTAGACTAAGACTGTCTCCCCCCTCCACGGGAAGCGTAGCTCATTGCACGGCATTACTTTATGCATTAAAAGCAGACATTTAGCCAATGCTTACCAACAGACCATTTAATGATCCTGCATTTCAGAGCGTCTTTATTGCCCTGTTTCAATACTTGAAGTATAAAAATGTACCTAGAAAGTGTAACTTCGGACCAAAAAGCTCAAACCCTGCCCTTCTCCTTCCCTCCCTCAACCCCTCCGCTATCCCCCCAAAGGAAAACAAGGTACACCTGGAGCTCAGCTACTCTGCGGGGAAAGGAAATATTTACAGCCATCACAAACCATGTCAGTACACAACATTTAGCTGAAACAGAACCTATTCTTTATGCAAAATAAAATACAGGTGAGTGGCATCCTATTTTCTGTGCCATGATGCCATCATCAGCTTTGCAGAATTATCATTGTCATTACTCTTTTTTTTTTTTTATTTTTTCTCGCTTTTCAACTCAAAACTGCTTTTTCCTCCTTGGAGCCGCGGAGGGGGTGGGGGCAGGCACAGCACCCAGTCCCCCGGGAGGGGTGCTGCACCGGTCCCCCCAGCTCGCTCACAGCCGGGACACCCCCGCTCTGCCGTGGTCCCTGAGCCTGGATGTGGCCGCAGCTCCTGCGGGGAACCGGCTGCGCCCCACGGACCCCAGCCCGTCCCCCCCCTGCGGGCCCCGGCGAGAGAGCGGGTGACACGGCGGCGGTGGCCCTCAGGTGGCCCAAGCCCCCGAGTGCTCTCCGAGGCGGGCTGGCCCGCTCCGTCCCATTGCCCGCCGCCCCTCGGCCATCCCCTGCGAGCCCCGCAGGTACTCGGGGGGCTGGCAAAGGCCTTTCCGTGAGCAAGGGTTCCAGATTCAAGAGCTTCTCTCCCCAGGCTTACGCCCGCTACTTGCGCTACCCGTGCGAATGGCGAAGGAAAACAAAAAAACTCAGCAAAGTCTCTCACAAATGCCAGTGCTTTTAAACATTAAACGACTTTTAGATTCTTTGGATGTGCGGGTTTTACCCACAAACAAACCTTTCTAGAAAAAGACAAATAAATTAAAGGAAAAACACACTAATAATGCCTTTCTGCTTTCTAAGTGACAAAAGTACTACCTTGAAACACTCATTTTGGCATGTACAAGCTGGGGGGAAGGGAGGCCTGGGGGGGATAACCTGGCAGTGTTTGTAACACGGGTGGAAGTGCATGCCAAGACAAGGCTGAAGATACACCCTGCAGTCAAGAGAAGCACTCTCCTTCAGTTCATCTCGGCATCAAGAATGAAAAGATTGTAACATAAAGCTTTGGCCATTTTTGAATCTACTATATACAATTATTTTTTTTTAAACTACATAGTCATAAATTAAAGCAGTGATTAAATAAGCGTATACAAAATGTAATTAAATTAAAAATCACAGCACATTATAGAGAAAAAATAGGAACCATTTATCACAGCAGAGAATATTTTTTTTTTTTACCCTGTGAAAAGAACGTCGACTAGCAAACACAAAGCATCCTAGTTGAAACAAAAGAAATCAAAGCCACGTTTCCCTTTCTTGCATTCATTGCAAACGGCGATCTTTACCCACTTCGAAACATTCCCAGGAATAAGATCTTCCTTGAGTATAACAGAGGAAAAAAAAGGAAAATAGAGGAAACCCAAACCAAACAATATAAAAGGAATATATAAACAAAACAACCCCTACAAAATAAATAAGAATTATAAAGCTTTTTTTAAGTAACCTTAACAATTATCAAACTAGTAAGTTCTGCGTTATCACATAGACTCTCTATACAACATAACCCTAAAGATTTATTACTATGAGGTATTTGGAGGAATTGGTAAAAGCGATGCACGGCCTGTCTGGGCTGAGGGACTCAAGCTGCTTTGGGGAAAAGAAGAGGGAACCTTTGGTTTGTCAGCAAGAAAGTGGAAAAAAACATTTTCCTTTGGTATCAAAGAAAGTTTCATTGCATGGTTGCACGGCAAAAAAGCACCACGGTGAAGAATTATTCCTTTTTTCATTAGTGGCCTTTCTAACAGGCTGAGGTATTCAAAGAGTATAAGGTGAGAGATAAAGAGGTCAACAGCGGTTTAACACTTTGGTTCAAGCAAGGCACTCGTCCTATGAGTTTACAAAGTTTGCAACATGTTTGCCTAGAGCTTTATTATTATTATTATTATTATTATCCTTATCATCGTCAGTAGTAGCATTGTAGCAAGAGAAGTATTCGTCAGGTTATTAGCATTACCATTAAGAATGAAGACAAAGTTACACACTGAGTGAAGGTGAGGAAGGGGAGTCGGGGGGACGGGGGTAAGAAGGAGGATGAGTTCCCTTTCCAGACCGAGGCCGTGCATGAAAAATCTTTGGTATTCTTTGGTATCATCAATGTGATTAAAATCACCAATGGAAATCGAGTGAGGTAGCGTCTTTGGTTCACACTATAAATAGTAGATCTTTACACACTTTTTTTTTCTTTTTTTTTTCTTTTTTTTTTAACACGTGGAAGTAGCTATTCCTTACCTTTTGCTTCTTTGTCTTTAGCAAATAGTTACCAAATGTATTGTAAAGCTAACCACACCACAATAATAAACCAGGAGGCTAAGCAAAGTCTCAAAATTAGCCCCTGGGCCTTTGAATGCACCCAAACGCAGCGAGATAGAAAAGGGTAAGTGCTTTCTCTTTGTTTGCTAAATGCATAGTTTTCATCCTTATGTACAAAGGAGGAGGAAGAGGAGAAGGATAGGAGGAAGAGTAGTAGAAAGAAGGACCGTTTTTTAGGGGTAAAAATGTCTTGTTTACAACTCAGGTGAGGAGAGGTGTCCTAAGACTCTTTGGTATAAGCTCAGTGGTGTTCCCGAGCCCCCCCGGGCAGCGCCCGCAGCCGTGTCCTGAAATCCCTCTAGAAGAGGGGTGTCCCCCCGGGCAGTCCCGGGGCACCCCCGGCCACTTGGGCTGCTTGGGAATTTGCTTCTGGCATCGGCTGGAGCAGGAGCAAGTTCTCAGGCCAAAGCCCTGTGGCTGGCTGGCTCGCTCTGGTCGGGTTTGCTTTACCTGAGTAAGGAGAGGAGGCTGAGGCCCCTGGGAAGCAACGTGGGGGCAAACGGAGCGCTATGGGGTGGTCTGAACTATTTTTTTTTTAATTTCTCTTTTTTTTTTTTTCTTTTTTCTTTTCCCTGGAAAGCGAATAATGCCATTTACAATGGGGATGGATGCAGACAGTTCACCTCTTGGCCAGCCTCCCCCGGTGGGTCACTGCGGTCAGGGTGGGATGCAGCCTGTGAGCCGAATGCGTGTTCCTAATGCCCTCTCGCCCGCGAGTCACCTCGGGCTGGAGCCCCATCTCCTGATGCTCCCAAATTCTTTCAGGTTCTGCTCCCTCTCCTAACCCTTCCTGGCAGATTTTTTTAGGTCCTTTTGTTGAATTTGAAGCTAATTTCCCTTTTGTCAGGAATGAAGTGAACCAAAAGACTGACACGAATAGGACAGAGACAGGCTTTCCTGCGGGGTGGTAAGCGCAGCATTGGAAAGAAGCTCCCCTTCAAGGATGCCCCGCTAAGGGACGGTGACGATCCGTGCCAGGGAGCACCATTGACCTGTCCGTGCTTCAGTCGGTGCGGCCGGGCAGTCTGCTCAGAGGTAAAACAGCTTTACAGGTAGAATGAGCAGTTCCATTGTTATTTGCTTCATGGTTTGAAAAGAATCAAAGAAAAGTGTGTTCTTTGCCTATTCAGAGTATGAGGCGCATATTGCTTATGGGAAGAGTGGTTTTGTTCCTAATGGCTTATAAAAAAAATAAATCATAAGGTTTATATAATACTTAAACAGACATGTTAAAAAAAAACAACCAAAAGACTTAAAATCTATAACTTGTGCATCAGTTTTGGTGTGTGTGAACATAATGTGTGCACATGTATACATACATACACCCCGTTAAAATGTGTGTGGATGTATATATACACAGACCTATTCAGGGGCTTGCGTGTGTGTGTGTGTATCAGAGATCCTGAAATTGCATATTGGGTGCAAATTTAATGCTGGTATGAAAGTTCTCTTTGGTTTCAGCAAGTAGTCTCTAAAGACAATACAATGGAAATACTAAAAAATGCGGCAATGTACTTTGAATTTCCCTGCATTTTTAAATTCTCAAGTTTTAAATAAATAAGGCTTTCTTTTCTAAACGATAGGTACGTTACAAAGCAGTGTTTTGCTGGAAAAAAATTAAAACAGTAGTTAACACTGTCCTCTACTAACCTTACACTTATGAGACTGCATTCAGAAGATACTTTATAAGTGAGCTTATTAATGTTTCCATGTCGATAATGTCTCCGTGGGGATGGAACACTTTAAAAGAAAGCTTGCTAAAATTTAAGGTAAGCTAGAGACTTGAAAAACTCATAGATTAGGTTACGTTTTCATAGACAATTGCTTTGTCAGTCTTAAAGTGGGTTTAACATATGGAAATGTGGATAAATATTCAGTGCCAAAAATCTTGGATTTATTTCACTTTATTTTAATAAAGAGATGGTTCAGCTGTATTCTAAATACTTACTGGAAATTAACTGTATCCCCTGAACCTTGACTAGACCCTGTCCTCTTGGGAAATAACTGGTGCTACAAAGTTGCTTAACTTGGGTGTCACTAGGATTTTGAGCGGGCTTCATCCCAAAAACCAGTATCTGCTATTTTTGATGGTGGTTGGATTCTAGTTTACCTTGAATTTTCCTTTCTCTCTATTTTTTTTTTTTTTTTAATAAAGGGTGTAAGTAAGATTACCTATTTCTAATTCTTGCATTGGGCTTATACCTGCATATCTGGTAACTTTGGAATTTAACATACCTAGCAGAATTGCTACAGCAATTTGAAACACCAGTTAGAAATCTAACAGGCACATGTATGGTTGTTAAAGTCTATTCTCCCCTTACACTAAAATTTAATATGCAGATGTTGCACGCTTTTCTTTTTAATTTTATCAGAGTAGGAATGGGATTATTTCTCTTCTACGGGTCTGTTAGCAACAGAGCATTTAAAGCTTTTCAGCTGCAAACTTCAAACTATTTCATGCATTATTCTGATTAATAGATGAGCAAGAAAGAATGCACAGGACAAAAGCTCAGCCTGCAACACACAGATACGACACCACAAAACGTCAGGCTGTATCGGCGTCAGGGGAATTTTGCTATTGACTTCAGAGGCCCCACGATTTGGTCTGCCAAAAGCACAACCAGCGCTCCTGTTGGAGCTCTTCCCACCAACGTTAACGGATGTTGTACCACTGTTTTCAACAGGAAAAGACCGCCAGCCTTCAAAGCTATTGCTATTCCTTTGCCTAGTAAAGTCAATAGGTAAAAAAAAAAAAAAAAGCTCGCTAATGTCGATGAGTATTGATCAGGTGCTGAGCCCTGTGGTTTTACGTTTCACAGTTCTTTTCATTTTTGCATACAAAACGCCTCGGGTCTCCTGCTTGCAGGCTAGATGGCAGAGCTGAGCTGTGTTTGTGTGCGGCGCTCGCTGCTCATCGGGCTTCCAGCAACACCGGCCTGGCAGAGCGCAACGAGGGGACGCCCGCCCCAACGCTGCCACACCGTCCTACACATGGCTCCAACAGCCACCCCCCCTTTTATTTTGCTCCCGTTGAAGTCAGTGGCAAAAGGGCTGGCTGACTGCAATGGAAGCAGCATCCCACTATCAGTACCTGTGCTCCAGCAGGGGCTGCCATCTCCTCGGATGACATTCTTTCTTGCCAATCATGGAAAGAAACAATAATGTGGTTTTACTAATTGCAAATAACAGTCTTGATTACAAGTTTTATGTGTTATACAGTTAGATTAGTTTATACCTATAACTCTACATAGTATTTTGTGTAAAAATAGCTTTGGAATATTAAAATCATTGCAATAAAATACCTGCAATATAATTATTAAATGTGTTCTTTGGTAGCTAGTCGATTTTTTTTTTTATGGATGGAATAGTTTTCCTTTTTTTTAAATCTGAACATTCCTTAACAAACAAAGAGAATGCACTGGTTTAGGTACCATTCAAAATTTCTTTGCCTAGTTTGAACTTGTTTCCAGGCGTTGCGCTGGTTAAGTTCAAACCATGAAACAGCAAAAATCACACTACCGTTCAAATGAATTCAGACGACTCCACGCTTTGTCGGTCGTGCCACGGCACAACCCTCTCTGAAGACCAGCCCTGACTAAGTCCCTACCCACCGGCGTGTATGCAGTACGGATACACTATACACCTTCGTGGCAATTGCTGTGGACATGAAGAGCCGTATCTGAAGAGATGTCCGTTCAATGACAAGAAATCACTATGCTCCAAACCACTAAACAGCCAAGTACGGTGAAGATGATCATGGGCGAAGGTGTAAGACCAGTGGTCTGCTTCTCTTCTCTTTGCGCTCCGTTTCATCCCATCCATTTCGTTTTCTCCTTCCCCTCTATTTTTTGCAAGTCGTCGTCCTACTAAAGTGTGTGTCTTAGAACAAAGTCATAATGCAGGTGAAATAAGTCTTTGGTTTCTTTGGACTTATAAATAACATTTTTTTCAAATAGTTTTAAGTATAAACCTGCTATCTTGAGGTCCTGGTCTGTCTTTATTTATTTATTTATTTTTAAAGCTTTTCCACCGAGGTTTAGTTCGTGGTTATTCCTTCATGCTTTGGTACAAGTGCTTGATGAAGAAGATGAGTTGCCTGAATTGGAGCTGCCCTCGTCTTGCCACTTATCCAGACTCCTCCTCCGTGCATTCATGAAAAAGTTGCTGACGGTGCTCAGCTCCAACCCGAGCTGCTGGGAAATGGTGATTTGTAATTCTTTGGACGGACGCTTATTTTCCTTGAATATTGCATGTAGAGTTCGACGCTGGACATCCGTGAAGACCAACCGAGGCTTTTTGGGTGTATTCCCTCTGTCCTTCCCGTGCTCTTGTTCTTTCCTCTTGCACGCTGCAAGAAAGGGGAGGACAGTTACAGAGAGCTGGCAGAGGAGCACGCGGCGCGCGGCATAGGACAAACGAGGGGACAAACGACCGTTCACATCAGCCTCCAAATCTGGAGAGGATGTGGGACATTTCATTTTCTAACTTATTATAAACTATTAAAAAAAAAAAAAGGAATATACCTTTGTTGTTGTCTGTTAAAACTCAGCAAATGCTATTATTGAGACCTCACATTGTGATAACACCCATTAGTGCTGGGAATTTAACTATGTAATATCCCTACAAGGCAGAGTGGAAACTCACTGAGCTCTAAAGTTAACCTTGCCCACCTTTTTTACCTTCATTATTTCTTGTCAATCCATTTCTGTAGCTTTTCATTGGCTGAGAAATAAGGAACTGGGAGAAAACAGGATGCTACTACGGTCTTACAAACCAGATGATTATGTATTCTCAGCAAAATAAAACATGTTTTGACATGAAGAACAATGGTATAGTAAATCTTCCTTATAGAATTTCACTTTATTTCATCTATCATCCCTTCTTTCCCTTTCTGAGCGTTATTTTGCTCTACGTTATTAAAGGGCACGTGTAATTTGAAATCTGCCTTGCGGATCACCTGCAGATCCGACAGGGCTGGGAGAGCAACTCCTGGGTCCCCCCGCCAGCCTTTGACTGTCTGCCAGCTCATCTCATCAGCATTTTGCTAGGATAAAAGGTTTCCTTGCGAGGACCAATTGCTCAGTCTCACTTTCAAGAGCCTGAAGCTGTCCATTTCCCCTTTTTTCTCTAACAATGTCCTTTAATGCTGATTTAGAGATGTATTTCTGAAGGTAACATGGATGTTCTGTCTCTGTGCCCACCTGATCTTCCTGTGGAGATCAGTGCTGATTATATGAAGAATTTTGTGCAGTTATTCCACAGTTATTGGAACGAAAACAGCAAATTACTTTACAAAGGTCCTTCCTACATCATTTCTTGCAACTGAGTGCCAGCCTTGGTGCGAGGGTTTAATTGCTTGAGGGAGGTATGAAAATAGCCATCCACCTTTTGGACTCAGAGAAGCAGCAACTGCGCAGATCAGACAGCAAGATGCAGGAGATGCAAAGGCACCTTCTGCTGGCCCAGGCAGGCAGGGACCAAGACACTGGCATCTCAGCCCCCTCCAAGGAGAAGCCTTTGAAGAGCTCCATAACAACATATATTCCAGCTACACACTCTTTCATAAGCAATGACACATCAATCAAATGTACTGGGATGCCAAACTCATATCTTCTACAGTTGTTTTTATCTGAAAACCTTTGAAAAGTGCTTTGAAGTTACATCCTGACCTCTAAAACACCGTGGAGCTTCTGGGCTTAAAAAACAGGTTTCCTCATGCCAGCGAGCCCCGACTGAAGTCAAGATGCTGAATTCGCTGTGGGGATCGGTGCCCATTGAAATAATTCTGCACCCCCATTGGAAGTTAACATTAATAACTCAAGGGTTAAAAATAGTTTTGCAAGAATAGTCTCTTTACTGACAAATATTAGGAATGAGAAGCAAAGAAAACAGGAAGAGCATCTCAAACCTTTATACTCCAGTAACCATTTGACGATCAGAAGTTCCCGTGAAAGCAGCCACAGAAGCTCAGCTCCGAAACAACCTCAGCCTCCAGCTCTGCCCCCGCCAGCAGGCTCACGCAGAAAAGGAGACGAACCAAACTTGGGTAGTGTTTGCTGTGCCTAATGCTTTGCTTCTGCTCATGCTGCTTTACACCTGCTTTGTTCTAAGACTGCACCAATTCCAGCTTTCACCTGGATACTCTGTCCAGATCATCATTTTTCATGAAATCCTAACTACACAGCTAGCGTGATCCGAGTCAGCACTGTACGATGCTTCCATGGGAATCGTCACATTGTTACAAATAACAGCCACATCAGCAGGTACGAAGCTGGTTCAATTAGCAGCATAAACCTCTGGGCTTTCAATCACAAACCAGTACATGTGTTCATTGGAATCATAGAGAATAATAAAAAAAACCAACCACCTTTTGTGAAAGTGACTTGCTTAACACATTGTCTTCCTGATCTTTTGCTCATCTCCTGAAATGTAGTATTCCTGAACAATTATTTCCTTAGAAAATATCCCCAAGAGTTACAACATACCTCATTCCTCAACTTCAGATATATCAGAGACTGCCTAATTACTACTAGTAACATCACCAAGATGAGAAAAAAGTGATTGTTGCTGGAGAGAGAGAAAAAAAAAATCCTATCCAGTCTGTGATATGAATAAGCCAATTTTAGTGTTTTGCTAATAAAACTTCATTTCAGTCAAGTGAGCACTGAGGTTCCCATGTGCTCCTTGGAGAAGCTGGGAGCCATCCCTTCCTTCTGCAGACTGGTGTGGACTTTATTTTTTAACAAGCTACCATGAAGGATTGTTGGTTTCCTACGGAAGGTTTGGTCCATACCCCATGGGAACAGATGAAGAAACACCCTACTTTAGCCCATGAAACAAGACAGCTCTCCTCACGTCCAAGTTGGAGCTCTTCTACTTTGAAATGAGGGCTAACGATGTATTGGTTCAGGAGTGAGGTATCAACTCAGTTGCAATTTGGGACCTTATCTGAGACACAAAGACCCACATGCAGCAGGTTCAGTCCATGTTGGCCACGGCACAGCCCCAGGAGGCGATTCCAGGGCAGGCACTGCCCCTAGCAGGGCAGTCCAGCCCAGCCCAACCCAGTTTGGACTCTGGACCCTCCTGGAGCCCCGGTGCCTGCAGGCAGCACCCTGGCCCTGTCTCTGCCCAGCATTGCTTGCAGAGCCTTTTCCACCTGGGGGAGACTGGGAACACCTTCAAAATCCAGACGGTTTTCAGTCAACACAGAAGCTGTTTCCTTTTCAGCTCTACTCCTGTTAGCGTTCACCGGAGGTAGATTAAGGGCAAAAAATTTCCAATAGGCTTAATTGCAGATAGTGCTGCCAGGCCTTGGGTTGTGAGCAGCAAGGGTGGGTACCCCCTCTCATCGTCTGCCTCGGCCAGACTCAGGAATATTAATAGCACTTAAAAATAAATAATGGTGATAATGAAAAACTGTAATAGGGTTTCCTTACGATCGTTTTCCCTGCACTGGAGCCCATCAATTTTAATAATAAATTGTAGGTTCCAGCTTGCCAGAGAACAAATGTACACCACGGGATAAAATCTGCTCCAACGTGAGAGTCCATCCAGAGCAGGCACAGAGCCCGGCCAGCTCACGCTGACAAACTGGGGCCATCCAGCCTGGTGACAGCAGCCTGCACTCAGCCCAGGGAACGCTCAAAGCAGCTGCTCCTGCTCAGGCCAGGTCCTCATCTAATGCTGGCAAGGGTGTCCATGGAAGTCAGAGGCTCAAGAGAAACCAGCTGAAACCCTTGTCTGGAAACCCACCCGGAGCCTGTCTTCAAAGCTGCGCATCACACGCCTTCACCTGGATTTTATTTTATGTAGCAGAAGATAATAAAAGTCATTTGCGCTGCTATCCCTCCTTCACATGCCTCTGCCCGTGGGTGCTGCGAGCCGACCCTCTCCCACAGCACCCAAACTGAATTTGGGCACTTTGTGGGGTGCTTCACTCTCCCGAGGCACGAGAGGTGCACCTCTCCCACAACACCCACGCCTGCGTGCAAGCTGCCCTCACACCCTGCCCTCCCACGTGCTCCTTGCCTCTGGGCTGCCCCAGCTGAGCCACGCTCCCTGTGAAGCCTTGGGAAAAAGCCTGAAGAAAGTCTCATTAAGAAAGAAGCAAAGCAGAGGGTAAAGAATCCCTCTGACTCTGGCAACACCCGTGCAGATATGACAATGTAATATTATCGGAGCCAGAAGGAGCCTTATAAATCCACGGCTGAACTCTGGCCTCTTCCAGTCACTTCCATCTTCCTCTGCCCTCAGCAACAGATATTTTTGACACTTGCAATTCTCCTGATACAGCCCATCAATCTATTTTTGTCTCCCTTTGTTCGTCCTAAGCTGCCCGAGGGATCTGGCCAAGTTAACTTGCCAAACCTCGCAAGGTCTGTAGATCCCAGCGAAGCCCGGTTGCCCGTCCGGGGCAGAGACACGGGGTCTCGCCGCGGCAGCTCCACCGCCTCCGGCGGCGCCCGGCTGCGTGCAGTGTGGCAGGATCTGTGTCCTGCTCTGCTGGAGGTGAGGGCCCTATAGGATCGTATCCCCTGTAAAAAGGCACTAATTGCATCTTTAAGTTGAGGTAGTGAAGAGGATACTTTGCCCACCTGTGACGTGAACTGCACTGTTCTGTCAGTCTAAAAGTCAAGATTACAGTAAGCTCAGGTGTTAACCCCGACGCTTGATCTAGTCTTTCATCCCTAGAGGGTGGATTTCTTTTTAAAACCTAAGGAAAAAAAAAAACCCTGATTACCATAAATCAATTTTCAGGAGCACTTGGTGCATACACATACGCCTAGCTGTAGCTGGCAAACACAAATTTCCTCTTTCTAATAATCAGAAGCAAAGAATGGAACTGGCAATGCTCTCCATAAACCTGCTGTCTGATGGTTTGTTTCGGGCACATAATAAAATGCCACCGCAGGTCCTGCTGGCTGCTTTTCTGAAAAATTGGCACCGATGCATGGGGAACGACCGCAGGAAATCCTTCTTGGGCAAACCCCACCCCGAGCCTGGTGGCTAGTTTGAAGGCAGAGGGCCACTCTCACTGCAAGAGGCATGGCTCAGCTGGTGGCCCACCACGCTACCATCACTGACAACGCACCCCCAGACACAGGACAGAAAAGCGGTAGATGCTGAGGAAGAAGAATGTGGATTTAGGGGGTTTCAGAGCTGGTACCCAGAGTGCTGTGCCCTTACACACACACTGATGGGCTGAGGCAGGGGTCATGTGCTCTGAAGGGTCACACCACTCACCAACTGCCAGCAGCAGGTCCCACAGCTCCGGGACAGGCACACATAATGGCCATGACTGTTTTTTTGACCGTACTAAGCGGCTAGAAAGGGAGGAGGGACCATTACAGCTGCTCTTGGAAGGGAAGTGCACAGCTCCACCTCTGCCTTGACATGAGTCTTCTCACCCCGTGGAGGAGGAAGCCAAGGCACACAGTGGGTTTCTGCTTACAGGGAGCCCTTTTTCCCCTCTGTTTGTACCCAAAACCAGTCCAGACCAGCAACAAGGAGACATAAACACAATAATGTCTCCAGCTATGCTGAATTCAGAGCCTGGTTGACATGGAGAGGAGACCATGTGCTAGCCACCAGTGATGGGATATGGGGCCTTTCACTCTGAGGTAACATTTCCAGCTCTGGCCCAGGTCACTGCTGACCACAAGCCATTATTACTTGATGGCCATTGAGTGCCCTGTATGAGATGAGGCAGTGGTCTTGGTTCAGCTCCCCATGAACAGGTTCACATCACTCTAATTTCCATCACATTTGACACATTATTTGACACCAATTAGTGCCGTGGCAGGAAGACCGAGCTGGATGCTACGGACAGAAGGAGTCTGTAAGAACCCATTTTGTAGCTGAAATGCTCATTTTGGGGAACAAAGACGATTGGGGATCTCTCACGACTGTGGGCTCAGCTCAGTCTTGCCTGAGGAGGAGGCACTTTCTGGTTGCTTGGCATTAGAAGGTAAACTCAGCACAGAGCTCTGGGGTCTTCACCACCACCCTCACTGGACTGGTTTAGTTTAGAGGACCGTCTCACACTTACTATTGATGAGCATTATATTTACTTGCTTCAGACAGGTAGGAGAAAAAACCCAACTGCTTTATGCTTCTCTCAAAGACTCTGGTGCAAGTTCCCAGACAGCAATGGGGAGTTTACAAGCCAACAGCTTCACTGCTGTGAGTTCAGAGCAGCCACCCTTCCCGTGAGTGGGAAAACCCCAAGAAATGATGCAGCCCAGCTCAGAGAAGTGCTGACAAAAGCCCTGCATTTGTGTACGTACCACAGGAGAGACACATTTTAGACTGACTTGAGGTAGTTCTCAAAAGTTTTGCGATGATCATCTTTTTCCCTTCTCTTGCAAAACCCAGCCTTTTACCTATCCCAGCCTCACAGGTACACGACATATCTTAGAGACATAAAAAAAAACAAACAAACCAAACCTTTTAGAATTCTCTTCTTACATGTATCTTCTAATCTCTATTGTGTCAGGTCTATAAAGGCTGGGACCTGCCTCAGCTACACTCTGAACTGCGTCCACTAAGACCCTAGGAATCTCTTTCTAAAGCATCTGCTTCTAGTTTTGAAACATCACAAAATATCCAACAATATTTTTAGAGAGTGAAAACTCTTTGCTGATACAAGCTAGAGAATATGCTGGAGGCTATTGCTCTGAAGGAGGCTCTACCTTTAGGTGGAAATACCAGCAGGAAACTGCTTAAGGACTTTGTTCATCAGAGATAGTCCTAATCACACTGGCTACAACAGCTCAGCAGAAGCAAGTAGCCAAAAGTTCATGGTAAATTCATGGTGATGATAATACATAATAAAGTGTGATAAGCTCCATCGTTATCATATGAATAACACCTCTGGAGCATGCAAAGAGACATACGGATGACAGATCTTTCCTAATTATCAAAAACTTCATATTTGGCAGAATATGAGAACAAGATAAGGGGCCTATAAGACACATGCTACCTGAGGGCAAACTCCACCACATGAACTAAGAGCAAGTAAATCTGTTTGACCTGGGTGAATAACCACAGCTGCTGCATGCCATTTGCTCTGATACGTTGCCATGTGGTGGTCCCCTGTGCTGCCTCATCCTGCTTGGCCTTCAAAGGAGCCTGGGAGACAGGATCCCTTTGGAAAGGTGCTGCGTGAGACAGAGCACATCAGGGCAGCTCATGGCCATACGCTCCCGCTGTAGCAGGCAGCAGACAGCACTGATGCTGCAAAGAGCATTCCCAAAAAGCTTCACCCCACCATAGGATAAGGCCATTCACGTGTCAGCAGTGAAAGCCTACGTGGGTGACACAGTCCATTGGTTGCTCCCCAAAAGTTTTGCCTTTCAAGTGAAGGGAGTATGGGCTATGTTGAAACCCACACTAATTTCTTATTGCTTCTGACATCATTCAGTATTCACGGATTCACGGATTTGACAGAGTTGGAAGGGACCTCTAGAGATCATCTAGTCCAACTCCCCTGCTAAAGCAGGATTGCCCAGAGCACATTACTCAGGACTGCAGCCAGGCGGGTCTTGAAAATCTCCAAAGAAGGGGACTCCATGACCTCCCTGGGCAGCCTGTTCCAGGGCTCTGTCACCCTCACTGTAAAGAAGTTTTTCCTCATATTTGAGTGCAACTTCCTATGTTCCAGCTTGTGCCCGTTGCTGGAAACCACTGAAAAGAGTCTGGCTCCATCACCCTTAATTCTACCCTTTAGGAACTTGTAAACATAGATGAGGTCTCCCCTCAGTCTCTTCTCGAGGCTAAAGAGCCCCAGCATTTTGCACTTTTCTCTCTAGCGATTTGTATTCACGCTTATTCAGATGCAAGTGCATCCCCCTCCTGAGAGGCTGTTTGATCAGTATCTTATTTCTCTGTCATCAAGCCCAGGCAATGCTCCTCGTCTGTCGTTTCATAACATGAGAAGAAATACAAATCTGTCGCTCTACAGGCAGCGCAGTGAGCGGGGTCAGCCTGCCAACACACAGCCCCCAGCCCAGGCTCAACAGCAAACACCTCGCTCCTGGGCACTGTATTCAAATGAGTGACCTTAATTTGCTGCCCCTGGAATAATATTGTGAATCTGACTAAGGAGCGCTGACTCGGCAGTTTGGGATTCTGGGCTTTACACAAACTTAAAGCCTTGATGGACCCGTAATCACCCGAGGGAGCTGACATCACCCTGCAGAATATGGTGCCAAGGGGATCAACCGGGGGAAAGCACCCGATTTTCCCGTGATGTCATTTAAAGTAAACGTTACATTTCTTTAGCCGGGTCCTTAGTTAACCATATTACTGTGACAAATATTTCTTTGTCTAGCATAAGTAATTAGAATTTAATCACTTTAACTGCATCTTAATTACCCCAAATGAATTGAAAGGACATTTAATAGCAAAGATTAAATTGCCTTAATGAACGATTTTTGCGACTACATCGATATTTTAACCGTGTTAGCCCTCCCCGGTGCCCCCCCCCCCGCAGCGGCGCAGGCAGCCCCCGGCCCCTGGGTGGCGCGCGCTCCTCGCCTCTACCCGCGGAGGGGAGAGGGGGCCCGCACCGCTCCGCGCTGCTCCGCACCTGCGCTGCTCCGCGACGCCCTGCAACGCACCACCGCGAGCCCGCACTGCTCTGTACCATGCCGTACCGTACCGTACCGCTCCGCACCCGCGCTGCTCCGCGTCGCTCTGCACTGCACCGCTCCGCTCCGCACCCGCGCTGCTCTGCACCGCCCAGCCGGGGAGCAACCGGCCGCTCCGCACCTCTCCGCTCGTCTCCGCGCCGCTCCTCAGCCCCGCTCCTTGCCGCTTCGCCCCGCCCCGCCCTGCCCCGCCCCCGGGGAGCGGCGGCCGCCCCGCACCGCCCCGCACCGCCCCGCACCGCCCCGCTCCTGCCCGTTCCCGCTTCCCTCGCTCCAATTTTTAAGCCCTTGGTCAATTCCGACAATATCTGCGAAGCAGCGAGGTACGTCTCAAATGGAGGAGAAATACGGCACGATGACGTACAGAAGCTCCTCCGTTTTGGGGGGGCAGGTCTGCCGCTGCGGGACTAGGGGGAGGGGAGAGGGGGTTGCGGGCCTGCGGAAAACCCGCCCGCACTGATTGCACCGCCGGTGCGTAACTTCTTAACGACAGGTGTAGGACGCGCGTAGCGATGGCCGCGGCATCGCCGCACCGTAACAATACCTGTAGCCTCGGGGCGGGCTCACTGCAGCGGCTCCTGCACCCCGGTGGCTACGGAAGACCCCTCGCCCCCTAGCTCCCCCGCCCCCTGCCACCCGATGTAATCCTTCGGACTATTCGAAGCAGCAGGATTCCCGCTGATCCACCCCAAAGGGCTCGGACCCGCCACCGCCGCCGTTACGCGCTCCGGGCAGCGCGCCGTGCCGCTCGGCACCCGCGGAACGGAGATCCGTCGCCTTTTAATCGCCGTCTCGGCCCGGCAGAGAATGTTACCGCTGAGACTTCCGAGCGCCGTAAAACGGGAACAAATCAAAACTAGCGCTGAGCTAATAAATTGTTCCTATAAATTACTCTGCCTGCACCCTAAAACCGAGTTCCTCTCAAGCAAAACGGCTCAAGCAGCCTGCGCTCCGGAGGAAGTCAGGCACCACCGGTGGCTTCCCGGGCAGCGTGTGCCTTTCCCGGACGGAGATGCCCGCGAAACGCGGACCTGCCTTTACCGATGGGATCGTGGAAGTACCCGACACGGTGCCATGCCCGGTCCCCGCTCGGTCCGCGGGAAAAACTCCCCTCCGTGCCCGGAGTCTTCAGGGTGAAGTCGCCAGCACTTCACCAGAAGCTTCAGAGCCGCCCTAGTTCTCCCTCCCTCAAACCAACTCGTCCCTTGCGGGGAGGTTGCGGGGACGGGCATGAGCTCGCCTTCGGTGCCGGTACAGGCACCTCCGCACTGCTCCCGCCCATCCCCACACCGGGTCCCCGAGCCGAGCCGCTCCCGCCGCCACAGCACCCCGAGGCCCGGCCGGGAACGGAGCCCGTCCCGCCCCGCAGCCCGAATTGCCGGCCGCCATTACCCATAACCGGTGCGGCGCTGCTCCCCACCGGTGGGGCAAACCCCTGCGGCCGGGCTCCGGGCGGCCTCAGGCCCGAAACGGGAGGGCTGGCTTCGCCTCGGCTCTCCCGGGAGCGGGGCCGCAGTGGGAGCGGGGCCGGTCCCTGCCTGCGGTCGCTGTCCGCGGTGCTGAAGCCGTTCCGGGCCGCGCCGCTCGGCCCCGCCTCTCGGTTCCCGGGGTACCGGGGCACGGAGACAGCCCGGGCAGCGGCGCAGGGCACCCCGCAAGGTGCCCTGGGGAGCCCGCCGCCACCGGTGCCCGGTGCGGGCAGTGTGCACGGGCCGGAGGGGCCGGCTCCCGCCCGCCGGCGGTCAGTAGATGGCGCAGAGCCCCCGGGAACCGAGGGCTGCGGGCGGCTCGGGGGGCCCGGCCGGTCGGGGCGGGCGGAGGCGGCGGGCCGGGCCAGCACCGCGCCCGCAACACGGCCTTGCGGCCCCCCCGGGGTGGCCCCGGCGGTGCCCGCGGGCGGGAGTGGCCGCGTTTTGAGGCCATTTCGTCCAAACGGCAGAGAGGGTGGGAGCGAGGCGCAGCCACGCGGCGGGTAATTAAAACAAACAAACGAACGAGCGAACAAACACGCACGGGCCGAGTCGCGCTGCGGGGGCGGAGGCTCGGCGGGGCCGGACCCGGCCCAGTGTGGAGGAATGCGGCTCGCCGCCGCCCGGCCCCGCTCCTCCTCCTCCCGCTGGGTAAACATTAACGAAGGGCAAACGCGGGGAGCTGCGAGCGGCTGTAAATCAATCCCGCCGCAAGGACACGGCCGAGAAACGAGCCCGGTGCCCAGCGCCCGCCCGGCCGCGCACCGGGCGCTACGGCCGGGCACGATCGCCCCGGGGGCGGGCTGGGGGCTGCTCTCCCGCCCTGCGGTCCCACCGGGCCGGGGCACCTCGCCCCGGCCCCGGCACCGCGCCGGCAGCGGCGGAGCGTCCCCTTCACCGCCCGGGGTGCGCGGAGCCGGGCCCGCGCCCGTCCCCGCGGCTTCGAGGAGGCCCGCCGGGCGCGGAGGGGCAGCGCCTTTCCCTCGGGGTCTCGGCGGTGAAGCCCCCGGTCGATGCCCTCCGCCCCCTCGATGCAAATGCGTTTACGGAAAGTCCCCGCCGAGTAAATATTAAACGGGCCTTAATGAGACAACCGGGGCCGGGGCGGCCCCGACCTTCCCCGGCGCACGCTGGGGCGGGCGGCGGGGCGAGAGGAGCAACCGAGAGGAGCAATGAATTAGAATTCATATTTAATGTGGAAAACGCTCTGATTACCGTATCGATTTCTTTGTAGTTAATTTGGCGAGAATCTCTCGCCGGCTTCCCATGGTTTCAGCTGAGCCGGGATTCACATCGGGAGGGAGAAAGAGGAAGAGGAGGGAAGAAAAAGAGATGCGACTATGAAGAATAACGGTGAGGCGGCAGACAGACACCCAGCAGCCCCGGAGGGACGTGCCGCCTTCCGCGCCCGAGCCCCGCCGATATCCCACGGCCCCCGCTCCCCTCTCCCGGCTCCCGCCGCCCTGGATGGGCTCGGGAATCCCGACCGGGAATTCTGACCGGGGAGCCGCCGCGGTGGGGTCCGTCTGGGACGATCTCCCTTAGAGGCTGCGCCCTCCCGCTCCAGGGGAGCTCCCGGGGTCCCTCGTAACACCCTTCGCCTTTTCCCGGAAGGTTTCTTTGCCCCGTTTCTCTCTCGGGCGCTTCCTTCCCGCCCCGGTGGGGCCGGCGACCGGCGCTTCTAATAACAAACGGCTCGAAGCAGATTATTTTTGTTTTCCTGAACAAGATGAGTAGGTTTTTGTCTTCTTTATCCCCTCCTATTACGTCTCCTTCCCCCCTACGCAAATGACCTGAAATAAATTCACTCTTAAATCCCAGCAGGCTGCAGAAGGGCTGTACGTTTTCTTTGAATAGTGTTCATTTTTTCAGTATCCCTTCGCTGCCCTTCCAAATGTCAGCAAAGGCGGGGGGAGGGAAGACTAACTAACGGACAACCGGCCAAATAGATAAATATTCAGTGACAGAGGGGGAGAGAAAGGGGGACAGACAAAGGGAAAGAGAACAGAGAGGCGAAGGAAGATGGGATGAATAAAATGGAGGCTGGAAGAGGTCAGCCTTGCAATTAGCAGTTCTGCTTACATTTCAAGAGACAGCCCAGGAAGTGTCAAGACCTCAATCCTGCTTCCATGTAACTACCAATTTTTTCTCTATTTGCCGGAGCTTCTGTAATCGGGGAGGTAGGAATCCCCCAGGGGCGGCTGGAAGGGGCAAATACTCGAGATAAAGTGCCGGGAAGAAGCGTGAGGCCTAAAATAAGCCGGGTCCGTCCCCCCCCACCCTCCCCACCCCCCGCCGCCTCCTGGCCGCTGCCTGCAGGAAATCAGGACGGGAAGAAACGGAGGAGGTGGCCAGGGCTCCGCTCCCGGCATTTATCTCACTGATAATTCTCTAAACGCCCGGCACTGAGTTATAATTGGGAGGCGAAATTTAATTTGCGTCGGCTGGAGTAATTTACGATATTTCGAATTGATGTTCGTACATCGATAACCGGCCGGGGCGGGTTCCTGCCGCTCGGCGAGATCCCCGCACGTCTAAAACCTGCGCAAAACGACGGGCGGGCGCTGCGGTGACGGCAGAGAGCGGGCCGCGCCGCGCGGGGCGGGCAGAGCGCGCGGAGGGGCGCGCTACCTGCGCGCGGCGGGGCGGGGCAGGAAGGCCCCCTCCCCCATTGGCTGGGACGCGGCACTATGCAAATGAACACGTGCTGCGGGCGCCCGGGCGGGACGGGCAGCGGCGGGCGAAGCCCCGCAGGACCCCCGCGCTACCCGCAACCGGCCCGGCTGCGGGAGACGCAGGGACAGGCTCGGGCAGCCCCGCTCCCACCCAGCCCTCCCCCCCCGACACTCCCCTTCGCCGGGGCCGCGAGCCCCGTTTCTGTAAGGTGCTGGCTTTCGGGATTCACCAGAAAGGGAAGGCGGAATAATGAGGCTTTGTCTCTCTAACGGGATTACCGGGATCCGTTTATGCGAGGTGGCTGGAGGAAGGGGCGGCGTGGGGCCAAGAAGCGAACAATGGGTCTCTGCGGACCCGGCAGCTGGGCAGAGCGCGGCCGTCCCCCGGCGGAGCGGCCGCCTCCCTGCCGCCGAGCCCCGCAACCCGGGCTGGCGGAGCTTCCCGGCCGGCAGCGCCGGGGAGGGGATGCCAGCAGACTCCGAAGCGAGGGGTTGTTTCCAGTATCGATCTATGCAAATGAGTGGAGATTCAGGTCGACCGAATTGTCGTAAAAATACACTCCAAATCGAAGAAAGTTCGCCTTAGCGATCGTTACGGGGATATTGGAAACACAAACTCCATCCTCCTCTCCTGGGTAGCACCACCAAGACGCGGGGTTTCTCCTGGTGGGGTGGTTGTTGAGGAAGGGAAGGCGGAAAGGGCATTTTCTGAGAGCTCAGACCTTTGAAACTGACTCCGCAGGGGTGGAAGCCAAAGAGCACAACGTCCTCCCGCCGGCGTGTACCGCAGGGCCGGCTCCAGCAGGGAGGGAGGTCCTGCCGCGGGCCCTCCCTACACCGCTTTGGGCTTCCGAAACGAGGAGATCGGCCGAAACCGGGCAAAGAGCACGGCGGTGGCCCTGCCGGGTCCCCGCACGGTCGTGAAGCCGTTCCCCATTCCCACCGTCACGGTACAGGAAAGCGCAGGACCGTTCCCGCATTGGAAAGGCGAAAGATTTGGCCCTTCCCTTATTTTTGCCTGCGAAACGGATCAGTGACCCCGGCTCCAACTCGGATTGACTGTCTCGCGTTCTCCAGGGACAAATTAATGGAGACCTATCACTTAATTAACAAACCCTCACTCGCGGCATATTAAACCCGCGCTCTGCGCTGGGAGCACAGGCTGGCGGGTTCCGGGGGGTGGGAGGCGGGAGGGGGGCGGCGGCGGAGAACGGGGACCGAACGGGACGGCAATCTCCGAGCAGACAATACGGGAGCCGCGACACGGGCTCTATCTCTCACGCAGAGGTATCCACGCGGAATTCGAACTCCGCGGCCTAATGAAAATGACAACCGTTTTAAAAAACAACTAATCCCAACCACTTAAAAAAATAAAAATAAAAATTAAAATATCTAACGATTTTAGCCAACGGTATTTCTCAGCCACCACTCACATGCCGGGTTTTGGTGTAGTTTTTTTTTTTCCTTTTTTTTTTTTGTGGGGGAAAGAAAAAAACCAACCCTATCCCAGCAGACCTAACCCAACCCGAGCGGGACGCGGAGCTAACACCGGCCCCGAACCCCGCCGGGCGCTGCGACCTCCCCGGGGCCGCCGCCACCAGCACAAAGCAAACGCACCGACTCCTCTCGGCGCATTACCGAGGCTTCCCCAACAATCCCTCCGTGGGCCGTACCGGGCAGTACCGGTCCCGGCCGTGCGGTGCGGGGGTGCACCGCACGGGCGGGACCGGTACGGCCCGG